>OZ035881.1:134385973-135036751 GCA_964034835.1 Muscina levida
AAGCTTGAATACTAAATTTCAGCTCGATAGGATTTAAACAACGGCTGTTAACGTTGGGACAGGCGGCCGGACACTTCCAAAAAGGTTAATTTTTCTCCCATCTTCCTCATCTTAGAATTTAATCTCCGCTTAGAGAATATAAGCTATTATATCTAAATCTTTGAACATTTCAGATACACAATTTATACCACGTTCTCTAATTGCCAACGCAACCGAGCTGATAGCTGTAACTTTGCAATTTCCCAGCGGTAAAAATACACATTATTTAATCGCTGATGTCACCTATATTTAGCAGCAATCAGTGATGATTCTCTCGCTTACATTTCCCCTTAAACTTAGCATATGAGTGTCATAGGCCGTTAAATCGTTGCGCTCTCGACTACAAAGTAAACGACGATGTTCGTACGTGCCATTTCAGGTGCAATTACGTTGCAAACGGAGATTTAAGTGAGCTTGATAACACGCCTGATTACGTAGTAAGTGACGATATTTCAAACGGAGTTATGATGAGTGGACGATGTTTTTTACATTTTACATTCAATGTCATACTGATGTCATGGATAACTAAATAGGTACTTCGTTTCATTTACCGTTGGGTTAATACTACAGAATTGCATTGATTTCTCTTGATTTTAAATGTTATACATATATCGACTAAACATTCCTATTTCCCACCCTTCGTTACATCTCATATCTCAAACCACAACTACCCTATATACCCCTACTTTATATGTGAATTCTTTGCAAATTTCATGCCCACTTGTTTAAGTCGCACGCAATACGCGCGTCTAGAGGTTATCTTAAGTCAAAATGATTCAAGCAATGACCAAATGCCATCCGTTTCAAACCGATGGACGCATATGAAGTTTTTACTCTCTCATCACTCAAGTACTTGTACCCTAAAATGTTTTTGTTTTGTTTCGTTCTCAGATATTCCAGTTAAATGAGTAAATGAGAATGCAATTGTTGATAAAGTCGCCTGTTTAAATTGATCAATTAATGCCGCTCAACAAAGCTGAGAACTTGAAATTTCCTTTGTTTTAGCATTTTTGCGATCAGTTGCTTGTAAGACGTTAACCCATCAACATGTTACTTACGCGAAATTCACATGGGACTCTCTTGCTTGGCCTCTGTATAGTGGCGACTTGTTTGAACTCGTCATTGGCTAGTGAAAATAGTGCGGATTCCTGGTCTTTTTCATTTGGCGGCATTAAACTATTTAATATACCTAAATTCAATACTGAAATTATAACTACGGGCACCTCGAAGATACAAGATCACGTTGAAGATTCTGTGAAATATTTCCTAAATGATGCCACGAGCATTGATCCAGATATTTTAGAAGATTCTCGTTTGAAAACGGTTGGTTTGATTTTGTGTTTGTTGGTTGTGTTTGAAATTTATGAAATTATGGTTTTTAATTGTTAAAATTTAGCCGGAATTAATACAAAAATATGGTTATCCTGCGGAAGTCCATCATGCTGTTACCGATGATGGTTATATATTGGAATTGCATCGCATTGCCAATCATGGTGCGATGCCGGTATTATTGGCTCATGGTTTATTGGATTCATCGGCTACATGGGTTATGATGGGTCCCAACAAGGGTTTAGGTAAGTTTGGCAAATGTTTTTGTCTATGTGTGAATGTGAGTGATGAAAATAAAGGCAGTGTCTGAAGTCATGATGAAAGGAAAAAGGATTTCTGATTTGTCAGCTGGAGAAAGGAAATAAGTAACCGTTAGAATTCCCTTCAAAAAGGGAATTAATTTAGTTGAAAGCTAAGTGAGAACAGAAATAAGCTGAAAATTACAATATAGAAATTGCTCTGTAGGTGAAGTCTTACATTATAAAGATGACTCTGTATTGAGTAAGAACAGTACAATCCGTTCCACAATTTTTAACAAGTGAAATTCTTTTTATGTAACATTGTGGAAAAAGTTGATAAGTTGGTTTTTTGGATAAATGTTTTGTGTATGTGAATATGAAGCAAGCGTGAGAGTTGTTGCTTTCACAACGCTTTAGCAGATACTAACCATGAACTGATTGTGTTTAATCAAACGTAGCTTCGCGTACATGTCATGTCAGTATGAAAAGGACGGTTATTGCCGGCCTCGCGAGGCTATGGCGTGCTTTTCATTGTGTAACTTTAAATATTCTGTAGCTCTGTAGCAAAAAAGTTGTGTAGCATGGCATTAAACAAATCGATTCTCATTGCGATCTTTGACTTTTATAAAAGTGCGGACCAATAGTGTCTCCTGCTGACTAAGCTACCTATATAGTAAGCTCTGTCGAATTGTACACGATGCTAATGTTGTGCTCTCTTAATAGTTATGCTCTCCCAACAATCGTTGAACATTGTTCTCTGTCTGTTTTTGTGTTAAATGTGAAACAAGCTTGTGTGGTGTTGCTTTCGTAACACTCAAGCAGAGAATGACTGTTTTGAATCATACAAACCTTTCGAGTACTTGTGAATTGCCGATCAGTAATGTGTGAAAAAAAACAATTATTGCCGGCACCGTAGGCTTTGGGATGCCTATCACTGATTAAAACCAGTGTCACCAAAGCCGACCGTACTCACACACAAATATAGTGTGTTTTGGTAAATGAGTGTGAAGCAAGCGCGGTGTTGCTTTCACAACGATCACACAGATACCATAGACTGACTGCTTCGAATCAGAAATAAGTTCGGTTACAGCCTCGCGAGGCTATGGTGTGCCTGTCATTGATTTAACTATTACTATTCTGTAGCGCTGGAACAAAAAAGATGTGTAGCATGGTAATAAACCACTCTCTTCTCACTGTAACATCATGTCCACTGAGACCTTAAAAAAAGTACGGACTAATAGTGTCTCCAGCTGACTTTAATAGCTTAGAAGTCTTGGATGCATGGTGCCACTCCAATACCTGCAGTTTTATCTGTTTACACGCCCATTTAGGTGTGTGCCTCCTTTGGGAGAAAAGTGTTGGTAAAAGTGTTGAATCTCTCTAGCATTTCTTAAGCAACCTGGAGCCTATGAGTATGATTTTGAGGCCTTAAGTTCTGTATCATTTGCATTTTATAAGGATTTAAATCATTAAATCGTGTCGCGAGGCTATGGGATGCCTGAAGTACATGGAAATGTTTTGTGAGTCGTTAGACGAGAACAATTTTCGAGTAGTCACTGGAACTTGTTCTCGAACAGGATTTTTCAGGAGTACTTGAAATTCTACCTGCCTTTTCGGATCAATTAGATGGAGCTTCGTTTTAATGCCGTATGTTGTAGTGATCGCAAAGTTTTTGTTGTGGTATAGTCGAAGAGTCAATTTGTGCTACGCTGAATGAGACCATGTCACTGAATTCCCACTGGCTGCTATTCTATTTTGTATGAGAAAATAAGTTTTTATACCCAAGCATGCTCGGACCGAAGGATATTTTAAGTTTGTTCTTCCATTTGTAACACCCATAAGACGGCGTGGTAGGTATGACAATATATAACTATAAATGATCAGTGTCGATTTCTGAAGCGATTTAAAGTTGTCCGTCTAATAGTAATAGCTATCGATCGAGCTGAAATTTGGTATTCAAGCTTCTATTCTTCGGAGGTTATGTTCTAAGACGAGCAAAATCGGACAGAAACTACTATGCAAACTTCCCCTTTTTGGGCGTGTCTGTCTGGCTGTCATTGCGATTATAGCCGTAGTTTAAAAGCTATCGAGCTGAAATTTAAGCTTCTATCCGTCTTTCTGTCTCAGCGAATACAGCAGTTTAAAAAGTATCGGGCTGAAATTTAGTATCTAAGCTTCTATTCGTCAGCGGAGGATATGTTCTAAGATGAAACTAGTCCCATACAAACTTCCTCTTTGTGGGCGTGTCCGTCTCGCTGTCCTCGCCATATTTTAAGAGCTATCGAGCTGAAATTAGGTATGCAAGCTTCTATTCTGCAGCGGAGGTTAAGTTCCACGACGAGCAAGAACGTACCAAAACTACCCCTCCATCCCATACAAACTTTCCCTTTTTGGTTGTCCGTCTGTCTGTTTCCCAGATTACAAACCTAAAAGCTATTGAGCTTAAATATTGTAGGCTAGCTTCTAAGCAGAGCCTAAGGTCTAAGATGTTCAAGATCAAACAAAAACTACTCCCACCTCCCATACAGACTCCCACTTTCTGAAATTTGTTATCTAAGCGGAGTCTATGGTCTAAGATAAACAAAATCGGGCAAAAACTACTCCCATCTCCCATACAAACTTCTTCTTTTTGGGGTGTTCGTCTGTCTGTCCGCCCGATAACAACCCTAGTTTAAAAGTTACCGAGCTCTAATTTGGTTGGCAAGCTTATATTCTCTAAGTGAAGGTTAAGTTCTAAGATGTGCGAGATCAGAGACCTTTCATACAAACTTTTCCTTTTTTGGGGTGTCCGTCTGTCTGTCCCGCGATTACAGCCGTAGTTTAAAAGATATCGGGCTTAAATTTGGTATGCTAACTATTATATTCTCTAAGCGGATGTTAAGTTCAAAGATGACAAATACTACTCCCACCTCCCATACAAACACCACATTTTTGGTGGTGTCCATCTGTTTCTCCCCATGATAACATCCGTAGTTTCGTACATCGAGTTGAAATTCTTCTTTTTGGGTTGTCCGTCTGTCTGTCCGCCCGATTACAACCTAGTTTAAAAGTAACCGTGCTCAAATTTTGTGGGCAAGTTTCTATTCTCAAAGTGGAGCTTAAGTTCTAATATGTGCAAGATCAGACAAAAAACTGCTCCCACCTCCCATACAAACTTTTCCTTTTTGGAGGTGTCCGTCTGTCTGTACCGCGATTACCACCGTTGTTTAAGAGACATCGGGCTGAAATTTGGTATGCTAACTATTATATTCTCCAAGGTGATGTTAAGTTCAAAGATGACAAAAACTACTCCCACCACCCATACTTACTCCCCTTTTTGGGCTTGTCCGTCTGTCTTGCCCCGCGATTTGGTAGGCAAGCTTTTATTCTCTAAGTGGAGGTTAAGTTCTAAGATGAGCAGGATCAGACAAAAGCTACTCGCACTTTAAATGCAAACTAACACTTTTGGGCGGTTGTCAGTCTGCTCGTCCTTGCGGCTGCAACCGGGATGAAATAAATTTGGTATGCCGGCTTTTATTCTGTAAGCTGAGGTTATGTTCTCAAATAAGCAGGAACGGACCAAAACTACTACCACCTCCCATACATATATATCTTATGGGGGTGTCCGTATGCCCGTCCCCCAGATTACAGCCGTAGTTTAAGAGCTACCGAGCTGAAATTATGTATACAAGCTTCTATTATCTAAGTGGAGGCAAAATTCTAATCGTACAGAATCTGTTACTTAATCACTTAGCCTTCCTTCCTTAGCATCATCGACTATCAGATTTTCTGTCGCATTGTGTAAACAAAATACATAGCGCCTATTGTCAGCATACGTCAGCAAGTATGTTGATATTTCTTAATTTGAATATTCTATAGAATTTATTAGGAACTCGTGTGATTTTTTTCTTCAAATTATTTTATATATACAAATTTTGTCGATTACCGGCCGCATAAGGTCTTTCGTACTTCCGAACCCCATAGGCGGTAATCACAGAGATATAGAGAAACCCCACAGATTGACGTATGCACTTGTTTTCATCGTTCACTCACAAACAAAGATGATGATGATGATAATGTTTCCTTAGATTGTCGTTAATACATTCGTGTGACTTTTACTTGCGTATTTCAGCTTATCTTCTCTACGAAAAAGGCTACGATGTCTGGATGACCAATGTACGTGGTAACACATATTCGCGTAATCATACCAAATATACGACAAAACATGCGGCTTTCTGGGAATTCACATTTCATGAGATGGGCAAATATGATTTACCCGCTTCGATTAACTACATCCTCGAGTTGACAGCACAGCCGCAATTACATTATATAGGTCATTCACAGGGTACAATGACGTATTTCATCATGTGCAGCGAGAGACCTGAGATGTGTGATAAGGTGGCTCTAATGCAGGCTTTAGCGCCTATAGCTTATGTAAAGCATGCCAAGAGTCCGGTAGTGGAATTTTTGGCATTCTTTCAAGAGCCATTAGCGGTAAGTAGATGCAACTTAAATATAATCAATGAACCTTTGTTGTTGACATAGTGAAGTTGGTTTAATAATGCAGTGAAAATGTTAATTGGAACTATTGAATTGTTAATAACAATCCCTTTACTGCGAATTATTTGGAAATGTGCTAAGATAATGAACCGAATGAAGTTCAAATCAATACAACCTGCATCCTGCAGCTGCAATTAACTCATTTCACTATTTTATCTTTCTCATATAGTTCTTGCCATTACTAATCTATTTTTATCTTTCCTTAGCTAATGCTGAAATTAATCGGTGCCCATGAATTTCTACCCAGCAATGAATTCATCACCATGTTTAGTAAAATAATCTGCGACGAGGATTCCATCACCGAGGAGATTTGCACGAATATCGTCTTCCTTATAACCGGTTTCGATAAGGCACAAACAAATGAAACCATGTTGCCAGTTGTGTTGGGTCATTGTCCTGCCGGTGCAGCCACCAAACAAATGCAACACTATGGCCAACTAAAGAGTAGTGGTCACTTTCGTCAATATGACTATGGTTGGATACGCAACCACTGGCGCTATGATTCCATCCATCCGCCAGAGTACAAATTGAGTAATGTTCGTTCTAAAGTCGCTTTGCACTATTCCCTCAATGATTGGCTGGCAATGCCTAAGGATGTCGAGAAGCTGCATCATCAACTGCCAAATGTGGTGGGAAAGTTCTTGGTGAACGATTTGAAATTCAATCATTTAGATTTCGTCTGGGGTGTAGACGCTAGACATCTGTTGTACAATAAGGTCTTGAGTCTCATGGAAATGACAGAGAGAGGAGATTTCAATGATATGTAAACTGTTGCTGTGTTATTTATATAGTTTTAGTGTAAATAAGTTTGATTTATAAATTATACGTTAATTATAATACTTACAAGTAGTATAACTGTTAGAGTTAAGTGGAAGCTATTAGTTGTATGAAATAATAAAATAAAAATCTCATTTGATTAAACTGATATAGTTGAATTGATCTTCGAGCTCTGCACTATAGGTCAATAGAACACCTTTTCCGCGCGAAATTTTAGTGACTACACAAAATCATGGTATTCAAACCAAAACCTTACAAAATTTCATGAGCAATCAAGATGTATAAAAAATATGAAAATAAATTTTGATTAAAATTAATAAAAAACTAGGATGGTAGTTTTGCCAAAACTCAGATACCCTTCACCATTAGTAATAATGGTGATATAACTGGTTATTTGCCTTAAAACTATATTCTATTAATTTGTATGCCTCCAAAAATGAGGAGTCTGTATAAGAGGTAGATATTGCTTTTAGCCACCCTTGAAATATCCAATACTGAGCTTGAGTTGTTTATATGAGCTGAGAATATTTTAACTATGTAATGGGGACAGACAGACGGACACCCCCAAAAAGCTGATCTTATAACTTAACCTCTGCTTAAAAAATAGAAGCTTGGATGCCAAATTTCAGCTCGATATTTTTAAACTACGACTGTAATCGCGGGGACAGGCATACACCCCCAAAAAGGGGAGTTTGTATGAGAGATGAAAATAGTTTTCTTCATCATAGAACTTAACTTCAGCTTAGAGAATAGAATAGCTAGCACAACAAATTTCTGCTCGATGTTTCTTAAACTACAGCTGTAATCGCAGAGATAGACAGACGGACACAACCAAAAAGGTGAAGTTTGTATGGGAGGTGGGAGTAGTTTTTGTCCTATCAAGCTCATCTTAGAATTTAATCTCGGTTTAAAGGATATACGTTTGTAAACCAAATTTTTCGATACCTCTTAAATTACAGCTGTAATCGTGGCGGGGACAGACAGACTGACACGCCCAAAAAAGGAAGTTTGTGTGGGAGCTGGGATAAGTTTTTGTCCGACCGAGCTTATCTTAGAACTTAACTTACGCTTAGAGAATATAAGCTAGTATAACAAATTTCAGCTCGATTTCTCTTTAGCTACTGCTGTAATCTTGGGGACACACAGACGGAGACTCCCAAAAGAGGTGAAGTTTTTGTGGGAGGTAGGAATTGTTTTTATCCGATCGTGTTCACCTTAATACTTAACTTCCCTTTAGTGGATGGAAGCTTGTATACCAAATTTCTCTTCAATAGCTCTTTAACTACGGCTGTAATCGCGGGGACAGACAGACGGACACCCACCACAAAGGGGGAAGTTTGTACGGGAGGTGAGATAATTTTTTGCCCGATCTAGCTGATCTTAGAACTTAACCTCCGGCACGAGAGTGGAATAGCTATCACAAAAAATTTTGGCTCGATGTTTTTTAAACTACGGCTATTATCGTGGAGCAAGACAGATGGAAACCCCCAATAAACTTACTTAATTTCCCTTTGCACCCCATGAATGAGGTATGGGATAGCTTCTCGCGTTGTTGTGAATTAACACGCTTTCTATTTTTAGATTCACAACTAACTAAACCCCCAATAAGTTTGAGTTTTATGGGAGGTGGGAGTAGTTTTTGTCCGATCGAGCTTATCTTAGAACATAAGTTCCGCTTAGAGAATGGATAGCTTGCATTACAAATTTTAGCTAGATATATTTTTAACTACGGCTGAAATCCAGGGACAGACAGACGAACATCCCCAAAATAGGAAGTTAGTACGGGAGGTGAGGTAAGTATTTTGTCAAAAGCAGCTTATCTTAGAACTCAACTTTCGATTAGAGAATAGAATATCTATCAAAACAACAGACAGACGGACACGCCCAAAAAAGGGGAATTTTTTATGGGAGGTGCGAATAGTTTTTGGACAGTTTTGCTCTCTTAGAAATTAACTTCTCCTTAGAGACCCCTTCTCGTACCTTCCATATAAAATAACCTTACTTACTTAGCTGGCACTTCTTTGCAACCCCACTGGATTGTATACCGCACGTAGAAAAATATTATAAGCGCACCGATCTTATGCGCTTCTTCTCCAGTTAGTCACACCAAGTTCTGTAAGGTTCTCAGTAACCTGGTCTTTCCAAAGGAGTTTTGGTCGCCCTCTTCTGCGCCGTCTATCGAGTTCATTGTCGAAGACTTTTCGAGCTGGAGCATTTTCGTCCATGCGTACAACATGACCTAGTCAACGCAACCTTTGCACCTATATGCGTCTGACCACGTCAATGTCAGTGTACAGCTCGTACAGCTCATGATTCATACGACGCCTATACTCTCCGTTAACGATGATGGGACGATGACACGGCTCTGTCATTGAATCGCTTGCTTAGTCCGTAGTAGCATTTATTACCAAGTAGGAATCTTTTCCGGCTCTCGAGGCTGACATTATTTGTTTTGTTGATGGCGGAGCCTAGGTATATAAAGTTATCTACCACCTCGAAATTATAGTTGATAACGTTCACACAGTTTCCCAAACGAGCACATTCTTTGTTTTTTGAAATTAATAACTTCGTTTTGTCCTCGTTTCACGTTAGACCCATTTTCGCGAATTCCTTCTGTATACCTGAGAAGGTCGCAGTCACATTCCCAATTTTCGACCAATGATGTCTACGTCATCAGCGTACGCGAGTAGCATGTGGCTTTTGTTGAATATAGTGCCACTCCGTGTTTACTGCAGCTTTTCTCATTATCATCGCCATCACTATGTTGAAGTGATCGCAAGATAGGCCGTCGTCTTGTTTTAGGCCTCGTCTGGTACAGAATGGCTCCGTAAGGTCCTTGCCAATCTTCACTGAAGACTTCGTGTCAGTCAGCGTCATTCCTCAAAGACGTATCAGCTTCGCTGGAATACCAAACTCAGCCATGGATTCCGCCAGGAGGTTCCAGGGGTTGTCGAGACATCATAATTCGTTTTAGAGGTATGGTGCATCGGTCAAAGTTTTTTATTTTGATCCCTAGAATACGAGATTCCTTGTCACTTGAGCGATTTGTTTTCCTCCCTACAAATCGACCCGCCTTAATGTATATGGTTCAACGCGTTAATTTGTATCTGTTGGAGATTTATCATGGTAATATTAAAAAAAGTAGTTTTTTTTATTAAAGATGTGATTCAAACCGACATATAATCTTTTGTTTTTTGTTCAACAAAAGTTATGCAAATATACATTACAACACCCTACCTTCATCCCCTTCCTCGTGGAAGTAATGGTAATCTGTTTTCTATTTCTGTTATTATAATTTTACTAAAGGCTCAAGAAAGTCTTTATTAAAAATCCAATCAATTCTTTTCTATTAAAAACCAAACTTCTGCTCTGTTTATATCCTTTAAAGAAAATGCAAATTATTTAACCAAATCCCCAGAAACAAAATAGAAAAATGAAATTTCATTTAGTTCAAGAGTCGTCGTCGTCGCCTTCGTCTTCTCCAAACAAAAACTAAATAATTTTCTTTAGTTTGTGTGATGAATTCGTTCGTTTACGCCTTACTGGTGATGGGGTTATCATTTGATTTCTGGTAGGCTTTGATGGCATTACCACTGGCTTTATTGATGTGTCCTTGTTGTTTCAGTTGTTGTCTTTTAGGATATTGTTTAGACAACACAAACACCAGAGTGTTAACATGGTTGGTCGGTTCCACCAGCAAATCCCTCCGTTTAAGGCTCAAACATCCATTGACGGCTGCACACAGTCTGTCACACATTTGCATACAGAGGGAAAAAGGGAAAAATCACCATTGACACACATACATACATAGACGACGTGCACACAGGAAAAGATGGCAGAAAAGTATCTGCAACGGAAATAAATTCAATTTGTCTGCATTCATGTGGAAAATAAATTTCATTTCTTTAACACAATTTTTGAAACGGAGTTGGAGTTAGAGATGATGCTGGAAATGTTGTGATCAGGATATGCGGGGAGGAAGTGAGTAGTTATGTGCATATATCCTGTTGTTGTTGTTTGTATATGGTGGCGGTATTAGTTCTAATGTAGTTAGTTGGGATAAAAGTTCAAATGATTGGAATTTGACACGAAATGTAAAAAGTTTGATTGTACTAGGGGACACCAGGAAACATGGTGGATAGCAAAAACAATAAATTTCGGGATGATTTTCAAATAATACTTTGGATTTAATTACAATACAGTGGTCCTGATATGCAGTGAGAGATCTAAAGATTAAAAGAAAAACAATGTTAAAAACAAGTAAAATACTTATACATCACAAAATAGTAGAAAAAACCAATCTTATTCATTATATCCAGTGTTTTGTTCAATGATATTTTTAATTGTTTTAATTAATAAACTATATTCACCTCATTAATTGCCACTAACTGAATTTTTGACGGTTTACAAACAAATATCTTGATATATGTTGTCAATTATTTTTTAAGTTCATACCTTGCCTAAAAAGTCCTCGAACTCTTATGTTATCATATGCCAATCCTTTTATCAATACATGCATTCAAATTGATGCGCCGCAGTTCTTGTTAAAACCTTCTAACGATACATACAACACACAAACAATTCGAGAAAAGTCAATTTTCTAAAATATGTTTTACCTTTAGTCCAACATGAAGCTATAGTCCCCCACACGTATACATACTGAGTGCTTTGTCCAGGGTCGCTGTTGTGTCATTCATATTTGCATATGTCCTTAGGTGGTTTCCGAGTCGCAAAAGCGATAACTAGTAGGAGGTGATTGCTACATCACCTTGTATGATGATTGAAGGCAACAAAATCAGGGGGGGGGTGAAATGTTGATAACAATATGAGTAGTAAGCTGAAAGCGACACGGAAGTGATCTACACGTGGTGCAGGATATTGCTAAAACTATGGATAGGTGAACACCTGGGCAAAATTGTTCGTGGTATTTTTTTTTATCATAAACAGCGGCAGATATTGAGCGACGATGGATTAAACTAGCCACCCGCCTTCAGGTCCTTTACTGGGTTTATTCCGGTTAGCTTCGCAGCAGGAAGGAACACGGTAGTGAGTGAAACCAGATTCCCTCATAAAGATATCCACAAGGCAACTTAGCTATCCCCCGATCAAAACTCCAAAAATCAAATTGATCATGTGGCAGGCATTCATCTAGTGTCATGGACGTGCGTGTGATCCGTGGTGCTCCAAGGTGCGCACAAGATTGAACAGAGCGAAAAACGCAAAGCTGGACATCGCGAAGCTGCAACCCCAGAGATAGCCACTGCCTACTCCAACCTACTCTCCAAATTACTACGACACAACGCCTCTACTTCTGACGTTCCCGATACACAGTGTCAGCATATTACGCATTCCATGACAACAGCCGCAACAACCGTACTAGGATATGAAAAACGGCGCTCAGACGAATCCTGGTACGATGAAGAATGTCGCATAGCGTCTGAGCAACAGGATGCCCCTTAGAGGGCTGTTAGGGAACGGCACAGCTATTTTAACGAAAAAAACGTCAAATGAAGGAACGGGAGAACGAGGACAAAGAGCGATACAGGAAAAATTCCGAAAAATCTACCAGAAAGTAAAAGCAAAAGGCTACGGTAATGGGCTCCCCTCCTAACAGGACAAGGATGGAAATCTGGTTACAGATACACAGAGTGTGATGCATATATGGAGAGAACACTTCCAGCAACTGCTGGTTCCAGAAAGCACCGCACGTAAAGGTATCACGCCAATTGTCGACGACGGCTTAGATTGCCCACCACCAAGTCAAGCCGAGGTGAGAAGAGCAATATCGCGGCTGGAAAACAATAAAGTAGCCGGTGCCGACGGACTTCCGGCAGAGCTCTTCAAATCCGTTGACGAGGAGCAGATACCGAGAATGCACCAGCTCCTACGCACGGTTTGGCTTAACGAGTGCATGTACGAGCATTATTGGAATCTAAGTGTATTATGTCCTGTGCTGAAAAAAGGTGATCCAAGTGTGTGCTCCAACTACCGGGGGATCAGCCTTTTACCCATTGCATATAAGGTCCTATCGAGTGTGTTATGTGAAGGACTCAAGCCAGTGTTATCCAACCTGTTCGGGACTTATCAGTGTGGCTTTAGACCTGGTTAATCAACAATTAACCAAATATTCACCCTTCGCCAAATCCTGGAAAAGACCCAAGAGAACAAATCGACACGTAGCATCTTTTTGTCGACTATAAAGCTGCCTTCGACAGCCCGATACGGCAGAAATTACTCGAACACATGGCTGCGTTTGGTATTCCAGCTAAGCTGATAAGCCTTTGCAGAGTGACGTTGACTGACACGAAATCTTTAGCGAAGATTGACAAGGACCTTGCGGAGCCATTCTATACCAGACGGGGCTTTAAACAAAGCGACGGCCTGTCGTTTGACCTCGTCAATATAGTGATGAAGATGGTAATGAGGAAAGCTGCAGTAAACAAGAGTGACACGATGTTCAACAAAAGCCACATGTTACTCGCGTACGCCGATGACGTAGACATCATCGATCGATAACTGCGAGATGTGATTGCAGGCTTCTCAGGAAGGAGTCAGCGAAAATGGATCTAACGGTGAACGAGAACAAAACGAAGGTATAAGTTTAAACGAACAAAAAATCTACTCGTTTGGGAAACTGCGTGAACGTTGACAACTACAATTTAGAGGTGGTAGATAATTTTATCTACCTAGGCTCCGCCATAAACAAAACATATAATGTCAGCCTCGAATTCCGGAGAAGAATCCTGCTTGCTAATAAATGCTACTACGGACTAAGCAAGCGATTCAATGACAGATGCCTCTCTCGACAAACAAAAATCCAGCTATACCAGATACTGGTTCTACCTATCTAGATGTTTTGTTCAGAATCCTGGGTTTTCGTCATTTGCATAGTCTTTGAAAACGAGCAGAGTACTAAAATATTCCTTCCGTATTTGCAGCACACTTTGAGCGTCTCTGTTCTTACAAATGGCGATCCCAGATCTAAAACATCCAAAAATTTCATGTTTTAGTAAAATTTTCGGGTTTTACCTCTATTCCTGTACCTTCCGATATCGTTGCCTTCCCTCCTCCACCTGCTTCTGTCTCTTCTGCTTCTTATATACATCCATTAATGGTCACTATGGGTCACCACTAGTGTATGACACCAAAAAGGTTATTTATTATAATAATCATACGCCACAATATAGTTTTTATATTATGTCAAACAAAAGAGCTTAAAACGTGACAAATTCCCCTATACGATACTTACTAACTTCAAATCGATATTAAATTATTATGGCATGTAACTTAACAAAACAAATGATGCAGAACTTCTTCTTTTTGGGGCTACTTTCATGTGCAGTTCTTAGAATTGAGTCCCAAAATAATGTTTTGTACTGTGTAATGGAACGGAACAACGCATAAATCCTTTGTAACCAATGATATATAATTAATAAATAGATATAAAACCTAACATGCCTACTATAGCGCCCTGCCAACACCTCAAATCGCAACATGGACATACGAATTTCCCACAAGAAATTAAACATCAAACAAACACTTTCATATCAATGCACTTCCACATTTTCGAAACACCTCAAAACGTGTTCTATGTTCAAAAGAAACAAACAAAGCACCACTACGTAGGTGGTTACCAAAAAAAAGAAGATAGAAATATGCAAAACACTATGAGATTAACCCTTGAAAGAAATTGGTGAAAAAAATGAAACCCATATATACGAGTACATAGATACAAAAAAAAAACTAAGAATATGAACTAATTTTCCTCGTGTTGCACATCATCATCACAATAGCAAACGCTATTGAACCACACAAAGGAGGAGTTGATAGGTTGCAAAGGAAAGGTCCTTTGGCACCATCATCGACTGACGCTGACGACAACGACGACGACATTCTGCACACAACAATGTCACGTTGTTTGTATGTATGAATCATGGATGTCGTAGGTAATGCATGCATATGCATGCATTCATGCAATGTTGACTCTTAAAACATTCTCGTACAAGACCGGATATGAACTAACGTGATAAAAGCATATGTTACTTAACATTTGCTAACAAAAGCAGCTTGAAACCACATTAACAACTTGTTCGAATTTCGGCAACAATATCTTAAGGATCATTGAAACACAACGGATTGAAAATATGTACATACAAACTTTAAAGAGTGCATTGTATTTTCATAAAGAAGCAAAGGCAGCATTTACGGCACTTAAAGGATATATGTGAGTGGTTTTGTATTGGATTAAAAATCAATTTGAGGATACTTTTTTTAATACTAAGAAAAAAATTGGCATTACGTTAATTAATCATCACTGATGGTCTTGAAACTGTTCAAATGAATGAAGGCGAAGTTACCGAAGTTACTTAAGCTCTCTTAGTAGCAGTAGCAGCCCTAAGAAAATTAGATCAGGTGCTGTGGAGTAATAAGCCAATCTTCTTAAAACATTTTTCCAAGAAAATAGAAAGAAAAGATAGGACAAGAATCTCCCCAAATATTGACGATCCCCACAAACGCCATAAGGGCCAAAATTTAAGTATATGCCCTTAAAATATCCGAACCCTCTATCCAGGTGATGACTTTTCTCGACACATACAAAGCTGACATTATCGCCATATAGGAAATCCGTTAAACTATGATACCATCTACAGGATTCATTGTTGAGGGAAGACTAAAATATCAGGTATCGAATATTTTTGGGACCGGCCGTGGCATAGTGGTTAGAACACGCGACTACCATGCGGGAGATCGCAGGTTCAAACCTGGCTCCAGTCATCTTAAAAAAAAAAAAAAAAATTTTCTTTCATTGTCGGCTCTCCTCGAATATTGTTGACAGCAACTTCGCAGTATTAAGCGTCGATTCAATCGTCGTGTCTAGTAAGAGCTTCTCAAACAGGGACGTTCGCATTCGTCGATAAAACAAGTAGGTGCCGTTAGTTGTGAATCTAAAAATAGAAAGCGTGTTAATTCACAACAACGCGAGAAGCTATCCCATACCTCATTCATGGGGTGCAAAGGGAAATTAAGTAAGTAAGTAAGTATTTTTACATCACGGTGATATGTATATACCCTCTAATTGGAAGACAAGGAAGTGGACACTACAGAAAATATATTTGGCCGCTGCCCTGGCCATATATATAATTAAAAATATTTTGGGAAATTGTAACGCTTAAAAAGGGTTGTGACCCAGTAAATATCTGCAAATAGATATGTTACCACTAGGCGACATGGATAATCTCTTCTTAAAAGGCGATAAACCAATTTAGTCATGTGGTCATCAATTGAAGGCATGTCTCTGACATCATGGATGAGCAATTGGACAATGCATGCTGCATATATAGACTAGGATCAGCACCTAGTTGCAGCCAAAGTAAAAACAATTTCGGCACAGCCAAAATCGACCGTAACCAAAGGAAGCTAGATACCGCAAGGCTGCATACCACCAAGATAGCCATTGCCTATTTTAACCAACACTCTCAGTTACTGCAAACAAAAGTCCTAAGTGCTGACGTTCTCGACCCAAAGTGACAGATTATTGGGCTTTCTATGACCACTGCTGCAATAAACGTACTTGGGTATGAAAAACCACTCTCAGACAAGCCTTGGTAAGATGAAGAATGTCGCGTTTCTTCTCTGAGGAAAAGGAAGCAGCCAATAATAATAAGGAGGGATGTTAAACATCTCTTCTGAAGGAAAAGCGGTGAGGAAGATAGAACAAGAATTTAAACAAATAGAGGAGAAGCGCAGAATGTTTTCCAAAAGGCACAATCTAATGGTTACGAAATATTGATTCCTTTCCTAAAAAAGGAAATCGATTTGTGATCACACTCACAGCACGCTGCAAGGGAATATTTCTGGAAATTGCGAGCTCCCCTTGGCAGTACTAATTAGCGACGACGGTGTAGATTGTACATCACCCAGTCAACACGAGATCAGAAAATTAAATGAATGGCCTAAAAATGGAAAAGTTGAGGGTGCCGATTGACTGCCGGCAGTACTTTTCAATGTCGGGCAGAAGAAATGCATGTCTGACGATTGCGATCTGAGTGTTCAATGTCCTGCATAGGGTGATCAATTATTCGGGTTTTTGCCAAAACCGGTTTTCGAATTATTCGAAAAATGGCATTTAAAAAAAACCGGTTGCTTTTTTTGAAATTCACAAAAAACCGGATAATCCGGTTTTCATATGTATGCCAAATAACAAATTAAAACACAATTTTTGACAAAAAAATTTCATTGAAAAATAACAGAAAATAATTCAAATATACTTAAAAAAAGTAAACTTTTACAATTATTACAATGCAAAACATTACTGAGATCAGTTTGTTATTTTAACAAAGACAAACAAAACATAACAATTCATTTGTAAATACTTGATTATATTAAAATACATTTAATTTAATCTTTGGTTTTCCCTAAAGTAACATTTAAGAAATAAGATACAATTTAGGTGCTTGGGTGTATAACAATTTTTTTCTTGGGTTTTTATAAAACTTGCCATTGAAAATGGCCTTTTACTCATTGTACTAGTTGGACTTATTGTGTACAAGGCGTTTAATAATCTGTTAAGGTTTACAGCCCTTTTGTCTTATTCATATATAAAAAATCTTCCAAAAGAAAATTTTTGGTAGAGTTTTTAATGGTAGTTTTAGGATTTTGAACGTTTTTTTTATAGCTTTATTTAGTTCTGTTTCTATAGTATCTTCAGTGGCATCTGCGATCATATATTTTGAAAATTCGTCACTAATTGGGAGTTTACTCGTACTTAAATACAAAATGAGAGTATTTAGTGTTTGAATACGTCTTTCTGATATAAAAATCATATATTTTCTCCCAGATTGTATTCTCAGAAGCCGGCAGAAGCTGGAAAAAAACATGAACGAGAACACATTTAACACAATTATGAATAAATTTAAATAAAAAGGATCGAACGCCAAAAAACCGAGATTCGACAAAAAATAACCGGATTATTCGATATTCGAAAAACAGGGATTTAAAAAAAACCGACGGTTTTTATGAGTGAAAAAAACCGAGTAGCCGGTTTCTGAAAACCGAACTGATCACCCTAGTCCTGCACTTAAGAAAGGCGATTTAGGATGTACCATCTAACATGGTATCAGCATTTCATTCATCTTATACAAGATCCTACCGAGTGTGTAATGTGAAATACTACAGCTAGTCTGCGAAATGTCACTACGACCTTTTCAAACATTGAGACACAATCGGCAGAAGTAAGTCTGGTAATAAACGATTGGTAAAACTAAGTTATTAATTTCAACGAACAACGACCTCGACAAACAGAAACTCAACAGTACCATACACTGGTCGACTGAAACACAGAAATAATCGGATATATTTGTTCTGGTAGTCTGCGATAGAATACTACTTACTTATTTAAGTGGCTCATTACAACTTACGAACGCATTAAAGAATTCCACACGCTTCGGTCTTCTGCGTGCGTTCGTGGTTGCGTGGCACGTCTGCAACCACTTGGTTCTTCCGACGAAGTTTGGGCCTCCCAGCTCTGCGCCATCTTTCAAGTTCGCCTTCAAACACCTTTCTCTCTTGAGCATTTCCATCCATCCTGACAACATATCCCAGCCATCGTTGTCGGTGGATTCTGACTCTTTTAGCTACATCGAAGTCGTGGTAATGCTAATACAGCTCATGGTTCATCCGATGGCCAAACTCGCCGTCGACACAGATAGGTCCATATATTTTTCGGACTACTTTTCTCTGGAATACTCCCAGGTTTTGTATGTCCCTTGTCGTAAGCACCCACGATTCGGCAGCATACAAAAGAATAGGTAAAATTAGCACTTGGTACAGTCGTTTCTTGGTAGTTCGAGATAAGGTGGTGTTACTAAAGTACTGCCGAAGTCCGTAAAACATCTATTGGCGAGCACTTTTCTCCGCTAGATTTCTTGGCTGACATTATTTTTCTTGTTGACGGAAGATACGAGGTAGATAAACTCATCAACTACCTTAAAGCAATAATTTTCAACGTTCACGGTTCGTCCACATCTAGAGGACTTTTTGTCCGTCGAAATCATTATTTTTGTTTTGTCCGCTAAACCCATTTTTGCCGACTCCTTTTCCAGTGATGAGAAAATTGCAGTAACGTCCCGCACATTTCGGCCAATGATGTCTATATCATCGGCATAGGCTAGTGGCAGGTGGCTCTTGTGGAATATAATGCCAGATATGTTGACACCAGCCATTCTCAACACCTTCTCCATAACTATATTAAAAAGTGTACATGATAAGCTATCACCCTGCCTGAGACCTCTTTCTGTGTTGAATGGTTCAATCTTAACCGAGGATTTGGTGTTTTCCAAGGTACATCTGCAAAGTCGATTCAGTTTCGAAGCTTTGTAGTCGACAAATAGGTGGTAGGTGCCGATCTGATTGTCATGAGTTTTTTCCAGGATTTTTCTACAGGTGAATATTTTATTCGTCGTACACTTTCCAGGTCTAAAGCCGCACTAATATGGTCCAATTAGTTTATCTACAATTGGTTTTAGACATTCACACAATATGCTCGAAAGGACCTTATACGCAATTTTTAATAGGCTTATTCCACGGTAGTTTTTACTCTCAATACGATCTCGTTTCTTGTATATGGGACATGACAGACTGAGGCTCCAATCCCCGGGCATGCTATCCTCTAGCCGGATGTTCTCCATGACTTGATGCATGCTCCTAATCAGCTCCTCCTCACCTGCCTTAAACAATTCAGCAGGGAGACCATCAGCTTCAGTCGCTTTGTTGTTTTAAGCGGGATATTGACACAAGTATCTCCCTCTGGCTCCGAGATGGACAGTTAATACTATATTCATGGATTGGAGCGGGGTCTTCTGGAGTGGTGTCCGTGTCCAGTAGATTTCTGAAATGATCTCTCCATATCTGCAGAACGTTATTTGGGTCCGTCACTAGCTGGTCATTGCTGTCCTTGCAGGAGGGCAACCCTGTTCCACGCTTTCTCGCCTTAACTCTCTGGTAGAATTTTCGGACTTCCCCTCTACATCGGAGCAACTTTGTGCACTTATCGTGTCTCTTCTTTAGCTCCTTCTTTTTCCGTCTAAAAAGGCGAGTTGCCTCTCGTCCCTTCTCCCTTTGCCGTTAAAGAAGAGCTCGCGTTGCTATTGGCTGCAGTTTCGCCCTGTATGCAGCATCCGTCTCTCTCGTGGCATTACGACAGTCATCATCGTACCAGGCATCTTCTTGAGACGGCTTTGAGTACCCAAGTACGCTTCTTCCAGTATGTTCTATGGAGTCGGCTACATGTTGCCACTGCGAGGTAATATTATCAGGAGTGGGAGCACACCGTAGCAGTTGAGTTAGGTGGTTGGTTAGTCTGATGCCATTGTTCGACGTTTCGGTGTGCAGACTGAATTTTCCGATGGTAGACTCAAATCGATTACAAGGCTGAATTCGACAGTACCATATGACAGAATTTGTTGGATGCTATGGCTGAGTTTGGTATCCATGCGAAGCTAATACGACTTTGCGGGATGACACTGACTGATACGAAGTCTTCAGTGAAAATTGGAAAAAATCTGTCATAGCCATTTTCTACCAAGCGAAGCTTTAGACAAGGCGACACTCTGTACTGCGATCTCTTAAACATCATAATGGGGATGATCATGCTGAAGGCTGCAGTAAACAGGAATGGTACCATCTTCAACAAAAGTCACAAGTTGCTCGCGTATGACGATGATATAGATATCATTGGCCGTGGATTGCGGGATGTTACTGCGATGTCACTCACTAGGATGACACGTTTCGAACTCCATGACGAGTTCATCGAGTTCGTCATAAAGGGGTCTGAAGATGAACTCGTCATGGAGTTCGAAACGTGTCATCCTAGTGGGTGCCACACTAAATTTGACCAAAAATATCAACCAATAAAAAACACTTTTCTGATCGTAAGCCGAATTTGATGTATCATTTGATACACTTAACGTAAATTTAATATATAAAAACACGATCGACTAAAACTAACAAACAAACAGTTTAAAATACACTGGCACGGCCTAAAACTAGATGCCTTACTTTGACATAGAAAAATTTAAAGTAATTTTAGTTTACCAACAAAAAACCTTGTAAAGAAGCTTCTTTAGCTTTGTGGTAAAAAGGGTAATCGTGGGGAAAGAATTTCCTCCATTTCTCATGTTTGGATATTAACGGTCAAATTCAAACTATAATTGGTGCTGGACATTTTCGGCTGATATCTACTTCGCATGTACATGTTTGACAGAATGGTAGATATATGTACAGCTGATGATGTACCATTGTGCATCAGTTCGTCACAAAGGGGTCTGAAGATGAACTCGTCATGGAGTTCGAAACGTGTCATCCTATTGAGTGACACACTGAATTTGACCAAAAATATCAAACAATAAAAAACACTTTTCTGATCGTAAGCCGAATGTGATGTATCATTTGATACACTTAACGTAAATTTAATATACAAAAGTAATAATGTTAGCTTGGAAATCAAAAGACGAGTATTGATCGGAAAACGCTGCTACTATGCGCTAAGCAAGCGATTTAATGACAAAGCGCTCTCACGAAGAACAAAGATCCAACTCTTCCAGACTCTGATCCTACCTGTCTTGCTCTACAGCACAGAGTCCTGCGTAATGACACAAGCGGATCAATCTATTCTGGGAGTCTTTGAGAAAAAATATTTGGATCCATCGTCGTTTACGGCGAGTACCGTCGTCGAATGAATCATGAGCTGTACAACGACATCGCCGTAGTCAAGCGCGTTCAAATAGACCGAATGCGCTGGCTTGGACCCGTCGTACGAGTATCTACGGAGCGCAAAAGACCGAAGCGCTTGGAATACTATTCTACGTGCGACTACGAATGGTTAAATTTCTGTTGTTGTTGCCATTGAAGAAGAAGAAGAATTCTGAAATGCGGTCTTCCTGCCTATTTTAGGATTAAAATCACCTATTTAGGACAATTTTGATGTCATGGCTCGGTCTTCAGTCATATACATTTTCTAGGATCTCGTAGAACTCGTATTTGTCCTCATCGCTTTTCTCTTCTGTCGGAGCATAGGCACATAATGTCGTTGACGATATAGTTGTGTATGACGATACTTCCTACTGGTCGTATGTTTAAATTTGTTAAGTTACGTTCTTGCGGACGTTTAAGAGCGTAAGCAATATTTCTCCTCTCTCTCTCTAATTTGCATGTGCGAGTGTGGACATTTTTGTCCAGTTTTCGCATTAATGCGAGAATTAAATTACCCTCTGTTCACATACGAACGGAAGTAAAATATTCCCGCTGTTGCATTTACACAAGAAAAATTATTTCGTATTTTAAAGGGAAACTTTTACTTTACTATTAAAAAGAGTATGACTAGTTTAAAAAATTATAGATCACACTGAAATTTATTGCTACGGCACAAGGTGTCGTCGTTTCCTAGACTAAATTGTATGTCCAATTTATTGCCAGTTTTAATATTGCCATAAGGATTTTGCATCTTCACACTGCATAAGACAACAACCTTCTATCTGTCGTAAGCCAACACATCCTACCTAGTACAACGATAACATTTAAACAAAACTCCATAAAAACAACTTCTCTATTACAATCGCTACTCGTAAAATCTAAAATGATAATTATACCAAAAATGTTATACATAAAAATACAATTAATTTGTACTCGAGTACCCCATAATTGTGTTCCGGCTATCTTGTTTCTTAAACAACAAAACATTTTCCTAAACATACTTTTGCCATTTTTCCTAGGCTTCCTTTAGATTTTTTTGTTGCAAAATTCAGTCATCTACAAAGTGACCACCTCCACCCGTCCCAGCACCATTTAAGCAAACAATATAATAACAACAATTACATTTTGTTTAAACAATCCCCTTCAAAAGTGTCATATTACATTATGCACAACAACATTAAGTCAATGCTGGCACATTCAGCCCATTTTCCCGGAGGCAACAAGCATCCTTTTGTTTTAATGCCATTAACTCAGCTCATTCACTCTCGGGTCCGAACTCGATAATGTTACCGAAGAATTGTAAACAGTTACAAAATTTTATGAAATTTAATATTGAGACAACATCCAATATCAATTAGGACCAGAGCAATGCTGATGCTGAGAATGGTTATTTTGCAATCGGTGTTACAATAAAAATTATGCACACAACAAAATGTTTCCTCGTGTGAGTGTACACAAAGGCAGCAGGAGCAAAAGCAGCAACAGCTATTAAACAACTCCGCGTTCTTTCGAGTCACAATTGTGGCATCCTGTAAAGCAACATCCTTTGCACAGCACACGATGCAACAACATTGGATAACAACAATAAACATTTGTGTGTTGAGGAAAACTTTTGCCTTTTCCAAAGTGAAGTGAAGTTTGCCAATTGTGGTAAATGGGGGAGAGAGAGAGAGAGCAGCAGCAGACAACAAATGCTTCTTATGATCCTTCTCATTAGTTGTGTAATGAATATTTACTTGTACAACTACGACAAGAGGCAGAATTTGGCAAAGTAATTCCAGTTTATGGCAAAATAGTGTTGAATGTTTGCAAAAATAAATGCCCATGCTGGGGGACACATTATGTAAAAGTACAAATTGGCTATTAGAAATATTGAACAAATAGCCCATCATTTAGTATTAGACATCAATTTGATAGTTAACAGCAGGCGGTAAAGTTTCAATGACAGAAGTTAGAGATGGAGCTTAAAGGCAAGTACAGTGTGCTTAACGACATGTGCATGAAAGTAACGATTAGACAAAGAACTAGGCTTGTGAGGTGGATCCTGTTGAAACCAGGATCATATTCAACCTAAAGTAACAACAACTCAATGAGCATGGTACGTTCGCGATTGACGGTAACAGCGGATTCTTGCTTATTTGCGAAAAATAATGGGTCTTGCAAAAAATTAGTCATTAGTTGTGGGTCTGAAAGGGCACGGATTACACAGTACAACACATGATTTTGGGACTCAATTCTAAGAACTGCACATGAAAGTAGCCCCAAAAAGAAGAAGTTCTGCTTCATTCGTTTTTTCAAGTTACATGCCATAATTATTTAATATCAGTTTGAAGTTAGTAAGTATCGTATAGGGGAATTTGTAGCGTTTTAGACTCTTTTGTTTGACATAACATAAATACCATATGGTGACGTATGATTATCATAAGTAATATTCCATGTAAATCATACGCCAAGAAGTAGAACAGTTTTATTGTAATTGCTACAAAATAAACCCAGTTCAAAATAATTTGATGAATGGAAAAGTGCAACTGTTGCTTATGGAGGGAAACGTTTTATGAACAGATTAAAGGAATTGTAATTCTTAATTTGTTTAAGCTAAATCGGACTAGTGGTTCACGAGTTATGTCAAACAAAAGAGCCTAATACGTGAGAAATTCCCCTATACAATACTTACTAACGTCAATCGATATTAAATTATTATGGCATGTAACTTCACAAAACGAATGATGCAGAACTTCTTCTTTTTGAGGCTACTTTTGCGTGCAGTTCTTGGAATTGAGTCCCAAATCAATGAGCTGAAAAATGTTGTACAGTGTTAACGAACTTGCATCAAAAACTGCATTAAAGGCACTTTATTTCTAGCTAATTTAATAAGTAAACTTCTCATAGTTTGGGTTGAATATATCTACGATTATAAGCTGTAGAGCAAAAACATGAAGGATCAGTGTCTGGTAGAGTTGGATCTTATCTCTCTTCGTCGGGAGAGGGTTTTGTCTTTCTACCGCTTGCTTAGTTCATAGGAGCAGCGGTTTGTATCCAATGATAGTCTCTTGGTTATCTGGCAAACATTAATAGTTTTATTAACGGCGGAGCCAAGGGAGACAACTTCATACAACAATCATCTAAATTATTTACTCGTTGTTCCTGGAAAAAATAACTTGGTTTTGTCCTCATTTACCACCAGACCCACTTCTGTCGACTGCTTCTTATTGTTTGAAAACATCGTAGTAACATCCGGCAATCCTCGGTTGATAATATCTATATCATATATAGAAAATGGATCCATCAGAATTTTGGTTATCTTCCCAGAAGACTTCGTGTTGATTAGTGTCATCCTGCAAGCTTTATCGTTATACCAAACTCAGCCATAGTATCTAATAGTTTCTGCCGTATCGGACTGCCGAAGACTATTCGATCACTGTAGCATAGTTCAGGCCGAAATACCGTCCATTAGAATAGCCGTAGAGAAGTTTCAGTATCGTGGGATATTGGGCGGCAATATTCATATTATTACTGACAGAAAAGCGGCTATCAGATCATTGGAGAATGCGTACTCCACGTCTAGATATGTTCGAGAATGCTGGTCGTCTCTTGAAGAGATATGGGCCACCATTAACTCGGGTCTCATTGGTGTCCGTCTCATAAGGGGGAAACAGCTAATTGCGGGGAAACTGAACCTAATTGCTAAGGAACCAGCTCCGATATTGGCTGCTACCCAATACGTCCGATATCTTCTTACCGATATCGTACAGAATTTTGTACGACTTGTTGAAGGGAAATTTTATTTATTTTGCTTTCGACATATCTAATCGAGTTCACAGCGATTCCGGAATTCTGTGGCAGAGGAAACAACAAAATGTTATTGAAGAAATAACGAATTTCGCTTCAGATTGATGTCGTACATCAGATTTCTCTCTGCTGCGTTGGTCAGACTTCGTTTCAAGCACTCCATATGTTTTTAGTAATAATTTCGGCCAGATGTCGGAACAGATATCGGAAGATATTTTCCTAAAGACTTCGGGATGAAATCGGTATGACGCGTCGGTAAAAACATCTGAATTACTTCAGATATTTTGAAAGATATCGGTCCGATTTCGTAACAACGCGTCGAATTTCCCTCGATTTACATTCAGAAATCGTTCAGACGTCGACAAGACATGTCGTGCTTACATCAGATTTCTCTCGGCTATGTCGATCAGACCTCGTGTCAACCACTCTATACGTTTTTAGTAATGACTTCGGCCAGATTTCGGATCCGATATCGGAAGATTTTGTCAACTGTCGTATCGTTTTCTGACCGATGTCTGAATATTTTGTTTGGTGGGGGGAGATGGGTGAAAGAGAAAACCCACTTGCACAATGATCAAATAAATTTGACCTACATAAGATACACAGAGGACACGATTTGTGCTGAACCTGTCTAAAGTCTACCTGAGGAACATCATCGCTGTAATAACCGGTTACTGGCCGGTTGGTAAACACGCTAAGAGGTTGAAACTTCCCTACATCGGCTTTTGTAGAGGCTGCAATCCACGTCACTGCACTGCTTTTGGTGACCTGAGATATGAAATGCTTGGTTATCGGACACTTATAGACAATACCTGTCTATCAGTAGGCGATCCATGCCTTCTTCAGAGCAACGAAATGGCTTGGGAGCGACGTTGACCGAACAGAAAATGAATATTTGCTGCGATAATTTGGAAATGGTTTCACAACGGGACTCATACTAGGACCCATGTGAGCTACGGCGAACGCGGCTGCAGAACTAACTTAAGCATCGGATCGATAAACGGTGTCGGTGTCGATTTGCATTTCTTGGGTCTTCTCCAGGATATTTTGTAGTATGAATATCTGGTTGGTCGTGGATTTACCAGGTCTAAAGCCACACCGATAAGGTCCAATCAGGTTCGCTAAGATGGCCTTTAGTCTTTTACATAGTACATTATACAGGACCTAATATGCGATGGGTAAAATGCCAATCACGCGATAGTTACACAAACTTGGATCACCTTTTTTAAGCACCTGACATATAACACTCAGATTCTAATCATCGGGCATTCATTCCTTGAGCCTAGTCATGCTTATGAGTTTGTGTATGCACGAAAAATGTTCTGCCGGCAGTCCATCGACACCCGCAGTTATTTTGGGTTGAGTACATGCAATTGCCGTCCTGATATCGTTTTGATTCTTTGGTGGACAATCTACTCTGCCATCAATGGTTGGCGTGTATCGTCACTAACGACAACTTCAAAAATGAGCAGAGTACGAAGATGCCCAGAGGTAAATAAAACGAAGTGCCTATTTAGTAATCCGTGACATCAGTATGACATTGTAAGCGAGCGATCTAAGCACTTGTTGAATGTCATACGAGTGTAATGTAAAAATATCGTCCACTCATTACAATTCCGATTACAATGTTTTTGAAACGGCACCTACTGACATTGTCACTTACTTTGTTATCAAGCGTGTTATCAAGCGAGCTTTAAACTCATCTGTTAACGTAATTGCAACTGAAATGGTACATGCTGACAACGTCACTTACTTTGTAAGCGGGAGCTCACTGATTTCTATGGTAGGCGGAATGGTAGATTTGTATAGGAGGTACCAGAAGGGGCGTGGCTAGACTTCCAGTGTTTTCTATATAACTTTATCCTGTTATAGCTTTACAAAATACTGAATTTGGGCATATATATGATATTATTGCGCGATTTCTAAAGTGGGCGGAATGGTAGATTTGTATGGGAGGTACCAAAAGGGGCGTGGCTAGACTTACAGTGTTTTCTCCAAAACTATATCCTACTTTATCTTTACGAAATACAGAATTTGGGCACGATCGCGTTGAGTATAATTACTCGATGTATAAAGTGGGCGTAATGGAACATTTGTATGGGAAGTACCAAAAGGGGCATGGCTAGACTTTCACCTTTTTTTCTAAAATTTTTACCCTAGTATAGCTTTACTAAATACAGAATTTGGCCCCGTAGTCGTTGGGTGCATTGATATTATTACCCGATTTCTGAAGTGGGCGGAGTGGTACATTTATATGGGAGGTACCAGAAGGGGCGTGGGTAGACTTCCAGTTTTTTCTCCAAAACTTTATTCTGCTATAGCTTTACTAAATATAGAATTTGGCCACGATTGCGTTGGATATATTGATATTATTACACGATACCTAAAGTGGCCGGAATGACATATTTGTTTGTGAGGTACCAGAAGGGGCGTGGCCATGTAGCCCATTTTCAATACCGTAAGTAGGTTTAAGGAAATAATAACCCATTCTAAGTTTTAAAAGAATTGGTTGCGTCTTTCGAAATTAGTGCCTACTAGCCTGACAGACAGGCAGACATGGCTCAAACGATTTTAAAAGTCATGAATCGAATTTGGTTAAAAGAAACCTCGGGTCTAAAATTACTCCTTCATATATGTTACACTTGTGGTCCGTATCATATGGTATATACCCTCCTACCCGTAGGGTGAGGGTATAAACATATGAACAAAAAGTTTTAACTTAAATACATTGGTATGAAATTTCTGCACTACCAGTCAAACGTAAAATAAAACAAAAATATTTACCTGATATGTACAACAAAAAACCTATGAAATTGGACAAGTTTTTGGTTAAAAATGTTATATATAAAAAAAGTTATATCTTTACGGTAAACAACGCCATCGTCATCATCATCGCCCTAGAGATTGCCTTACTCTCCAGAGTCCCACGAGTACATACGGGGGATGCCATTAAACAGCATCCCTACGTTGTGCTCTCTTTCAAATCTTAATTTTCATATAAGTTTCTTCTTCACAGTTTACAATTTCGGCTACAACAAAAACAAGATAAACATGTACAAAAATACTCTATCTTAACAAATTCTCATCAACATCAGCAACGTTTAACAAAAATCACTCGAAACGGATACGGAAATTGTTGTATACCTCGAAAATATCAAGTGGGCTGACGGGAGTTTCGGGAGAGTTGCAAAATTTCATTGGCTAAATGTTGTTTATACAATCCAGACATTGATACGAATAATTGCAATTAGTTTAATTGGAAATTTTCATCTATCTTTTTACACTTTTTTTCCTCTGGCCCATAATCATTAGGAAAGATGGCAAAAACATAACAGAATGCTGATATTGACCAATGGTACAATTTATTTGTAATCAACAATGTTTTTTTTGCGTTTTTACTTTGTTAAAGGAAAACAAAATGTAATGAGTTTCCGGTTCAGGTTGAAAGACATGAAATTCTACAGAAATAGTGTTTGGCTAATAAAAACTTGTGAAAGTTTTGTTAGATTTGAAATTAAAGTGTTGGGTGAGTGTAAAATGTAAAATTTTATAAGCAATTATGTGGGAATGTGAACTAACATTAAATTAAGCAAACAACTAGTTATTGTGAAAAAAATCATATATAAGTAATATGTGTTTGGTTAGAAAACCTAAATATTATTTTAATACGAAATCCTTTTAACATAAACTTAATATTTGGTTAAATTCTGAATGGAACTCAATTCTTAGAACTGCACGTGAAAGTAGCCACAAAAAGAAGAAGTTCTGCGTCATTTGTTTTGTCAAGTTACATGCCATAATAATTTAATATTGATTTGAAGTTAGTAATTATCGTATAGGACGATTTAGCTGAAACAAATTAAAAAAATTAAGAATTACAATTCCATTAATCTGTTCACAAAACGTTTCCCTACATAATCAACAGTTTCACTTTTCCATTCATCAAATGATTTTGAACTGAGTTTATTTTGTAGCAGTTAAAATAAAACTGTTGTACACCGTGATAATCATACGCCACCATATAACAAAAGAGCCTAAAACATGAACAATTCCCTTATACGATACTTACTAACTTCAAATCGATATAAAATTATTATGGCATGTAATTTGAGAAAACGAATGATGCAAAACTTCTTATTTTTGGGGCTACTTCCACGTACAGTTCTCAGAATTGAGTCCCAAAATCATGTGTTGTACTGTGTTATACTTGGTATGTTATTTCGTTCGTAAATACCCGAATTTTTTTTTTTAGACGATCACTTTCTCGCACTCAATCTTTTCTCTGTTGACAATGAGTCTGCTGCCGCTCACAAATATTTCGTTATTGTACTGAGGTTAGAAGCAATGGCCATTTGCATGAAAGTGCTATGTACTGCCCATCATTCACAATTGTCATCGATTATTTGGTAACTATAATCAACATGTGGCATTCTAAATTGCCAACTTCAAGTATATATTTAAAAAATTTCCGCAAAAAATCAAAGAACGTCACACACTACATTGTCTCACTTTCTACTTCTTCTGCTACTTCTTTTCCACCTATTCCACCCTCAAAAACCAATGCCATTGCCAAATTGTTTGCTATTTGTCTAGGACTAAAAGGCCACACATAAAAAAGAACTCATATTTTCATTTCTAAAAGGATCATTATAATCAAAATGACGTAGGCTGAGCAGCATCCAGACCTGTTATATGCAATCCCTTTCAATTTCGTTGAAAATTCCTCACGGGGTGGTTCATCTCTGACCTTAGAGTGTGTCTGACTTTTGACTCCATTACTCACCGTTAGATTGCCACAAATTTTCGATGGGAACACACAAATACATGCTAGAGTTGTTGCTAGTATCCATTGCATACAATTTGGTAGCCGTTTTCCTTTTCACGTTTGTATTTCTATTGGATTTTACAGCTCTTTTCATTTTTCGTTAAAGGATTTTAATAATATGGTCAAATGCTTCATCTGTAACTGACTGGCATGGCGGTGAAGCAAGAAATTTAAAAGGCAAACCACATGCGATTTTTTTCAAACTCAACGCGATTTATGGCGCACAATGGGGTAAGGTGGAGAAAATTTGCAATATTGGATGGACATACAAATTCTTACTTGAATAGTTGAATGTTTTGAGGTCTTGTTTACGAGGACAGCTAACAACTCGGTGACTTGTACAGACGTGTCGGATATCAGCCAATGTCGGTGCCAAGCAAACTAAAAGCTCCGACATTGGCTGATATTCGACACGTCTGTACAAGTCTCCAAGTCCTTAGCTGTCCGCGTCGGCAAGAACACCTAAATTACTTCAGATATTTGGTAAGATATTAGTCCGAATTCGTAACGACGCATCAAATTTCTCTTTAGAATTTCCCTCGATTTATATTCAGTAATTGTTAAGTTGTCGGTCCGACATGTCGTACATACACCAGACTTCTCTCAGCTGCTTCGGTGAGACTTTGTGTCAACCCCTCCATTCGTTCTTTGTAACGACTTTGGCCCGATTTCGGATCCGATATCGGAATATATTGCCGACTGTCGTACCGACTTCTGACTGATTTCTGAGCATTTTGTTTGCTGGGTGCTTTTGGTTTGCTGGGAACACAGTCATGGTTACTGTAGAAGGCTATGTACTTTATGATTGCTAACGATTGTAAAGGAACTTGACGGTTTTTTCACCCTACAGTTTGAATTTCAATTGGCTAGATCGATAGTGGATGCAATTAAATTTGTCGTAAGGAAAATGTACTAAAAGGAAATATTATGCTTTGCTTTTCGAATAATGTTTAGATAATACGGCGCATGTATGCGCTTCGATCTTCATACATCAAGACATGTAGATACAGTACCTGATATATTCATTAAGAGAGGGCTCTGTCATTTAATCTTTAGCTATACCCGACGTTATGTATTTTGTTGAAGGCAGAGGTAAATAAAATCATCTACCACTTCAAAATTGTAGCTGCAGTAACATCTCGTAGTTATCGGCCTATGATGCCTATATCATCAGAGTACACAAGTAGCTAGAGGAATTTGTTGAATATCTTACCACTCGTGTTTACAGCAACTTTGCTCATAACCATCTTCACCAATATGTTTAAGGCCTCGTCTGGTATAGAATGGTTCAGTGAGATCCTTGCCAACCTTCTCCGAAACCTTCGTGTCAGTCAGGGTCATTCCACAAAGGCGTATCAGCTTGGCAGGAATATCGAACATGAATTTGAGAAATTTCTGCATTATCGGGCTGTCGAACGCATCTTTTTATTCGACGAAAAGATGATATGTGTTGATCTGTTTTTCTTGAGTTTTTTCCAAGATTTACCGCAGTGTGAATATCTTGGGACCGGCCGTGGCATGATGGTTAGAACATGTGACTACCATCCGGGAGAACCATGGTTAGATTTCTGGCTCCAGTCATCTAAATTTTTCTTTTATAGCCGACTCCCTCGATGTTGTTGACTGCAACTTCGTAGGATAGTGTCGAGGTAATCGCAGTGTCTAGTAAAAGCTTCTCAAACAGTGACGGTCGCATTCGTCGATAAACAAGCAGGTGCCGTTAGTTGTGACTATAAAAATTTAATGCGTGTTAATTCACAACAACGCGAGAAGCTATCCCATACCTCATTCATGGGCTGTAAAGGCAAATGAAGTTTTGTAGTTTAGGAATATCTGGTCAGTTGTTTAATTACCAGGTCATACTGACAGGGCCAGATCAGATTAGATAGCACGGGCTTTAGTTTTTTCACATAACATTCCGACAGAACCTTAAGGGTAGTTTGAGCACACACTTGGATGGGGCATGTACTTGTTAAGCCAAACCGCGCGTAGGAGCTGGTGCATGCTCATTATCAGCTTATCGCCACTGGACTTAAAGAGTTCTTCTGGAACTCCATCGACACTGGCTACTACATTATTTTTCATACACGTTACGGTTCATCTAACCTCTATTAGGACTGGGGTGGGCAATCTAAACCATCGTTGACAATTGGCATGATGCCTTCACGTGTGTTGTCTTCCGGAACCAATTGGTTGAAGTTTTCTCTCCATATATGCAGCACCGTCTGCGTATCTGGATTCAGATTTCCATCCTTGTCCGTACGGCAGTGCCATGGAATGTTTCAGGAACACCAGAAGTATGGGCTTTGTTTTGTAATAGTTGGGAGAGCTGGTTGGAGTAGGCGGTGGCTATCTCTGGATTTTACAGCTTTGCGATGTGCAGCACACTCTGTGTTTCTGTAACCAGAATTCCATTCTTGTCCTTACAGGTAGAGAGCCCTGTATTGTAACCTTTTACCTAATACAACTGGTAGAACTTTCGGGCTTCACCTCTATGTCTGTACTTCTCTATATTCTCGCTCTCCCTTTCCTTTATCTCACGTTTTTCGCTTCAATAGCTACTTCGCCTGTTTTACTGTGTTCTTGTGCCGTTCCCTAAAAGCTCGTGCCACAATTGCCTCTAGTATTGCCTTGTAAGCAGCATTCTTTCCTCAGATACTATGCGACATTCTTCATCGCGCCAGGATTTTCCTAAGTGCCGTTCTTTATGTCCAAGCACGGTTGTTAACAGCGGTTGCCATGGAATGTATCTAGAAACTCAGAAGGATAGGCGGTGTGTCGTAATAGTTGGGAGTGCTGGTCGGAGTAGGCAGTGGCTATTTCTGGGGTTTGCTTAGCGATTTTTTGGTGGTTGGCATCGACAAAATTCTGCAACTTCCACACCAGAGCAAATGTTAGCGTCACGAATCACGTGGAAGTTCATGACACTAGCTACATGCATTCCCTCAATTACCACATGATCAATTTGATTTTTTGTCTTTCGACGAGGGGATATGAAATTTTCCTTGTGGATCTGGTTGCACTTACTACCATGTTTCGTACCACTGCGAAGCTAACCGGCTCTTTCCAATTTTGCAGTAAAATCTCTCAGGACAATTTTAAAGTCGTGGCCAAGACAATGGTGTTATGTTTCCTGTAGGCGCTCGTAAAATTAGTTTTTAATCTCATCGTCTTTGTCTTCCGTCGGGGCATATGTATAAATCAGCGATCGATGGACCAAGAAGATCTTACCTTCCAATTTTTGCAGTAACATCTCCCAAGACAATTTTACTGTAGTGAACAGAACAGCGGTCGAATGTTTCCTCTAGGCACTCGTAGAATTATCTTTAATTTGATCGTCGTTATCCTCCGTCGGGGCATAAGTATAAGTCAGCGATCGAAGAATCAAGAAGATCTTCCCTTTCAATTTTTGCAGTAAAATCTCCCAGGACAATTTTATTGTCGTGGTCAGAGCAGCGAACGTATATTTCCTCTAGGCACTCGTAGATTGCAGTCTTAATCTAATCGTCGTTATCTTTCGTCGGTGCATATGTAGAAATCAGGGCGATGTAGCAATGTTTCGCCTTGATGTTCATTCTAAATTTTGTTTTACATGCCAGAAAAGAAAATATTTTTCTTCCCGCCCATTTCCTCCACTGTGCCTGCTTCGCGCTTTACCAAACATTTACAATATGTTAAACTCTCGTTTTTTTTCAACGCAACCATCTCCCTCCCTATGCCGGAATGTTAGCGGCCGTATATCTCTTGGCTTACTAAATCCTTTAACACCCATGGAGCGTAGCAGATAACACAGATGCGTTGTGCGTGTGTGTGTGTGTTTTGTGGTGTGGTGGAGCTAATGGTGGTGGGGCGCTGTTTAAAGGATGTTTAGGAAGGATGTACATGTAAATTTGAGGCATAAAAGCTATGGCCTCTGTTGCATTCATAGCGGCGGTCATTCCAAACAACGGGAGCAACAATTCGTGCATACAGCATATGGAGCACACTCAGTGCCTCCAGTTGTCGGGCTGAGAGTGTGCAAGTGAGTTGGTCGCCTGTCGTCATTGTTTCCTATTACGGATATCCTTGACTGCTGTTGTTGTTTGTTGTTGTTTCTGCTGTTCATTTGACTGTTGCGTTTACATTTTGTGTCTATTTGTAGCTCTCAGCATCGAATAAAACAACAAACTTTTGAGCGCTGCATGCTGCGTTTTGTTTGTCTGGCCCGGTTGAGCACTGCGCTCGGCAGGATGTGTTAGTGATGTGGTCCTTATGCCATCATAATATTTACAGCAACAGCAACAAAAACACGGCAAACATTGCAAATGGTTCCGTTCGTTTGGAAGCTGAATACGTTGCATACGTTTGTGCTATTGGTTTTTTTTTGGCTTTGTTTTTCAGAAACGTTTATTTACATACTGAAATATGAAGTTATACGGCCGTTTTGGACTGTTTACATTTATTAGTTCCTATCTATGTGTTTGTTTTTTGTTCCTAAGTCGTCATCCTCCTCAGTTCACGTTGACTTATTACGCCAAGGAGTTGGAGGTACAGGTGGTGGCGGGCGAGTTGGCTGATGGCTATTGCTGTCCAGTGGTCCATTGGACAGGCAACATTTCATTTCGTATCTTGTCAAATATTTCGTCTGCATTTGTTTAGGGCGTTATAATTGCTTTTTATTTTCCCAGAAGGTTTTGAGCTACTGTCGCAAGGGGGGGGGGAGCTATGACACGATACACGGTATGGCCAGATATACAAGACAGATTGACGTTTTTACATTGTATTCCCCCCCAGCCCCCTATAATATGAGAAAATGCCGTGTATTTGCACAGCAAATCATGTAAATAATTTCGTAACAAATTTGAGTGATTATATTTGCAGAGAGTCATGTCAAACGTCGTGATTCTATGGAATAATTGCTTTTAATGGAAAATATGCAGAAGGTTTTGGGACTCTGTTTTTTGCTGATTTGTCTACATAATTGTTTAATTAAATTGTTAATTAAATTAATTATATGTTAATGGAAAGGCATAAAATATCTTGGGCGGACGGTTGAAGTTGAATTAATTACCAAGGCACTTAAACAAAAATATATGTTCGAGGTGAGAGCATGACTATTTTATGTTTTTGGAATCGATGGAACCAAATCTGAGGTCTATTTAAACCCATAACGTCAGGTATAGGCCTGAACCTTAAAAACACCAGAATTTGAAAAACTGACGTTCTTCATCTTCTTAATCGGCAGCAGCACGGAAATTCATCTGTCAGAGGCCGCACGTAGAAAAGAACTCCAAGCGCTTCAGTCTTTTGCGCTCCGTTAGATATATAGATAATAGCTCGTTCTCCTGGTCCATCCAACGAAGTTTTGGTCGCCCCCTCCTGCGTCGCCTTTCGACGAAAACCTTTCGAGCTGGAACATTTTCTTCCATTCGTACAACTTGTTCAAGCCAGCGCATTCGGTCAATTTCAACGCGCTTGACTACGTCGATATCGTTATACAGCTCATACAGCTCGTGGTTCATTCCGACGGTGATACTCGCCGTTAACGACGATAGGTCCAAATATTTTTCTCTCGAAGACTCCCAGAATAAATTGATCCACTTGTGACATTATCCAGGATTCAGAGTTTGCTAGGGAGAGAGAGAGAGCGCTTTGTCATTAAATCGCTTGCTTAGCTTATAGTAGCAGCAGTTTGCCATCTATACTCGTCTTTTGATTTCCAGGCTGACGTTATTATTTTTATTTACGGTGCAGCAAAAGTAAACGTAACATTTAATTAAACATAATTTCCCTTTGCACCCCATGAATGAGGTATGGGATAGCTTCTCGCGTTGTTGTGAATTAACACGCTTTCTATTTATAGATTCACAACTAACGGCACCTACTTATTTATCGACGAATGCGAACGTCACTGTTTTGAGAAGCTCTTACTAGACACGACGATTGAATCGACGCTTAATACTGCCAAGTTGCTGTCAAACAACATTCAAGGGGAGCCTACAATGAAAGAAAATTTTATTTATTTTATTATTACGATGTTAAAGAGATCGCAAGACAAACTATTGCCTTGTCTAAAGCCTTGCTTGGTTGTTGTTGTAACAGCTGGTGGAAGTAGCTGGGGTGATAATTCTCTATACCGATTTTCAATTTTATCGGCACTCTATCGGGCATATAATGCGATTACCATATGATCATTGTTGGCAACTCTGTTTCGTTCCGTTGTAGTTAACAAGGTTTGTGTCAAGGATTGTTAGGTGTTGTTGTTGTGGTCTTTGTGTTGTGAGTTTTAATCGCCAAATTTCACCAAAGATGGCGCCAGCTGGTTTTGTTATTTTATATGCGATGTTGATAAATCATTCTCCTTTTTTATTGGTCCTTGCGCAATCTGGATTTTTGTAGTGGAAGCATCTAGGATGAGTTATGTTGGCTGGAGAACTCGAAAGTATTTAAAATGCAATTTTTCATCGATATTGATTTGGCAGTGCCCCGGCCGGGAATCGAATCCGGCACCTTAGGATTGCCCGTCTACGCCACTTCCAATGAGCTATCGAAGGCCACGCTTGGTAGAAAATGGATCTGTCAGATTTTGCCAATTTTCACTGAAGACTTTGTGTCATCCCGCAAAGTCGTATTAGCTTGGCGGGGATACCAAACTCAGCCATAGCATCTAACAATTTCGTCGAATGCAGCTTTGTAGTCGATGAACATATGGTAGGTGTCTTGGGTCTTCTCCAGAATTTAACGTAGTGTGAATATCTGGTCGATCGTGGATTTACCAGCACTAAAGCCACAGTGATAAGGTCCAACCAGGTTTGCCAGAATGGACTTTAGTCTTTCACATAACACACTAGACAGGACCTTGTATTCGACGGGTAGATGACTAATCCCGCGTTAGTTGGTACACACTTGGATCGCCTTTCTTAAGCACAGGACATAGAACACTCAGATTCTAATCATCGGGCGTGTATTCTTGGAGCCAAATCATGTTTAGGAGCTGGTGCATGCATGTTACCAGCCCATTGCCGCCAGCTTTATACAGCTCCGCCGGCAGTCCTTCGGCTCCCTCAGCTTTATTATTTTTAAGCTTTGCGACCGCCGTGGCATAGTAGTAAACAAGTAGGTGCCGTTAGTTGTGAATCTAAAAATAGAAAGCGTGTTAATTCACAACAATGCGAGAAGCTATCCCGTACCTCATTCATGGGGTGCAAAGGGAAATTAAGTTTTTTAAGACCGCCGTGCTGATCTCATTTCGGCTCGGTGGTGGACAATCTACTCCGTCGTCTATGGTTGGTGTGATTTCGTCACTTATGCTGCCTTCGAGAATGAGTAGAGTTCGAAAGTGTTCCCCCCATATTTGCAACACACTTTGAGTGTCCGTCACCAGATTTCCATCTCTATTCATACAGGTGGGATCCCTGTTCCAAAACTTTTGCTTTTAACCTTTTGGTAGAACTATCGCGCTTCACCTCTATCCCTGTAGTTTTCGATATCCTGGTTCTCTCTTTTCTTTTATGGGCGCATTTTCCGCCTGAATAGACTTTTCATCTTCCTCCTCTTCTCATTATAACTTTCCGTCATCGCACGCGTCGACATTGGCTGCAGTTTTGACTTTTATGCATCATCCATTTCCTCAGACATTTCGCGACATTTATCATCGTACCAGGGCTTGTCTGAGCGTGGTTTTTCATAACCCAGTACGGTCGTTGCGGTAGTGGTCATAGAATTCGCAATATGCTGCCACTGTATGTCGGGAACATCAGAACTGGGGCAGTTTGTTTGTAGTAATTGAGAGAGTTGGATGGAGTAGTACTACTTAAGCGCCTGCGTACATTGGCTGCAACTTGGTGGTGATCCGAGTCAATATTTGCACCGCGCATCACACGCACGTCCATAACGCTTGAGACATGCGTTCCATCAAGTACCACGTGATCAATCTGATTTCTTGTATTTTGATCCAGGTTGCCTTGTGTCTTTATCCGGGAATCTGAAGATATCCATGTTGCCTTATGGATATCTTTATGCGGGAATCTGGTTCCACTGACAGCAATGTTTCTTGCCGACGCGAAATTAGTCAGTCTGAATCCGTTATCTTAGGTATTGTTGTGTATACTAAATTTTCCGACTGCTGAACCAAGAGCATCTTCCCTTCCTATTTTAGCATTATAATCTTTCAGAACAATTTTAATGTCATGTGCTGCGCAGCGATTATATATCTTCTCCAGGCGCTCATAGAATGCATCTTTGATGTCATCGTCTTTGTCTTCCATCGGGGCGTGTACACAAATCAGCGTAATGTAATAATATTTCGCCCGGATGCCAATAGTGGCTATTCGGTCACTTACAGGGTAAAATCGCGAGACCAGGTGTCGAAGTCTCTTGCCGACTTTGAAACCACATCCAAATTCGTGTCTTTCTACATGGCAGCTGTGAAAGATGTCACAGTTCTTTCGTCGTGTGTATCCCGATCCCGCCCGTCTCATTTTCTGTATGGCGGCCTTTTATTTGACGATGACATCCGCTAGTTATACAGAGGTACCATCTCTGTATAGAGTTCGGACATTCCAGGTGCATATCCTTAAATCATGGTTCTTATAACGTTTGCGGGGGTCGTCAACATTTGGGGGTACTTGTTTTTTCTTTACTCCAATCATAGAAGTAATTTTTGAAAATTGTTGGTTATTATTATTATTAGGGACCGGTCGTGGCATGAAGGTTAGAACACGCGACTACCATGCGAGAGATCTCGGGATCGATTCCTGCCTCTAGTCATCTATATTTTTTTCCATTGCCGGTCCCCTCGATGTTATCGACAACATTTTCGCAGTAGAGTGTCTAGTGAATCAGCATGTCGAGTAAAAGCATCGCAAACAGTGCCGCTTGCATTCGTCGATAAACAGTAGGTGCCGTTAGTTGTGAATCGTGTAGAAGCCGGCTAATTCTTAACAACGCGAGAATACCTCATATTACCATACCTCATTCTTGGGGTGTAAAGGGAAATCAAGTTTTCAAGTTTAAGTTTTAAAATTGGTTGTCATTTGGCTATTTTTATCGCACCTAAACTATTGAGCACCTATCATCTACGACAAGGGATTACTTTAAAAACTATTCGTTTTTCCTAAGCTGTTTTGTTTTCCAATTTATGCTTTGTTCCTACTTTCCTTCTAACATTCCTAACCACCTCTTCTAATTCCAACTAAAAACCAAAAACTAGTTAATATTTAAATGTCACACCATCACTATCACCAACAGGAAAAATGTACAAGTAATAAATATTAAAAGAAACATGGACAAATGTTTGGCCATTTATATCACAAATATTTGCATGAATCCAATAAATATTAGATACGAACAGAATCATAATCATATTTTAATCAGGATAGAGAGGATGGCCAACCATAGTCTTGGAAAAATCTCTCACCTTCCCATTAACATTAACTAAGCTGTTATATAATCAAAATGAAGTCATCATAACATTACCCTCCACCCACACATCAAAATCATCGTCGTCGTCATAGCCTTAGTCGACGACGTTATCACCGTCATTCAGACCACTATCCAAAACTGGCAAATAAACATAAATGTTTTCCCAAAAACGACAACGGCTCATTATCACATTTTCTGACATCATTTTTGTTTTGTCCTCCACCAAAAGAGAAATGAAGACTAGGCTATGTAATTTGTATCATAACTTTCGCAGTCGATGATTTGGTTTCGGTTATGTCGGGGAGGGCAAAAGCGAGAGGTAGACAAATCAATAAAAGTAAGTTTATCTGCTGCGTGTTCTGTTAGCTGTTGGGTTAGATGGCTAAATAGTGCACTTATGATATTTGATAAGGGGATTGGTATGCTAATTATGGTTGACAATAAAGAAGATGGAGGATTTTTCTAATTTGAGGTTTTAGCGTTATTCACATGGGAATGCCCAAGTGTGTGATCCCCAACCAGTCTTAAATAAATTTCCCTTTACACCCCATGAATGGTGAATGGGATAGCTTCTCGTGTTGTTGTGGATTAACATGCTTTCTATTTTTTTAGATTTACAACTAACGACACCTACTTGTTTATCGATGAATGCGAACGTCAGCTGTTTGAGAAGCTTTAAATAGTCTTTCCGTTTCATTCGACACTATAATGCGAAGTTATTGTCGACAACATCGAGGGGGCCGGCAATGAAAGAAAACTGTAGATGACTGGAGCCAGGAGTCGAACCTGGGATCTGCGGCAAGGTATTCGCGTGTTCTCACCATCATACCGGTCCCTAGGCATCGCAATATGGACCTTTTTTGTTCATAGAAGGCCTTTTAGAACGCCTCTGTCTGCATTCCCTCTTCCTTTCCAAATAGCATATAATGTCATTCATAGGCAAGGCCTTCCATCGTCGTTTATTATAAGAAGGCCTGATGGAAGGCCTGCATACACAGGACAAAGAAGGACTTGAAAAATAAGAAATAAATATGCAGTTGGTTAGGAAATACTTAAAACATTTACTTTCCCTTTACACCCCATGAATGAGGTATGGGACAGCTTTTCGCGTTGTTGTGAATGAACACGGTTTCTATTTATGCATTCACAACGACATATGCGAACTTCACTCTTTGAGAAGCTTTACTAGACATGCCGATTGACTCGACACTATAATGCGACGTTGCTGTCAACAACATCGAGGGGGCCGGCAATAAATGACAAAAATAGATGACTGGAGCCAGGTTTCGAACCTGGGATCTCCTGCGTGGTAGTCGCGTGTTCTAACCATCATGCCACGGCCGGTCCCAAAATGGTGGAATAAAAAATCGTCGAAAACCATGATTCTCTCTTTTCAAAGAAGGTGTTAGTCGCATCCGTACCAGATCACTTAAAAACATCACTATCACCACATAACGTATACGCTCCAAACAACACAACTATAATCGTAAATCTCCTATACAACACTTATCAACTTATTGTGGCCACCTCTACCACCACCTTTATCATACCATCCACATACGTGATGTGATGATACAAGTCAATATTTTGACCAAATGGTATTTGATAACCTTTTTATTATTGCAGTTACTGCTGCTGCTGTTGTTGTTGTTGTAACATGCGTGATAGTCGTACATAATGTTGATGTTTGACAAATAGATAACATGTATTCAACCAAACAAAAAAAAAAAACCATATGCCTATATGTATGCGTAATAAACGCACTCACTATCACACTGGCGCTCTTATATACATACTAACACGTAAGTAAATACGAACACCGGCAGTTTGTTCCCAGCAATATGTGAATAGTTGAGTACATGATACATGGGTATCAATGCCTCGGAGCATGTGTGTTTGTGTACTAACTGTAAACATTTCTGATATCAAAAGATACATAATTGTAAATGTATGTGTATGTATACTGCAAGTATATATGCATTATGATTTGACACACACATACCAGCAGAAATTGGAATATAAAGTTGTTGTTCACATAGCAGAAGAGTAGGTAAATATGTATGTATGTATTATAATTCAAGTACATGGCGCGTAAATGAAGTCACTACGCCGCTTAAATTGTGTCATTTGGCTGGCTGGAATAAAGTAACGAGATGTTATTACTAAGTGTATAGATTGTGTCGCGTAAAACCTACACAGAGTCATGTACATAAGCAATATTCGATAGAAGCGAATATTTACCTATATATCATGCAATATTCAAATAAAGTATCGCCATAAACAGTTTTTGGTGTATATTGACTAGTGTTCAGGCATTCAGGTGACGACCAAGAACATTAACCGTGGACAATGTTGACAAATGACATTTGGCATTTTGGACAAAACTGAACAGATGGTCTAGTTATTACATTGTGAAGCGGCAGAGTTATAATTTAGTACCTAATGCAAATATGTGGAGTTTGTAGATCCATTCTTTCTAGTGTGTCGCATAACTATGGATATAGTGATGTCGGAATTAAATCACTGAATTAAAGTCAGTGATACGGTTGTGGTGAATGATCTGTTTTAATGGCCTGATTTGCTCAATATATATTAGAGCCATGCCCAAGTACGCTTGAAGCGGTTTCAAGTCTATATGCATTACTTTTCAAGGCACTGATTGTTTTGATTTTGCGAACAAGTTATGTATACGATAACGGTGTTGTTTTGATAAAGAACCAACTATGAGAGTGAGAGCATGAGAGTGCACAGTGGGATTTTGCTGTCAGAAACCCTTTGTTTCGAGCACTCTTTTCCAGAAATCTAAAGAAGCAGTTTTGTAGAGAATGTTTATAAAAAAAAATTATGGGGTTATGATAAACTCAGGACCGTCCGTGGCCCGATGGTTAGAACACGCAACTATTATGCGGGAGATCCATTATTCAATTCCTGTTGCCAGTCATCTACATATTTTTCTTTTATTGCCGACCCCGTCGATGTTATCGTCAGCAACTTTGCAGTATAGTGTTGGATCAATCGGCATGACTAATAAAAACTGCTCAAACAGCTGACGTTCGCATTCGTCGATAAACAAGTAGGTGCCGTTAGTTGTGAATCTAAATATTGAACTCGTGTTAATTTGCAAGTATACAAATTTTAGAATTTTAGAGAACTCGTGTTAATTTGCAAGTATACAAATTTTAGAATTATAGGGAGGTACAGGAAGGTGCGTTGCTAAATTTCCAGTTTTTTCTCCAAAACATTATCCTGTTATAGCTTATTTAAATATAGAATTTGGTCACGACCGTGTTGTTTATATTGATATTCTTACTATATTCTTGAAGTGGACAGAATGATACATTTGTATGAGAGGTACCAGGAGGGGCATTGAGGGACGTCCAGTTTTTCCTCCAAAAGTTTATACTGTTATTGCTTAAAAAATATAGAATTTGGGCATTGGTTTGGGCATTGGTTTTATTGATATTATTATTCTATTTCTAAAGTGAGCGAAATGGTACATTTGTATGGGAGGTACCAGAAGAGGCGTGGCTAGACTTTAAATTTTGTCTCGAAAATTTTACCTAGTTATGGATTTATTATATACGGAATTTGGACATTTTTGGGTTTATTGATATTATTATTCGATTTCGAATGTGGGCGGAATGGTACATTTGTATGTGAGGTACCAGAAGAGGCGTGGCTGGATTTCCAGTTTTTTTCTCCAAACTTTATCCAGTTATAGGTTAACAAAATAAAGAATTTATTATTGGATTTTTAAAGTGGTCAGAATTGTACAATTGTATATACCAGATGAGGAATGGCTGACTTCCAACATTTTCTGCAAAATTTTATTTAGCTTTACTAAATATAGAATTTGGACACGATAGTGTTGGGTATATTGATATTGTTACTCGATTTCTAGAGTGGCCGGAAGGTAAATTTGTATGGGAGGTACCAGAAGAGGAGTGGCCATGTAGCCCATATGCAATATCGTAAGTAGTTTTGGGAAAATAATAACAAGTGCAAAGTTTAATTACAATTGTTACGACTTTCTAAAGTTATCGTGTCGGACAGGCAGACAGACAGGCGAACAGACAGATAGACGAACAGACAGACAGACGAATATATACGGACTTAAAAAGTCATGATTCGAATTTGGTTTAAAGAAACCTAGGGCCTAAAGTGACTCTTTCTATCTGTTACACTTTGGGTCTTATCAAATGATATATACCTTTCTACTCGTAGGGTGAGAGTATAAAAATTCCTTTTTTGTGCCAAAAAGTAAATTTGTTTTACTAAAAAGTACTTTTATTGTTATTGTTGTAAAAACTTCTTTTATTGTTTATTGTGGCGAAAAGTAAAATTTATGATAACAAAAAGTACTTTTATTGTACTAAAAAGTTAATGTACTGCTCCAAAAAGTAATTTTATTGTACTAAAGGTGCATTTATTGAACCAAAAAGTACTTTTATTTTGACAAAAAGTACAATTATTGTACCGAAGAATACTTTTTTGGTGCCAAAAGTAATATTATTGTACCGAAAAATTTTTATTGTGCTAAAATGTACTTTTATTATACTAACCAAAAAGTACATTTATTGTAACAAAAAGTAAAATATATGTACCGAAAAGTACTTTTTTGGTAAGAAAAGTAATTTTATTTACTTTTATTGTACTAAAATTTACATTTATTGAACCAAAAAGGACTTTAATTGTACCAAAAAGTTCAAAAGTTCAAAAGTTATTTATTGTACCGAAAAAAAAAATTATTGTGCCAAAATGTACTTTTATTGTACCACTTTTATTGTGCCAAAATTTCATTTTATTGTTTCTAAAAGTACTTTTATTGTATCAAAAAGGTCTTTTGCTGCACTATAAAGTACTTAAATTGTATCATAAAGTAAAATTTCATTTTATTGTGTCTAAAAGTGCATTTATTGTACCAGAAAGTACTTTTATTGTACTAAAATTTACATTTATGGAACCAAAAAGTACTTTAATTGTACCAAAAAGTTCAAAAGTTATTTATTGTACGGAAAAAAATGTATTGTGCCAAAATGTACTTTTATTGTACCATTTAGTACTTAAATTGTGCCAAAATTCATTTTATTGTTTCTAAAAGTACATTTACTGTAGCAAAAGGTATTTTGTTGTACCATAAAGTACTTAAATTGTAGCAAAATTTAATTTTATTGTGTCTAAAAGTGCATTAATTGTGCCAATAAGTACTTTTATTGTACTAAAAAGTACATTTGTTGAACCAAAAAGTACTGTTATTGTACCGAAAAAAATTTATTGTGCCAAAATGTACTTTTATTGTCCCATTTAGTACTTAAATTGTGCCAAAAAGGTAATTTGATTGTTTCCAAAAGTACTTTTATTGTACCAAAAAGGTCTTTTGTTCTATTAAATAGCACATTTATTGAACCAAAAATTATGTTTATTGCACTAAAAAGTACATTTATTTTACAAAAAAGTACTTTTATCTTGAAAAAATTCTTTTAAATGTACCTAAAAGTAATTTTATTGTACCAAAGAGTACTTTTGTCGTACTAAAAATAAATTTGTTGTACTAGAAAGTACTGTTTTGTACTAAAAGTAATTTTATTGTACCGGAAAATTATTTTTTGTGCCAAAATGTACCTTTATTGTACAAAACAGTAATTTTATTGTGCCAAAAATTATTTTTATTGTATATAAAAGTACTTTTTGTTGTACCAAAGAGTACTTTTATTGTTCTAAAAAGTAAATTTATTGTACCAAAGGTATTATTGTGTAACCAAAAAGGACATAAATTATACCAGTAAATATTTCTATTACATCTGAAAGTACTTTAATTGTACTAAAAAGTTAATTAGTTGTACCATTAAGTACTTTTTTTAGTACCGATAATACTTTTTGGTACCAAAAAGTACTCCCAATGTACCAGAAATTAATTTATTATACCCAATAGTATATTTATTGGACCAAAAGTATCATCAGACCATCAAAGCCAAATTGATTTAATCCACTTATTGATTTTTAAATTTTAATTTCAAATCACTGGTAGATTCCATTATTAAAAATTAGTTACCATATGGGATTTAAAGTTTTTCCATTTCGTAAATTAATTCATTAGTCATTAGTAGAGCAAGGAATGTTATGCATTCAAAAATGTAAAATATGCGCATATAACATGCACTTAAAATTCAAAAATATGCACTAAAAAACATAAAATATGCATTAAAAAAATTTTTAAATAATTTATTTTAAATAAAATTAGCATCTAACATAATTTTGCAAAAAAAAACCGAAAGCAATTAATTTTTATATTAATTTATTACATCACTTATTTTGTTCATAGAGTTTATGATCATAGCTACTGCATCTTTCAATTTATTACTTATTACTTCGCATAAAAAACGCATATTTCCTATGAAGAGAAATCTGTTGAGATTTAAGAGCAAGAGGCAAGTCTAAAAGTTATTTTACGTTTTAAAATGAGTTTGAATCGGAGTTGTGGAATTTTTCACTTCTGAATTTTTAGAAGTTTTGGATAAAAAATTTGACTGCATAAAACCATGTTTGTTGCCCATATAATTGGCACTGGAGAATGTGGAATAAATATTAGAAACTTTTACACGCGAAGATATTTTTTTTTTATTTGATATAGGAGAATACAGTTCAATAAAATGACCTCGTTAAATTTTTAAAATGGTCGTTAATCAAAATACCAAAAATTTGTATCAAAAACATTTATTGTAAAATTTGCTAAAATATGCGCATCAATATGCGTATTTTTTCGTAAAATATGCAAAATATGCAAAATATGCAATACAAAATAAATGCAATTTTAAACGAAATTTCATGATACGTAAAGATAACTTAACAGTCTCCATTTAAGGATGTCTAGTAAAAACATGCATTTGCATAAGATTCCTTGCGCTAGTCATTAGTTAACCACCTCGCCCCCTCTATTAACCAATTTGCATTAAAGAATTTCATCTTTAAACATTTTATGCATTTTCTATATCCTTGCTGTGTTCGCCGGATTCCTCAATATGGTTAAATCTGCAAAGACCACTCGAAATGATTTCATCTACACTATACTCATGGCCACAGCAGCGCTATCACCTATGTGAAATTTTAGCAGTTATTGCAGGGAACTGTGGCTTCTACCGTGATTGACCAACACCACTGACGTTGCATTTGTGCGAGAATTTCTGGCCGAAAATCGCTTTAATACGCAACTCTAATGAGTATTTATGTTCGCTTAACAGTTGCACAACACTATGTATATGAATGTGTTTGCACGCCGGTGATTGTATAATGTACATCCATCCATCGTGCATTGATTCCGCCGGGTTTTAAGTATCATCAACGATAATATCGCATTGGTGGTGCCTGGTAGTCATTGTTGACTGACCGACTGACTGATACCACCTGTGCTGATTTTGAGCCCGGCTGGAAAATGCGTATCTAAACCGAGCGAAAGAGAGAGAGAGCGAAAGTTGAACTCGACAAATTGAAAAATCAACAAATGAATGTTTATCAAAAATATTTTTCAAGTACACCCAACCATGATAGCGCTGATGTTCATTTGATTCTATGGATCGTTGACACACTACAGCATTATATTCGTACGCATTTCAAGTGCGTGGTTTTTATCACACCTTTTCAAGTGTACTCGTGTTTGTGTGTGTGCGTGTGTGCACAGGTATGTCAAGATTCTCGTAACAGGTGAAAAATGCACTGGCTGAAAAGGGGTTATGACTCTGCAGTGCAATAGTTTGTGGCATTTCGTTCACTACGCTGTCTGGTACAAATTTATAACATGGCCCTATATTCAATTTTTAAAATTTATTGATAATGATTATGGTCTACATGATTTCTAAATAATGTTTATGAGTAGGTAAATAAATGTATAACACATACTATGTAGGTATTCACCAGATGTCAACGTATGTACAATGTACATACCGGTACGCAAGTATAGATGTATTTTTTTTCTTCTCTCTATTTACTTTAAATATCCATTGATATGTTACTTTTTGTGTTTGCTTATTGGTCTGTCTGTCTGCTCGTTTATTTATCTATTCAACATCAAAGGTAACAACAACTTGAAGTAAACATTTCCATTAAAGAGTCAACATTCGAGTACGAGTGCGAGTCTGATGACTTAATGATAGGCAATCAATGAAAGAAATCGGATGATAACATATAGAACATGAACGTGTTTATCTACGACAGGTACGACTCAAATGTCTTTTCGTCGACATTAGACGTTAGAAAGAAAAAAAAAAAAGATTGGGATGTGGTGATACTCTAAGTACGAGTAGTAGCATTAAAGTGTATTGAGTACTTAAGTGATTTAATGAATGGTACTCAATACCAAAAAGTACTTATTTACAGAATGTATTACTTTCGAAACTGTATTTTAGGCAGATACCTATAATATAGTGGGAAAACAACAGAGTTTCCACGATATGAGGTGGGGAAACTATCAAAGCAAAAATTGATTGCAGAACGTAGAAGATACGAATTTTGGTTTATTTAGTTTATGGGGCCGGCCGTGGCCTGATGGTTAGAACACTCGACTAACATGCTGGAGATCCATGGTTCGATTCCTGTCTCCAGTCATTTCCAGTCCGGCATGTTTAGTAAGATTCTCAAAAAGAGCTCAAAAGCTTATCAAAAAGTTATGTTCGCATTTGCCGATAAACAAGTAGGTGCCGTTAGTTGTGAAACTAAAAATAGAAAACGTGTTAATTCACAGCAATGCAAGAAGCTATCCCATACTTATTTACTCAATCCTTCTTACTTATTCAATCTACTTCTTTACAATCCTCTTGGATTATATACTGCACGTAGAAAAATATTATAAACGCTTCGATCTTCTGCGCTTCTTCTCCAGTTAGTCACACCAAGTTCTATAAGATTCCCAATAGCCTAGGCTTCCAACGGAGTTTTGGTCGCCCTCTTCTGTGCCGTCCATCGAGTTCATTGTCGAAGACTTTTCGAGCTGGAGCATTTTCGTCCATGCGTACAACATGACCTAGCCAACCCAACCGTTGCACCTTAATGCGTTTGACCACTTCAATATCGGTGTACAGCTCGTACAGCTCATGGTTCATACGACGCCGATACTCTCCGTTAACGATGATGGGCCCTTATATTTTAATGAGTATTTTTCTCTCGAATACTGCCATTTATTAGCAAGCAGGATTCTTCTCCGTATCTCGAGAGTGACATTATTTGTTTTGTTGATGACGGAGCCTAGGTAGACAAAATTATCTACCACCCTATTTATAGTTATCAACGTTCACTCAGTTTCCCAAACGAGTAGATTCTTTGTTCGTTGAAACTAATTACTTCATTTTATCCTCGTTCACCATTAGATCCATTTTCGCGAATTCCTTCTGTTTACCTGAGAAGGCTGCAGTCACATACCGCAGTTTTCGACCAATGATGTCTACGTCATCAGTGTACGCAAATAGCACGTGGCTTTTGTTGAATATCGTGCCACTCATGTTTACTGCAGCTTTCCTCATTATCATCTACATCACAATGTTGAAGAGATCGCACGATAGGCCTTGTTTTAGGCTTCGTCTGGTATAGAATGGCTCCGTAAGGTACTTGCCAATCTTCACTGAAGACGTCGTGTCAGTCAGCGTCATTACGCAAAGGCGTATCAGCTTCGTTGGAATACCAAACTCAGCCATGGCTTTGAGTAATTTCTGTCATATCCGGCTGTCGAAGGCAGCTTTATAGTCGACGAGAAGATGGTACGTGTCCATATGTTTCTCTTGGGTCTTTTCCAGGATTTGCCGAAGTGTGATATCTGGTCATTTGTTGATTTACCAGGTCTTAAGCCAGGTTGGATAACACTGGTCCGATCAGGTTGGATAACACTGGCTTTAGTCTTCCACACACTCGACGGGACCTTATATGCGATGGGTAAAAGGCTGATCCCGCGGTAGTTGGAGCACACACTTGGATCACATTTTTTCAGCACAGGACATGACACGCTTAGATTCCAATCATCGGCCATGCACTCGATAAGCCAAACCGTGCGTAGAAGCTGGCGCATGCTCGTTATCAGCTCCTCACTACCGGACTTGAAAAGCTCTGCCGGAAGTCCGTCGGCACCGGCTGCTTTATTATTGTTCAGCCGCGACATTGCTCTTCTTACCTTGGCTTGACTTGGTGGTGGGCAATCTAAGCCGTCGTTGTCAATTGGCGTGATACCTTCACGTGCACTGCCTTCTGCTGGTGCATGGTCGTTCTCAGTTCTTCGCCACCGGACTTGAAAAGCTCTGCCGGAAGTGCGTCGGCACCGTCTGCTTTATTGTTTTTCAGCCGCTGTTTGATATTGCTCTTCTTACCTCGGCTTGACTTGGTGGTGGGCAATCTAAGCCGTCGTCGACAATTGGCGTGATAACTTCACGTGCGCTGCCTTCTGGAACCAGCAGTTGCTGAAAGTGTTCTCTCCATATGTGCAGCACACTTTGCGTATCCGTGACCAGATTTCCATCACTGTCCTTACAGGTGGGGAGGCCATTACCGTATCCATTTGCTCTTACTTTCTGGTAAAATTTTCGGGCCTCACCTCTATCCCTGTATCGCTCAATATCCTCGTTCTCCCGTTCCTTCATCTGACGTTTTTTTCGCCTAAATAGCTGTCTCGCCCGTTTTGCTTTCTCCTTATGCCGTTCCCTAACAGCACGGGTTGCAATTGGCTGTAGCGTTGCCCTATAAGCAGCATCCAGTTCCTCAGACGCTATGCGACATTCTTCATCGTACCAGGATTCGTCTGAGCGCCGCTTTTCATATCCTAGCACGGTTGTTGCGGCGGTTGCCATGGAATGCGCAATATGCTGCCACTGTATATCGGGAACGTCAGAAGTAGAGGCGTTGTGTCGTAAAAGTTGGGAGAGCTGGTTGGAGCAGGCAGTAGCTATCTCTGGGGTTTGCAGCTTCGCGATGTCCAGCTTTCTTTGTGTTTGGTTACTTCAGTTTTTCGCTCTGCTCAATCTTGTGCACACCTTGGGTGCAATCAACCAAGAACATCTTCCGTGCCTTTTTGAGCAATAAAGTCTCCCAGAAAAATATTAATGTCGGGGCCAGGGCAGCGGTCGTATGTTTCCTCTAGGCGCTCGTAAAATGCATCTTTAATCTCATCATCAACATAAATCAGCGAGATGTAGATATATTTCGCCTTGATGCGGATTGCGGCTATTCGATCACAAACAGGATTGAATTGCGAGACAAGATGTCTGAGTCTCACGCCAACTACAAATCCACATCCAAATTGGTGCTTTTCGGCATGGCAGCTGTAATAAATGTCGCAATTTTTACTTCGCGGGCATGCTGGTCCAATCTTTCAATCTTATCACCTGGATGGCGGTGATGTAAGTCTTATATTTTTTAAGGACATCCGGACAATGGCACCTTTTCTGTAGATAGTCCGGACTTTCCACGTACATATCCTTAAATCATGGTCCTTATTACGTTTGCTGGGGTCGTCAACATTTCTGGGGCTCCGGTTGTTACTTTTTCTTTCTCGTGTTTTCATAGCCAGTAAAAGACCTGAAGGCGGGTGTCTAGCCCAACCATCAGTGGTCGTCGCTTACTATCTTCCGCTATTCATGATAATAAAAAATACCACCACGAAGGAGGTTGTGATTCGGCTTGAGATGCAAGATTCCCTTTACATCTCCAACGGCACCGAAATGAGGGGAAACTATCATAGCAAATATTGATTGCAGGGCCGGCCGTGGCATGATGGTTAGAACACGCGACTAACATGCGGGAGATCCCGGGTTCAATTCCCGACTCCAGTCATCTGCATTTTCTTTCCATTGCCGGCCCCCTTGATGTTGTCTACAGAATTTGCGCAGTATATTGTCGAGACAATCGGCATGTCTAGTAGAAGCTTCTCAATCGCATTCGTCGATAAACTTGTTGGTGCCGTAAGTTGTAAATCTAAAAATAGCAAGCGTGCTTATTTGCAACAACGCTAGACGCTATCCCATACCTCATTCATGGGGTGTAAAGGGATATTGGGTCTCATGCATAAAACGTGAGCTTGAGCTCAAACTCGATTTTTTGAGTAAAAGGTGCTTGTCGTATGCATAATAAAATTTGATGTATTTGCTTTTACTCACTGCTCACGTTTGATCTCGTTTTACTCAGTATGAACTATGTTAGATGTGCTTGTGCTCATTTTCATATGCATAAAAACAAGCTTTTGTTTTCTTTAGTGAGCTCTTGCTCAAATTTTGTTGAGCATGCCTTATAGTTGACTCGCGTATACTAAAAAGGAATCATAACCGAATTTTTTGTGCCACAAAGAAATACAAAATGTTATCAACAGCGAAAAACAAATTTAGCAAGCGAGGAAAAAAAATTATACAGGTTTGTATTCTTAATTATGATTTTTTTTTACCCTCACCCTACGGGTAGGAGGGTATATATCATTTGATTCGGCCCAAAAGTGTAACACATAGAAGGAGTCACTTTAGACCCTAGGTTTCTTTGAATCACATTCGATTCATGACTTTTTAAGTCGTTTGAGCCATGTCCGTCTGTCTGGCTGTCCGGCTGGTGCGTACGATAACTTTCGAAAGACGCAACCAAATGTTTTGAAATTTTGCACGGGTTCATATTTCCCAAAACTACTTACGGCACTCCAAATGGACTACTTGGCCCCGCCCCTTCTGGTACCTCCCATACAAATACATCATTCCGCCCACTTAAGAAATCGATTTATAATATCAATACACCAAACGGAATCGTACCCAAATTCTGTATTTCGTAAAACTTTAACAGAATAAAGTTTTGGAGGAAAAAATTGGAAGTGTAGCCACGCCCCTTCTGGTACCTCCCATACAAATGCACCTTTCCGCCCACTATAGAGATGGAGTAATAATATCAATAAATCCAACGTGATCGTGCCCAAATTCTGTATTTTGTGAAGCTATAACAGGACAAAGTTTTGGGGAAAAAACTGAAAGTCTAGCCGCGCCCCTTCTTGTACCTCCCATACAAATGTACCACTCCGCCCACTTTAGAAATCGAGTAATAATACTAATATAACTAGTGGGCCCGGCAATGCTTCGCTATTGCATATTAACTTGTAATATATTTCACATTTAGGTCTACAAAGTAATTTAAAACGGTACTTAAGCTCGACAATAATATGTTGAGTTTATTAACTTATGTAACTAATTTCAAGTAACTCCTTAACATGAAAGTTAAAAAAAAGTGTTGTTGTTTTAAATTCTAAATATCATAGGCTCTATGACGAAAGTAAAATGTTCATCAGCAAAGTCATATCTTTCACAAATCGGAAACAGACATTCCGTTAAAGATCAAAATTCAATGTAGTAGCGGTAACCGTCTGTATACTAACTATCTCTTTGGGCGTAAAAAATACTTTTGTCATGCCTTCTCCGCCTATTGACCGAATATTACAATTTAGTTTAAAGCTTCATGAAGCCATGTCTTCTTCTCCCATGGATCAAGAATATTCCCGAATACTATCTTTGTATTGAACTCGTATTACCATTCTTTGAGATAATTCGGTCACCAACGTTTGGCTTAACAAAGTGATGATCTCACGCGCTGTATGACATTTTACGCCGTCGTGTTGGAACCATTTCTCCTTCAAATAATGTGCAATGACATGATAAATAAAAAAAATCAATTGATCGTCCACTGGCTTTATAATGACAGCTAGATTTACACTTATACCTATCAGAAGTTATATACGTCAGAAAAATACCCCATACATAGGTTATTTACAAATGTTTGCTAATGTTACCTCTGACAAACTATAAGAATTTAAATTGTGCCTCAATCAAACAAAAGGTGCTTCCCAGTATAACTACAATGAATATTGCTTAATTTTTCTATCTATAGGATTTATTACCGATTCCCTCTCCTGAAAAGTAATTAAAAAATACATACCTGTAAAGTAAATTAGAAACATCTGAAATTTTCATGCGTCCCAGCGCGAGCTAGGAATTGATGTTAGACACAAAGTTTATTGGTGAAATTTTCTTTCTAACAATTCATCGTAGATTCCGATTTTGGTTACGATTTTTGCGAATAAAAAACCTGGCCCACCTTACTTTTCATATCTCTAGGCGAACTGCAATATACTGTGGAATTTTGACAGTTATAACTGTTTATTTTAAAAGGGGTGTGGCACAGCCCACTTCCACGCTTACTGTAATTCATACTGTAACAACAACATATGTAACAAATCACATCTTCATACCTCTGATTGTTCATGAGATATAGCCTCTTTTACTTTTAAGTTGTATGTGCGGTGCCCCGCTCCTTTATCCAATCACAACCAAGGACAGTTAGAGACTATCAACAGGTCATCAGTATCACTTTCTAAAATTATCGTATATATCGGTCTATTAGAAAAGCCGTTAGAGCGATTTTCGAAAAGGGGGCGTGGTACCGCCCACTTCCACCTTGGCTGTAATTAATTCTGCTCCAACAACATATATACCAAATCTCATTTTCATACCTCTGATAGTTCATGAGATACAGCCCTTTTGATTTTCAAGTTGTATGGGCGGTGCCACGCCCCTTTATCCAATCACAACCAAATATAGCCAGAGACTATCTACAGGTCAACAGTACCACTTGTTAAAATTTTCGTTTCAATCAGTGTATTAGAAATGTCGTTAGAGCGTTAGAGCGATGGCACCGCCCACTTCCACCTTGGCTGTAATTAATTCTGCTCCAACAACATATATACCAAATCTCATCTTTATACCTCTGATAGTTCATGAGATACAGCCCTTTTGATTTTCAAGTTGTATGGGCGGTGCCACGCCCCTTTGTCCAATTGGACCGAATTGTAAATCTAAACCACCCGGGGCGCCAACCAAACGCATACAAAAAAATTTATGCAAATCGGTCCAGCCGTTTAGGAGGAATTCAGTCACAACACATGTACAGTAGAATTTTATATATATAGATAGAAAATTTTATGTTTTACTAAGGGTGAGGGTATATGTATGTCGGGTTGCCCGACTAATCTTTCTCACTGGTTTTTGTTATATTTTTCCCCTTTTAAATCAATGCTAAATTTTTGCTTTTTGGTAATGCTTGGTAATTTACTTTTTTCTAGAATATATTTTTTTTATATTTTTCTATTAAAAATATTGAAATGTCGTCAGTTTCTATTTTATTATTATTATATGATTCCACTTCCACTTCACTTTGACTTGACGACATGTTTGCACTTCAATTACAATTAGATGTTTGATCTTCCTTTGCTCAAGTAATTGCAATTGGTTTGAACCCATTGTTATGCATACGAAATTGAGCAAAAGCTGTTGCTGTTTGACTGAACTCGACTTACGAGCAATTGCTCACCTGACTTAACTTAGCCCTTTTACTCGTTTTTATGCATGAGACCCATTAAGTTTTAAGTTGATAAACAGTGTACTTCATTCTACTCCTGGTTGCATAAATCTATAGTTTGTTATAATTTCTCAGGTGAGCTAGTATTTTTAAAGTTCAGCGGTTAACTACGATACCTCTCTGTCCACAGCATTAATAAGTTTGTACAGGTTGTTTGAAAGTTATGATTTAAATAATATCTATCAAAAATGTTTAGACATTTGGCGAAAACTACTCATTTGCAAAGGCGAACCAGAGAATGTTGGAAAAATAGAGTGTATGCACCATTTCGTAACAGTGGCCAAATTTAAAAACAATTTCAAATTAAAAGTTTTAAAAAATCAGCATACAGGTTTGCCCTTTTATGTTTATAGTGTAATGAAATGATTAGTGTATATATTTATATAATTTGTTTTGGTTTTTTTTTAAACTCTTCTTCAAACCCTCCCACAAATTATCCATTAGAATTATTTTATTGTTTACTTACACATTTCCGCATGCACGCAGGCTCTCATACTGAAAATGTTCGGTTATTTGTCTGATGGTCTGATCTATTTTGTTTTGTTCTCGTGTGTGTTGTATTTAATGCATTTTCATGATTTTGCATAAACATTTTGAATTCCGTTGCATCATTTTGTTGTGTTGTGTTATTGTTTTAACCGAAAATGCCGCAAACCACCCCTTCACTCAAGCAACATCAAAAACAACAAAGTTGCTTGTGTTTCCATGGCATCATACACGTTCGCTGCAACACGTAACATTTTGTTGCAACGTCATGTTGGGTACATTTAAGTTGAGGTTGAGACTGGAAACGTATTGTTTGGCGAAACGTATTGTTTTTGCAGACAAAAACTGACAACTCCCAATGTTAAAATGTAGACAAAAGTAAAAATTTAAAATCATAATTGTTGTAAATTTAATAAAAAAAAAACAAATTCAATCAATAGAAATATTGATAAGAAATTAAATATTGGAATCAAAAGCTATATTTTACCTATGCAAATATCCAAAGAATTCTTGTAACGCCAATTTTATTTTACTTATTATTTTCAAAAATAAATTTATAATAATCAAAGTTTCAGAAAAATTTTAAGAATATCTATTAATATTTTTGATTTATTCAGCAGATCATTATTAAGCCTAGAGCAACAGCTTTTTTTAATGACGCGCTCGGTTACGGGAAATTTTCATAAGATTTAGTAAATTTGGGTCAGGGTTGCTAGGAAAATTAAAAAATCATATAAAAAGTTTCATAATTTATAATCTAATTTGTATTTAACATTAACAACTATGTTAAACTTTGACCTGACAAAACATCGACAAAACATATTTTCTTATAGAAACTATTTCTCAAAGATGTTCGTGATCTTTGGTCTGTTCAAAATATTTCTTTTAATTAACTTTTTTCTAATAAGAAATATAAGAAATATTATATAAGAAATCCTCCTTAAATCCGCTATATACTGCACTAGATTAGTCCAGCCTAGTAAATTTAAAATTCAATTTATTTCTACGATTTCTGATTTTGAAAATCCTTTTGTTTTCATGAAAATCTAGTTTACAAATGAAGGCCAAAACCAGGCAATATTTCGTCTCTGCGCCGAGCCATGTGTTTTTCAATTAGTTTTCAGGAGAGCCAAAAAACTTGTTAATTTTGGAACGTTTCTCATTTTTTCTAGGCATTACTGATATTAATAAGTTATAAACCAATCAAGATATCGCGAAAGGGATTTAAGGGTCGATGGACAACCTTACTTTCTTACTTAAGTGGCCAAATACAACTTACAAAAGTGGTTCATAAATTTGAGGCCTGAAGTATTAATAAATTCCACACGCTTCGGTCTAATGCGTGCGTTCCCCAGTTAGTCCTACGAGAAGGTGGCACTCTCGAATACTCCCAGGTTTTCTATGTCCGTTGTCGTAAGCACCCACGATTCGGCAGCATACAACAGAACGGGTAAAATTAGCACCTGGTATAACTATTTCTTAGTATCCCGAGATAAGGTGGTGTCACTATGGGCTGCCGAAGTCCGTAAAACTATTTATTGGCAAGCACTATTCTCTGCTTGATATCTTGGCTGACACTATTTTTATATTATCACACTTAGGGATGAGGGTATATATCATTTGAAACGACCCAAAAGTTTAACACATAGAAGAAGTGACTATAGGCCCTAGGTTTCTTTGAACCAAATTCGATTCATGGCTTTTTAAGTCGTTTGAGCCATGTCCGGCTGTCCGTCTGTCTGGCTGGTTCGCACGATAACTTTCGAAAGACGCAACCAAATGTTTTGAAATTTTGCACGAGTTAATATCTCCGAAAACTACTAACGGTATTGAAAATGGGCTACATGACCACGCCTCTTCTGGTACCTTTCATACAACTGTACAATTCCGCCCACTTTAGAAATCGAGTAATAATATCAATACATCGAACTCGATCGTTCCCAAATTCTATATTTAGTAAAGCTAAAGCTATAGCTATAGGATAAAGTTTTGGAACAAAAATTAACAGTCTAGCCACGCCCATTCTGGTACCTCCCATACAAATGTACCACTCCGGAGATGGAGATGGAGTTGTAATATCAATACACTTGACACGATCGTGCCCAAATAATGTATTTTACTAAGTTATAACAGGATAAAGTTTTGGAAAAAATATTGGAAGTCTAGCCACGCCCCTTCTGGTACTTCCCATACAAATGTACTTTTCCGCCCACTTTAGAGATGGAGTAGTAATATCAATAAATCCAAGGCGATCGTACCCAAATTCTTTATTTTAGTAAAGCTATAGCAGGATACAGTTTTTGAGAAAAAAACTGGAAGTCTAGCCACGCCCCTTCTGGTACCTCCCATACAAATGTACCTTTCCGCCCCCTTTAGAGATGGAGTAATAATATCAATACACCCAATGCGATCGTGCCCAAATTCTGTATTTAATAAAGCTATAACAGGATAAAGTTTTGGAGAAAAAATCTGGAAGTATTTGACACGCCCCTTCTGGTACCTCCCATACAAATGTACCACTCCGCCCACTTTAGAAATCGGGTAATAATATCAATATAATAGAAAAATTTTTGTTTTACTGAGGGTGAGGGTATATGTAAGTCGAGCTGCCCGACTGAAACTTTCTTACTGGGCTTGGTCCTTGTTCAATCTGGATTTTTTGTACTGGAATCATCTAGGATAAGTTTTGTAGGTTGGAAAACTCGAAAGTATCTGAAAAGTAATTTGTCATCAATGTTAATGCCTTCGGATTACAAATCTACGTCGCTTCTACTGAGCTATAGAAGGCATGTGGATTGAAGTAGATATGGATCATGATTATCGAGGCATGCTTTACGTTTTTACTTACAATTAATTGAATGTATCCAATAGCACTGTAGAAAATGGGATAATGAAAATGCAGAACACGAGAAAAAGTGTAACGCATTAAGGGAGACATGTTACACCTCCAAGTATCTTAAGACCAAATTCATTTGATGACTTTTTAAGACGATTGAGCCGTGTCCGTCTGTCTAGCTGGTGGGCAGGATAACTCGAGAATATCTGAACTGATCTTTATCACAATACTGGTATAAATATTTTTCATATATAATATTTTTTATAATGCAATTGTAAATGGGCTGAACAGCCCCACCCCTTCTGGTAGCTCCCATTCAAAATTACCTTTTTTGTTAAAATAATATTGCTGCGATAACAAACGGATAACTGGAGGACATTTAAATTTGTTCAGTTCAATTACCTTTAAATAATATACTAACCCTTAGAAAACCATAACATTTGTCACACCTCTTCTGGTAGCTCCCTTACTAATGACCGAATTCACCCTCATTGTTTTACATACATATATTTTTTGAAATTCCATAGAACTCAAACATATTTGCGTGAATTCGGTCATATTTTGTGCAAGATAAACAAAACCTTATTGAAATTTGACTTAGGAATGAATATGTTCTATATCGGGAGACCCCTTCTGGTGCCTTCTAAACAAAATAACCTATTTTTGAAAAATAAAAATTACCCCAACCATTAGCATTAATTTTTTTGTGAAAATGAGTAAATTCACTTAATCTATATATATAAAAGGCTTGGGTGACTGACTGATCACTCCCCAGCCCAAACGGCTAAAGCTAGAACCGTGAAATTTAGAATGTAGGTTTCTTTTATGACGTAGGCGAGCACTAAGAAGGGATTTTTGGAAATTCGGACTGAAAGGGGGTAAAATGGGGGTGGCACCGCCCCATACAACTGGAATTTTAAAATAACTTTTGAGCCATTATAGGTACGAAGTCGAGATTTGGTACCTATATCGGTCGTATAAGGAAAAATACTTTTAAAAAATAGTTATATTGACCAAATAAATGGACCGATTGCAATTGAACTTTCTTCGTTTAATACTGTCCATAGGGCCTCAATCATAGGCTACATGAACAAATAATAAGACAAAGGGGCGTGGCACCGCCCACACAAAAAGAAATTTCAATCCGTCATATCTCAAGAGACATTAGAGGTATAAACTTGATATTTGTAAATGGTATATGGGGGATTACGTCTCGCTGGGAAATGGGCAGTGCCACGCCCCTTTTGAAACAATTGTCACTTCGGTTATATTAATAAAACGATTGTAATAACATTATCATAATCAATATATTTAAATTGTCCATTGTCTGTAGATAGGATGACTAAATTTGGGATGGTAAACGTCAGCTGAGAACGGATTTTCGGAAACTCGTACTTTTATAGGTTAAAAATTACCAATAAGGGATAAAAGTTGTACCATCGCCTGAACCAATCGGCTAATGGTTTAATCGAGAAAATTGATATGGAAATGCTTACGATCAAATTGGATTGAAGAATTTTTTTTTAAGTCAGATGTTTCTGGGTAAAATAAATCGAAAAAGGGATAAAAATTTTACTATCGCCCAGACCAAACAGCTAATGATGTAATCATGATATGTTATATAGGCTTGCTCTCTATGGAATTAGAACGAACCAAGGAGGAGTTTCGAAATTCATAACATTTGGGGGTAAAAAGGACTGAAAGGGGATAAAACTGGTAATAAACGGCTAAAGGTGTAGTCTCAAAAATTATGCGATGTGAAGTAATTTTAAAATTCGTTCATAAGTTGTGAAAATGCCGAAAAAGAGATAAAACTGATAATATCACCCAGATCAAATACCTAAAAGTAGAGTTACGAAAATGTATATAGAATTGCTCCCTATAGAATTAGAGAACTGTCAAATAGGGTTTTTCAAAATTCCATTTTAGTTGTGCGATACGAATATATCTTTTAAAATTCGTACTTTTAGGGATAGAAAGGGACTAAAGCGATACAATCACTCGTTATTCGTTCGTCATATCAAGCGTTGGTATTTACCTGTATTGCTTAAAGTCATAAGAAGGTTCATTGTAAGTACGGGTGAAGCAACGCGAGCCGGGAAAGCTAGTCTATATATATAAAAATGAAATGGTCCACGTATGTCATACCATCACTTGAGAACGGCTGGAGCGATTTGGCTGATTTTTTTTTTATTCGATTCGAATTTTCCGTAGATTGTTTGTGTTGAAAAAAATCAAATCCAGGTGGCGCTAGGGTGGATTTATATCGAAAATTTGAATGCATGTACCAATTCAACTGAAATTTAAAATGGATATTCGTTTGATCATGAGAAAACCTTTTATGTACAAATAGACCCGGTAGGTGGCGCTGGGGTCGGTTTAGAATCAAAATTTTAACGAATGGGCCAATTTAACTGAAATTCAGAATCTATGTTTCTTTGATCATCAGAAAAAATTGTATGTACAAATGGACTCGGTAGATAGCGTTGATTTATATCGAAAATTTGAATGCATGTACCAATTTAACTGAAAATTAGTATTTATGTTTGTGGAACCTTGAGAAAAAATTGTTTGTATAAATTGACCCGGTAGGTGTCGCTAGGGTGGAATTATAATGAAAATTTTAACGAATTAAACAATTTGACTGAAATTTTTAATGTATATTTGTTTTAGTATGAGAATTTTTTTTGTATATATGGACCTACAGTTGATTTGGCTGGGGTTGAATTATTTCGAAAATATGTCAGTCAATCGGCTTAAAAATGTGGTTTTAGAAAATATGTCTATCAATAAGTAAGTTTTCATCACTTCATGGACGACACTGCTGATCCGTTTTAGCAATTCTTATAATAATATATAATAATCTTTAAGATATATGAATAACAGAATTTGTCCGGGAAAACCTCGCCCTTTAAATTGAAATATTTTAGAGGTCAAAAAAATAAACCAATCGATTTTAGATTTCAACTACACTCAACATATTTTACAAAAATTTGGAGGCAGGACGAAGTCTGCCGGGCCAGCTAGTTGTGAATAAATTCGCAGTATGTTAATCACAAACTAACGTCAAAGTTTTATTTTAGATGTTGGTTTTATTAGATGTTGAAAAAGCGTTTGACACTGTGTGGCATGACGGGTTGATTTTCAAGCTGATAAGGCTTAATTTCCCTAATTATCTAATTAAAATTGTACAGTCTTTTTAAAATGAGAGAAGCTTTTGCATTCAAATTGGCAGTGAAACCTTTGACTATGTAAGTGTGCCTGCTGGAGTCCTACAGGGATCAGTCCTTGGGCCACTACTTTACATAATATACCTATTTGATTTTCCCAAAGTTGACAAATGCACTTACGCGTTTTTTGCAGATGATTCGGCTACATTATGCTCAGGTTTGCTGGCGACCAATATACTTTCAAGCATTCAAATAGCCTTAGATGAAGTAGATGCATTTTCAAAAAAATGGAAAATAAAGATAAATGCTGAGAAGTCCCAAGCTATCTTTTTCACTAGAAAAAGAAAGATTTGTTACACTCCTCAATCAAATCTTAAAATGAATGGTATAGATATTACCTGGTCTCGCTCTGTGAGATACTTAGGTGTATTCCTGAATACTCGTTTAACTTTCAATGACCATGTCTCTCACATTTTAAGTAATATAAATCTGGCCATTAAGCTCCTCTATCCACTAATAAATAGAAAATCTGAATTAAATTTTGAAAATAAAATTTGCATTTATAAATCAATATTCCAGCCAATAGCTCTCTATGCCTGCCCTGTGTGGGGTGCCTGTGCCAAAACTCACATTAAGAAAATACAAGTTTGTCAAAATAAAGTTTTAAAGCTAATGCTTAATTTACCTCGGCATTTTAGCACTCGAAGACTACATGAATTGAGAAGAACTGAACTAATTAAAACCAATATTTCTCGTATTTCAAACAATTTTTACATTTTGTGTTCCCATAATGAAAACAATTTAATTTTTAATCTAAAGAATCCAATGTAAAGTAAAATTCATATTTTAATAAAGGTTTTTCTTAACTTTTTCCTTTTCTTGAATACACTTTTTATTATAATTATGTATAATTTATTTGAAATCTGTAATAATAATCTAGATGTAAGGTTGTACATAACCATCTCTTAAATTAATATTATATTTAAGATCTTAAGAGAAATACTGTTTTAGAATAAAATAACAATGAAAAAAAAAATTCATAAAGAATCAATCGATTTTTCACTGTTTAATGGTAGCAAAAAATATCCCACTATTTAATATTAATAATATAAAATTTCTTACAAGAAACAGAATTGCAATAAATGCATTTGTCTAAAACAGTATCATTAATTTTAGCTTTATAACAAAAACTGTTATACTAAGAGATGACACTATATCATTATAATAATATTTCTCATATCAGACCACATTTCCAATAAGACACAATTTCAATGCGATTTCATTTGAACCTCAACAAAATTGTAGACCTTAACCACAGTGCGAACCAACATGTTGCACCCACAGACTGGAATATTAAGCACGGCGCAACATGTTCGCTATGTACGCCGCCTGACAACATCAACCATCCAACTTGGGCAAAGCCTAACAACAACGAACTGCCGGGGCGATTAGTTTACGTTGAGAATTCGTGGAAAGTGGTTGAGCGAACGGAATAGCGTTATATTGCGTATCGAACCAATAAAACAAAACGGTCGTTGTGTATGTTGTCACTCAAAAAAAAAAAAAGTTTTCAAGAATGGAATGAATGAATGTGTTATTCTTATGGAAATAAAATAATAAACAAAAGTTATTAGCAAACAAACCAAAATTGATAAAAATATATCAAGAAAAAGGTGCATTTCAAAATTCAAACACCGGCAAACGAAATCAAAAGCTATATAACAAAAATCAAACAAAACACACATACCTATTTGAAAAGAAAATTGTGCGGATATAAGAAATTTTTGCGAATAACAGGAAATCCGTTTGAAACGCACAAAAAAAAAGTGTAAATGCATTATAGGTAATTGGTGTAAATGAAAACATATGGAAATACCTAAAACATCAAAGTGAAATCTGTGCACATTATAAAGAAAAGAAATCGAAAAGAAAATTTCATAAAATATTGAAGTGCAAATGCGAAATTTGATTGATGCATAGTAACAAAAAAAAATACATCTGAATAACAGCCAACTCTGTGTTGTGTTACAAGTGTGTAGGCCAAAAAAGTTGACAAACTTAAGTGAGCTATAAATTCATGAGATATTTTAACAATTAAAAAAAAGATTAAAAAGTGAAATAAATAAAAAAATTTAAAATTTCATTTAACTAAACAGCAAACGTGTATTGATTTTAAATCATAAAATATAAAACGAAATCTTAAAAAGTGTTATTCTTTTCTTATAAAAATTTGAATTTACAACATTATTGAAAAAAAAATCTTGCTAGCAACATGTCATGTACATAACATTTGAGCAACAATATCAACACACAGTCACATCACCTGGATTACTGAACAACTTTCAACGCTGCTAAAGCTCTACAAAACCGCACCTCTGTCCCCAATTTGGAATCTATTGTCACAGAAATAACACACTTAGTATGGAGGACGAATTACGTTGTCCCACTTGCAAACAGCTTTTTGCTAACCCCGTTCTGTTGCCCTGCTTCCATGCCCTCTGCTTGGGCTGTGCTTTGGACATACAAACCCCCTACACACCCGGTGCTATATTAGCCTCGGTCACTGGTGGTTCTTCGGGCCTTAATGGCGCCACCATTCACAGTGTAGCCGCTACTATACATCCCCATCCATCTGGTGCCACCTCGGCCCATCACGCCCACAATCATACACACCCATCGACCAGACACTCTTCGAATAGTTCAGCTGCCAGCACTGCCAGTTCGGCCACCGGTTCAGAATCTGTGACTTCAGATCAAGATCAATCGGATAAGGTTAGCATTTTGAGTGAGGCAGATTCGGGTGTCGTCTGCTGTTCTAACACTTCACGACCGGTTTCCTACGCCGGCACCGGTCACATTTCAAATCTTTTGCAAGGAGCTGCTGCTGCTGCTCCTCCCGGGGCAGCTTTCAGTCTCACTTGTCCACTCTGTCGTAAAATTGTGTTCTTTGATGAGGGTGGCGTACGCAATTTGTCGCCCTATCGTGCCATGGAGTCAATTGTTGATCGTTTCTGTGCTCGTGAAGCTTTACGCTGTCAAATGTGCGAAACAGATCCGAAGGTAGCCTCGTTGGTGTGCGAGCAGTGTGAGATACGCTATTGCGATGCTTGTCGCGAATTGTGTCACCCGGCTCGTGGTCCATTGGCCAAGCACACTTTGGTTAAGCCCAAGGGTTGTCCCCAGCAGCGGGAATCGGTGTGCGGTGAACATGAGGAGGTATTATCGATGTATTGCTTGACCTGCAAGATACCAGCATGTGCTGAGTGCATCAATGATCAGCGTCATCCCCAGCATGAAGTGCAGCCGATTAGTACCACGTGCAAAGCTCAAAAGGTAAGTGATGTGAAAGTTGGAGTAGAAGAGTGAATTGAGACTCTTCTACATTGGGAAAGGATAAATTAAATTTGTACGCATTTATTTAACAATTTGTAGTTATCAGGAAATTTTTTTTGTACTTAAGTTGAAGTTAATTTTCTTAGGGCAAAAAAAAATATTATAAAAAAAAAATTTAAACCTTAAAAAAATATTTTTAACAACAATACATTTATTTCATAAAATTCGATTTAGAAAATGCAGAAAAAAATCACCAAATATTTTAAAAAACTTATTGCATTCTTTAAAAAAGATTTCTTATGTTTTACTATATTAAAATTAATTTCTAACTATCGACGTCCTTTTTAATATTAATTTATATGAATATAATTAAAACAAATACAAATTAGTACTCACAAAAATGTTAACTATTTTTTTCAAGAATAATCCATCTATTTTCTAGTGTAGGACATTTTTTATTTTCATTCAGTGGTCTTTAAGAGGTTTTAATGGTTGCAGGTCATTGCAGCAGGGAATGCATATTTGTAAAACCTCTTTAAGAGATATGTAAGGAACTTAATGGTTCTACATTTTTGTGGCACAATTTTTAGTAGGCAAGCTAAAGTGTTCAGAATTTTATGTTCTGTTGTATAAATTTTTTTGTGGATTACTTGTTATAGGAATGCTTCACTTATACATAAAACTTAACATGAAGTTTTTTAAAACTCCTGTCAAGTTATAAAGTGAAATAAATTTTGTAAAATATGTAATCATGTTAGAAATGTTCAGTAGTGTTAAATTTTAAAATTAGAGAATTTTTTATAGAATCAATTTGTGATTTGCAATTAAAATTTTTCAAAATATCTAAAACTGAAAAGAAATCATCTATTTTTTTTTAGAGTTTATCAAATATAATTCTTCCAACAACTTTTGATACATGTGTAAATATAAAGATTAATTTTTTAAAATATCATACTAAAAACGTTTAGCAATTGAATGTTTCATTTGCCAAATCGATTAACTCTATAAAAATCGGGTAACTCTGGGTTATAAGTGCGAAGAGATGCTACAAAGCGTTTTTTTACCCGTAACTCAAATTTTGGGAAATTTCAAAAACAGATTCTTATTGTACTCAGCAGCATTTCCAACGTATGATATACGCCACTTTTTTTATTTCCTATATTTAATTTAGGAAATTTAGGAAAAAAAAAATAACTTCGCTGCTGAACACTGAGAAAATAATATATGAATTAACAATTAAAAAAATATTCAAAGCAAAATGTAACAAAATTTCATGAGGAATTAATGAGCTTTGCAACAAGCTTAAGGTTTTTGAAATCGGTTTACGTAGTACGTAGTTATTACGGTTCTTTTAGAAGACCAAAACGTTTCTGGTCAAAGTTCAAATGTTAATAACTGTTTGGTCCTCTTTAACCGCTAAATTAATTTTTCATGACTACTTTTCGAACGATGAGAAAACTGCAGTGACATCACGTAGATTTGGTCCAATGAAAAAATTGAACCATTTTTAAAACGTTAATAAATGGCAACACTGGAACATATCGGTTAGAAACTTTTACCTATTTTTATCTGTCAAGTGTTTGAAATAATAGCAATGATAAGTGTTCCTTAAAAAGTCAATAAAAAAAATAAGAAAGGAAAACTAATTTTTTTCAAAAAGTTTAATTTCGTGGTTATGGATGACAAATGTAATTGCAAGGACGACTTAACCAGCTCCTTTGACATAATTTTAATACCGCATAATGTAAAGGAGGTGTTAAGGAACTTTATCGCCAAAAAATATTCACAAAGTATCTAAAACAGTACATGTTATGCTAACTAATTGGGAAATCTAAAAATTTATATTGAAAAATGCCTGGAGCTGACTCTTATGGAATTTTTCGATAGCAAGACAGGTTCTGTGTCATTTTGGGCTGATTTAGCTACCATCCACAATGTTAAAATTAATGTTAAACAGAACCCATTCGGCGATAATAATAAGAACTTAGAAGTGGAATCAAGAACCAATTCAATTGATAAAAATGTTGTACAAAATTAAATGGAAGGTGTGAACAAAAAAGTTGGTAGGTATAAAAAATATAAAAAAAATAAAATTTTCGTAAAAATTATACAAAAATTTTTTTTTTTAAGAATTATTATCTATTTTCATTATTTTACGGTGGTATTTTTATTACCATGGCTATATTTCGATGCATAAATACCCGATCAAGTCCGAATAAGTGCTTATTCATATAATTATTTATGCTCATATCCTGGAAAATGAGTTACAATGGTTCATAACTTTCATATTTTTTCATAAGTTTTATTTGTTTTTTTTTCGCTTAGATGCAAACTATACGAAAGAAGATTAAAACAATTTCCTTATATTTTCTTTTTATTTGGAACAATATTCGAATGAACAAAAATATTATCTTTATCTAATCTAATATTATCTGTCTTTAGATCACTTGAAGATCGCAAGTGTATTTTCTTAATACCGTTTTTCCCCATGCATCCCAAGAGGATGAACCATGGCAGGAACTTTATAGACAACACAGTTGAGAGAAAAATTAAGATTATTTTTAGTTTGATCCGATATTTCAACCTCGATGTAGAGTTCACATAGCAACCTAAAAAAAGTAAAATTTTAAAACAAACAAATTTTTAATTTAGAATACCGATATACAATAGGGCGGGCCAATTTGTATGGGACCAAAAAATGTGTAGCAGATTGCCACACCAAACAAAAGCTGAGATGATTCTTTGCAATTTTGGTAAAGGAAACATAACCTAAAAATTAATGTTTAGCCTTTGATTTATTAAATGAACGTCCTTCCTTCAGTCTTCTTCTTCTTCTTTAATGACAGCAACAACAGAAATGTATCTATCAGTAGCCGCACGTAAAAAAGTATTCCAAGCGCTTCGGTCTTTTGCGCTCCGTAGATAGTTCGTCACACCAAGCATAGTTAACAGCTCTTTCAGCTTCAGTCTATTTTCTGAAATTTTATGTTTTCTCAAATTAAGCCTATCTTAATACTTTTATCTAAGTATTTTCACAAATCCCATTAAATTCAAATAAAATCTATTTGTTTCTTTAAAAAAAAAGAAACAATATTTGCATTTTCGATCTCGAGGTCCTTGTAATATGTTTTCTTTTAAACTTGAATGGAAGAAGCGGGGGAATTATGTTTTTATGACTTCTTTAAGAATAAGTAAACCACTGAGCGAAAACTAATATTGAAGTCTTCCATTTTCGTGTCCCTTCGGAAATTTCTATTCATATGTGTTTTGAATTAAAAATGGTTACATGTTAATGGATATTCTAATGGTTTCCAAAATTACAAATTTAAGATAACATGTTCTTCTTTTTAATTATTTTTCTTGTTGCAATCTTATAAGCTTTCTTTTGGACGCAGTACAAAGTTTTATAATTAAACCCGTATATTTCCGAAAAGAATATATTATTATGTAATACTAACAAAATTTTTTCACAACGAAAAGCTTTCTTTTGTACTCAGTACAAAATTTATAATGAAAAAACCGTAAATTTCTGAGAAGAATATATTATTTTGTAATATTTAACAAATTTTTTTAATGCGAAAAGTTCTACTGTAAATTTACAAAGTTAATTTCGGACAACCAATAAATAGGTTGTACAAATTATTGAAACTTTAATTTTTCAAAGTTTTTTCTCAATTGTGAGTTTAGTATGCCTATGAGAAAAAGATATCGCTACAGTGTCTTGGCTTTGGCGAATTATCCTCTACATTGTTTTCAACAGGTATCTGGATCGACTCATTTCTACTACAATTTAAAATATCTTCACTTAAGACCGGGACACGAAAAAAATTTCCAAAGTCTAGGGCAAATATTAAAGATTACTTCGAGCCAACTTGAAAATAAAGTCCTTCTCCACCCCCAGAAAAACAGTCAAACTCGTTTTTTTATAGTTGATTTTTTGTTTGTGGTTCAATCGTAACATTTGTGCTATAGATGTCGCTGACGTATGACATTGTTTTTTTTAATGGTGTTCTCAATTATACCACTCTCCTATAATTTAAAAATATTTTTTCCTAGGATTAAGGCCCTTTAAAGTTGCTGTTGCTGCAACTTTCAGCCGATTGATTTAATCTGGTAAAATTAGTCTCTGCGGTAATTTTTAAGTTTTGAAACATTACTTTTTAAATGTGTTAACTTTTTTTTAGAATTTTTGACATATTTATATGTCAAAATACATTTTTGTACCAATGACATTTTGTATAACTTTGTGCCAAGGACACCTTCTTTGTCAATCCATACTTATACTGCATAATATAAAAATTTGTTTTTTTTTATCGTACCCACAATATATTTTAACTTCCTTTCATATTAGCAACCTTACTAACAAAAAATCTCTATATTTAGCATAACCTTCGAAATAATATGACTTCCTTTTATTGATTACTCAACCGAGTATCGCAGTCGTATCGTACACGTCAAGTGTGTAATAAACCAAAATAACTCATAGACACCATAACCATAAATTATGTCTCATTTAAGTACAATTTTCTAAATGGCTTAGTTACCTGCAAAATTATTCCATATTTCAAGAGCTCGTGTGCATTACGAATATTATCAGTTCCTTGTGTGTGAATCCTTACCACTTTCTTTGTAGTGTTAGGATTTCAACTACTTGTTTGTGTTTATTTTAGCTACCTACGATTGTTATGCTCTTGTTTTTTTTTTGTTCTTTGCTTTGTACAATTTATGACCCCATTTGGGATATATTTATACCAAAATATTTATTTCCTTTAGCATTTGTATGTATTTATTCAGTAATTCCTTATCGACAATAAATCTCACCGAACACAAAATACACAATACACATACACTTTTGCTATATATATATTTATATAGTTTTTTTTCTATATGAATGAACAAGGATTTGAACGTAGCCCGAGGCAGGAGTGTAAGAGAGAGAAAGAGAGGTGGGGAGGCAGAATAGTAACTACATACATACAACACCTTAACTCTTAATGAAAACCATAAATTTTATAGTTATTACAATAAAAATCCAAACACTTTCCAATTACATGTACATACAGTTACTAGTAATAGAGATTCTGATTCGGACACTCTGTAATTGTATATTGTATATCTGATCTAAGAGAATATCAGTGTTTGCTTTTGTAATTGTAAATATATTTATATATATGTATAGGTATCTGTATATCTATGATTTGGTTTTATTTGTGTGCCTTTGCCAGTCTGTTGTTAGTTTGTTTTATTTAGATTTACTTTCTGTTCATTTCGGTTATAGAGTATAAGTTGTTCATTTTTTTTGGGATATTGTTTTCATCTAAATACAAATAAATAATCTTTAGAATTATCTTTAGTGTTACACAATAAAATGCTAAAAAATCACAATACCATAAAATTAGTTTTTACCAATCAAAGTATAACAAACAAATGTGCAACGATAAGGTGTGTGGTAGGTTAGGACAGTGAAAATTTATACATGAATTAGTTAAGTGACAATTCGAAAATTACAATAGTGGCACCTGAAATATTGCGAAGTTACACCAAAACATATATCACAGATAGTATTTCGCTTTCTTAAGCACATTGGGCGAAAAGGGCAACTTACAAAGTTAGTAGACTCCCTGTTTGATACCTACAGAAAAAGCTGAACAATATTCAGGCTTCATACAATTTTATTATACTTTCTGTACGAGGTACCATCTCCACTGTTTCAATGACGCCCATTTTTTGTTTAATTACGCTTATTAATAATTGAGATTTAAGACTCGCTCTGACATAGAGCTCCACACAGTTCTTAAGTGCTACTTACTTTGTGGCATAGGAACCCGCCGGGGCATGATGGTTAGAACACGCGACTACTATGCGGGAGATTCATAGATTGATTTCTGTTTCCAGTCATCTACAATTTTCTTTCATTGCCGTCCCCCTCGATATATTCGACAGCAACTTCGCAGTATGATGTCAAATCAATCGGCATATCTAGTAAAAGCTTCTCAAACAGTGGCGTACGCATTTGTCGACAAACAAGTAGGTCCCGTTAGTTGTGAATCTAAAAACAGAAAGCGTACAACGCGAGTAGCTATCCCATACCTCTTTCATGGGGTATAAAGGAAAATTAAGTAAGTTTTTAGTTACTTTACACATTAATAACACATGCCTACATAAAAAATTTCCTGATCAGATATCTGATTGTAATATTTTATACTTCACCCACCATTCCGATCATGGAACTCATAAAAAAGTTTTGAATCTCCCGCTGGTTTACTTATCCTGATATCTGATTTGACCAATTTATTTTATTTTAGAAGGTGCCACGCCCACTGTCTTGATCAGGCACATTTTTTAGGCCACTTGCACACAATCATAAAAGAGGTGGCTCACAGAAAATGTAAAAGCCCGCACTTTTATATTACTCAATATATAAGTTGCAAACTTTTCATCTTGTATATGTTAACAACTATTAGTCTATTATGGGAGGTGCCACGCCTACCAACTTTGTCACACTTTAACTTTTTATCTTATATATATTATTAACAACTATGCGCGTGGTATAGAAGGTGCCATGCCCACCAACTTTTATATTATTATATTTCATTCGTACGGCTCCAGGTTGAAGCAAAGGGCTGCAACAAAAGTCTTCCATCGGGATCTATCTTGCGCCATCAGTTTTATTTCGGACCAACTCATTCTAGATTCTTTGACATCGGATTCCAGTAACCTTCTCCATGCGTTGGCTGGTCTGCCTCGTCTTCTGCTGTCGTCTCATAACATGGCCAATCCAGCTCCATTTTCTCTTCGTAATTCTGTTTGGGATTAGTGTTTTGCCAGTTCTATGCCAGAAGTCTCGATTAGAAATTACATTTGGCCAACAAATTTTTAATATCTTACAAAAAGCTTGCAGTGATTGTACGTCATCTGCTGTGCACTACCATGACTCACAGTCGTATAGGAGTATATATTTCACATTCGAAGAGAAAAGGCGGGGCTTAGTTTTAAGGTGGATTTGGGGAGATTTTCTTACTTTTTTCAGTGCTCGAAAGGTCTAATTTGCCATTTTTATACGATTTACAATATCCTAACGTGACCCACCGATGATGAATATAATGCAACCCAGATGGCAAAAAGTCTCAACATCTCCGGTTCCACATTGTTGACAGTGAACTTTGAGGTATTATCCGTATTGATGCTTAGAACCTTTGTCTTGCTGATGTTAATGTGGAGTACAACATTGGATGCTTTGTGGTGTACTTGATCCAATTTAACTAATATATCAGAGTAGTTGTGGGCGAGTAGATATATATCATCGGCATAGTCCAGATCTTCTAGTCGACAATTCATACCCCATGTGATGCCCCTTCTAACTTGTTCACACTTTAATATTCGGCCTGTTGTACAAAGTTGTAGTAGTACTTCAAATATTTCGTATTGACAATATTTCACCTTTTATGAGTTGTGCCACGCCCCCTTTACATATACCCTGGCTCAACAAAATGATGGTTTCACAGGTTGTATGGCCTGTTATTCCGTCTTGGTGGAACCATTTCTCATCCACATGATTTGCAATGATATAAGGAACTTAAGACAAAGGGACTGACGACGTCTTCGGCTTGTTAGCCGCACCAAACATTAATTTACTCGGGGAGCAGTCGTGTGAGGATTGTACTACGTACTACCGAGATAGCCAATGCCTACGCCAACCAACTCTCTCAATTATTTGAAACAAACCTCCCTAATTCTGATATTCTTGACACACAGGAGCAGTATTCCAACTTTAAAAATACCCATTACTTGAACGCTGATGTCAGCTATATTTAATAGCAATCAGTGATGATTCTCTCGCTTATATTCCTCGTTTAATGTAGCAATGGAATGTCATAGGCCGTTGAAGCGGTGTGCTCTCACTTACAAAGTAAATGACGATGTCAGTAAGTGTAATTTCAGTTGCAATAACGTTATAAGCCGAGCGGAGTTTAAAGCGAGCGCTTGATAACAAGCTTAATCACGAAGTAAGTGACGATATCAGTGGGTGCCATTTCAATCAGAATTATACTGAGTGGACGATATTTTATACATTATACACGCGTGACATTCTAAGTTTTTAGATCGATTGCTTACAATGTCATACTGATGTCTTGGATTACTAAATAGGTAATTCCTTTTTTTCCGCTAATCCAAAAATGTGTTCATCATCAAAGATGATGATAACAAATATAGGTGAAACTTGAGACCTTCTTGCAGTATACTGACGATGTATAAAGACACTATCTTTTAATACTAAGCCAATTTCGGTCTGCAAATATTCATACAGACAAATTTTTTTAAATGTACAGAACGTTTGTTAAGGAGCATATTAAAATTGGGTATTTCGTCTACTTTGGGTTTCTATTCGAAACTTTTTACTTACTAACTATTATTTATCATGAACTTTCTCTTAGAGAAATTTGGCCATTTCAGGATAATAGCAAGTCAATTATTTTTAACCATACATAAGTACTGAAATGCCAAACACGCCACCTATAGTTAATTATTTGTACTATTTTAAAAACTACTCGTGCCATATATTTTAAAGTAAGAAATCTTTCCATAAACATTATCAATACTATAAATATCATAAATATTCTTCATATTAAAAAAAATACTGTTTCTAAATTAAAATTTCCTGATGTCTAAACTTTTTTAGACGATTTTATTCGTTATGAAATATACCTAACCAATGCGCCATATACCTAACCATATACTTTTGTTATTTATCTATTAATGTGATATTTTGTCACACCAAACATATTTAACTATATTGAATTCTCAAAGTAATGTTTTATACCAGAGTAAACGGGAATTGTGTAGTTTAAAAACTACACTTACATTTTACCATTCGGACCCTCGCACAAGCTTTGTAGCTGAAAACAAAACGAACAAATGTTAAATTATTGAGAAAATAAAAAAAAACTTAAATGAACAAACCAAAACACAGAAAATAAGCAAACAGTGTAGCAAACCAAAACATAACACACAAAATACAAGCACACTCACACACATACACACACGCACACACACTTACAGCTGCTAGCTTGCCTACATCCTTCCACAAAACTCCAGCAAAGAAAAACCAGCTGGATTCATACAACAATGTCGTCCTTCGTCGTCGTTCTAACAAGGATATAACAACAATGATGGCACACACCCACAGCTGCAACAAGGAATAGGAAACAGGATTGGAAAATTAACACCCACAGTTAAAGAATGAAATCAAATCTGTTATAAGAGTTTTTCTTTCTAATTCTCATTCTCAAATTTGTTGTATTGTTATCGTTGGGGCATTTTTGTGTATTTTTTTTTTCGTTGTTGTTTTTACTGTTTTGTTAAATAACATTACATTTAAGTAAAGAAAAGTAAATTTCGCTGAACACCTTAGAACAGAAGGACCCCAAGGATATATTGTTCAGAATTATAATGTGGGCGGTAGCCGGATGCAAAAAGTGGAGGGTGGGAGAGAGGAGACGGCAAAGAAAGGATACACCTCAGCTTTAATAGGAGCGCAAGAAAATAACGAAGTAACACATCCTTGTCAAGTCATTTCCTTAAAGAGAGCATTTCTGGGAAATACTAACGAAGATGAAACTGTGGCGATGGAGGAAAACATAAAACAGCAAAAAAAAAATGTTAATCGACTCATGGCTTAGATTACGATACACTCTAAAGAAAAATGCCTTACTGAAGTAGAAAAGTAATTTTCTAGATGAACTGATTTGATATGTCTAGTAAGAGCTTCTCAAACAGTGACGTTCGCATTCGTCGATAAACAAGTAGGTGCCGTTTGTTGTGAATATAAAATAAAAAGCGTGTTAATTCACAACAACGCGAAAAGCTATCCCATAGCTCATTCATGGGGTGTAAAGGGAAATTAAGATTTTTCAAAAAAATTTTTATCTCATTGTGAATTTGTTTTACCCAATTACTCTGCTGCCCAACTAACCTAACTATTTATTTTTGTGAGTGTATAATAAGTGGGATTTGTGTAAGGTTTATTTTTTCCAAAGAGTTTACTCTTAGCTTAGGAGGCTATATTGGCCACCAATGTAGTGGTAACTGTATCCTTGTATATGCGTATGTATGTGTATCTACAAGTATATGGTTGTTGTGGTGTATTCTTTCAGTTAGTTGCCTTGCTTTCCTCTTTCGCTCTGTCGTTGTGTATTTGTTAAAGTAAAATTTATTACCATCAAACTGTCAAAGTTGACGCTGGACGCATTTTTCATGTAAATTCTGGCACATCTAACCCCCTTCATGTGGCATAACCAAGTATAGGGAGGAAGCCGCCTTAAAATATCCTTTAGCTTAGAAGTGGAGGCGAATATCATCATCAATGATGTTTGGAAATATCTAAAACAAGAAACTGCTAAAGGAAGGCGATAAGAGAACAAGAGAAAGAGAGAGAGAGGGAAAAAAGAACACTGTTGGTGCGTTGAACTCTTTGGCCTTGTATCGTAACTCAAATATTCTGTTGCAAACTCCTACCTACTATAATTTGGAAAATTCATTTCCTACCAATAGTATAACTTCCCAAAAGTGTTTAAGATTTTGATTAATATCTCCTCTTTGGTAGGGTGTGGGGGGGCATGTAGACGCCTCTGTTGCGGTGCAAAGTCTTTTCGAGTTGTTTAAATAATGAATGTTGATGTAGTGTTTTAAAATTTTAAGAAAATGTTGACTTTCAATGTTGAATTTGAAATGTTAGTACATTTACTTTGTTTTTTTTTGTTACTTGTAGTAACTAAGAACTCAATTGTTTACTTAGAAACTAAAAGCCTTTATATGTTGCCGTTAATTAAGGTTAGACGAATGAAATGACAAGTATGACTTAAGCTTTGGTGATATACATTTGATAATAATTTTAGAATGTTGTGTCAATCCATTTTTATTTATTCTTATCTTAAGTTTATAACATGGGTACATGAAGTATTAAAGAATTCCACACGCTTCGGTCTTCTGAGTGCCTTATCTAGTTAGTCCTATCAGATGGTGCAGGTCGTCCTTCCAACGAAGTCTGGATTTCTTAGTAGTTCGAGATAAGTGCTGCCGAAGTCCGTAAAAACATCTATTGGCGTGCACTATTCTCCGCTTGATTTCTTGGCTGACACTATTTTTCTTATTGACGTAAAAGCCGAGGTAGATAAACCCATCTACTACCTTAAAACGATAATTTTTAACGATGACGGTGCGTCCTCATCTAGATAACTCTTAGTTCGCCGAAATCATTATTTTCATTTTGTCCTCGTGGACCGCTAAACCCATTTTTGCTGACTCCTATACTAGCAATGAGAATATTGCAGTAACATCCCGCAGATTTCGGAAAATTAAGTCTATGTCATCGGCATAGCCCAGTGACATGTGTCCCTTATGAAAAATAGTGCCAGACATGTTGACACCAGCCTTTCTCATCACTTTCACCATAACTCCAATAAATAATATACAGGACAAACTATCATCCTGCCTGAGACCTCTTTCCGTGAGAGTGATCCTTACCAATCTTAACCGAGGATTTGGTGTTTTCCAAGGTCAGCTTTGCAGGTATACCAAACTCAGACATGGCCGCATATAGCCTATTACTTATCGGAGAGTTGAAAGCTGCTTTGCAATCGACAAAGATTTGTCGTATATTTGACCCGTCGTAGATTTACCAGGTCTAAAGCCGCACTGATATGGTCAAATTAGTTTTTCTACAATTGGCCTTAGACGTTCACACAATATGCTCGAAAGGACCTTGTACGCAATTGGTAATAGGCTTATTCCACGGTAGTTCTTAGACTCACTCCGATTCTTTCTTGTATATGGAACACAACAGACTGAGACTCCAATCCCCGGGCTGCCACACGTATCTCGCTCTGGCTCGGAGGTGGACAGTTAATAGCATCGTCATGGATTGGAGCGTGGTCTTCTGGAGTGGTGTCCGTATCCAGTAAATTTCGGAAATGATCTCTCCATATCTTCAGAACATTATCCGGGTCCGTCACTAGCTGGCCAGCGCTGTCCTTGTCGGAGGGCAACTCTGTTCAACGCATTCTCGCCTTAACTCTCTGGTAGAATTTTCGGGCTTCCCCTCTACTTCGGAGCAATTTTTTGCACTCATTCTGTCTCTTCTTCAGCTCCTTTTATTTTGTCTTAAAAGACGAGTTGCTTCTTGTCTCTTCTCCCTGTGCTGTTCATGAACAACTCGCGTTGCCATTGGCTGCAGTTTCGCCCTGTTTGCAGCATCCGTCTCTCTCGTGGCATTGCTACATTCATCATCGTACCAGGCATCTTCTTGAGACGGCTTTGAGTACCTAAGTATGCTTCTCGCAGTCCGTTATATGAAGTGGCTATATATTGCCACTGCTAGGTTATATCATCAGGGGTTGGAGCATTCCGCAGCAGTTTTGTTAGGTGGTCGGAGTAGGCGTCTGCTACCTCTGTGGTCCGCAGTTTACCGATGTCCAGCTTTCGTTTTGCCTGGTTACGTACGTTTTTCGCCATGCTTAGCCTTGTGCGTACCTTAACTGCGGTGAGGTAGTAATCGGAGTCAATGTTCGCACTCCTGAGCACTTGTACGCCTAAATCACTGATCACTCGACGAGTGCCTTCCTCCGACTACCACGTGATCTATCTACTTTCTCGTCAATTGATCTGCAGATAAACATATTGCCTTATGAATATTTCTGTGGTCAAATCTTGTACTGCTAACTACCATATTTTTGGCCGCAGAAAAATCAATAGGTCTGATCAATAGGTCGCCAAACAGAATTTTCCTATGGTAGGCTTAAATGCGGTTTACCTGCTTATTTTAGTCTCTTCTGTCGGAGCATGGGCACATATAAGTGTTATGTGCAAAAACTTTGTCTTGACTCTTATGGTGGTTATTCGTTCACACACCGGGTTGAACCATGAGACTAGGTGTCGCAGTCTCTTGCCAACCACAAATCCACATCCAAACTCGTGCTTGCGCGCATGGCCATTATAGTAGATGTCGCACGTCTTCATACGCGAGCACCGTGTCCCGTCCACCGGATTTCCTGTAAAGCGGTTATGTCAGCCTTGTATTCTTCGAGGACTTCCGCCAGTTGGGTGGAGGCATCTGGTCTATACAGTGTTCTAACATTCCAGGTGCATGTCCTCAAATCATGGTCCTTAATTCGTTTGCGGCGGTCGTCAACATTTTGGGGGGTCCATTTTGTGCTTTTCTTACTTCTCTTCATTGCAATAGTTCAAACGTTAGTTATAGGAATTCAGCCATATAAGACAATTTGCATATGCAATTTCAATTGCATGAACTGAAATACCACACCACACGCCACTTATAGTAAATTATTTGTACTATGTTAGAAACTAGCATTGGCATTTATATGAAATAACTGTGAAGTTTCAATGCAATTAAATGTTTACTTTGGTAGTCTAAACAGAATCCTTTGGCAGATCCTTGCTGTATTTATTCACTCGAGCCTTATCTTCAGTCCAAAGTTTGCAGACAGTTTGTCAAGCAAAATCGGCATGCAGCATTATTGGATCGATTCTTCTCAGAACTTTAAAATAGGTCTTTCATGTCTAAGCTTCTTTGAGCAGCACATAATTGTCTAATATAAATACTGCTCTCTCTGTAATCTCTGATTTTTCATTTCATATAACTCTCTCTGTAATCTCTGACAGTTCATACACGCCACCTATAGTAAATTTTTTGTACTAACATATGTTAAAAAACTACTTCAGTATACTGAATATTAAAGTTCTATATTTTAATGCCTTGGAATTAAGTATCACAAATTGAAATTTAACTCTTTGGACATATTAAAGAATACATTTAATTTTGTCAGTTATATTCTTAAAACAAAAAGGTCTCTCATAGGAAACTATGACAACTACAACGATAGTACTTCGCATACTACACAAAATCATAAAACTATATCAGTTATATCTTCAGTTATTTCGTCTACCAAATGCGTCACTCATCATCCTTTGCTCCTTTACTCATCCTTTAACAAAACAAAACATCACAAATTTGTCTCTCTAATAAAATCTAATTTCCAACACAGCTTCAACTCGCCATGACTGCCATTTGATTTAATAATAAAAAGAACGTTATAAACTTTTATGTCGAAACTCCTATGAATACTATATTTTATGCATCTTCATAAAAGTCGCCGTCAAACAGGATATTCATTAAAATAACATTCTTTTTCATATACCCAACACAAATCGACAATGCAGTGAATGCGACTCATTTTTTGTTGGTTGGTTGGGCCAAACGAAACGATAAGAAAAAAAACACACACCGAAAACAAAACACTAACACGAAATTTCCCCAATGAGGGTTAGTTTTTATTTCGTCCTGCTGCTTGTTGTTGTTGTTTTCTGTTTTTATTTGCTTCTCTTTTGCCGAATAAGTCTAATAACATTAGTCTGCATAGAATTCAGACACAGAATGTGTACACAAATAAAATAAAAAAATGCAATAAAGAACATAACACAATTTTTTGTGCACTTTTTTATTTAATGCATATAACAAATTTTTTCTCTGGTTGGTACGAATGGCGCAAACACAAAATGCCAGTAGGACGATAGCGACAGCGGATTTTCAAAAGGATAATGTGATGTGGGGTTAGAAAGCGAATTATCAGGGATGGAATGTAAGGATTATTAAACTGCGACCATAAAGTGGGACTTGTAAAGGATATGCGTGGTTGCAGAAGAGAACTTTGGTTGAATATTAGCAAGTTTAAGAAAAAAAATATGTCATAATTGATAGGAAATGCTATAATTACATCCTAATCTAATCCTAAATTGGAGCATCAAAATCAACTGCTTTCACTCAAGGCTTTCAATACGGACAGCTGTGTCAGCAAAAGGGCATCACTGGTCTGTACTTTAATGTAAAACTAAAAGGACATTTTGTAACAACGAATACAGAGCGGAATATTGCAGAAACTTTATAACCCAAGCGCTACAGAGTTTCAATGGTTTCAAAGTGTTTTCTAATAGCGCTAACATTACCTGACCACCTCATAGCCTAAACTTATTCATAAAGGACTTTTTTCCTTTGAGATACCTTAAATGTAAAGTTCTTAACATAATCCTAGTGTCGCAGTGGAGGAATTAAACGAACTTAGTGGCGAGGATATGCAGAACATTTAAGAAAATACTTGTCCAGCCGTCATTAGAAAATTCCGCTTCAAGTTGCAGCAGTGTCAAAATTATCAAGGATAACATAAGGATCAAGTAATTGTAAACAAATGTTATATCTTCTGGTGTACTTTTATAGTAAATAAGCATTTGTGATGTTACGTATCTAGTTTTTTTATGATCGTTTAAAAAGACTCTAGATTTACCTTGCCTAAGGCTCGAAGGACCATAAGCTCGATTTGGAGTCTAGGGCATTATGAAACAAAAATTAAGAGATGTTTAGGCACACAACTTTGTGTCGTTCTCAAACATTGTACATTAGAGTATTATAAACCCCAAAAAGGTACTAAAATGTACTACAGAAATTCTATGGTTTCAAAGTGTTTTCTAATAGTAGTAACATTACCTAGACTTATTCATAATAGATTTTTTTCTTTGGACATACCTTAAATGTAAAGTTCTTAACATCATTCCAGTGTCCCAGTGGAGGAATTACGACAACTTAGTGGCATAATGAGCAGAACATATAACAAAATACTTGTCCAGCCGTCATTACAATTCCGCTTCAAGTTGCAGCAGTGTCACAATTATCAAGGATAACATGAGGATTATGTAATTGTTAACAAATTAAATACCTTTTGTGTACTTTTATAGTAAATAAACATTTATAATGTCAAATTACTAGTTTTTTTATCATCATTCGAAAATACTTACATTAACCTTTTGTGTAAGGCTCGAGCTTATTTAGAGCCTTGAGCATTTTGAAACAAAAATCAAGTGATGTATAAGCACACAACTTTGTGTCGTTCCTTAACATTTTACATTCGAGTATTATAAACCCCAAAAAAGGTACTACAGAGTTTCAATGTTTTCTAAGTTATTTCTAATAGTGGTAACATTACCTGACCACTACATAGCCTAAACTTATTCATAATGAACTTTTTTCTTTTGGGATACCTTTAATGTATACTTCTTAACATCATCCTAGTGTCCCTGGAGGAATTTAACGAACTTAGTGGCAAGGATATGTAGAACATTTAACAAAATTCTTGTCAAGTGGTCAGTCGAAATTTCCGCTCCTTGTTGCAGCAGTGTCAAAATTATCAAGGAGAGTGAAGTAATTGGTTATCATTTGAAATGACTTTTGATCAACCTTGTATAAGGCTCGAAGGACCATAAGTTCGACATCGAGTCTTGGGTACTTTGAAAGTAATGTATTAGCACACAACTTTGTTACATTCTCTTGCAATGTGCATGAAAGTATTACAAACCCCAAAAAAGGTGCTAAAATGTACTACCTCCTCCCCGTTTGCCATTTCCACAAAATTACAAAATAACTCTATTACTGTCAACACACTCGCTAGTCTCATCGTCAATGCCTGCTGCCTGCCTACCTCGGCCAGTATTGATGTTATGCATTTTTTGTTTTCCTAGACACTAACTATACTTTTAGAAATACACAAAGCCTCGAGACAAATTTAGTTTTCCTTTACTCAACACTCTGTAATTGTGTGTGTGTTTAGTCATTCTCTTTCTCGGCGTTGAATGCAAGAGAATTTTTCCGTTTTCAAAACAGCGTTGCGAAATACTGAAAACAGCATACAAACTCTTACACACGCATAGCCAAAGGACATATATAATAGATGTACTATATATATGTGAACTATAAATCTTAAGTGGTGTTAGACTATAAAAATTTATAGGCAACGATACTGGGATAAAACAAAACACGGTGGATACATCCGTACATACGTTCGAGACAAGGATCAGCAAAGCAACAAAACAAACCTAGTGAATGACAAAGAATTACAGCAAAAAGTAATGCAAAAAGAAGACGTAATAAAATAAAATGTAATGATTTCAAATGAAAACATACACATACTTAGGCACGCATAAAAAAAGTGTTTGTTGCGAAAACAGCAACAAAACCCCCTATGGTTGTAAGTGAGTATAAGGATTGTAAGGAGACTTTAATCCCCTTCTGTCTATCTCCCTCTCATTCCTCTCTTTCTTTTCCTTCATCAGCTTCGTCTCAATCATATGGCGCAGATGTACACTTTAGTATTACACCATTTATTTTCATTTATGTTATTCGGTACTGTAATTTGTTTTTTTCTTTTGGTCTTACCTGAATTTAAAGAACCTTTCTCTGTAGTTCTTAAATGCCACAGCGTTTTTGTTTAGGGGTGTCGACAGGATTATGAACATGTTAACATTGATTGAATATCTAAGCATAGGGGTTGTTGTTGGCGTTTTCTCAGTATTGGATGCTTCAAAATCCTAATGAATCCTGACAGCTAAGCAATATCATCGGTAAGATTTTTAAAGACTGATTTTTAGAAGATTACAAGTAAATGCTGGTATCGCAGTTGTAATGATGTTCATAATTACTCAAGTGATTGTGTGGGAGGTAGGGAAGGGATAAGTGCATTGAGTTAAGTTGTAAGATTTTACAGTGAAAACAGTTTATATTATGGAAAAATTGTTTCGAAATCGTAGCGAAATGTTGCTGAAATTGGGTATGCAGTAAAGTTTTATTATTAAAATATGTAAGTTTACTAAGCTTTATATGCGACTTGAAGGACTAGGTACGACTTGAAGGACTAGAAAATCGGCTTGGAGCTTTGATGTGATTTCTCAAGTGGGATGTGTTGTAATACATTTTTACGGCAAGGATATGCTATCCCCGCTAGATTTTCGAGATTTACAGGGTGGATCAAAAGTTCAGTTACATTTCAAACGGTAACTACTTTGAAACGCCACAGCTGGGTGGGGTGTAGTGGTTATGAGATGCAAGAGCAGCCAATGGGAATTCAGAGCCATAGTGGCAGAACTAGTGTTCTGCGTAAATCAAACAATGATTCTTTTTTCGTCCAGCGCTACAGAATTTTAGCAAAGTCACACTTCCTACGACTCATTCGCTGCAGTCCGCAAAATTCTTGGGTAAAAAGTAATATCTGTAAGAGGTGACTTTTACTGGACACCTGGAATGTTTATTGTCATTAAATATACCTGTTTTGAGATGGGTGAAGAGGAGGTGTCTTACCAAACTGGTTCTTCTTCTTTATCCCCTTACCCTATGTGTAGGAGGGTATATATCATTTGATACGACCCAAAAGTGTAGCACATAGTAGGAGTCACTTAAGACCCTAAGTATCTTTGAACCATGTCCGTCTGTCTATCTGTCTGTCCGGCTGTCCAGCTTGTACGTACGATAACTTTCGAAAGACGCAACCAAATGATTGAAATTTTGCACGAGTTAATATTTCCCCAAAACTACATACGGTATTGCAAATGGCCTATATGGCCACGCCACTTGTAGTACCTCCAATACAAATGTACCATTCCACCCGCTTTAGAAATCGAGTAATAATATCGGAATATCCAACGTGATCGTTCTCAAATTCTGTATTTAGTTAAAATAAACTAGAGAAAAAACTGGTAGTATAGCCACGCCCATTTTGGTACCTCTTATACAAATGTACCATTCCGTTCACTTTAGAAATCGAGTAATAATATCAACACATCCAAAGCGATCGTGCCCATATCTTATATTAAGTAAAATTATAGCAGGATAAAGTTTTGAAGAAAAAACTGGAAGTCTAGCCCCGCCCATTGTGGTTAGTAAAACTATAGCAGGATAAAGTTTTGGAGAAACAACTGGAAGTCTAGCCACACCCCATCTGGTACCGTCCACTTTAGAAATCGAGTTATAATATTAATTCATCAATTGCCCCTTCTGGTACTTCCCATACAAATGCACCATTCCGCCCACTTTTGAGATGGAGTAGTAATATCAACACACCCAACGCAATCGTGACCAAATTCTGTATTTAGTAAAACTATAACAGGATAAAGTTTTGGAGAAAAAACTGGAAGTCAAGCCACACCCCATCTGGTACCTCCCATACCCAACAGGTACCGTTCACTTTAGAAATCGATTAATATTATTAATAGATCCAACGCGATCGTGACCAAATTCTGTATTATGTAAAGCTATATCAGGATAAAATTGTGAAAAAAATGGAAATCTAGCCACGCCCCCTTTGGTACCTCCCATACAAATGTGCCACTCCGCCCACTTTAGAAATCGAGCAATAATATTAATATACCACAAAATTTTATGTGAGGGTATATGTAAGTCGGGTTTCCCGTCTGAAACTTTCTGGCTGGTTTTATTTGGCAGCATCAAACGAAACTCAGTCATCAGTAAAAGGAATTGCAAGCTTCAATGTTCACTAGACTGGCCATAGCGTTATATAGAAAAAATTAAAAATGTGAAATCCAAAAGTTTTCGCATTGAAAAATATGAGGTTGGGGATAAAAATAATTATGAAATTTTTATTTTTTTTTTGATTCCGAGTACCTCCGGGTTGAGCCCAAACTTTTATTACATAACCCATTTAGGCTGAAGTGCAGAATATGGGGCGGGAGCCCGATTAAAAACCAAAATGTTTTGGGCGATATGTCATGGTTGTTTTTGGGCGAAATGACATTGGGCGAAATGACGGTACACCTATGTTGGGTTCAGTAGCGCCGCACGCAAAAATATTTTTAAAATTTTTTAAATTTAGTTAAAAATAATTTTTTTTTCTTGGTATATCCCGGAAATGGCTCTAACTCGGTCCAGGAGACCCGTAGGAACCTAAAAATAACATCGTTGGATTCGTCTCGAAAATATCTTTCACTTGAGTACCCGCACCTGGGGGGTCATCATAGAACCGCCCTTTTTTGACCCCCCGGGCCCCATGGGCCTGAGCGCCAACTTTGACCTACCATTCCGATGTTTGGGGGCCAAGATGAAGACAATGGCATATTTTTGGTTTTTAATCGGGCTCCCGCCCCATATTCTGCACTTCAGCCTAAATGGGTAATGTAATAAAAGTTTGGGCTCAACCCGGAGGTACTCGGAATCAAAAAAAAAAAAAAAAAATATGCATAATTATTTTTATCCCCAACCTCATATTTTTCAGTGCGAAAAATTTTACTTTTCAAAAAAATTTCCACTATGGCCACTTTAATGTTCACACACCGCCCCAAACGAGAAGACACTTTGTTCGTTAGAAAATAAATGGTTTTGTCCTTATTTATAACCAAAACCACTTCTGCCGACTACATCTCAATACGCCAAAGGGCCGCAGTAACATTCTGCAGTCCTCGGCCAATGATATCTATATCATCGGCATACACGAGTAGTATGTGACGTTTTTCAATTATGGTACTTACCGTTTTTGTTGCTCTTACTCATAATCATCTCTATTATGATGTTAAAGATATCACATGATAGATTATCGCTATGTCTAAAGCCTCGTTTGGTAAATTTTCTTGGATATCCTCCAGGATTTGTCGTAGTGAAAATAACTGGTCTCAGAAATGTTATAGCGGTGATAATACTACTTAATTTCCCTTTTCACCCCATGAATGAGGTATGGGATATAGCTTCTCGCGTTGTTGAGATTTAACACGCTTTCTATTTTAGTTTCACAACAAACGGCACCTACTTGTTAATCGATCAATACGAACGTCACTGTTTGAGAAGCTTTTACTAGACATGCCGATTGACTCGACACTTATACTGCGAAGCTGCTATCGACAACATCGAGTGGGCCGGCATTCCAAAAAAAAATATAGATGACTGAAGCCAGAAATCGAACCACGGGCCTCCCGCATGGTAGTCGCGTGTTCTAACCAGTATGCCACGGCCGGTCCCAAAACCCATCAACAAAACTTTTTATTACAATGTGAGTTGTGAGTTGTTGAAACCCTATAAAAAGCCCTTTCAGGGCAATACTGAAATTTTAGACCAACCAAATTTAAAGAAAACATTAAACAACACCGCCAAGAACACATGGGCCTTAACATTAAGATATTTTACTTTTTTAGGGGTTAATTTCCATCCACAAAAAATATGACAGTAAATAAAGACTAAACAACATGTGTCGAGTATAGCAAAAAGTTCAAAAATCAATAAAAATATTGATGAAAATAAAAATTTCTGAAATATTTAACATCTGATGGTAGCGTAAAAAAAAAAAAAAAAATTAAAACATCCTTTTGTGTCAAGGTTTTTTTTTAATGTCAAATGACCCCTATTTTGTGTTAAAAGCAGCCATAAAAATTTGACTTTAATGTATTTCACTTGCGACAACTAACCAACCACCCTTTGTTTTAGGTTCTTCATTGTAATTTCTGTAGTCTTTTTTTGTTTATTATTTTCATAACATTTTCGATATGCCTGCCTATCAAAATTTGTCACAATGTCAACATATGTTGGCTAGCCCCGCCACAAGATCCTTTACACTTACTTTGTGTGTGTTATGGCACGCGGCATACCCATATGTTTTGAGAAATACCAAATACAAAAAGGAATATGACAAAAAAACATTGAAATGTCGGCACTTTGTGTGTTTAAAACCATTCAACTAACAGCCACATACTATAAAGTGCCCATGGCATTTTTCCCTTTCGTTCGTTTGGTTAAATTAATTCCATCAACTTGGTGTCGTCTTGGTGTTTCACACTTAAAAAAGGTGCCATAAATTTCAACACTTAACATTTTAATGATGCTTTAATGTTTCAACTACAGACCCGATGACATTTTTGTAGTTTTTGTTTTCATGTCACACGACTGTCATCAGGTTGAGTTAAATGTTAACTGATGGGGGGAGGTATTCATCAATTAAAATTTAAGTTTAATTTCTGTAGTTTGCGTTCATATTTTCAGAAGAGTGCAATTATAACTTAATGTTGATTTGATGATGATAATATTGCTTTTATAGTAATAGTAACCATGGAGTTGGTTGACACATGTCTTTTTAATAGTTATGATGAATTTGTTATAATTTGTTGTCTTGATACGCATTTCCTGTTCCATGACGTTGAGTTTTTGGCGACAATATTAAGTTCTGTAGTTTTTGTATTTTTTGATATGTGTTTAGTTCTAATCAATGATAACACAATAACAATCGATATGTTATCTGTGTGAAGGGTAAAGAACTATGAACTAAAAAAAAAAACATTTAATATCTCTAGGCGATAATGTTGCTATAAATAAAATATATACTCAATGTATACACAAATATGAAGAAGCACAATGCAAGGGCTGCAAGAGGTTGCACAATTTCGTAAATTATATAAATGGGATCCACACTTAAATAAAAAAAACTTAATTTCCGTTTACACCCCATTAATGAGATATGGGATAGCTTCTCGCTTTCTACTTTCAGATTCACATTCAATGGAACCTACTTATTTATCGACAAATGCGAACGTCACTGCCTAAGCTTTTACTAGACATATCGATTGGCTCGACACAATACTTCAAAGTTGCTGTCGACATGAACAAAAAACTGTACATGACTGGAGCCAAGAGCCTCCTGGGATCCATAGGTTAGGTTAAGTTGAAAACGCTGTCTTAGGACTATGACATTACATCACTCGGAGACCATAATGGTCTATTCTGATTATCTTATTTGAAATGAAATCTAATAGTTAGAGTAGACTAGAGTTAGTTGAAGATTCATTAATGTAGATAGATTTTAAAAATATAAATAGTCTAGAGAAGATGAAGAAATGTTCTATGTATTCCGGGCTATTTTCCTGTGCAATTTTATACAGATAAAGATGGTGAGATTAGGCAAGACATGCCATGAAGACGCTATGGTTTTATGTCTGTGCGTCAGCACAAACTGTTTGAATATTTCGTTAGGTTCACCATATTACATTAGGATAGTTAATTATACCCTCACCCTACGGGTAGGAGGGTATATTTCATTTGATACGACCCAAAAGTGTAACACATTGAAGTAGTCACTTTAGACCCTAAGTTTCATTGAACAAAATTTGATTCATGACTTTTTAAGTCGTTTGAGTCATGTCCGTCTGGCTGTCCGGCTGGTACGCACGATAACTTTCGAAAGACTTGAAACTTTGCACTAGTTAATATTTCCCCAAAACTACTTACGGTGTTGGAAATGGGCTGAACGGCCACGCCCATTCTAGTACCTTTCATACAAATGTAGCATTCCGCCCACTTAAGAAAACGAGTTATAATATCAATACATCCAACGGGATCATTTCCAAATACTCTATTTAGTACATAATATTAATACAACCAACGCGATCGTCTCGAAACCATATATTTAGTTAAACTATAGCAGGATAAAATTTTGGGGTAAAAACTGTAAGTCTAGCCAAGTATAGGAGGTACTAAATGGCCTCCCATATCCATCTGGTACCACCCACTTTAAAAATCGTTTAATATTATTTAAAGATCCAAAGCGATCATGACCATATTATGTATTTAGTAAAGCTCAAGCAGGATTAAATTTTGGAGAACAAATTGGAAGCCTACCCACGCCCCTTCTGGTACCTCCCATACAAATGTACCATTCCGCCCACTCTAGAGATGGATAATATCAATATACTAGACAATTTTATGTTTTACTGAGGGTGAGGGTATATGTAAGTCGGATTTCCCGACTGAAACTTTCTTACTGGTTTTGTAGTAGTGATAGGCATTCTAAAGTCTCACGAGGCCTACAATTATTTTTTTTCTCCCAGACACGGTCATTTATTCACATGTACTCGAAAGTTTTTTTTTTCAATTCATAGCCGTCAGTCTCTGCTTCAGTGTTATGAAAGCAAAACTACATAGTTGTGTATGTAAGTTCAGTTATGCCTACCACTGGTTTAGACTATCAAAATACAATTTCCCTAGGAATTACAGCCTTCTTCTATGAAGAACTGGGATATGACAGAGTAAATGCTCAATAATTTCTTGGTCACAAAGTCTACAATAGTCCTTATGTGTTGTCTTCAACTTCGATTTAAAGGTGCTAACGTCACAGTGTCCAGTAGTTATGGCTCCTTCTTCATCCAGTTTTGGTCAAACATCCCGGTAAATTATAAAGTCAGTACGGCGTTCCCAAGCGCTCTATGTGCATATTCAAAACTCCGAATATATGACATATTGATAGGATTGTAGGGATAAGCCCCTCAGTGCCAATTTATTAGCCAATTCGTTTCCTAGTATGTCACTGTGTCCGGGGACCCAGCAAAGTCAAGCACTATTTCCAAGCAGTGTTAAGAGCGCCATTCTGCATCTATGCAACAGACTCGCCTTTATAAGTTTTGATCCCAAACCTTTGAAAGCCGCAGGGCTTTCCACGTAGATTGTGATGATTTCTTACAGATTCTATAGTAAAGGGTTTTCCAATAAGAGGTGTTATTTTGGTATTCAGAGACAAATTAAATTTTTTGAGATAAATGATCGGATGTTTGTTATTATATTCATTATCTTAATAATGAAAAACAACATCAACCAAATGGCCACCACGGGCACGCTTACAGGACCATATCCAGTTCATGAATTTTTCCATAACCAAATCGCGAATTTTATCTTTGAGGTCTTGAATCGAAGCTAGGCTGTTGGCGTAAACCTTATCTTTTACGTGGCCCAAAAGGAAGAAGTCGCAAGGTGTTAAATCACAAGATCTCTGTGGCCAATTGAGATCACCTCTTCGAGAGATAACACGGTCCGGAAACTTTTCCCGTAAAAGATCAATGGTAGCGCAATCCATTCACCGTAACTGTTGATCCAAACTCATATTTGAAAAAGTACGGTCCAATGACCCCGCCGGAGCATAAACCGCACCAAATAGTCACACGTTGAGGAAGGAGAGGCTTCTCAACAATAACTCTTGGATTTTCCAAGCCCCAAATGCGACAATTTTAGTTGTTGGCGTTGGGCCTCATCAGTCAAGATGATTTTTCGATGGAATTCCGGATCATTTTCATGTATTTGAAGGACCCAATCAGCAAAGACACGACGTTGTTGATGATCGCCCGGGTTGAGTTCTTGTGTTAGCTGAACTTTATAAGCCTTAAGATCCAAGTCTTTATGCAAAATACGACGTAATGACGTTTGTAGAATGCCCAATTCCAAAGAACGACGAGGAATGGAATTGCCTGGGTTTTATTCAACACTTCGGGCTACAGCAGCAATATTCTCAGTTGTTCTTAGGGACCGGCCGTGGCATGATGGTTAGAACATGCGACTACCATGCGGGAGATCACAGGTTCAAATCCTCGCTCCAGTCATTTAAAAAATTTAAAAAATGTTTTCCTTAATTGTCGGCACCCCTCGAATGTTGTTGACAGCAACTTCGCAGTATAAGTGTCGAGTCAATCGGCATGTCGAGTAAGAGCTTCTCAAGCAGTGACGTTCGCATTCGTCGTTATCAAGTAGGTGCCGTTAGTTGTGAATCTAAAAATAGAAAGCGTGTTAATTCACAACAACGCGAGAAGCTATCCCATACCACATCCATGGGGTGTAAAGGGAAATTAAGTTTTTTTTAAGTTCTTAAGCGACGTGCACGGCTATTATTCTTCATATCACTGACTTGCTCGAATTTTCCCACCAATTTTTGTATTGCGGTCCGACAAGGTGCTTCACGACGACCAAAAAATGCTTTAGTTTTGCGAACTGTGACTGCAAGATTTTCACCATTTTTATACTGAATTTTCTTCACCATCAGTAGCCATAGCAATGCAACCTAAAATGACTTGATAAAGAAACATAAAATGTTTCTTTTTTGAGGTCTGAACACCCCAATAAATGAGGTATGAGATAGTTTCTCGCGTTTTGTGCGTCAAATAAAATATATGGACCCAATATCGTTCATGTAGAGTATGGATGTCGTATGAATAATGTGCTGTACGCGCTGTATACATACATTAACGTTGTGAAACGCTTTAAAATACAGAGGTAGCGTTGTCTAGACCTGAAAAATACTACAAAAAGGCTCGAAGGACCATTAATATGTACAAACATATACGACTATAAACACTAAAGCATTAAAATACCATAAACATTTTGTATAATTTTGCACATCCCCTGCACTTGACTCCCATCAACTGCACAATATCTCAATATCGTATGTACAAAATCATTTCATGTGTTTATTCTCTAATTAAACATTGTTGTTTAAAATCCTTGTCTGTTTTGCCTATCATACGTGTATTTGCATCTCATTGATTTCATTTAAATATCACTTAATATTATTTATATTCATAATTGAATTCAATTGATTTTGGCTTACTGCTGTGTGCGCAAGCCTTTTTCCATTGTAGTTGTTGTTGTTCGTGTATCTCATAGCCACATTTAAATTGTTCATTTTATTTTGTTTATTAGTATTGTTGATTGTGGAAATTTGTTTCGATTTTTTTTTTACCCGCCACAAAAGCCACCGCATACTTATCACAATTTATGGTCGTTTGTGGACCCACCCACCCCCAACAGAGCTTTTAACTTAATCATAGACATTTTTAATGAAAAGGATTTAGTTTTATTGTTTTTATATCAAATTAGTTGCAATATTTGTTAATGGAGGTTTTATTTGCCATTAGTTACACTACTAAACGTTATATTTACAATAATTTACCACTGAAAGGATAATTATGTAAAGGGAATTAAATAGATTTTGTGCAAAAATTTATGCATAGTAATGAGGGGCAGCTGGGGCGAAAAATGATCGGCTATATGTTGAAGCATGGTGGGAGAGTGGGGGGGGGGTGCATTTAGTCAATAACTCAACAGTTATGGAAATTCAAATCATTCGAATATTAGCTGTTGACAAGTATGTGAAAAGTATACATATTTGTATATGGTTTAAAATGTATTTGATAGAATAATTTATTTGGGTTTAAAAATGCTTGAAGGACCACAAGTTTATGCAGCATATATAAGTTTGAAGCATTGGTTGTTTATAGTAAGTAAACAATCGTATAAAACGTACGCAACAAAATACTTGTAAAGACCGCGTCCCATATAACTATATACTGCTATCGGCAGATTTATAAACAAAATGTTCTGCGCAGTTTCCGAACATCAAAATACTACCTATCCAACTTACAGGCGCTATTATGTACTCCACAATAAGTGCTTTTTTCCCAAACGGCTCGAAGGACCACGAACTACAACAGCACAAATTACACAGTGCAACAGCCAATCTAAAGGGTTGAGAAATTCCAGGTCAGGATAAAGGTACTAGGTTAGTAACGTAAAACTCCCAAAGTGTATGCCGTTCTCTACAATTCTGCTGAAGAATAAAATGAGAAATCATCAATGGTTCTGGAGTTTTATCTGAAAAACTAGATAGGCATCAAGAACATCAAGATAAGCCAAACCCTTTGGCTTTTACTATACTGGCCTAGTACCTTCAACCTGACTTGAATTTTCTCAGCCCCCAGACTAAGACACAAACAATGCCTACCCACTTTTTCACTTATTACTAAATTAACAATGATTTCATGCATTGTATCAAATATTAAATACAAATTTAAAGGAAACGTATAATTTAACTCAATCCAGTAGTAATTTAATTTATATCACTTCATGTTCTCCTCACACACATATACATTAATACCAGTTACTATGTATCTCAACCATTAACCATATACCATGACCATCTACGCTACACTGAATACATTTTCATGCTAAAACATTAGTTAGTGTCCTCTTTGCTGGTTTAAAAACTTTTCTAATCTATTTTTAATAATACAGTTTTGTCAACTATTTCACACCGTATTTCTATTAGAAGAAATTACTACCTTGTTGAGGAATTTTATCGCCCTTTGCCACTATATTTCGTACTCTCTCTACAAAATTCTCTATATACTCTTGACTGTCATTTGTATTATTCCATTAAGGTAAATGCAAAAAAATTCACATCACCTTTTTGCAACTAACAATTGTTGTTCGAAAACAAAACTGGAAAACAGTAGTAGAACGATAGAACAGTTCATGGTAAATCACAAAATCATACAATCATGGAGTCATAGAATGCTTAGTTGTATAAAATGTACACTCGAGCAAAATGTAATTTAATATAGAATAAGAAAAATTACAAGAAAACAAGAAACTAGTTACAAAATGTTAACTTTTCAAATAAATATGTTACGAATTGTTATTAGGAGTGTCTTTTTAGAGCACAGAACTTTTTTGAAAAATACAACCTAAAAAATTTAATAAAATTACCAAAATTTTGCCTGTATAAGATCACCACATTTCATGGCATTTTTTGATTGAAAATAATTTCTTGTCATATGGCCTAAGCGACTGTAGTCGAAGAGCAGAGACCAAGTTGCTGATAACGGCGTCGTATCGATAAATATTCGAGACCTCTGTCACACTCACGTCTTCAGCAGCGATGGTTTCTACTGAACCCACGGTTGGTCCCAAAATTGGCTAGTCCTTTTACAGGATAGCTTAAGCTGACTATGTTCAAAATTTTTGCAAAATCGGATAACTCTAAGCCGTGCCCCACAGAGGTCAAATGTCTAATCAATATATATGAAAATAAGTTCGTTTTTGTTTATTTGCATATTTTAGTACCGTAAAGACTCGAAAACGGCTTGATCATCGATCTTTAAGATAATTTTCACAGAATGCAGCTGTGAAAATAGGGTACTTGCATTTTTGATATATCAAGTGGGAGTGGCCCGCCCTTTAGACCCTATTTTTAATCTGGAGGACTCATTCTCTAATCGTCTTTTTGTGGATACATTTAACTGCCAAGTTCGGGATCCAACAAAAAATGGGCTGGATCGGATCAGTGGGCGTGGTATAAAACTTAAATCTTTTAACGGTTGGATCTTATGAACTATAGCTAAGTGGTATAAAGATGATATTTGGATAGAATTACAGCCAGAATGGACGAGGGCTGTGCCACGCCCTCTTTATACCTTAAACCTACAGGTAGAAGGGTATATATCATTTGATAAGACCGAAAAGTGTAACACATAAAAGGAGTCACTTTAGACCCTGGGTTTCTTTGAACCAAATTCGATGCATGACTTTTCAGGGTGTTTGAGCCATATCCGTCTGTCCTTATGTCCGTCTGGCTGTCCGGCTGGTGCGCACGATAACTTTCGAAAGGCGCAACCAAATATTTCCCCCCGCCCCTTCTGGTACCTCCCATACAAATACATCATTTCACCCACTTTAGAAATCGAGTAATAAAACCAATACGCCAAGCGGGATCGTACCCAAATTCTGTATTTTGGAAAGGAATAACAGGGTAATGTTTTGAAAAAAAATGTCTAGCCACGCCCCTTCTGTTACCTTCCATACAAATGTACCTTTCCGCCCACTTTAGAGATGGAGTAATAATATCAATAAATCCAACGCGATCGTGCCCAATTTCTTAATTTAGTAAAACTATAGTAGGATACAGTTTCTTCGAAAAATACTGGAAGTCTAGCCACGCCCTATCTGATACCTTACACACCCATCTGGTACCGCCCACTTTAGAAATCGATTAATTGTATTGATAGACCTAATGCGATCGTGCTCAAATTCTGTATTCAGTAAAGCTGAAGCAGGTTAAAGTTTTTGAGAAAAAATCTGGAAGTCTAGACACGCCCCTTCTGCTACCTCTCATACAAATGTACCACTCCGCCCACTTTAGAGATGGAGTAATAATATCAATACACTCGACACGATCGTGCCCAAATTCAGCATTTTGTTAAGCTATAATAGGACAAAGTTTTGGAGCCAAAAACTGGAAGTTTCCAATGAGAGGTGTTATTGTGAATGGCGCGCTATTTTGGTAACTGTCACTTTTGAAGCGTTTTTTCTTTGACATTTGACAAGTAGAAACTACGCCATTACTAAAAATGGAACGATACACGCTTCAACAACGCATTGAAATTATTAAAATTCACTACAAAAATGGTGAAAATATTGCAGTCACAGCATTTTTTGGTCGTCGTGAAGGACCTTGTCGGACCGTAATACAGAAATTTGTGGAAAAATTTTAGCTGTTGGGACAAGTTAGTCATGTAAAGAATAAAACCCGTGCACGTCGTTCAAGAACAACTGAGAATATTGCTGCTGTAGCCTAAAGTGTTAAAGAAAACCCAGGTTTGTCCATTCCTCGTCGTTCTTTGGCATTCCACAAACGTCATTACACCGTATTTTGCATAAAGATTTGGGTCTTACGGCTTATTATGTTCAATTAACACAAGAACTCAAGCCGGCCGATCATCAACAATGTTGTGTCTTTGCTGATTGGGTCCTTGAAAAGCATGAAAATGATCCGGAATTCCATCGAAAAATCATCTTGACTGAAGAGTCCCATTTCCACCTCGGTGGCTACGTCAACAAGCAAAATTGTGGCATCTGGGGCTCGGAAAACCCAAGAGTTATTGTTGAGAAGCCTCTGCATCCTCAACGTGTGACTGTTTGTTGCGGGGTCATTGTACCGTACTTTTTCGAAAATGAGGTTGGATCAATAGTTACGGTGAATGAATTGCGCTATCGAGAGATGACTAATGATTTTTTATGGTCGTAGTGATATGGTATTGATCTGGACAACGTTTACTTTCAACAAGACGGCGCTACGTACCACGCAAGCAACGAAACCGTTGATGTTTGTTCGTGAAAAGTTTCCGGACCGTGTTATCTCTCGAAGAGGCCACCGAGATTTTGTGATTTAACACCTTGCGACTTCTTCTTTGGGGCCACGTGACAGATAAGGTCTACGCCAACAGCCCACCGTTGATTCAAGACCTCAAAGATAAAATTCGTGACACTATCGAGGACATAGGGCAGCCACTTTGCGATTTGGTTATTGAAAATGTCATGAAAAGGATATGGTCCTGTAAGCGTGCTCGTGGTGGCCATTAGGCTGATGTTGTTTTTCATTATTAACGGCATACCTTCCTCTTTATTATGAAATAAACATCCGATCATTTATTTCAAAAAAATGGCATTTTCCTTTGAATACCAAAATAACACCTCTTATTGGAAAACCCTTTATTATTATATGCCTGCTTGCGGAGCGTAAACGGTTGTAGATAGGAATTTTGGTCAGTTAATTATATGGGAGATACTAAAACTTTCTCTCGACTCTCGACACTTATACTGCGAAGTTGCTGTCGACAACATCGAGAGGGCGGTCAATTCTATACGTCCAAAAAAGCATCCTTTACCTATCGTCTTATTTTTGGGACCGGCCGTGGCATAGGGAGATCACAGGTTCAAATTCTGTCTCCAGTCTTCTTAAAAGAAATATTTTCTTTCATTGTCGGCTCCCCTCGAATGTTGTCGACAGAAACTTTGCAGTATTAGTGTCGAGTCAAACGGCATGGCTAGTAAAAGCTTCTCAAACAGTGACGTTCGCATTCGTCGATAAACAAGTAGGTGCCGTTAGTTGTGAATCTAGAAATATAAATCGTGTTAATTCACAACAACGCGAGAAGCTATCCCATACCTCATTCATGGGGTGTAAAAGGAAATTAAGTTTTTTTATTTTATTATTCTCCCGCTTGAAGGACCACTATTGTGGGTATACTGCATTAATATATAAATATTGATTTGTTTATTATAGAAGAGTAGCTTATATATATTGGACGTTGTGAGCTGCTTATGGGCCTTCACCGAAAGTTTCTGGTTATTCCCAAGTATATAACAATCAGCAAACTCATAGTAGAGTATCCGCCATGGATTTACAAAGAGTAATGGCCGGCACATAACTTTGAACTTTTCCAATTTAAATCTATACTACAAAAACAAATATTCTACGTTAACTATAAAATGTCACTCCATGAAAAAAGGACTACAAAAGATTTTCTTTATTAAAAAAAGTCATGGTATGTGAACAATGAATACCACAACAGAAATAACTCTTCTAAGCCTGACGAAATACTACACTTAGCAGGAATCTCTGTGTGTCTAAAACAAATCAAACAATGCAAATACTCTAATATTTTTTTGGGTGAATATATGAAATTCTACCTTTCCATGATGTCAGGATATAATTGTATAAATATGTTGTTATCTCAAATAAGATTTTTTAGCACAAAACTCTGTAGAAAATATTGTACAATATATTAAACATACAGAAAGCAGCAAGAAGAAGAAAAAAACTCATTTTATGTTGCTGTAATAAACAACAACAAAAACATCAAAATTCACCTATACTCTAAGGATACCTGACATGCACATATACACACACGTAGTCGAACAAATTCATATCTACATATACACAAAACGTGTAATTATATCGTAAAACATTTACAAGCTTTTTATATTGGTGGCGTACAACAACAACAACGACATAGATGATGATGATGGCAGCAGGCTCTAAGTACGAGCCAGGACATGAATTTAAAGGCAATAAGGGAAAGAGCACGAGTGTGTAAGAGAAAATGAGGTGAGAGACTGAAGTGAAATGGAGACGTGGCAAAAAGGGACACGGATGTTGGCGGCATTAGGGTCGTTTTGGGAGGTTGTGCGGCGATTGTTGTGTTGGCGCTACTCACTGCTGTATGAATTAAACCTTGACAATTGCAGAAAAACATGCGAAATAAGCATAAATTACAACACATAGAAATTAAGTTGGTATTATCTGGAAAATGAAAACGGGGGGCGAAAAAAAAACAACGCGGCTAACAAAAATCGCCCCACCCAACTAATGCCCGTAACCAACAATCCCTCTGTAGTGGGGGGTGCAGCACCCACACCCACTCTCAACTTTCATATGTTGATTGTACGTGTGGTGCGTATAATGACATTTAAACTTAAATAGTACCTGAATGAAATATTAAAACGCTCTTAAGTCGCGCTCGTTGTGTTGCAGTTACGAAAGTAGATTAAAAAGCGCCAAACGCCAGCAAAGTTCATATGGCGTTTTATTGTGCTCAATAAAAGGAAAACGCTGGCACACAAAAGGATTTACGGTAGCGTTTTAAGTCGCCAGTTTTATGGTGATGATTGATGTTTAAGAGCACAGCGGTGGTTCCTATGTCGTTAATGGGTAATAATTTAATTTTTTTTTGAGAGAAATTTAGGTTTTTGTAAGGGTCATATTAAAGAGATACCCAAGAATACAAACCTTTTTAAAACATTGTATACAAGTTTGAAAATATTGATAAATTTTGATAGCTAACAACAAGTAAACTCATTTTCTTAAATTGTACATTTGATCGGTTTGTTAACAATATGCTGAGAGAACTTGTAGGTCAGGCAATCTTTTTTTTAAACCTATGATAAAAATCAATAGGACGAAAAAAAACTGTGTACAAAGCAACATCGTCCATATGTGTTTCTTGCATATTTTAATACTGCTGCAACCTGGAGCGGAAATTTTATGAAAGTACAAAATAACATCGACCATATGTGATCCTTAGTTATTTTTACACTCCTGCAACCTGGAGCGGAAATTTTTAATGACGGTTTAACAGGTTTTTTGCAAAATGTTTTGCATTTCCTTGTAAATATATTCAATTCATTCCTCTAACGACACTGAGGATTTCTGATTTCCGTAGAAATCAATATCTTTAAAATATTACCCTAGACCATTATTAGTTATTTAGTAAGGCTCGAAGGACCACTATGCAGATTGAACCAATTGCATTGTCGTTATTGGAAAAGTCAAGTCCTCTGATATTCTAACACATCACACCACTGTCTAGCGTGACAAACTAATTTCACGTCCTGCCACCACAGTTGTTCGTACTTTTGTTATCCTTGCAATTGTAACAATTATCTTGAACCAAAAAAAAAGAAAGCAAATTAACAACGAATACACTAACGAATGAATGAAAACCTATCAACGCAATCATATCAAACAATAGCCAAAATGTCACCACACCACCGAGAAAAAAGGAAACAAACGAAAAATTTCAGAACAAATGACAAAAATACCTGGAAAAGAGATTGTGATTTTGAATTCATGATTATCAACAGTTTTATACATTTCATTTCATGAAATCATTAACACAAAAGCAAATGGATTTTTATTACGTGTTTTTATTATTGTATTGTACTTTGTGGCTTTTAGTGCGAAAAGAAAAACACAGCTCTTTGTGTGCCATCAGTGACTGATGGTGGTATCAAGTTTATATGGATGTCTGTTTTTTTTTCGTTACGTGCACAATTCTTTAATTTTTATACAACTTTTGGGAGTTCTTCTTTTTCGGTTTTTTGTTTTTTTGAGGTGTGTGCAGGCGATTTGTTGCATGATATGAAAGCTTAATGTTTAATGTCATTAAAGAGTGACTTTATTAGGGCGAGAATTGTTGCTTTTTCAATTTGTTAATTGTCGGAATTTTTGCACGTTTTTTTTAGGGGAACATTTCTTTAGTGAATGTTAGATAAAATATGAAATATTTAAAGTGCTGAGTAAGTATATTTAGAGCAAAGTAACAGATGTATGAAATTTGGTAACTATCAAGTAGGGAATTTGGTAACTATCAAGGAAATTATTAGATTTCAAAGCTCGAGCAAACTGGAGGGGTTTGAAGGAGTGTCAGTGCAAATAAGAGATTAAAAAGAAAGAAACCTTGTTGGCTATCTACAAAACAATTGGCCAGTTAGTAGTCAATTATGCTGCTCCAGTGTGGTCTGATGGTTAGAACACGCGACTACCATGCGGGTGATCCCAGGTTCAAATCCTGGCTCCAGTCATCTAAAGCAAAAAAAAATTCTTTCATTGCCGGCCCCCTCGATATTGTCGACAGCAACTTCGCAGTATAAGTGTCGAGTCAATCGGCATGTCTAGTAAAAGCTTCTCAAACAGTGACGTTCATATTTGTCGATAAACGAGTAGGTGCCGTTAGTTGTAAATCAAAAAAAAGCGTGTTAATTCACAACAACGCGAAAAGCTATCCCATACCTCATTCATGGGGTGTAAAAGGTAATTTAAGTAAGTAAGTGTGGTCTTCTTCGGTGAATGATACTCAGTGATGACAAATTGCAAGCTATAAAATTTTTGTCCTACGCACTGTAATAGGTTGGAAACAAAGTTCCTACCAGTCAAGAAACATAATGTGATACTGATAGTTGCTCCTGTAATGTCAACGGAGGAGTCATCCCAACTTTAACATCACACAAATAGATGGTCTCCCGAGGCATGTCAGGAAGAACCTTCGTGTATAAAAGGATACCTTACGAAATTATGTGCAGGATCCTTTAGATTGTATTTCAAATACAGCAGCTTTGATCGACATTCATAGAAAAGCCATCAGTAAAGGTGGTTTCAGATTACCGCTTCAATGTCGTACTAAGAGGTCACTCTTCGCCCAAAGCAGAAACCGAGAAAAACCTGCTACTGAAAATAAGAGTTGTCCGGGCACAACTGAGATTGGGAAAGGGCAACAAGCTCAACGCTTACTTATCGCACATTGACAGTGTCGTCCCTAATATATGTCCAGCCTTTTGTCAGGGTCTCCATGGCTTTCAACTTAATTCGGAACCACCGAATTAAAATTGTTTACAACAACAACAACAATATTAAGAATACTTTACCTTACAGTTTGTAAGAAAGTGAAACCATAACCAGTTCATAAAATTCAGTCAGGAGAATTGAGTGACAAATACCCCCACCTTACGTCATTTCTCAAACATCTAGTGGATATTGTTTAACTACTCGCGTATTAGTTAAAGTTGTTCAACTATCAAGTGAGAAAGTTTCACTCGGGTAAACCGACTTACATATACTCCACCCTCAGTAAAAACATATAATTTCCTTAACAAAATACAGAATTTGGGCACTATCGCGTTGGGTGCATTGACAGTAGTACTAGATTTCTAAAGTGGGCGGAATGGTAGACTTGTATGGGAGGTACCAGAACGGGCGTATAATCTATATATATAAAAGGCTTGGGTGACTGACTGATCATTCCCCAGCCCAAACGGCTACAGCTAGAACCGTGAAATTTAGAATGTATGTTTCTTTTATGTCGTAGGCGCGCACTAAGAAGGGATTTTTGGAAATTCGGACTGAAAGGGGGTAAAATGGGCGTGGCACCGCCCCATACAACTGGAATTTTAAAATGACTGTATCTTTTAAACCATTAAAGGTACGAAGTCGAGATTTGATAAGTATATCGGTCGTATAGGAAAATATACTTTGTTAGTGAAAAGTGGACGATGCCACGCCCCTTTTCTGAAAATCATTATATTGGCGAAATAAATGGATCAATTGCACATATATATTTTCTATGTTTGATACCGTCCTTAGGACCTCTATCATAGGCTACATAAAAACATATTTAGAATGGGGCGTGGCACCGCCCACACAAACCGAAATTTCAATCGGTCATTTCTCACTAGCCATTAGAGGTATGAAGATGAGATTTGATACATGTTACTGCTACAAGGAGTATTGCGTCTCGCTGCGAAATGGGCGGTGCCACACCCCTTTTTGAAAAAGAATCGTTATCTAGGCGAAAAAATGGACCGATTGCAATTAAATTTTTACTGTGCAGTGCTGTCCGGAGGGCGTCTATCATAGGCTACATGAAAACATAATTAGACAAAGGGGCGTGACTACGCCCACACAATCCAAAATTTCAATCGGTCATATTTCACTAGCCATTGAAGGTATGAAGATAAGATTTGCTACATATGTAAATTAAACATAGGAGATTACGACTCGATGGGAAATGGGCGGTGCCACGCCCCATTTGAAATAATTGGTATGTTGGTCATATAAATAGAACGATTGTAATTACAATTTCATATATTTGAAATTGGTTAACTAACTGATTGGGTGAAATGGCTGTAGATAGGATGATGAAATTTGGGGTAGTTGTTCTCCTTTTCGTGTAAACGTCAGCTAAGAATGGATTTTGGAAAATTCGTACTTTAAGGTGTAAAAATTACCAATAAGGGATAAACCCAGACCAAACGGTTAAAGCTATAATCGCAATAATTGATATCGGCATCCTCACTATCAAATTGGATTGAAGGTTTTTTCGAAATCTGATATTTCCGGGTAAAAAATGTCGAAAAGGGATGTAATCATAATAATTTTTATGGAATTAGAACGAAGCAAGGAGGGTTCTCGAAATTCTTACCTTTTAGGGATAAAAAGGCCGAAAATAGTTAAAAACTGGTACTAAACGGCTAAAGGATTAGTCTTAAAAATTATAGTGAATATTTTAGTTGTACGATGTTAAGTAATTTTTGAAAATTCGTTCTTTAGTTGTAAAAATACTGAAAAGCAATAAAACTGGTACTATCGCCCAGACCGAATAACTAAAGGTAGAGCTACGAAAATGTATTTAGCAATGTCCCCTATAGAATTAGATACCCGCCAGATGGTGTATTTAGAAATTGGCGGTAAACTGATGGGTATGGGAGGTACCAGATGGGGCGTGGCTAGACTTCCAGTTTATTCTCCAAAACTGTATTTTGCTATGACTTTGTTAAATACATAATTTGGTACGATCCTGTTGGGTGTTTTGATATTATTACTCGATTTTAAAAGTGGGTGGAATAGTACATTTGTATGGGAGGTACCAGGAAGGGCGTGGCTAGACTTCGATTTTCTTCTCCAAAATGTTATCTAGTTATAGTACAAAATAAAGAATTTGTAGACGATCGAGTTGGGTATTATTACTCCATCTCTAAAGTGGCCGGAGTGCTATATTTGTATAGGAGGTACTAGAAGGGGCGTGGTAGACTTCCAATTTTTTTCTCCAAAACTTTATTCTACTATGGCTTTACTAAATACAGAATTTAGGCATTATCGCTTTGGGTGTATTGATAGTATTACTAGATTTGTAAAGTGGGCGGAATGATATATTTGTGTGGGAGGTACCAGAAGGGGCTTGGCCATGTAGTCTATATGCAATACAGTAAGTAGTTTTAGGGAATAATTACCCATGCAAAGTTTCAAAACATTTGGTTTTTCGTAAGTAATCGTGCGTAAAAGCCGGACAGCCAGACAGACAAACGGACATGGTTCAAATGACTTAAAAAGTCATAAAAGGAATTTGTTTCAAAGAAACCTAGGGTCTAAGTTGACTCCTTTTATGTGCTACACTTTTGGGTCATATCAAATGATACATACCCTCCTACCCGTAGGGTGAGGGTATAAACATGGGATTTACTAAGAATTTACTAATAACCTGACCTTTGACCTCTTTGGGGCACGGGAAATTGTTGTTTGATCTTACTCAAATTTCCATCATATTTTTTTACATCAAGTGGCACAATATTCTAGGGTCCTCATGATACCCTCCACATGCTCAACTCACTTATGCATAAGAGGTAGCCCAATTTCTTAGCTGGGAACTAAACTTCGAACCACCGGATTAAAATTTTTTAGTTTAAGCTGTTACAACAACAACAACTGTTTGTTTTAAAGAGTAAGTGAAGAATAATTCACCTTACAGTCTCTATGAAAGTAAAGCCTTAAAAAACTGAATACAGATTTCAAATTTTTAAACTGCTATACTGAAAAAAGTCAAAACTGGCGGACTATAATAACATATGACAAAATATGTTTGCTCATTTGTATTGCCTAGATTTATTTATATATAAAAGTTTATTACCATCATAAATCAATGGCACTCTGATAAGTTGAACTCTATTAAATTTCCACAATTTCAAATCATCGCCCATCTTGACAATATAAATTACTAATCAATTATCTATGGCCATATGTCACATGCTTTCATTTACTAGCACCAAGATTTTGAAACAGCAGCAACCAACACTATTTTTGTTTCCACAATTCCCTTCACTTCTTTATGTATTTTAAAGTTTAACAGGTCAGCCAACAAAGTTCAAGCCACTTAAAGTCTATCACCCATTTGTGCCACATAAATTAACACTTTCATTGAGGCAATATTTTGGGTACATCACCAAGAACCCCCACCCAACCCATCAAATCACTACTGACAGTTCATCCCCATTCGTTTACTAGTCATTCAATCACAAAACTTTGGGAGGAAACTTTTTTCTTTTATGGCATTTATATGAGTTTTCATACATAAATTACCCTGCTCCCAGTGTCGAACCATATCTGAGATTGAAAAACCAATACTAAGAAGTCCATCTAGAAGTAAAATATAACATAATGAGCAGTAAAAAACAAAATTTAATTTTTCCCCAATGAAATATAAACTTTAATTAAGTACAACAAAAAAAAGGGAAAACAAAAACAAGAAGGCAAATAAACGCCATGAAAAAAAAAGATAAAAATTATACGAAAGTATTGGGGCTATTGATTGAATTTACGAGTTGTGTTTACTTTTTTTTAGTGTGGTCGTCGGCCGCCTAAATGGACAGACAAACAGATTTGGTTAGAGTCAAGCATAGCAAAGAATTTTATTTTCATTTTAAACCAGAGTTTTACCAGACGCTTAGTAAAATTCCATACGCCCTTCTCCCCTCCCTCTTTTTATGGCTGATGTTTAATTTAATGTCTCTCTGTGCAGACACTAAATACCAACAAAACTCTGGGTGGATCGGATCAGTGGATGATTGAAAGACGACTCAATGGACAGTCATTGGCATGAACAGATTGTGGGTATAATGTTGCCCTAACGTTGTGTGTATTGACTTAAAGAGATTGATTACGTATCAATAATGAATGAATGGACTGCAGTTGAGTGACCCTTTTTTTTGCTTCGTCTTCATCTACTTGTGCTTGTGGTAAATATTGGTTGGAGGAGGTGGAGGTGGTGGTAGTGGTGTTTGTGGTGTTGGTGCTGGTGTTGTTGCAGTTTGTGCGGGTCTTAATTGTCATTGATTTTAGAAAAATAAATGAACACTTAAATCAATAGTGCTGCTACTGGTATTTTTTAATGATTCCTTAGTAGATAATTATTGAGTTGAAATTAATTCTAAAATTGGAAAATAAAAACACTTAGCCTGCATATAAATTGTGTTGTTAAGTGTCTGGGATTATTATTTTAATGCGGAATTAAAAATATTTGAATATTTTGAAGTATTTGAAATAATAATAGTTTTCCAATACCACAAAAGCACAGGCGTGTGCTAGAGAATGATAAGTATTATAAACCTTAACTTATATGCGGAGATTAGTTACGTGTGGTAGGGAAATGTAGGACGTAAGTCAATAATGTTATTGTTGAGCGACATCTAAGATGTTGCAGCCCTCGATGTTATCGACAGCAACTTCGCGTTATATTGTCGAGTCAATCAGCATGTCTAGTAAAAGTTTCTTACTGACCTTCACATTCGTTGATAGATAAAGAGGTGCTGCTTGTTGAAAATCTATAATAGAGGGCGTGTTACTTCACAACAACGCGAGAAGCTATCACAAATTGATTCATGCGCGAGATTAATAAGTGGCAAACACGTTCGTAACCCAACGCAAGATAAAGTAGGCATAGCTAGGTTGCATACCTCCGACATAGCCAATGGCTATTCCTACTAACTCTCTCAATTACTGCAAACTTCTTCTTCTCTTCATCTTTAATGGCAGCAACAACAGAAATTTTTAAAATCTATCAGTAACCGCACTAAGAAATGTATTCCAAGCGTTTTGGTCTTTTGCGCTTCGTAGTTAGTTCGTCACATCAAGTTTAGATAACAGCTCTTTTACCTGAACCATCCATCGGAGTTTTGGTCGCCCCCTCTTGCGCCGCCCATCGAGTTCATTGCCGAAGACTTTTCAAGCCGGAGCGTTAACGATGATAGGTCCAAATATTTTGCGTAGTATTTTTAAAACCCCCAGAATAGATTGATCCGCCTTCGTCATTACCCAGGATTCTGCGCTGTAAAGTAAGACAGGCAGGATCATTGTCAGGTAGAGTTAGATCTTCGTTCGTCGAGAGAGACGCTTGCTCAGCGAATAGTAGCAGCGTTTTGCGAGCAATACTCGTCTCTTGATTTCCAGGTTGACATTATTAGTTTTGTTTATGGCGGAGCCGAGGTAGACAAAGTCATCTACCTCTTCAAAGTTATAGTTGGCGTTCACGCAGTGTCCCAAACGAGTCAACTCTTTGTTCGTTGAAACAAATAACTTAGTTTTGTCCTCATTAACCACCAAAACCCACTTCTGCCGACTGTTTCTCAATGCTCGAAAAGACCGCAGTACCATCCCGAAGGCATACGCGAGCAGCGTGTGGCTATTGTTGAAGATGTTGCCAGTCGTGTTTACTGCTACCATCCGCATGATCATCTTCATTATGATATAAAAGAGATCGCATGACAGACTTTCGCCTTGCCTGAAGTCTCGCTTGGTAAAAATGGCTCTGTTAGATTTGTTGCTAGTTTCACTGAAGACTCCGTGTCAGTCAGTGTCATCCCGCTAAGCCGTATCAGTTTCGCGGGAATACTAAACTCAGCGATAGCATCTAATAGTTTTTGTCTTAACGGACTGTCGAATGAAGCTTTGTAGTCGATAAAAAGATGGTAGGTGTCGATTTGAATTTCTTGGGTCTTCTCCGGGATTTGTCGTAGTTTGAATATCTGGTCGGTCGTGGAATTACCAGGTCTACAGCCACACGGATAAGGCCCAATCATGTTCGTTAAAATGAGCTTTAATCTTTCTCATAACACACTGGACACGACCTTGTATGCGATGGGTAAGAGGCTATTCCCGTGATAGTTCGTACACACACTTGGATCTCCTTTCTTAAGCACAGGTCATAGAACACTCAGATTCCAATCAGCGGGAATGCATTTCTTGAGCCAAATCGTGTTTATGAGCTTGTGCATGCACGTTGCCAGCTTATCGACGCCAGCTTTAAAAAGCTTTAAGCCATGCAATTGCCGTGCTGATCTCGTTGTGGCTCGGTGGTGGACAGTCTACTCAATCGTTGATGATTGGTGTGATTTCGTCACTTATGCTGCCTTCGGGGACGAGTAGAGATCGTAAGTGTTCCCTCCATATTTGCAGCATACTCTGAATGTCAGTGACCAGATTTCCGTCTCCTTCCTTACAGGTGGGGATCCCTGGTCCAAAACCTTTACTTTTTACCTTTTGGTAGAACTTTCGGGCTTCACCTCTATCCCTGTAATTATCGATATGCTGGCTCTATCTTTTCTCCCTTAGACGCTTTTTCCGCCAGAAGAGGCGTGTTATCTCCCTTCTCTTCTCATTATAACGCTCCGTCACTGCATGCGCTGCCATTGGCTGCAGGTTTGCCCTGTATGCAGCATCCTTATCTGCAGACATTACGCGACATTCTTCATCGTACCAGGGTTTGCCCCAGCGTGGTTTTGCATAACCCAATACGGTCGTCGCGGCAGTGGTCATAGAATTCGCAATATGCTGCCACTTGGTGTCAGGAACATTAGGGAACATCAGGATTAAAAAGATAACGATTAATAAGTGGAAAAAACGCTCATAACCCAAAGAAAGGTAGACATCGCTTTGCTGCATACCCCGACATAGCCAATGCCTATTCCAACTAAGTCTCCCTATTACTGCAAACAAACGATCCTAATATCGATTTTTCTTACATACAAAGGCATCATATGCCATATTTTATGAGCACCGCTGCAACGCCTGTACATGGATATGCATAACTACGTTCAGACAAGTCCTAGTACGATAAAGAATGATGCTGCTTACAAGGCAACACTGCAGCTAATGGAAACGTGTAATCTGAGGGAATGATATTATTTACAATATCTGACCACTCCTTGGTAACATTTAACTATACTTATCTAAATTCTCTTTCCCAATAATGCCAATGCCCTGCAGCTTTACTGCTAATTTAATGTTATTTACTGTCGCTCTTTTTAACCTCACCCTTTAGTTTTGCTGCTATCAAAATATTTTGCATTATATATGTATTTACATATATTTCGCTTAGCCTTTCAAGTTGTTGTGTTTATGTTTTTGCCAATCAAAATATCAGATTGCGTTGATTTATGGAAATATTTATTTAACATAATTTATTTTTGTTATAATTTGTGGTTTTTAATTTTGTTAAATGCTATATATTTCAAATGAGCTGCCACCAACTAACCTGCCATCCTCCTCAATTGCTCAATGAATAAACGTGTGTGCGTGATGTTTGATTGCACTGCTTTCAATTTAGATTTCCTATGAAATTTAATTAAATCCTTTGCTTCTGTGTGCAGCTTTAGTTGCACTCGCTGCCGCTGTTTCGATACGGTTGCCATTGAAGCCTCGACGTCCTCATGTGTGATTGGCTTTTAATTTTGTCTGTTGCAGTTAATTTTAATTACTTTTATTATTATTTGTTTATTTAGCAAACATCAGCATATTTGAATACGAAATGATTTACTATTTGCGATTTATTTACATTTAAATTAACTGCAAAGAGGATTAACAATTAAATGCACTTTTGGTTGGTGGGAGTGATTGGAGAGGGTGTGAAAATGGAAAAGTTCATACATTTGGTGTTAAATATTAAAGCTATGTTTTGACTCCAAAAATGTTGCTAATACAGAATTTGTGTAATTCGTTTTGTTGTAATATAAACAAATTAGTTGTAGCGCATATATATTTGTTCTGATGTAATAATATGCTACAGGGTGGGCCAAAATTTCGTTTACTTTTTAATTAGAGCAGCCATGCAAGCTTAGGCTATTGAAATTCGGTGACTTTCTGTCATTCAGCGGGGAATGACGTGCGTTCTGCATTAGCGATACAATGATTCTTTACCCATAGCGCAACGAAAGCTTTGAGATCGGTGTAACATAGCGCATATAAACTAAATTGCATCAAATAATTCGATGCAGAATCAACACCCGATCGACGTAGAATTTCAAGGGACCCCGAAAACGGAGCGAACTTAAAGCCTCTATAGGAGTTAAAGAAACGTCTTTACGAAAAAATTCAAAATGTTTCACAAAAAAACCCATCAAGCCGTCATTGTAAATTTCGGCGACAGGCTAAAGCATTTTTAATATAATCAAGGATCATATATTGATGATACTTCCTTAACTAGGGTACTGTTTACGATCCTTAACTGGTTAATTCTAGACATTTCGAAGGCAGCACCGAACACCGCATCAACATAGGATATTTAGGATCACAGACGATCAAACTTGTGTCGAAGAAGAGGAGTTTAAGATAGCGAGGAGATTCGACGATTACTCTCACATGGGTACCAGGACATGGGGACATATATGGTAACCAAAGAGCCAACGCACTGACTGTGGCCGCCATCATCATAAATTAGAGCGAAGTTTACTGTGACGTTGGTGTTCCTCTTCCAAAGGGGAAAACAGATAATTGCAGTGAAACTCAACCTTATTGCTAAGGAAAGATGGGAGACATATTGCACTTGCAGAGTGACCAAACAGATATGGCCTATATGGATGTACAGAGGACACGATTTGCATTAAACCTGTCTAGATTCCATCTTGTGAATATCATAACTGTGGTATCCGGTTACTGGCCTCTTCAAACTTCTCTTCAACGATTGAACAACAGTTAAACGGGACCTATATATGGAGGACCGGCAGTGGTATAGTGGTTACAACTCGCGAGTACCATGCGGGCGGTCCGTGGTTCGATTCCCGGCTCTAGTCTTCTAATTTGTTTTTATTGCCGACCCCCTCGATGTTGACGACAGCAACGCCGCCGAGGCAATCGGCATGTCTATTAAAAGCTTCTCAAACAGTGACGTTCGCATTCTTCGATAATCAAGTAGGTGCCGTTTGTAGTAAATCCAAAATAGAAGAAGTGTTTATTCACAACAACGCGAGAAGCATCCCATATCTCATTCATGGGGCGTAAAGGAAAATTTTTTTGTTTTAAATATATATGCAGTCAATTGTGCTACGCTTGGTTGCGTCTACCAAATTAACCTAACTTAACATATTGATGATGTAATTTGTAAAAACGAAAATCCATATTTGTGTACTTAATAAAAAGCAGACAGTTGTTATCGCATTAAGTAGGAGTTAGGATAGTAGGATAGCCACTTTCATCATCAAAGTAAAATATTTTCACATCACGTTATCAGTCTTCGATAACGGATTTAGACCGGTTAGCTTCGCGTCGGCTAGAAACAAGGTAACCTTTACATCTCCTGATCAAAAGACCAAAAGACAAGAAAGTTTGATCACGTGGTAATTGATGAAAGGCATGTCTCAAGCGTTATGGACGTGCGTGTGATGCGCGGTGCAAATATTGACTCGGATCACCACCTAGTTGCAGCCAAAGTACCCACACGATTAAGTAGTGCTAAAAACACTCGTAATCAAAGGCAAAGTAAGCTACATATCACAAAGCTACATACCACTGTGATAGCCAATGCCTACTCCCACCAACTCTCTTAATTACTCCAAACAAACCTCTTCAATTCTGATGTTCCCAACATACAGTGGTAGCATATTGCGAATTCTATGACCACTACCGCAAAGACTTTACTGGGATATGAAAAACCACGCTCAGAGAAGCCCTGGTACCATGATGATGAATATCGCGAAATGTCTGAGGAAATGGATGCTGCACACAAGGCAAAACTTCAGCCAATGGCGACGCGTTCGGTAACGAAGCGTTATAATAAGAGAAGGAGGGAGATGAAAAGCCTGTTTAGGCAGAAAAAGCGTCAGTGGAAGAAAAGAGAGAGCCAGGATATCGAAAACTACAGGGATAGAGGTAAGACCCAAAAGTTCTACCAAAGGGTTAAAAGCAATGGTGTTGGAACAGGGATCCCCACCTGTAAGGACAGAGACGTAAATCTGGTCACGGACACTCAGAGTGTGCTGCAAATATGAAGGGAACACTTTCGGTCTCTACTCGTTCCCGAAGGCAGCATAAGTGACGAAATCACACCAATCATCGACGATGGAGTAGACTGTCCACCACCGAGCCAAAACGAGATCAGCACAGCAATTGCACGGCTTTAAAATAATAAAGCTGCAGGTTCCGATGGACTGCCGGCAGAGCTTTTTAAAGCCGGCGGCGATGAGCTGGTAAGATGGATGCCCCAGCTCATAAAGACGATTTGGTTCAGGGAGTGCATGCCCGGTGATTAAAATCTAAGTGTTCAATGTCCCGTGCTTAAGAAAGGCCATCCGAGTGTGTGTACCAACTATCGCGGGATTAGCCTTTTACCCATCGCATACAAGGATCTGTCTAGTGTGTTATGTGAAAGACTAAACCTCATCTTAGCGAACCTGAGTAAACCTTATCAGTGTGACTTTAGACCTGACAAATCCATGACCGACCAGATATTCACACCAAGACAAATCCTGGAGAAGATTCAAGAAATGCAGATCGACACCTACCATCTGTTCATCAATTACAAAGCTGCATTCGACAGTCTGATACGACAGAAATTTTAAGATGCTATGGATGAGTTTGGTATCCCCGCGAAGCTAATACGACTTTGCGGGGAGACACTGACTCACACGAAGTCTTAAGTGAAAATTGGCAAAAATCTGAGAGAGCCATTTTCTACCAAGCGAGGCTTTAGACAAGACGATAGTCTGTCCTGCGATTTCTTAAACATAGTAAAGGAGATGATCATGCGAAAGGCTGCAGTAAACAGGAATGGTGGTACCATCTTCAACAAAAGTCACATGTTGCTCGCGTATGCCGATGATATAGATATCATTGGACGTAGATTGCGAGATGTTACTGCGGCTTTTTCGAGCTTTAAAAAGCAGTCGGCGAAAGTGGGTCTGGTGATAAACGAGTACAAAACCAAGTTATTTGTTTCAACGAACAAAGAGTCCACTCGTCTGGGACGCTGCGTGAACGTTGACAACTATAACTTTAAAGTGGTAGATGATTTTGTCTACCTTCGCTCCGCCATAAACAAATATGATAATGTCAGCCTGGAAGTCAAAAGACGAATATTGATCGCAAACCGCTGCTACTATGCGCTAAGCAATCAATTTAACGACAAAGCGCTCTCTCGAAGAACAAAGATCCAGCTCTACCAGACTCTGATCCTACCTGTATTGCTCTACGGCACAGAATCCTGGGTAGTGACACAAGCGGGTCAATCTATTCTGGGTGTCTTTGAGAGAAAAAATACGACGCAAAATATTTGGACCCATCATTGTTAACGGCGAGTACCGCCGTCGAATGAATCATGACCTGTGTGAGCTGTACAACGACATCGACGTAGTCTAGCGCGTTTAAATAAACCGAATACGCTAGCTTGGACACTTTGTAAGAATGGACGAAAACGCTCCGGCTCGAAAAGTCGTCGGCAATAAACTCGATGGGCGGCGCAGGAGAGGGCGACCAAAACTCCGATGGATAAACCAGGTGAAAGAACTGTTAACAAAGCTTGGTGTGACGAACTATTTACGGAGCGCAAAATACCGAAGCGCTTGGAATACTTTTCTACGTGCGGCTACTAATAAATAAATTTCTGTTGTTGCTGCCATTAAAGAAGAAGAAGAAGCAGTGGGTTCTTCTTTACCTCCTTCTCAAAATAGTTGCAACAGTTCCAACATTAAACAATGGTCCTTTGCTCGTAATTTACATTCAATATTCTGGCTTCCTCTTTTATACTTGGCAAGCAAAGAAATATTTATTTTCTCAATTTACTTAAAACTTTATTTCGCTTTGCACCCCATGAATGAGGTATGGGATAGGTTCTCGCGTTGTTGTGAATTAACACGCTTTCTATTTTTATATTCACAACTAACGGCACCTACTTGTTTATCGACGAATGCGAACGTCACTGTTTGAGAAGCTCTTACTAGACACGACGATTGAATCGACGCTTAATACTGCGAAGTTGCTGTCAAACAACATTCAAGGGGAACCGACAATGAAAGAAAAATTTATTTATTTTCTTTCTTTTAAGATGACTGGAGCCAGGTTTGAACCTGCGGTCAATTTATTGTAACTTTTTCCTCCATTAAATTTTAAAGCCATGCTGAACTTTTTGATACTTTTCTTCCCCTCTATTGTCTTTATTAACAATTTGTCTATGCTTCACATAAATGTGAAAAATTTCTATAAATTTCGCTGACCTTTTCTCACCAAAAAAAAACAACACCGTAAAAGCCAATCTACCCCTTTTAAGGTAATTATGGCAACATTCTTAGAAATGAATCTACCACTGCTGCTATCATTCGCTTAATTTCAAATTCAATATTCGTTTCACTGTTATGTGCAACAGAGGTGGTAATAAAAATGTTTTATGCTTGTTGTCGTTTTTGTATTATGGCCAACAACAAGTACTAACTGAGCCACCAAACCTGCCTGACATTTAACTGTCAAGTAGTCAATCAATGTGTCAATTGTTTATGTGTATTGTTCCTGGTGCCGTCTGTCACTAAGTGACACCAGACAGTGTAGAAGTTGTCATTGGTTGTTGGTTACACTGGTTCGGTTCGGTTTCGGTTTTGGTTTGGAAAATAAGACATTTCATGTAATTGCGGTAGAAATCAATAAATTAAAGGGAGGGAAGGCAAAAGCACGTGAACTTTAAGAAAGTGAATTGAATCATTCAAGTGTCACATCAGATACTGGCTGGTGAATGAAACTAAGGGTTGAACAGAAATGTGTGATGGTAGGGATAGAATCCTTTTATGTTCTTTGTTAAGCTAAAGTAATTAATTATGTTTTTAAGTGTTAACTTCATCAAATATTCTGGACGGTCAAGTGCTAAAATTGGCCTAATCGATTTTAAATTAAAGGGTGAAAACTTATGTGGCATTTTGTATTTATTTATTTACATTTCATATTAAGCGCTAATAATAGACATTTGCTTGCGGTAGGCAGTCATTTGTGGTGGCAACAAAGTATGTATGGGTGCCAGTGGGGGTTTGCTTAACAATATATTATTTACAACTGTTATACTAATTTATTTTTTGTTTTGTTATCTTTGCAGGTATGTCCAACTCATTACTTCTGTATTCAACTGAAAGTGTTGATTGAAATATAGCTAAATGTAAGTCTAAGCAAGCGAATACTGCTGCTCAATATAATATATATAATATAATTTTAAGTTGTTACGGAAAAAATCTACATATTTACGCTTACTAACACAGTACAACAACAGCTCATTGATTTGGGAGCCTAAAATGTGTCAAATTCCCCTATACAATACTTACTAACTTCAAATCGATATTCAATTATTGTGGCATGTAACTTAACAAAATGAATGATGCAGAACTTCTTCTTTTGGGGGATACTTTCACGTGCACTTCTCAGAATTGAGTCCCAAAATCATGTGTTGTACTGTGTAATTTAACATTTGTTTTAAACACTCCATTGTGCCACTATCTCTACTCCCTTGTCTCATCATTAAATCTGATCTATTACATACAACGAAATGTAAAAAGAAAAAAGTAAAAATCTCATATTCACTTTCATCTTCAGCCAACAGATTTATGACAGCAAAAAAAGTTACAAACCTTAAGGCCACAATATTGATTAAAAATTGAAAGGCATCTATCTCATCCCAGGCGGACTTAAATGAATACACAAACAAAAAATTCAGTCATATTCATACTTAGGGCATATTTTTCTGCTCACACTCGATGATGTCCAACACATTACAATGGCTTGTCGTCGGCACACACACAGATAATGGCCAATGATGGGTGGGTGGTTGGGTGATTCGATCTAATAATGTTCATTTCATCTCATGAGGGGAAGATTATGTATTATGTTTTATATATTTTTTTGACATTTTATTAATGCCTCGAGATATGATAACCTGTATCAGATGAATGAAAAGGAACATGCGAACATGCAAAAGCACAAGAGTTTGTTGCACATTGTACAGGCAGGCGGTCGTATAAACCAAAAAAATATATGAACACATTTGAAAAAAATCACTCGCAGTTATGTAAGTAATTTAAAATTGAATTAGATGTTAAGGCCAGAAATCAAACTTGAAAGATCTTCTAGCAGGAAATCACTTTTGAGGCAAAACATTTCAAACATTTACTACTGTGTAAAGAGAACAATATTTTATTTTGCATCAGGAAAAACAAAATGCTTTAGGGGTTTATTTATGGAAAATAATTTTTCTGTGTGTTCTTTGGAAAGTTTTACATTTCCCATCAATGGTGTTTTTTTTCTCTATTTGCCTTAGCTGAGATCGTCAGGGGGTTGTTTGGTAAAAATAAAGTACTTACAATATAGGAAAAAGAATAAAGCGTTATGTAAAAACAGAAAATGCTATAGGGATTTGGAAAAACTGGATTTGTGTTATGTATATTAAAGATGCAGCAAATATTGTATAACTTGTGAGTTTTACAAGGTATTTATGTAAAATTGTTAGATTAATTGTTTAAAATTCAATTTCAAAGGGGTGTTTTTCTAGTAAGCAACATAATTTCATTAAATGTACTAGTTGAGGTTGAACTGTTGCTCACCATTTTGAAAAAAAATTAATGATGTACACATGAGTACATAAAGGTAACAACAATGTTTGAGTTTTTTTCATAAGCATTGTAGGTCACTAAGGTCAAAAACATCAATATTTTCAGATTGTCTTCGCGAGTAACACACTGACGTACAGTGTTGAGCAAAATTATTTATACCCTCACCCTGCGGGTAGGCGGTTATATATCACTTGATACGACCCAAAAGTGTAACACATAGAAGGAGTCACTTTAGACTTTAGGTTTCTTTGAACCAAATTCGATTCATGACTTTTTAAGTTTGAGCCATGTCCGCCTGTCTGTCTGTCTTGCTGTCCGGCTGGGTAGCACGATAACTTTCGAAGGACGCAACCAAATGTTTTAAAATTTTGCACGAGTTAATATTTCCCTAAAATTACTTACGGTATTGTAAATGGGCTACATGGCCCCGCCCCTTCTGGTACCTCCCATACAAATATAATACATCATTCCTCCCACCTTAGAAATCGTCAACATCGAGGGGCAATGAATGAAATCGGACTTCGAATCTCCCGCATGGCAGTCGCGTTATAAAAAAAAACAAGTTAAATAAGACGTAACCAGTACATCTATTATGAAAGTACTCAAATATGGATTTTATTTTAAAAATATTACATCATCCACATGTGCTCCTTACTTATTTTGACACTGCTGTAACTTAAAAAAAATGTGTCCCTATAAATCCCATGAATGAGGTATAAGATAGTTTCCGCCGTTATTGTGAACTATCACCCTTCTAGTTTTAGACTTACACAACAAGACCTACTATTTATAGACGAAACCGAACGTCAGCTATTTGAGAAGATTTTACAAGGGTTTTACAGCGAAGTTACTGTCGACTACAACAAGGTGGCCGCCGCTGAAGAAAATGTAGATGACTGTGACAGGAATCGATTCCTGATCTCCAGCAGGGTGCACCGATCCGAAAAAACTCTGAAGTCCTCAAATTGTCTTCAGACAAGCTACAAAAATGGTGGGAGAAAACATAAACTTTTTTTCTCCTATATAGAGCGACTCTATCTAGTGCACAGTATATCTCACATCTTTTAGATATCACTTTTGCCCCAAACATTGCCCAATGAGTAGTTTGAGGTGTGACATGTTGTCTCATCTTGTTAAAATCACTATCGTTGAATAAAACCATTAAAACTCTGTGGCGCTGGAGCAAAAAATAATAAATAATGTGGCAATTTAGAAGCAGCAACTGAAATTCATCCTTCAGCATGTACGTAGAAAAGAATTCCAGTCACTTCGGCCTTTTGAACTAAAAACTAATTCCAAATACTTCGATATTTTGTCACTGTCGATAGTTCGTCACACCAAATTTAGATAACAGCGCTTTTACCTGATCCATCCTACGAAGTTTTAGTCGGCCTCTCCTGCACCACCCATAGAGTTTATTGCCGAAGACAGTTTGAACTGAAGCATTTTCATCCATTCGTACAACATGACCAAGTCAGCGCTTCACATTTTAAGTTATCAACTTTCACGGAACGTCCAAACAAGTAGATTCTTTGTTCGTTGAAACAAATAACCTGGTTTTGTCCTCATTTATTACCAGCCCCACTTCTGTCGTCTGATTCTCAATGCATGAAAAGGCCGCAGTGACATCCCATCCTCGGCCAGTAATATCTATATCATCGGCATACGGGAACAGCATATGACTTGTATTAAAGATGTAGCCAGTCGTGTTTGCTGCAGCCTTCCGCATGATCACGTTATAGAGATCGCATGACAGACTATCGCCTTGTCTAAAGCCTCGCTTGGTAGAAAATGGCTGTGTAAGACTGGGACTTGAGTCCCAAATCAATGAACTGAAAAATCTTGTACTGTTTTTAAAAAACAAGACACAGAACACATATATTCAAATCATCAGGCATACATTCCTTTAGCTAAATCAAGTTTATGAGCTGGTCTTAAAAAGCTCTGCTGGCAGTCAATCGGCTACCTCAGCTTTATTTGTTTTAAGTTGTCGTCGATGGTTGGCGTGATTTCGTCGGTAATGCTGCCTTCCGGAACGAGCAGAGTAGGAAAGTGTTTCTTCCACATTTGCAGCTTACTATGTGTGTTCTTGATCAGATTTTCATCTCTGTCCTTACAGGTGGGGATTTCTGTTCGAAAACCTTTGCTTTTTACCTTTTGGTAGAATTTTCGGGCTTCACCTCTATCCCTGTAATTTTCGACATCCTGGCTCTCTCTTTTCTTCCATATACGTTTTTTCAGCCTGGAGAGGCGTTTCACCTCCCTCCTATTCATCGTAACGTTACCGCACACGTTACCATTACCCGCAGTATTGCTTCGTTTCCTCAGACATCACGCGACATTTCTCATCGTACCAGGGCTTGTCTGAGCATGGTTTCTCATAAGTCGTTACTACAGTGGTCACAGAATTGCAATGTGTTGCCACTGTGTGTCGGGAACATAAGAATTAGGGCGATTTGGTTGCAGTAGTTGCTTGGAGTAGGTATTGGCTATTTCGGTGGTATGCGGCTTTACGATGTCTTGCTTCCTTTTGTGCGGAAATCTGGTTCCACTCACACCCGTGTTTTTAGCCTACGTTAAACTTACCAGTCTGAATCCTTTATCGGAGGTGTTGGTGTGAAGGCTGCATTTCGACTACTGCAATTGATAAACCCCTTTTGAATATGAGACATGAATGAAAAATTTAGTTATAGGGGGCTAAAATGTAGTTTGGATGTTTATCCCTTAGTAATATTTGTTTAAAATCTATTTTCGTTAAACTTATTGCCATATCCTGAAAAAAAAACACATTTAATACATGCATGCAAATTTACCCTAATGGGTCAAAGGGCAATAAACAATTTTTTTTTTCATTGCATTCCCTTAGAACAGGGAAAAATCCCCCAACTGTATGGCCAGCATGCTGATCTAAACCTACATATGCTTAAGAGCTTTTACTGTTGCCCCCCACGCCTCTCAACTTTCCTAGGTATGTGCCGCATTCCTAAAGACTTCAATCATTTGTCGTTAAAATGCTCATGAATTTCCTTGACTAATTTTACACAGATGCGTCTAAACTTCCACCAATATTCAGTTCTTTCTTTTTCATAATAAAACAAAATATGAAATGTATATTTTTATGACCACCCCCACTCTCATCGACCACCTTAAAATCCAGTCATTAAATCACTTTTTTTTATGCTTATGTCATATTTTTCTGTCATTTAGTCAGTAAAAGTTTTTTTGTTCTGTTTAAATTATTTGAGTTTCTCCATCATTTGCGATTCATCCGTATAGAGATTAAACGCATTTGTATCCATCAACGCCACAAAGACATTTCAGCTGGGACATTTACGGACGGGGCAATAAATAATATAATTCACACTTTAATAAAGTCGGCAAAATGGTCCATTCGCTGGGCCCCGAACCAGAAATTATTACAAATGAGGAACAAAGTGAGCCAGGATATACCAGCACACCTTTGCGCTAAACTCATCCCCCACCAGGGGTTGTTGATAGGTAGAGTACAAAAGAGAGAGACAGAGAGAGAGAGTATAAACTGAGAAATAAAATAAATTTATGTTACTTCAAGTTTCTTATGTTAGTGTTACCTTACTCGAATACAAATCTGCGGCCAAGAAATTGTTCGTTGTTTCGTCGTGGCTGTCAAGGTGGTGGTAATAGCTGCGGTGGGGGTCTGTGGTCCTATCGTTGGCGTTAAAGGTTCAAAATGAGAATTTATTAAATGACCTGAAGTAAATAAATTTCAATTTTCTTTTAGATTGAAAGGAATGGCCGTGAAGACAACGAGTGCGTGCGTGTCAGAGCTTCCAGAGCTTAAGCTTTTTGAATGAAACTGTTCATTCTTCTTGACTTTTTATAAATTGTATCTACTTAATTAGTCTTGCTGTAAAAGGCAAAATATAATTTATTAATATTTCTCAGCGTTTTTTTCCTTGTGCGTTTCAACTCTTATCTCTATCAAAGTTAATGTGTTTATTGTGTGAAATTCTAGATGGGCCAAAATGAAATGTTTATATGTAAATTTTGTTGGGAAAATTAATGAGTTTGCCTCCTGTTACTGTTGTTTTTGTGTGTTGGGGTTAATTACAACATTTTCGGCTGCCACATCATAACATGCCGAAATTGTATATAGGTATCCTTTTTGTTTTTGGTCGATGCCGTATTGAATATACGGAAGGAAGTCTTTGTAAGTGATGGCCAGTGTCCTTTTTACTGTTTGTGCTTAATGCAGAGGGGTTATGTAATAATTAAAAAATGACTTAATTTTTGTTCATAAAATTAAGGTACATCCTTTGAAAAGTTGTTGAAAATTGATAATTTGGGGTGCAGTTGTAGGAGGGCTGCGCTAATAAATTATAAAGTTCTATTTTGGGGGTAAAGAAAAAGGGACATTGAGGAGTTAATGAAAAGTAAATGGGTTTGTTCATTGAAATGGTTTGTAATGTTTTCGTAAAATATGTGCATTATATGTATAAGAATATATGGATGGGCTAAACATAAAAGGGTATGGGTTTCATTTTTAAAGTATTTTGTATTACGTTAATGTTTGCATTAAGTAATTTATTCAACACTGAAAAGTTATGTTAAAGGGAAGCAGAAGGAGTCATTGCAATAGCAAGGTACGCTAAGAAGTCAGCTTTCAATTGATATTTGCATAAGTTTCATAATAAAAACCAATAATTTATAATGATTTTTAGTTCCAGTTACTTGTGAAACATATTTGCTAGGAATATCTGTTACGTGGGTATTCCTTCTGCAAATATCACCGCTAAAACCGCGTACCGAGAAAACGGCTGATTCTGATGTAAAATGACCCCCAGTAGCCCGAATATCATCCCAATTAAATCCCATCACACATCGTTTTCTCGGGACGCCGCCTGCTTTTCTTTGATTTACTTAAATAGTATTAAAATACAAAGTGAAGTAAGCAACTAAAACTAAAAGGGGCTGTTTTTTCCACCACTCGCCGGTTTCTTGATACGCCTTCCATGAATAATAACAAATAGTAAAGTAAGGGGCGTCCCGTGACAACGGAAGGAGATGGGGAAAAGATACGAAGATCACTTTTGCATAAGAGTCAGGAAAAGTTTTGGGGCTCGTACTGGCCCAAACAAAATGGGGAGGGCTACAATTCACTGTTTCTTAGCATTTAGGTAAATCCAAGAGAAAAGGGGGGGTCGTCCCAATAAAACAGTACGTGATGTCACAAAATGGGATGATGTTCGGATTCACGAGGTAATTTTACACAAAATTAAGCAGGAATTGTGGCTAGGGTTCAGGCTATGTCCCAAAATCGGCGATCGAGAGACAGTTGTAAGTCACTGACCATGTCGAATTATAGATAACCGAAAACTATTTGATTTATCCGGTACCCGTATGGTTAACGGAATTCTTGCATACGGTTGGGGTTCGATTTTTAGAGTCGGGTTCAGGTTTGGATGAACTAGCTCGGATATCAGGTTCGTGTAGCAGACTCGGGATCGTGGAATAAGTTCGGGTCCAGTTTACATGTTCGAAATCGAATTAAAGGCTCCGATGGCAGGTGGTAGCATGAGCTTGTCTTCAGCAGGTTCGTGCCAGGTACTTTTGCTATTTGGGCTATGTATCGGTATTTAAAACACTTGCGAATCGCTAACGATATCGATTAACAGGATTAGGTTCAAATTGGGATGTCAAATTCTTAGGACCACTTACTTTCACGTTCGTATTTCGGGTGGTAGTAAAATTTTGTCTTCTGTCAACATGTTCGGTGCCAGGTATTAATGTTCTGCGGTCCATGTCAAAACATCGGCATTGGAAATACTTGCGAGTCGGTCACTAGAATATTGAATAGAATTCTGGCATAACGTTCTGTTAACACGATCTGGTTTGATTGCGGTTGCCAAATTCTTAGGACCAACACGAGTATCAGGTTGACTCTAAAGTTCGTAAGTCGGGTGTTAGCTTAACTTTGTCATCGGTAAACATGTTCGGGACCAGGTATTTATGTTCTTCGGACTATCTCCTTATTCCGGTACTAGAAAAACTTACGTGTCGCTAACTTTATCGATTTACAGATAATATAGAACTGTATTTATGGCCCTGCACTGGTACGGTTATTAGAATTGTGGTATAAGGTTTAGCTTACAGGTTCCGGTTTGTATACGGATTTCAAATTCTTTGTACCAACACGCGTATCAGGTTGACTTTTAGGTTCTTATGTCGGGTGGTAGCATAGTCTTGTCTTCGGTAAAAATGTTCGGTAGTAGGTTTTAATGTTCTTCGGTCGATGTCAAAACAACGACATTGGAAATACTTGCGATTCGCGTACGATGTCGATTTACAGATAATCGATATGGTTAATATAATACTGTCAACAGGTTCGGGATCGAATGCTAAATTCGTGAGACCAGCTCGGGTATCAGTTTCGTGTAACTAGCTCGAGATTGTGGAATGAGTTAGGCTCTGGGTAGTAGGTTAGGATTTCAGGTTCGGGTGTCGGCTTGTAGCATAAGTTCGGCTTCGGCTAACTGGATCGGGTCCCATGTACATTTGTTCTTGTAATATACATTAGCAACAGATGACCGAAGTCGCTGTTGGGGAACAGTGAACCGAAGTCCCCGAGCGGTACAAGCGATCGAAGTCCTTGTGAAAAACAAATGACCGAAGCCCCTGTGTGGTACTAACGACCGAATTCCGCGTGATGAACATACGAAAAAGTCAGTGGCGCGTAACAGACGACAAAAGCCCCTGTTTGGTATTGATAATCGAAGTCCCTGTAGGGAATATACGATCGAAGACCCTTTGTGGTACAGACGACTGAAGTGGCTTATGGGAATATACGACCGAAGTCGCTGTGGTGAATGAACAACAAAAAGTCGCTGCGGGGAAACAGACGACCGAAGTCACTGTGGTGAGCATATGACAGAAGACACTGTGGGGGAACAGACGACCAAAGTCCCTAGTTGGTACAGACGATCGAAGTCCCGGTGTGATACAGACGACCGAAGTCACTGTGGTGAAGAGATAACAAAAGTCACTGTGGGGAAACAAACCTCCGGAGTTGCTATTGTAATCGGACGACAAAAATCACTAAGGGAGTTCATACCGACGAAGTCCCTGTGGTAAATACATACATACTATTAAAGCACAAACAAACGACTGAAGTTCCTGTGGTCAACGGAGAACATAAGTCACTGGGGTACAGAAATGACAGAAGTCACTGTGGGGAAATAGAGGGCCCAAGTCCCAGATTAGTACAGACGCTCCGTGTGGTACACACGATCAAATTCCCTGTGGGATAACAGACGTCCGATGACACTGTGTGGGAACAGATAACTGTGGTCAACGAAGAACAAAAGTCACTGTGGTGAAGTGATGACAGATGCCACTGTGGGGGAACACACAGTCGAAGTCCGTGTTCAGTACAGGCAACCGGCCTTCCTATAGACGACCGAAGTCACTGTGTGCTACATACGATCAAAGTCCCTGTGGGGGAACAGACGGTTAAAGTCTCTGTGTGGTGCAGACGATCGAAGTTCATATGGGCTACAGACGACCGATATCACTGTGTGGGAACAGACGTGGTCAGCGTAGACTAAAAGTCACTGTGGTGAAGAGTTGACAGAAGTCACTGTGGGGAACACATGGCCGAAGTCCCTGAGTAGTACAGGCGACCGGAGTTCCTATAGTGAAAGGACGACAAAAATCACTGTGGGCGAACATACGACAAAGGTTTATGTGGGAAAACAGACTACCGCTGTCGCTGTGGAGGAACCGACGATAGAAGTCATTACGGTGAAAAAACGACAAAAGTCAGTGTAGGGGAACAACCCTGCAGTTTTGAAAGTGTTGATTGGCCATGTTTAAAATACCTACTCCATTACTTACACGAATGACCCTATGGTAAGTGAACGCCAAACTGCCATGTAAAAAAATGTTTGCGCACGAAAGCGACAGAAAGTGTAAACGATACGTTTAAAGTTATTTTAAATGTTTACTTATGGGTACAACCGACCATGGCATGGTGGTTAGAACACGCGACTATAACAAGTGCGATCCATGGTTCGATTCCCCATCGCTCGCTTGATGATGTCAAAAGCAATTTCACAGTATAGTGTCGAGTCGAATGGCATGTCTAGTAAAAGTTAACAAGTCTAAAAATAGAAAATTCTCCTATATACCGCATTCAGTTTAAGTTCAGGTACTAACATCACCAACCTTAGCATGTGTACCTATTAACCTACCCTTTACAAGGGGACCCATTCCACTAGTTCTCCGTAAAGGATTTGGTTTTAGAGGGAGACGAAATCTCTGTGAGTAGATATTAATTCCTGATCAGAAGAATTAACAGTAATCACAAGTTCTGAAAAGAACTAATGGCTCATGGTCTGCACTGACTACAGCTAGCGACTAGCGACTAGTGCAAGTCAAGTCAGTTTACCTGTACGATGTAGCGTCTGAAGTGAATGGGAATTCTAATGAGTACATTGTGAGTTGCTTACCATCAATGCACAACAAAACTCTCATACCAAAAGTGATGGCGGTTTTTTATGTATGAGTTAATTCTGCTTAGATAATTTGTCACGTTTCATATCATATACGTATTTACTGCTCTAAATGTATCCTAGAAATGTAACTAAAAAATAAAACATAAAATTTAATATAATCAGCAGCAATGTTTATATAACCTACCTTCGAAGCATTTACCTACATCCAATCATTTCTATTGTCCAAAAATAGTACCTCAAAATAACACTTTTCCCCATTCGTGAAACTTTGTAGTATAGAATACAAAACACACCTTTGTTGTATACAATTTGCGTTGGCCACAAATTTCAACAGTCACAGCGGAAATTTTCCTACCGAAGACTTTTTCTTTAAAAAAAAAAATTGTTATATAACATTTCGAAATTATAAACAAATTCTATTCCCAAGACATCTCTCTTTGTTTTCATATTAAGTCACTCTATGCTATATGTCAATCTACAACTGCAACCTATGAAAGGCATACAATTTCAAAAGAATTCCCTGACATAAAGCACACTTTTAAGCATATAAATTCTTTCCCCCAGAAAAGTGGATGGAAATTATACAGCTTAACCACTTGAAAAAGGAATGACATTTCTAGCATGCTCTACGCTCTGCCCCTTCACTGACAATCCCCCTACGTATTCGACATAATCAAGTACAGGACTTAAGCTGGTATGTATATCCCCCTCCCCTCCCCCATGAGCCCTACTAGAATTCATATGTACTGGAATAACGACAGCAAAAACGAAAACAACAGAAAAAATATACATTCAAATATATAAAAATGAACTTTTCTATGCAAGAAAATTCATACACATGGCGATTGTACGTTTCACTTCAGGATGCATTTGAAAATGTCATTATGTTGTCTTGGCTCGAGTTGGCTTGTGTGCGGCAGACAGGTACTGGGACATCATATTGGAATATGTCCGTATGCCACTGTTACCGCCACCGCAGTTACCTTTAGCCGCAAACACTTTAAAGTCACATTGGGGCAAAGGATGAACAATGCAAAAGGAATGACAATAATTTCTCTTTTACACATCCAAAGTGCATTTTGATGACGATGACGACGGCGATGATGAAGAAGGTGGGTTACCACCTATCTATCTACTCTAGATGTGTAAAGATACTATGAAAAATGTAAACATTATGTGACACCGTATAGAAAACAACAGCAACAACAAAAACATCCATAGCAAATGTTGGAAAATTAAACAAATTTGTTGAAAACAAGCAAACCATGGGTCTCTGTTAATGCACAGGGACGAGGTTACATATACAAGTCCAGGGGGTTTGTATAACAAAATACTTTGACATGACCTCAGACCGTCTAAGGATATACTCTACATCATATGAAGATATGAAAAACTGTTGTTGTTGCTGTTGTTGTTGTTAGGTCTGAAGCACATTATGACTCATTCGACAATGGGTTGGCGCGCGCGTTACTATATGATCTGATGTAAACGAGTTTATTTAACATTCATCTCAAGAGTTTTGAATATAACATGGTATGTATGCGTTAAAAATTTTTATACTGCCGAGTGAAGAAATGTTGTGTATGTCGTATGAAAATGTGTTTTTTGGAATGTATTTCCTGTGGATTTTTTTCATAAAGCGTTACGTTTGAATTCACATCAATAACAGACGGAAATTAGTTATGGATTATCAGAAAATTTCCTGCAGAAAGTTAAACTGGTATTAAATGAGAGTTATGTTTTTGTTATTAACTTGTAAATTGAGTTGCTGAGAAATTATGAGCTTTTTGCAGATTTGGGATGTAACTTTTGTGATTCTTAAAGTCAACAAAAAACTTAATTTTCCTTTACTCCCCAGAAATGAGGTATGGGATAGCTTTTCGCGTTGTCGTGAATTAACACGCTTTCTATTTACACTCACAACAAACGGCACATACTTGCTTATCGACGAATGCGAACGCCACTGTTTGAGAAGCTTTTTACTAGACATGCCGTTTGACTCGACACTATAGTGAGAAGTTGCTGTCGACAACAACGAGGGGGCCGGCAATGAAAGAAAAATTTAGATGACTGGAGCCGGGAATCGAACTACGGATCTCCCGCATGGTAGTCGCTTGCTCTAACATATATGCCACGGCCGGTCCCCAGAAAAGTTATGTAACTTTTCGATATTATAGGTGCCAATGGTTACGCAGCGTCACGAATAAGTAGATCGTTCGTTGAATCTAATAACATAGTTTTGTCGTCGTTCACCGTTATATCCTTCTGCATACCTGAGAAGACTGCAGTCACATCGCGCAGTTTTCTGCCGATGAGAAGCATGCGGCTTATATTGGATATCGTACCACTCGTGGTTACTGCAGCTTTTCTCATCATCTTCATCACTATGTTGAAGAGCTCTCACGATAGGATGTAGCCTTTGTAAGGCCTAATCTGGTATAGAATGTCTCTGTAAGGTCCTTGCCAATCTTTACTAAAGACTTTGTGTTAGTCAGCGGTATTCCGCAAAGGCGTATCAGATTCGCAGGAATACCAAACAAAGCAATGGTTTCGAGTAATCTCTGCCGTATCAGGCTGTCAAATTCAGTGTTATAGTTGACGAAAAGATGGTACATGTCCATCTGTTTATCGTCAATATTTTCCAGGATTTGACGCAGGATAGCCGATCTAAAGCCACGCTGATAAGGCCTGATCGGGTGGGATTTCTTTGGCTTTAGTCCTTCACATACCACACTCAGCAGGACCTTACATGCAATGAGTAGAAGACTGATCCCACATTGGATTTTCGGTAATGCCCGTACGGAATATTGTGTCAATTGTTATAAAACGGCTATGGTCAAAATTTCAGCAAAATAGGACTACTTTAAGCCGTGCCTAAAAAGGTCAAAGGTCAAATCTTTATAAATGAACATGAGTTTGTCTTTGATTGTTTGAATTTTTGAGGACCGAAAAGGGCTTGACCGATCTGTTTGAAATTTTCACAGAATGTAGCTTAGATATCTGTCGTGTAAATAGGGTACTTTTAATTTTTATATATCAAGTGGGTGTTGCCACGCCCATTGGATCCTATTTATAAAACCGCGTTTGAAACTTTAAAAGGCTGCATCTGATGAACTAAAATACATATAAAGCTGATATTTGGTATGTGTTGGTGGTACAGTTTGAATAACAGCCAGGGTGAAAGTGGGCTGTGCCACGCCGGATTTAAAAGGAACCGTTATAACAGCCAAAGCAATAGTTTGAACGTCCTGAAAATTTCACAGTATAGTGGGTACTAAGGAACCGAGTTGGCAGAAAGTGCCAAAGAATATTTGCGAGAAAAAATACAATTCCTAAATCGAACATTAGTAAAAAACATAGGATTTACTAAGAACCAGACCTTTGACCTCTTTGGCGATCGGTAATTAGTTGTCCGATCTTACTTAAATTTTCGTCATATATTTTTTACATCAAGTGCCAAAATATTCCGGTCGATCATTTTTAAATTTCCGCATAAAAAGTCTTCCATACATTCCGCTGCCGCTCTGGTGCACAAAATTGGATCACCTTTTTTTAGCACATGACATAATACGCTTAGATTCCAATCATTGATCGAGAACTCGTTAGGCCAAACCGTGAGTAGGAACTGATGCATGCTCGTAATCAACACATCGGCACCGGCCTTGAGGAGCTCTGCCGGAAGTCCTTCCGTTCTAGCTGCTGCGATATTGCTCTTTTTACCTTGGTTTAACTCGGTGGTGGGCAATCTTAACCGTTGTCGACAATTGGTGTTTCAGGAAGTGTTCTCTCCATAAATGCATCACATTCTGCTTCTCCGTAACCAGATTTCCATTCTTGTTCTTAAAGAAGGGGAGTCCAGTACCGTAACTTTTTGCTTTTACTTTCTGGCAAAGTTTTTAGGTTTCACCTCTATCCATGTATCGATCTGTATCCTCGTTCTGCCGTTGCTTTATCTGATGTTTTTTTTCGATTAAGCAGCTACCTCGCCTGTTTTACTGTCTTCTTGTGCCGTTCCCTTATATTCCGGGTAAAAATTGGCTGTGGCCTTGCCCTATAAGCAGCATTCTGTTCCTCAGACACTATGCAGCATTCTTCATCGTAACACGATTCGTCTGAGCGCCGTTTTTCATAGTCATGCATGGTTATTGCTGTTGTTGCCATGGAATGTACAATATCCTGCCGCTGTGTATCTGGAACGTCAGAATTAGAGACGTGTGTCGTAGTAGTTGAGAGAGAGCTGGTTGAAATAGGCAGTGGCTATCTCTGGGGTTTGCAGCTTCGCGATGTCGATCTCTCTTTGTGTTTGGTTACGTGCGTTATTCGCTCTGCACCGTCTTGTGTGTACCGTAACTGCAACCAGGTAATAATCCGAGCTAACATTAGCACCGCGGAACACGTGAACTTCCATGAGTCCAGCTGTATGTCTTTCAACGATGATCACATGATCAATTTTATCTCTGGGTGTTTGAACAGGGGACAGCCAAGTTGCCTTGTGAATATCTTTATGGTAACAACTAGTTCCACTTACTACAAACCTATTGCCGGTCGTATTGGTATGAACGCTGATTTTACTGATCGATGGGTAAAGAACATCTACTTTTCCTATTTTGGCAGTAAGAACTCACAGGATAATTTAAATGTCGTGGCCAGCGAAAGAAGCAAGAAACATACGATTCTTCTAGGTCGCTCATAGAATTTATCTCTAATGTACTCGTCTTTGTGTTCCTTCAGGGTATGTGCGCAACTGAGCGGTATACTGGCTATTTGATCACTAAAAGGTTTGAATAGACTGTCGTCAATTACAAATCCACAACCAAATTCGGAATTTTCTGCATGCAGCTGTAATAGATTTCGCAATTTTTATGTGGAGAGCATTTCTGTCCTGTCCATCCCATCTTCTGGATGACGGTGATGTCTGCCTAGTATATATATTCCGCCAGTCGGATAACTGCATCTTCTCTATAAAGAGACTGGACGTATCAGGTACATATCCTTAACTCATGGTCGTTAAAGCGTTTGGGGGGGTTGTCAACATTTAGGGGTTCCGTTTGTTACTTTTACTTCTTCGTATTTTCATAGCCAGTAGAGTTTGTCGCTCACTATCTGCCGCTTCTAGTGATAGAAAAATATCACGCATTTCCTCTTGCGATGTTTCTTTCTTCAGTTTGCTTATAATGTCCTAAGAAATTCTTGTCTCCACTTCCCTATTAACATTAACATTAATATTACCAAACAACAAAAACATATATCACGTTTATATAGTAATTATTTCGTTTTTATTAAATTTCTCTTGTCCACTTGGCTATTGTCGCCTATCATAATTTGCCATTACTTAGCTGTAATGTTTATTACGACATCTAATGTCTCTAAAGGCAATTTTAATCCAATTTCTGGTAATTATAATTAGTCTGCTTAACTTTTAATATGAGTTCTTGTCTTTTCTTATCAGAGTCAGATTCAGCGTCAAAAGCTATGTGACCATTCTCCATTGTAACATATGAGCCACAGGCCCTATCATATAATATAATTTGCTGTCTCTTGGTTTTCTCAAGGATAACATGACATTAAGTACAAATATCCTTTAGATTAGTTGTATGCGTTCTATACATTCTATATACGTCTGTCCTGTAAAATCTAATTAAAACTCAGGCGCCTTGTGACAGAGACATTTCGTTTCAATTAGACAAATCAACAATATAACACCAAAAATAAATATGATGGCCAGGCTCTCGGGATCAGGAATATGACTTATAAGTGATGACAAAAGGGACATGTACGTAATAGTCATTGTTAGAGTGGACAGGGGAGGGGTTGTAACCTATAAAAGGCAGACTGTTATCATAATCTTGGCACAAATGAGTGTCCATGTTTAAATACTTTTGCAATAAGTAAACGTTTGTTGGGTAAGTGTTGTTGCCTGTCTGGTCTATAGTGGTGACTGGTGGCACCCTCAAGATGATAACAGGACAATTTCCTTGGGTTGTTGGGGCGGTTGTACGAATTACTGGTGTGTGTGTGTGTAACGACTGTCAGGATATTATGATTGCGGGCGCTTTGTTCACTTACGGTCGTAGCTGGAATGGATAGTCTCTCTTTTTAATTCAATTATCTTTTTTTCTTTTTCATGAATGAAATAAGGTCTATTATTGTTCCTTTACTCTCAGGAAAACTGTCATTGCTGGCTGTTTGTTCCCATCATTGGCGTCTGTCCACTCAAGGATTTTTCTCTCGTCCTATATGTTTGTCTGTTCATCTTTTGTTTATGGAACTTGTGCTCATTATGGAGCAACCAACGTCCTCTTACCATTACTCGACGTAATCATCAACGACGACGTCATCATCATCATCGTCGTCATCAACATTGTAATATGTTTAATGATTATTTTGGTCTATGGAAATTAATGAGCCTTAAATTAGTGAGATTACCCACTGTTCCTTGATAGCTTCAATGGTTCTCACACAAGTAAGTGTTCTGTTCAAGTAAAAATTTGGTGTCGCAGAAGAGAGCTTCATTGAAAATATTCAAGTGGAAATGTCAAATCTTTGGTTGTAATTGAAAGATAAGGAAATTCATTCAATTTTTTTCTTTTACTGCTTTACTTTTTATTGTCGTGTTGTTGTTGTTGCCGACGTATGATGTATACTGTGAATGGAATACGATTTTATCTAGTAGAATCGCGCAGAAGAGAAGGATAAACACAATGACCTATTTTTTTTGACATGACACTTAAAATGTAATCGTCCAATCACATTGATGATCTTAATGGTTACCACAAATGTAATGCAAATAATAAAAATTATAATAAGGATTATCTAGAATTTTTGGTAGAATGACGGGTATTCATTTTTGTGAAAGTGGAGCAGCAGCATTTGCAATGCAAATAAGATGCTAAAATGTACCAAAAATACATATAATTTTCTAGATTTCCAATTTGTTTGTTATGTTGATTAATAAAATGTGATTTAGTTTCGTATAAAAGAAATTGATGATGTAATTTATCCTTTCCCATGTATAAACTATTGTTTGAAACTATAAGAGTAAAACAACTAACAGGGAATTATTTTGTCCTCAACTGTTGTTATTGTTATTTACATTGGTTTTGACATGATATTGTATATTAATTTGCAAAAACAAATCTGTTTTTTGTCTAAATAAAAAAAAAACACAGACACTGAGACAAGCTGCAAAAAACGGTCTATGATTTAAAAAAAAAATTAAATGTACATATGTTTCAATTTACATAATATGTAAATACGTAGAGTATACTTCACACATATTATTAATTAAATTGAATTTTAATCGAATTTGCTGATGGACTGTGTAATGTTAGCGAAATTTAATTAGTTTAGTAAATATTAGTTTTTTTTTGTTTATGTAATAGCAATTAAATATTAATAAAACTAACAATGAAGTTAATTTTACACAAAAGTTAATATACAATGTTTTAGCTTAATTGTTGCTGTTGCTGATACTGATACTGGTGGTTGTGGGATAGGCAATAAAGGGTGATTTTTTAAGAGCTATAGGAAAGTTAAAAAAAAAACACATAAAATTCAGAAAAAATGCATGAAATCTTTATTTGAATCGATAGTACGGTCCATATAATTTAATGTTTGAAGATTATTTCATGCAAATGTTGACCGTGACTGCGCCTCAAATGGTCCATCCGCTTAGTCCAATTTTGGCATACTCTTTCCAACATTTCGGCCGGTATCTCATGAATAAATGCTTCAATGTTGTCTTCCTATGCGTCAATTGAAGCGGGCATGTGTGTATTGACATGAGCTTTAACATAGCCCCACAAAAAATAGTCTAAAGGCGTTAAATCGCACGATCTAGGCGGCCAATTGACCGCAATTTGGGCAAAAAAAAGTTGGATATCATCTCACGGTAGCGCTCACCTTTCACAGTTACGTTACGATTCGCATCATCTTTGAAGAAGTACGGTCCAATGATGCCACCAGCCCATAAATCGCACCAAACTGTGACTTTTTCTGGATGCATTGGTAGCTCTTGCATTGCTTCTGGCTGATCTTCACTCCAAAATCGACAATTCTGCTTATTAACGTACCCATTGAGCCAAAAATGAGCTTCGTCGCTGAACACAGTTTTCGAAAAAAACGTGGATCTTTGGCCAACTTTCCAAGAGCCCATTCACCAAAAATTCTACGTTGCGGTAGGTCGTTCGGCTTCAATTCTAGTACCAGCTGTATTTTGAAAGGCTTTACACCTAAATCCTTTCGCAAAATGTTCCACGTTGTTGAGTAACAGAGGCCCAATTGCTGCGAACGGCGACGAATCGATAATTGATGGTCATCATTAACACTGGCCGATGCTGCTGCGATATTTTCTTCACTTCGCACTCTACGTAACCGTGTTGGTGATTTAATGTCCAACAATGTAAATTTGGTGTGAAATTTTGTCACAATAGCCCGAATAGCCGCTTCAGTGGGTCGATTAAACTGACCACAAAATGGAAGAAGCGCGCGATGAACTTTCTTAACAGAGTACGCATTTTGATAATAAAATTCAATAATTTGCAAGCGTTGTTCGTTTGTAAGACGATTCATGGTTAAATTATAGACCAAACTGAAGATGTTTGATAGTGAAACAAAACACGAAACGTGCGTCAGCTGTTTAAACCAGTGTTGCCAAAAAGATAATAGATAAAAAATCACCCTTTATATAGTTTTCTAACATAAAACTTAAAAAAAAACGTAATTTCTCGCGCTGTTGTGAATGAACACGCTTTCTATTATAGATTCAGAACAAACGGCACCTACTTGTTTTTCGACGAATGCGAACATGAATGTTTGAGTAGCTTTTTACTAGATATGCCGATTGACTCGACACTTATACTGCAAAGTTGCTCTCGACAACATCGAGGGGGCTGGCAATGAATGTTCTAACCACTGTTCTAACCAACATATAAGGAAATATTCCTTGTTTTTTTGTTTGTTTTAGAAATAAAGCATAGTCTTAATGAGTCATTATACTTAGACATTAGGGCTACAGCGAAATGTATGGGCGCTTTTTTGTAGGAAATTTTCGGCCGGATTATTGTGCCAATTGATGAAAAAAATACATGACGGAAATTTCAGTTAGATCGGAGAACTATTTTCAATGTCTCAAAGAGGTCAAACCAACTTTCGTTTAAGGAATTGTTTTTTTTTCTCGTAAATATGTAATAATCTAATATTGACGTATATGGACGGCTTCTCGGCCCTTTTTCCAACTTGGTTCCATATAGCCTGTTTATATCTCTACAATACCTTGAAATTTTCAGGACGATCAAACAAAATTTATGGCTGTTATAACGCTTTCCTTTAAATGGGACGTGGCACAGTCCACTTCCACCCTGGCTGTAATTCATATTGTACCACCAACACATACCAAATATCATGTATATATCTCTTATAGTTCATGAGATTCAGCCGTTTAAAGTTTCATGTTTAATACCACGCCCACTGATCCAATTTCGCCCCTTTTTTCTGTTGGTTCAACGAAATTTGCAACCGAATGCATCCACACAAAATTTCAAGGCGATTGAAGAAACATTCTTCCGATATTTCAGTTTCAAAAATGGGCCGGGGCCATGCCCACTAGATATATCAAAAATACAAGTACCTTATTTTCACCACCATCCACACAGCTGCACTCTAAGAAAATTTCAAAAATATACGTTTTGAGTCTACGGTACTAAAACAAACTCATTTTCATATATATAGATTTGACGTTTGACCTCCTATTAAAGTTGTTGAACTTTGCTCAAATTTTGACCACAGCTATTTTAAAACAAAAAAAAAAAAACTTAATTTCCCTTTGCACCCCATGAATGAGGTATGGGATAGCTTCTCGCGTTGTTGTGAATTAACACGCTTTCTATTTTTAGATTCACAACTAACGGCACCTACTTATTTATCGACGAATGCGAACGTCACTGTTTTGAGAAGCTCTTACTAGACACGACGATTGAATCGACGCTTAATACTGCGAAGTTGCTGTCAAACAACATTCGAGGGGAGCCGACAATGAAAGAAAATTTTATTTATTTTTTTCTTTTAAGATGACTGGAGCCAGGTTTGAACCTGCGATCTCCCGCATGGTAGTCGCGTGTTCTAACCACTATGCCACGGCCGGTCCTATTTTAAAACAACTGGCATAATATTCGCCTCGAACAGTATTGCATTTTCGCTGTCTCCCTAATGGATATATGCAAGTTATACTTAAAAAACTGCTGAATTTTGTCGGTCCTACCCCCAAAAATGATAAAGTCTTTGTAGATTTTGGGATAGCCACAATTTGAGCACGATGGGAGTACGTTAACCCTTGCCGCCTTGGGCTTAAACTTTTTAAGTTCCTATAGCCATGTTGGAGAGGCATAATTCAAGAAGGACTAGTCCAATTTTGCTTAAATAATAAGTTCCTCTACCATTTTCATTTCTATTTTCCTCTGCATCGTCAATAGTTTCGAAATTATAAATAAATTTATGAAAAAAATAATAAAAGGTAACTTAAAAAATTCAAATTCAATTTTTAAAGGTTTTTCATAAATTTATATATAACTGCGAAGCTGTTGAGTATGCAGAGATCCGGCTCTCTCGTCGTTCATCGAGTGAGGACTTTATTATTAAAATACTTGCTCAGGGTATTCTAGCAGTGGTTTGCGATCAACACTGGTCTCTTGATTTCCATGCTGACATTAATATTTCAGTTTACGGCGGAGCCAATGTAGACTAAATTATCTACCACTTACAATTTATAGCTGCCAACGTTCAAGCAGCGTCTCAAATGACTCTTTTATCGTTAAAACAAATAAATGTGTTTTTTCTCATTAACCACTGACTGCTTAATACTTGAAAAGGTCGCAGTAACATTCCGCAGTCAATGATATCTGCGTATATCATAGTACTAGTTGTGTTTACTGCAGCCTTCCGCATAATCATATCCACAAGGATGTTAAAAAGATCGTATAACCGCTTGTCGCCTTGTTTTACCCCTCGCTTGGTAGAAAAACCCCCTGCAAATTGTCGCCTTTTTTCACTGAAGACTACGTGACAGTTAGTGCTATCCCACAAAGCGTATCAGTTATCTGGGAATACCATACTCGGCCATAACATCTAATAGTTTCTGTCGTTGTAATCGCAAAACAAATTACACTATGTAATAAGATTTTTGTTCCTGGGTTGTAATAGTTATTTCCTAGTCAGTTAGGACCCAAAAGTATAGAAAACAGCTATTGTCGCAAAGATAACTTTGCTTTTTTGACCATGGCAGCGCTTATCTGCGTGCACACTACAGTGCACACTGGAATGGTCACGTGAATGGCCACAACGAACTGAATTCACAGTGGGGAGGAACAACGTCAAGTGGGAGCCCTTGGTGGACCCCCAGAAGGTACTGATGCCACCACTCCACATCAAACTGGGTCTTATAAAGCAATTCGTCAAAGCTCTCGACAAAAATTCTTCAGCGTTCAAGTACCTACAAGACTTGTTCCCTAAGCTCTCTGAGGCGAAAGTTACAGTCACAAAAGCAAAGTTTCCGAGGAATATTAGGTGGTTTCCATACTTTTAAGACATAACAGACTAGGAAATAACAATTACATCCCAAGGACAGCAATTTTTTTATTTTTGTTACATAGTGTTATAGGTGTCAATAAGCATTTCTTGGGTTATCTTCAGGTTTTGTCCTAGTGTAAATATCTGGTCGGTACAGATACACACAGATAAGATCCAATAAAGTTCCCTAGGATGGGCCAGGACAGGACCTAGTATGAGATGGGTAAAAAGCCGATCCTTGTTGGTACCCTCACTTGGAACGCTTTCCTTAAGGACATGACATAGTTAGACATGGAACAGGACATAAAACACTCAGATACCAATCATCGGGCATGTACTTCTTTGGCCAAATTATGTTTATGAGCAGGTACATGGACGTTTGCAGCTCATCGCCGCCTGCAGCTGTCCTGATTTCGTTTTGGCTTGGTGGCGGACAATGTCTTACGTCGTCGATAATTGTCGTGATGTTGCCTTCGGAAACGAGCATAGTAGGAAAGTGTTGCCTCCATATTTGCAGCACGCTCTGCGTGTATGTGACCCGATTTCCATCTCTGTTCTTACATGCGGGTATCCCCGTTCTAAAAATCTTTGCTTTTTACCTTTTGGTAGAACTTCCGGACTTCAATATCCCAGTAATTTTCGATATACTGGATCTCTCCATAGTTTTTTGTTTGTTGTTTGAAGTATTTGAGAGATTTGGTTGGAATAGGCATTGGCTATATCAGTGATATGCAGCTTAGTGATGTCTAAGTTATTTTGCGTTTGGTTACGAGCGACTGGGTGTTGATTAGATGCAATATTTGTACCGCACATCACACGCACGTCCATAACGCATGAGGTATGCTTTCCATCGATTACCATGTGACCAATCTGGTTTCATGTTCAAATTCGTTACTTTCTGCATGGCAGCTGTAAAAGATTTCACTGTTCTTTCATCGTATGCATACCTGTCCCGTCCATCGCATTTCCTGTATGGCGGTGACGTTAGCCTGGTAATTGTCGACAACATCCACCAACTAGATTGAGACACCATATCTGTAGAGAGTTAGGACATTATAGGTACACATCCTTATATCGTTGTCCTTAGAAAATTTGCGAGGGTCATCAACATTTGGAGGGATGTTCTTGGTTTTTTTTTTCTTCGTATTTTCATAATAATTGTTGTTATATAAGAGTAGTGGCTTATTAGGTCTAATTTATTATTTGCTCTTCCAAGAAAATTATACGACTAGCAAATTTGTTAAACTCATCTTAAAGCACATTAAATTTCTCATATAATGCAATTTTAAACTCATCAAACTGAAAGTTACTTCTCTATAACAATTTGCCTCCCCCTCGCGTCCCATTGCTGTAAACAAAGTTAACTATCTACTTGTCTACCCAAAAGAGTATCCCTAAACCTCAAGAGAAACAAAATAAAGTATTTTTTTCCAATAAATAACTTCATGAATAACAAACTTACAACAAAGTTCCAAAAAATTGCACCGACTACAAAGAGAGGGATAATACTTTTGCTTTCCTTCAAATGCAAGCCTTTCAAGTAGCTTAACAAGTTTGCTACAGTTTGAACAGTTAAAAAAGAATATGTTTTGTACTCGCATCTTAGGGGAAAGGTCGAAGGAATGATTACAAATTTTCGGAATATTTTAAAGACCTATATTGTTGGTTTATAGAATTATTTAATATTTATAGAATTAGAAAAAGTTTTGAAATTCCAAAAAAAAAAAATCTCATTTGCACAAGTGCGCACTTCCAGTTGTAACTGTCTGTCTGTCTGTCCTTACTGGCATACTAGCTTTATCCTTTTTACCTCCGCTATGGGGTTTTACTGTATACGTATATACTTTTTTCGTACTCTTAATGGTGTACTGGCGGGGGGATTGGTGGAGAATGTGTTATAATAAACTGCCACATTTAACATTTTAACCTCTGCGCTGCCGGGTGCAATAGCCCACAACAATTGTTTCACAAACTCCCTCGGTACGACAGGCGCACACGACACAAGCAGCATTCAAGGAGTTGAACATTATACCTACCTAGGAGTTGTTTGTTTTTAGTATAAACATTATTCAGAAACAATAATAATGAATATTTATATAGACAGCAAAAATGAAATGAAACAAACCAACAATGGTGGTGGGGAAGAAAAAAAACACAAAAATGAAATATGCATAAAATATGGGTGGGTCACAGGGTATCCAAAGAGAAAGAGAGAGAGAGCTTGAATGTCTTCGGTTTTCATCATACTGATGCTGGTTTTGTTCAACGACGGTACGCTGATGATGTTGATGACGATGACGATGATGACAGTGGTGGCGGTATGCCTCTGTTGTGTTGGTACTATGTGTCATCGCCTTAAAAACAAAACAAAAAACTTGCAAAGTTATGATGAGATGTATGAGTGATGAGGTGCTTTCATTCGTCTTCAGTTTATTAAACTTTACTTTCAGCTGCATACGATGATGATTCAATGTGATGAGAGCACAGTAGAAATATAAAAGTTATGGATACAAAATTATGAGAAAATAAAAACATTGGCAGAAAATTCAGGACATTCAGGTACACGGCTTCACCAGATAAAAGTTATCACAGAGAGACTTTGGGTTTATAAGGTAACTAGGAGCATAAGGAGTATAAGACACAAGGGCTTGTATAGGCATTATTAGAAACATATTCCACTGAACTAGTTTTAAAGTAGAATATAGAATAAATAGACTATAGATTGTTGTGCATTACAAAATTGAGTTGTTAAGAAAAACAAAAACAATCAAGTTTTATTTACATAAAAGAATAATGACTCCTGCAACAGTGCTCTATTTAATCAAAACAAAGAAGGATTACACTATACAACACCAAAACACCACTTATTTTGTCAATAGTGCGTCAAATGTTGGTTTCTAAATGATCAATCGTTGTAGGGTTATAAGCGTAGACCAGAACTCTGGCGTATTTCCACAAAAATTAGTCTAATAGTGTCAAATTACACGTAAGAGGTGGCCATTTCACAGGTCCATTTCTTGAGATAATTAGGTTACCAAATGTTTGGCTCAACAGAGTGATGGTTTCATACGCCATATGACATGTTGCGTCGTCTTGTTGGGACCAATTATCCTTCAAATAATTTGCATTGACGTGAGAGATACAGAAGAGATACTCCGTACGTTATACCGAGATATAACAGCGTTAAAATTTACAAAAAGTGATAAAAATCCACTTTGAACAAAAAAGTTCGTATGTCCTTTAAACTACAGAATACAACATTTTTCAGCTCTTTGATTTGGGACTCAATTCTGAGAACTGCAAGTGAAAGTATCGCCAAAAAGAAGAAGTTCTGCATCATTCGTTCTGTGAAGTTAAATGCCATAATATTTTAATAACGATTTGAAGTTAGTAAGTATCGTATAGGGGAATTTGCCACGTTTACGGTTCTTTTGTTTGACATAACTTGAGAACCACTAGTCCGATTTGGCTGAAACAAATTTAAAAAAATTAACAATTACAATTCCTTTGATCTGTTCATATAATGTTTACCAACATAAGCAACAGTTTCACTTTTCTATTTATCAAAAGATTTTGAACTGGGTTTATTTTGCAGAAGGTACAATAAAACTGTTGTACTCCGTGGCGTATGATTACTTGTTGGTACAATAAAAGTACTTCTTGGTACAAAAAAAGTTCTTTTTGGAAAAGCGAATTATCTTGATGGTACAACAAAAGTACATTTCGTAAAACAAAAGTGTTTTATGGTACAATAAAAGCACTTTTTTGTACAATATAAGCCCTTTTTGTACAATAAAAGTACTGATTGTTACAACAAAAGTACTTTTTGGTACAACATAAGTACTTTTTACTTCAACAAATGCTATTTTTAGAAGAATAAATGTGATTTTTAAATGTACTTTTTGGAACAGTAAAGGTACTTGCAAATACAATAGAAGTACTTTTTAATACAATAAAAAAACTATTTAATACAATGAAAGTACTTTAGGTACAATATTAGACTATAATGTACAATTTAAACCCTTGTAGTACAAAAAAGGTACTTTACGTAAGGTGACAGTAATTTTTGGTACAATAAAAGATCTTGTTGGCAGAATGTAGTACTTGTTGAGATTACCAAATATATTTTTGGTACAAACAAAGTACTTTTCGATACCACAAAAGTATTTTTAGGTACAATAAAGTACTTGTTGGTTCATTGTGTTTTCATTGTCGGCTCCCCTCGTTGACAGCAACTTCATAGTATTAGTGTCGAGTCAATCGGCGTGTCTAGTAAGAGCTTCTCAAACAGTGACGTTCGCATTCGTCGATAAACAAGTAGGTGCCGTTAGTTGTGAATCTAAAAATAGAAAGCGTGCTACGCGAGAATCTATCCCATACCTCATTCATGGGGTGCAAAGGGAAATTAAGTTTTAAGTAAGTACAACAAAAGTACTTAAGGTAAGGTTAAAGTACTTATGATTAAAAAAAAGTACTTTTTGGTACAATTAAGGTACTGTGGTACTGTGTGAACAAAGTATAGGTACTGTTTAACACAACAAAAGTACTTAATGTGAAAGATCTTTTAAGTACAACAAAAGTATTTGTGGTTAAAATTTCTAGAATTTTTGGTACAACAAAACCCCGTAAGTCTAGGTGAAAGTACTTTTTGTCACAATAAAAGTATTTTCTAGTACAATAGAAATACTTTTTGGTTCACTAAAAACCCCTTTTAGTACTATAAAAGTAGTTTTCAGTACTTACAAAATAAAATTACATTATGGCTGATACAAAAGTATTTTGTGGTACGATAAAAGTACTTTTTTGTGGGAGCAAAAAATGCACTTTTTGAACATTGAATGAATTTTTGATAGTACGACATATAATAGTATACATTAGGGTGGCAGCGTTAAATCAACTTAATACAAATACAAGAGCGGAATATTGCATCAGTTGTTATAAAACGGGTATGGTCAAAATTTGAGCAAAATCGGACGACTCTTAGTCGTGCCCCATAAAGGTCAAATCTATATACAGTCGAAACTCTCTATAACGAATTCCAAGGGACTGGAAATTTACATCGCTGTAAAGAAAATTCGCTATATACAAAAAAAACACACAAATTTTGTTTTTTTTTAACATTTATTATTTGTAGTAGTCAGTTTTTTTGGTTTGAAGTACATTTTTCCACTTTTCTTCTTCAATATAATTTTCTAATACATTTAGAGAAGTAAACACAGTACATATCGCGATATGCAAAGGCAAACTGATAGCGACTGCAAGAAATGTGAGAGATGGTAATGATACCAGTTGTCACTTGCATAGTTCGGTGGTTCCCCAAAATACACTTTCAATTTTAATAAATTCATTATATGGAGATTGAAAACGCTTTAATCTTGAAGTTACGGTCGCAAAAATGCTTCGTTATTAGGAAATATTCGCTATAGGGAAATTCGTTATATGGAGATTATAATACATTCAAAGTAGACCCAAAACACAGTGTTCTTATAATTGCTTCGCAATAAAGAAAATTTCGTTATATAGGAGTTCGTTATAGAGAGTTTCGACTGTATACGAAAATAAGTGTGTCTTTGTTTGTTTGCATTTTTTAGTAACATAAATACTCGAAAATGATTTGACCGATCTTTTTGAAATCACAGAATGTATCTTAGATGTCGGTGGTGAAAATAGGCTACTTCCATTTTGATATATTAAGTGGGTGTGGCCCCGCCCATTGGACCCTATTTTTTAAACCGCAATATCTTAAGGACTGCTTCTCCAATCGCCTTGAATATTTGTGTTGATACATTCAGCAACAAAGTTCGTGATCCAACAAAAAATTGGCTGTATCGGATCAGTGGGCGGCCCCCTTTTTCAATAGACCGATTGTTGACCTGTAGATAGTCCATGGCTATACTTGCTTGTGATTGGATTAAGGGGCACCGCCCATACAACTTAATAATTAAAAACCCCATATCTCATGAACTGTCAGAGGAATGAAGATAAGATTTGTTATCTAGTCGTAGCTGCAGTATTAATTACAGTCAGGGTGGACGTGGGCGGTGCCCCTTTCCAAATCTCTCTGACCACTTTTCTTATGGACCGATTGATACGAAACTTGTACAAAGTAGTACTGATGACCTGTTGATAGTCCTTGGCTATACTTTGTTGTGATTAGAAAAAAAATTAAAATTTGAAAATGGATATATCTCGTGAACTACCAGAGGTATGACGTATAGATTTGTTACATATGATGTTGGTATATGTAGTATGAATAACAGTCAGGGTGGAAGTGAGCTTTGCCAAGCCCCTTTTTAAATAAACCTTTATAAATGCCATAGTAATAGTATGATCGTCCTCAAAATGTCACAGAATGTTGCAATTCGCCTAGAGATATAAACAGGCTATTTGGAAACAAGTTGGTAAAAAGTGCCGAGGTGCTGTCCACGCACATCAATATTTACCTATTAAACTTAATCAAACAATTGTCCGTACACCAGGTTGTTGAGGATATATCGTAGTTGCGCCGGTTGAAAAAGTGATATGTTTCAAATTTACTTTACAGGTATGTGTTTTTCAATTACTTTTCAGGATAACTAATCGGTAGTAAACCCTATTAATAGATGTTCTTCGGAGTTGGACATAAAAACAGCTTTTGTGTAACTGAGGGGGCACAATTGGATGGAGCAATCACTGGAATTTCAGTATTTTTATATCACTAAAAAGCTTTTCACTTGCCGAAGATGAATTTATTTGCTATAAATCTCAAATCTCTTGTCCCTATATAGTATCATAAATTTTTCATTTCATTAAGTTTTCGATAATTTATATTATTTTCCGCAGTATCCTAATTTGCACTTTAGTACTCTTCATTTACCACAACATTGTGGGGGCGTTAACTCGCCTGAACAAAGTAAGTGGTATCTCTTAGGCAATATATCTTCATTATTAGCGCACAATTATTTTGTAAATGAATTTTATAGTCATTCAAAGTCATATACTCAGCCTATTGACAATAGCTGGTAATAAACATATCATCGTTACATTGAACGCACAAGTGTGATGATTATAATAAAGGCTCACAGAGTACATTTTCAGCCTTATTACAGCTCGCTCTTATGGCTGATGATAATGGCAATGATGGCAACGATGGCGGCACTGCTGATAGTGATGGCTTTGGCGTAAAATGTTAATTATTGCCATTGACGATACACATACACACACTCACACATACACCTCTCAAGCTACAATCTATACAAATTATAGGCATGGAGCTGAGCCATAATCATGTTTGACAAGCGCCACCACAATTGAACAACATACTCGAACATCGTGTACGCCGACACAAAACCGACATGGCATGATATTAATTTATAACTACAAAATCTATCAACCGCCAGAACGCCAGCAAAAGAATTTAACACAACCCAACTACCAGCAACACCGGCAGCAGCACCAGCCGTTGGCTGTGTACAACAACTTTGTTCGTTCAAGAGTATCCTGAATATGACATGAACGATACGAATAAATACCTACAAACCCTAAATAGCTTCAAAACAAACATATTAAAGAGTGAGAAGGAGTTTCGTCCAGTATCCTGTGCTAGAGATGGCGCAACTTTGCTGAAACAGAGTGAGGATGACATCCATACAAATTATACTTCCTTCCAAATTTTTGGCATAAAACCGTAATAACAAGTAGCAACTTCTATGATGGGTAGTTGTAGTGGCAGTAGGCGGTTGGCCTTAACTTTTTATGAATCTATGTACCAGCACTACGTCTTCTACGTAGGAACACAACGACCAATGCAGCAAAAAAAAACTTAACCACCTCCTTGTCTGTGTGTGCGTTTGTGTCTGTTGTATAGATGACAGGATATTCCTACAACACTAAAGGAAAGAAAATTGGTTATGTCAGTATCAACGAAATGTAATTAGCAATATTTATGAATATTATTAGTTAGTACTCTGTGTAAGAGTTTGTATGTGTGTGTCTGCTTGGGCAAAAGAATACTTTAAAATTAACATATTTCCATGAAATTGGCTAACAACAATGGCACTAAGCAAATTGTGCTCGCTCTCTTTCCAAGATGCTGTGGTATAGTACACGCAGCCATAAACGCCAGAGATGGTCGCTTCATTATTATCGTTGTCATTATCAGCTAACGAGAGAGAGAGAGAGAGATACTCGTAGAGATAGAGAGTGGGCATGGTAAATAAGCAATAATTTTTAATTAATATTCAAGTGATTAATAAACATAAATTTCATGATTAGCGAAACAAGTGTAATTACATTTGTTTTATGGCATTCGCTTTTGTTGTTGTTGTTGTTGTATCTCCTTATTTTTTATCATAATCACCATAAAGAAATTATGTAAATAGATAAGAAAATTCAAATTATCCTACAAGTATTAGGAGGTGGCGTATAATTAATATTAATTAAGAACGAGCAGTAAATATTTTTTACCGTTACATGGGGTGGGGGCTTTCGTATACATATTGAAATATTCAAACCAGTGAATTTGAATAAGAATGTAGTCGCCGTTATGGAATTTTGAATAAAATTACTATTTAAGTAAATTTGTTGAATAAAATTCAACATTGAGTGAGATCGGTGGTTATATACTCATACATTATTCAATCGAATGTGATTTAGATGTAAAAAATTGCTGCTGACATCATAGGATACATTGTGCTGTTATTCAAATTTACTACGCACTTTTTTGAGGTTACTTGAAATGCATATTAGAAGTAATCTTCCTCAGAAATTAACTATCAAAATCTCAGCATGTCTACACTAAAGGAAGGTCTACTGACACACCTCTCTCCTCTCTATAGTAAGTATAATAGATAACTCCCTCAAGAATAACATCTACACTCAGAGGACTTTCCAAAGCATCCAGGAAGTATTCAGCAACATATTACCATCAACAATCCTAATACAATTACATCATATGGGGGTTAACAGTTCCGTGACTCAACTTTTAGGAATCTTTCTGGTGAAAAAAAAAAGTTCAGAGGTGCATGGAATGTTAACCTCATGTATTTGCCTCCGCCAAAGCGGACTATTGCTTAACCCACTTAAAATAGAGCTTATCCTGTTTCCTCATAAATATAAAATACTAAAATTTTAACAACCGTCGTTCACCGTCACTTAATGGGGTACAATTGCAGTTGACAGAGCCAGTCAAGTATCTAGGGTTTATCCTTGACAGGAAACTGTCTTGCAAATTCAATATGGAGAAGAGGGTTGATAAGGCATATGCTGCTCTTTACTGCTGTATAGAGGTTGTAGGCAAGCCCTGGGATGGTCTCCAAAGGTAACTTGTGTATTTATACAGTAACTTGTGGACCCGGCAATACTTCGCTAGTGCATACTTGAAGAATACTTTTAATATATTTGGCTTGCTTACTTAAAGGGCTAAGTTTAAGAGTCGATCTTGTACGTTCTGTAAACAATTCTTTACCCCAAGTTAATCCTTAACCTGATGAAACTAATAACTACTCACCAACCGAAATTAAAATGTTTGCCTTCATATTCCCGCTGACCGAAAATAAATATTTTGTCGGTTTATTCATATCTGCATTGCAGAGTACTAAAAAGGCTCATTCACATCATGGACGCAGCATAAGTAGTCCTTTAACTTTACTACTTCAAAAAGTGTCAGCAAATACAATTTAAAAAAAGCCATTGAAATCCTTCCCTTTTGCTTCAACAAGAGTACTTATTTTTAAAATAAACGATTTTTTTGGTACAATAAAAGTACTTTTAGCGTGTACAATAAAAGTACTTATTAATGCATTTAAAGTATATTTTGGTACAATAAAAGTACTCTGTGGAACAATTTATTTTTGTGTACAATAAAATTACTTTTTAATATTATAAATTCTACTGTTTAGTACAAATAATTGTACTTTTTGGTTCTAATGATGTACTTTTTAATACCATAAATGTACTTTTTGGTAGAATAAATGTACTTTTTTATACAATAATAGTACTTTTTATTAATTAAATTTTACTTTTTGTTAAATCGTCTACATATTCATAGTCGTCTTGCCGTGCATTATATGTGTACCAAATTTTATCTCTCTGGGGCTAAAATGCAGTTTGGCCACGCCCACTCTGCCCACTGAACCACAATTCAAATATCGTCTACATATTCATATTCGTCTTGCCGTGTACTACCTGTGTACTAAATTGTATCTCTCTAAGGCTAAAATACAGTTTTGCCACGCCCAGTCCGCCCACTGAGCCAAAATTCGAATATCGTCTACATATTCATAGTCGTGTTGCCATGTACTATCTGTGTATTACATCTAACTTTCTAACTCTAAAAATATGTTTTGCCACGCCCACTTCGCCCACTGTTCGCGTAATACAATTTCGTTTGCATATTCATATTACTGTTGCCGACTACTATTTGGGTATCAATTTGTATCTCTCTAGCTCAAAATAAAAGTTTTGCCACACCCCCTCCGCCCACTGATCCAAAATCTAAATTTCGTCTCGTGTTGTCGAGTACTATCTGTGTATCAAATTTTACCGCACTGGGGATAAAATACAGTTTGGTCACGCCATCTCCGCCCACTGATCCACAATTAAAATTTGGTTTATTAAAATTTCGTTTGCATATTCGTATTCGTGTTAGCTAGACGATCTGTGAACCTAATTTTTTACCTCTAGGGCTAAAATACAGTTTTGCCACGCCCAATCCGTCCACTGATCGAAAATTCAAATTTCGTCTGCATATTCCTACCCGTGTTGTCGAGTACTATTTGTGTACCAAATTTTATCTGTCTGGAGTTTGGACACGCCCCCTCGGCCCACTGATCCAAATTTAAAATATCGTTCGCATATTCATATTCGCGTTGCCGTGTCATATCTGAGGTTAAAAAATATTATCTTATTACGGCCTAAATACAGTTTTTCCACGCCCACTGATCCACAATTCAAATTACGTCTGCATATTCATAGTCGTGTTGGCGAGTACTATCTGTATACCAAATTTTATCTTTTTAGCTCTAAGAAAAAGTTTTGCAACGCCCACTTCGCCCACTGAACGTAAATAAAAATTTCATCTGAATATTCATATTCGTGTTGCCGCAAAATATCTGGTTGTCAAATTTTATCTTTCTAGCTCTAAGAAAAGGTTTTGTCACGCCCACTCCGCCCTCTAATCGAAAATTAAAATTTCATTTGCATATTCCTATTACTATTGTGTCGAGGTCAAAGTTGGTAGGGAAGGGGAAAAATCCACAACAAGCCCACAACTGCCCCGGAGTCGCCGCTAGAGGGTAAAATGTGTGACCCCCCATTAATTTTGCACTCCTAAAATTTTACCCCAACAAACCTACTCCCCATCTGCAAACCCCTAAGGAGGTTACCATACAAAACTAAAATTTTTATAAAATTTGCTACCAGGGTTGTCACTGCTCCAAAAGTGCCCATAGAGATGTCAATTGTATGACCGACTCCCAATATTTTTGCAACCCCAACAGTTTCTCGGAACCTCCCTCTACCCTCTATCTCCAACCCTCAATGTGGTCCCTATACTTTTTTTTTTTAATTTTTATAATTCTTTTATGAAATCATCTCCAGCTGCTCCCATGGTGTCTCCTAGAAGTGTAAAATGTATGACCGATCCCCACTAATAATTGAAAATTGACCCACTCTAGTAACAACATTTTATTTAAATTAAAATGTAACCAGTGCGTAAGCGATATTTATTGTTCATTAACTTGCAATTGCGATCCTACATATAAACTTACATTTTCATAGCATTTAATACTGACACAATCCATACACACAATAATTTAATGCCTCTCTTATTTAATATTCTCTATCAAAATATTGACATATGATAGTAAAGTGCCACAGTTTGTCGCCTAAGTTCATTAAAAATTACAAATAGTTTTATTGCACACGAACACTATGCCTCATTGCCTTGTCCAAACATATAGTGTAGTAGATAGATAGACATATACCAATTCCTTTTTCTACTTCTTTCTTTATCTTTGCTATAGTTTCTGCAAATTACATTTGTTGATTTTTCCAATTTTAATTTACTCTTACTTGAGGCTCTATCGCCGGCGCCACACAAAAAAGCTTAATATACTATCGTTTTCATTTTTTTGGTGAGTCTTTGCCTTTCCTGGCACGGTGGCGTTTAGTTGCATCTAATCAAATTCAAATTTCATTTAGGTTAGTCATATGTGTGTCGTGTGTATGTGTGTGTGATGCACAAAACCTTAACGTCACTATGCCTCCCCACCCCCCTGCTCTCAGCGTCTAAACAAACAAGCCTTCGTCAGAGCGTGTTTTTTATGGCCTTTGTTTATGTGAAGTGTTGAAATAGTGCTCAACACTTTGTCATAAAATTCAATTAAAATTCAATTCCAGTAAATTGCGTATGTCTTTCCTGATGCTTTCGCTCCTTCTGCTGCGTTTGTGTGTGTGTAGTAATTTAAAAGCTGTTTCGTTTTTCTGAGATTTGTTTTATTTCTTTGCTCTTAGTTTCTTCATATGCAAGCAAATGCTTCAAGTTTCAAGTTGCACAGAGTTTGCAACATTGAATTGTGGATATCGAGTGGTGGGAAGGGGGAAAAAACAGTATCAAGAGTGTTTGCATACATCAATGAATTTTCTGGTGTGACAGACTGCAACGACATGACAAAGTTAACGTTTTTGAATACTAAATAGAATTTTAACTGTATCAAGGTTTCACAGCTGCGTTGGTGAAAAAATCTTATTTATTTATAGGCAAGGACCGAGGGGGATTAACTGGGTGAAAAGTGTTTGCAGTTGAATAAAAATAGGCTGGTAGGAACTTAACATAAGTCTAAATAAGAACGCGCTAAAAGATTATTTGTTTAAGTTTCGTTCATGAAATGCAATGATAACTTTTTTTAACAGTTAACTTTATACCTATCTAAACCTACAATTTGTCACATCTTTATTGACGAAATGTGTGCGGTTACTATAACGGTTGAATAAATGCAGTGGTTTTCAGGCTGATATCTTGTCATTCTGAAAGCCGCGGACGCGATTGTGGGATGTGGAATTGATATAATCTGTCTGGATAGACAAGCTGCAATAAAAGCGATCCTTTGTACCTAGTGTAAATCAAAGTTGGTGAGGAATTGTAAGCAGAAGTTAGATGGCTTCTGGCTGTCAGACACTGTTGGGTCCCGAAACCTTGTGATATCTCTGGGAACGAATCAGCAGGCTTATTGGCTACAGGAGGGTGTACTGTGCCTCACAACGACTTTCTGATGGACGTCTCTTTGCAATATTTGTGGCATAATATAGGATTGGATATGGAAAACAGCCATATTCGATTATATAACAGCTAGAATCGATTGTATAACAGCTAGGACGCTGTGGCCCAAACATACATAGTTTGCCTGGGTAGGAGTGATTTGAGTTCGCTGCAATGTCAGGTACAAATGGGATAGACTCATATAGGACTAGTGTGCGGTGAGAACATCTTCTTTAAAACTGTCCCGCTCTAGCCCGTAGGATGCTAATATACTTACGCCAAGGATGTATAAAGGATCTACAGTCGTTAATAGGTTTTATGCGGAGCATTCCAAGGTTGATTGAGTCAAAATAATTGGCACAGGTACAATTTTGTACCATGATTTTCTCTTATTTTTCTATCAATCAAGTATTATTTTCTTATCTATTTATTTATGTAGTACTCACACATCCGGGGAATTATCCAATTTGAGTAATTCTGATTATTATTCACTTGGGAATAACCAGAAGATCTCTTTGGAGGTTTTCAAGCAGTTCACAGCGTCGAAAGATCACGTATTCCCCGGGCAATACCACTGAAATAGCAAATGTGTAACTTATATGGCATGCTACCACCAATGCGTCTTAGGAAGTAGGTAACATAAGTTACTGTGGCCCAATACAGAGGATCTCTTAGTGGCTTTGGCAGCCCCAAGAAACTAGGATCGGGCGCGGTGGCCTAATAAGCCACTCTCCTTAAACAAAGCAATTATTATGAGAATACAAAGAAAAGAAAAAATGTTGACGACCCCCGCATAAAGACCATGATTTAAGGATATGCACCTGGAATGTCCGAACTTTATACAAAGATGGTGTCTCTATCCAACTGGCGGATGTTCTCGACACTTACAAGGCTGATATCACCGCCATATAGAAAATGGAAGGGACACGATTTTGGGGCTTATGTCCGGACAACTTGCCGCACATAACCCCCATATGCCGCAGTTAGTCTCGTTGCGTAATTAGCCTTGCTACTCTCTCTCTATCCAGCGCGAGACGCATACGCCGCAGTTAGTCTTGTTGCGTAATTAGCCTTGCTACCCCATCTCTCAATCCAGCGCGAGAAGAATGCGGTGGGGGCACGCCCCCCACTTCATCAACTTCATCTAGCTTTTTCATTACTTTAAGTCGCAAAATTAGTTTGGGTGTTTGGGTGTTGTTGGGGCTTATGTTCGCTATGCCCCGCGGACACCCCTGTAAGTGACCGAATTGTCACTATTCGCATCCGGACGAAATGTTTTTACATTAGGCTGATTTTCGTGCCCGCCCTAACGGAAGACAAAGATAAGGACATTAAAGATGCATTCTATGATTGCCTGGAGGAAATAAATGACCGCTGACTTACACGTGAAATTAAAATTGTTCTGGGAGATTTTAAGCTCAAATAGGAAGGGAAGATGACTTACGGTGAAGGATTCAGCCTAGTTAGCTTCGCGTCGGCAAGAAACATTATAGTGAGTGGAACTAGATTTCACCTTTAAGATATCCTCAAGGCAACCTGGATATCCCCTGTTCAGGCATGTCTCAAACGTTATAGAACACCTTCGATCTTTACGCCTTCGCGAAGGCAGCATAAGTGACTAAATCACACCAATCATCGACGACGGAGTAGATTGTCCACCACCGAGCCAAAACGAGAAACTGCGGGAGCCGAATAAGAAATTAAAAAGGTTTAAAGAAGAATAGATCTTTAATGCGGATACTTTAATATAAAAGTGCGAACTAATAGCAAAATGGAGCATAAAAATACACAGTACTACATTTTTCATTTCATTGATTTAGGACTCAATTCTGAGAACTGCACGTGAAAGTAGCTCCAAAAAGAAGAAGTTCTGCATCATTCGTTTTGTAAAATTACATGCCTGTCCTAGTTAGCTGAAGCAAATTTAAAAAAATAAAGAATTAAAATTCCTTTAACATGTTCATATAACGTTTCCCTATATAATCAACAGTTTCACTTTTCCATTCCTCAAATGATGTTGGACTGGGTTTATTTTGTAGCTGTTACAATAAAACTTTTGTACTCCGTAGCGTATGATTTACGTGGAATATTACTTATGATAATCATACGTCACCATTTAACAATATAAGAAAAGTTTTCGTTAATTTTTTTCAAATGCTCCTTGAGCTTATGCTGTAGTAAAGTTCTGCTTTAGACTGTAAACTAATGAAATTTATGTACTCTCTTTAATATTTTTTTTTCAATATGTCCGAAGTTTGTTGATAACTCTTCCATCAATCATTTAAGATGTGTCAATATCGCACTAAAATATTAGTATAATTAAATGTCTACGCCACTTTACTAAATTACTCATTTAAGTTCTACCGTCAACCTAGATTATTATATCTATCACATCAACTATCCCTCTTTTTTACTAATCCAGCTAAAACATGGTCTGTCATTCAGCAAAACTTCTTTGCCTCTAGTATATATGAGTATGTCACTATTATAAAACCCTGAGACTGAATAAATTCCCATTCATTCTTTTCTACAAATTGTTCGTAGTTGTACAACGTAAACTAAAACAGTAAAATACAATAAGTCTTTTTGAGCGTTTACGTATAGTCTTGCTGTTAATGTAAGGTCGTTGTGCAATGCTTTATCTCTCCCGCTTTATCCCTCTCTCTCTCTCTCTTGCCTACTCACCATTTATATGTTATGTGTGTTTTCTCTATTATTTCTTAAGATTGTTAAACAAATGATAATTTATGCAAATGTCTAAACATTTGCCGTCAATGGTTGCCTGTTACCATAGTCTTAGAGTATTTTTTCTTAAGGGTAGAATTGTCGCTGTGTGTGTGCGAAAAATTCCAAGAAGTCCTTCACATACATCTCCTCCTGAAACACAAGGGCGGCAGCAATTGGTTTGTATAGGGATTACTGGGCCACATTTTCTGACTGTGGCAAAACGACCAAGTGAACAGCTACTAAACCAAGCAAACCAAGACGTCGTTTTATTTAAGACATTTCACATAGTACGTTATGCATACCAAAAATCCTTAAAAAGCTGCCAGCAGCAGTGTGGGTGGTGGTTATGGTAAGCCTACGCTCGTTACGCTCGTACGCTTTGTTCTTTACGTTACATTGTTACTTTTACGGTTGTGGCTTGGCTGCTCTATCGTTTGCTGTCATTTATTATGTTTATTATCTTTTATAACAAATTATCTGCAACACATTTAACATAAAATTTTATGAGTGCCAGAAAAAAAGAACAATACACACACACATACACACGGAGAGACAGCTAAGGCGAAACACGAGACAAAAGTAAAAAGGTAAATATGCAATAGTAAATTTCATGTTTGGATCTTTTGGTTGGGCGTAGAAGGGGCCATAATGAAAATGCAAAGTATATCATATATCACAACGGAAATGGTGATGAAGATGGTCCTATGAGACGGAGTTTTGTTGTTGGTGTGCCTTTTGGTTTTGCAAATGAAAGTATATTTTCCTATCTAGAGGGCTTATAAGCGGAAAATGGGCAATTCTGTTGATACCGTAGGACAAGAAGTTTTCGCATGACACTTTAAAATGAGGCTACAATTAACTTTTGTACTGTTTCGTACGTGTAGAAAACATATCTAAGTTGTTGGAAATTGTATTAAAAAATGCTAAGGTTTTAGAAAATTTCGTAGAAATTTCAAACTTTTATAAAAAGTTTTTTTTTTTGAATTGTCAGTGCTAAATATGTAAGTAACTTTTGTGTTTTCTATAATAAACATATTTATGATTTAAAAAAGATTTATTTGGTATACCTTAATTCACTTCAAGTCTCACTAATCTGCTAACGGAATTATAAAATCTGCGACAAAATGTTTGTGTGTGTGATAAGTTGTCGACAGCCAGCATATCAATCGATAACACTCCCGACAGACAAATTCGTCGGGAGATCCATGTGTCTGAACGTGCCTTTAAATATTATAAAAAAAATTGCTGTTTATTACAATAAACTCCTTAATTAATATTAATCATACGCTACCAAGGTTATATTCTCAATATCATAAATTTCACTCTCTTTACTTGTGATGTTGTTTACAGCTTGATTAAAATCTATTTGTGTACATATTGCGAAGTGCTGGTGTCTGCCAATTGATTAATTTTTAATAAATATGAGTTAATAGATTTAGAAAAGAGAAGAGAGAGACTTTTTTGTCATGTTGAGGAAGGTGTATAATATTTGATACGCGGAACAGGTATTTTAAGAAAAACATCGTTTTAGGAAATTTTTAAGACAACTGAACCATGTCCTTGTGACTGACTGTCTGGTGGGCAAGATAACCTGAGGAAACCTTCACGGATCTCTATGGAAATTTACCAGTATTTATATTTTAGAATTTTATTTTGGAATTGTATATAGGCAGCATGCGTGTCCCACCTCTTCTGGTACCTCATGTACAAATTGACCTTTAAGTTACTTAATTTCGTTTTACACCTCTACATTATATAGACGAACCCGAACGTCAACTATTTGAGAACCTTCTACTAGAGTTCTACTTGCCTAGACTTTTAAATGTGCTGTCATCAACTTTGCCAAATTTAACTATTTTGGAAAAATTTGTCAAACCCCTTCAGGTACTTCAATACTCGTATCATGAAACAAAATAATTGGGGTTGGTCTTGCTTATTATCAGACCCACTACTGTCAACTGCTTCTCTATGTTTGAAAAGGCTGCAGTAACATCCCGCAGTCCTTGGACAAAGATATCTTTATCAAAACTGGCACCAGACTTTTATTAAAAATGGTGCCAGTCGTGTTTAAACTGTCATTATGTGAATATCTTATTGATCGTGGTCTAAAACCAGTCTAAGGTACTATCTGGTTTGTTTAGGTAGTCTTTAGTCTTTCACATAACACAGGATCTTACATGTGATGGGTAAAAGGGCGATAGTTGGTGCACACACACTTGGATCGCTATTCTCAAGCACAGGACATAGTTAACCCATAGTCCAATAATCGGGCAAGCATTTTATATGTCATATCGGACTTATGAGCTGGAGCCGACTGTTCATTGGCTCAAGTAACATTATTTTAAACCGTGTATTATAATTTCATTATTTTATCTGCCTTCGAAAAAGATCAGAGTATGTGACCTCAGTATTTGTAGCACAATATTTTTGTGCGCGATCAGATCATCTCTCTCCTATAGTTATCCTATTACAAAAACTTTTCGGACTTCACATATATTCCCGTATTTCTAAAACGCCCTTATTTTGTTTTCCGTTGTAGACCTTTATTTTGAACAGGCGATTCGTTTTTCTCGTCTACATCTATATCGTACCCCTCAGGCAAGCTCTACCAATAAGGCAAGGCTGTTTTGACAATATGCGACATTCTTTATCGTAACAGGATTTGTCTATGGGTCGTTTGTTTGTAGTAATTGAGAGCGTTGACCGAAATAGGCATGGGCTATGTCGGTGATATGAAAAAAACAATTAATTTCCCTTTACACCCCATGAATGAGGTATTTGATAGCTTCTCGCTTTGTTATGAATTAACACGCTTTCTATTTTTAGACTCACTACTAACGGCACCTACTTGTTTATCGACGAATGCGAACGTCACTGCTTGAGAAGCTTTTACTAGACATGCCAATTGACCCGACACTTATACTGCGACGTTGCTGTCGACAACATCGAGGGGGCCGACAATGAAGGAAAAATGCAGATGACTGGAGGCGGGAATCGAACCCGGGATCTCCCGCATGGTAGTCGCATGTTGTAACCACTATACCACGGCCAATCCCGTCAGTCGGTCATATGAAGCCTTGCGATATATATCTTCGGTAGTGTTTGACAGCGAGTGGTTTTGGTACTGTGGACCTTGGCAGCAACTAGGTGGTGATCCGAGTAAAAATTTGCACCGCACATCACACGCTCGTCCTTAACGTTTGAGACATATGTTCCACTGAATACCACCTCAGTAGGAAGTGTCTTCAAGGATAAGTGCTTGACCACAGTAAACCTTTGCTGACACTTAGGGGTCCACTTTATCATGCATCATATTGACGGTGATGCCTATATAGGCGACATGTTGCGCACACAAGTATGCAAGACCTGATTTGCGACAATGTTGTTCACGAATTGGAGTAGTTTTATTGAAAATGTACGATACTGCTGTTTAGATAAACTGAACACTTTTTACTTCCTCTTTTCTCTCTTCTATTTCATGTCGTTAGTTTTCCGCTACGTTGAATTTTTTTGTTCCCATTATCATAGCAACACATTTTTTTCTTCGATCTTGTTGATTTGGCTAATGCACAACAATATAGTATTTTGTATGTTAGTTTGTTATCAACCGAGTATTTTGACGAAAAGTACATAAATTTTTTACATTTTGTCTTGAGGACGGCGTTGACGACTTAGTCGTGTACGACGATACTTCCTACTGGGAAGCGATCAATTTAGTTTATTGTCTTTTGATCAGGGGATATTAATGTCGATATATTTGTGTGGAAATCTAATTCTACCCACTATCTCGTAACGGTAGTGTAGAGTCTTCAGGACATCCTCAAGGATTGGTGCAAGGATCGTTGATGTCACGTAAGTGACCGTCCATACAAATCCTCGATGAAATTGTCATACACAATCATGTATGATCTGATGAGCGTCAAAATCGGTCAATATGGCGTAGATGCCTATACACGGTAATTTCATGTCATTATTGTGCCGGTAATTTGTAGTTTTTTGTTCACATTATCATAGCAACACACTGTTTTTCTTGGTGATCTTGGTGATTGAGTTTGATGCAAGACAACGTAAGTGTTTTGTGGCTCATTTTGTCGTCGACGTAGTGCATACGTTTTTCGCATTTTGTATTGAGGACAGTCTTGACGACTTAGTCTTGTCTTTTGATCAGGAATTATCAATGTCGAAATGTAGATTTATTTGTGTGGAAATCTAGTGCTAGCCACTATCTTGTATCAGTAGGAAGAGTCATCAAAATATCCTCAAGGATAGGTACAAGGATGGTTGATGGCACGTAAGTGACCGTCCATACAAATCCTCGACGAAAGTGCTATACAAATGACCACACAATGATGCACGACCTGATGTGCGACAATATCGGTCAAATTGTCGTCGATGCCTATACACGTTAATGTTATGCCATGATTGTCCTCGTACATTGCATTTGTACCCAGTATCGTAGCAACACATTGTTTTTCTTGGTTATCTTAGTGATTGATTTTGATGCAAGACAACATAAGTGTATTGTCGCTCAGTTTATCGCCGACGTAGTATTTTGATGAAGAGTACATGCATTTTTCACATTTAGTATTAACGACATCGTTGACGATAACGTCCATACTCAACTTTTTCGTCAAAACTGTCCTCAAGACATTGAGACATTGAGCGACAAAATACTCCATCCTACTTCGGTTTCTTGCCTTTAAGAACCTAACAAGATCGTTGGTGATGATATGTATACAGCATATTGCAACTGCAGAACCAACAGCATCTTCTATTTCTATTTTAGCTTAAAACTCTCACAGAACATTTTTGAAGTTATGGGCAGCGGTTATATTTTTCCCTCTGTTACTTCTTTGGTATCTTTGCCTTTATCTTCTGTTGGTGAGAGTATGAAAATCAGCGTGAAGTAAAATTACATCTACATGATGGGAATAGGGGCTATTCGGTCACTACCAAAACTAAACTGGAAGACCTGACGTCTAAGTCTCCAACCAACTATGAATCATAGTCCAAGTCGGCATGTATCTGCTTGACAGCTGCTAATTATATCACAGATCCTTTAGCGAGGATATTTCTGTCCCATTCATCGATTTTCTTGTATATATGTAATGCCAGTCTTATATTTGTCGAGGCCGTCATAGACATATAGAGACACTATTTCCGTAGAGAAGTCAGACATTTTTGATGTATATCCTTTTATTTATCATCTTTTATCTCATCTTTTCTTATTCTGATTTCATAATAGTTGGTTTACACTGTACAACACATGATTTTGGGACTCAATTCTGAGAACTGCACGTGAAAGTAGCTCCAAAAACAAGAGGTTCTCCACCATTAGTTTTGTCAAGTTACATGCCATAATAATTTAATATCGATTTGAAGGAAGTAAGTAACGTATAGCGGAATTTGTCACGTTTTAGGCTCTTTTGATATATTGTTATATGGTGGCGTATGAATATCAGAAGTAATATTCCACGTAAATCATACGCCACGGAGTACAAAAGTTTTATTGTAACTGCTACAAAGAACATTAAACGTGACAAATTCCCCTATACGATACTTACTAGCTTCAAATCGATATTCAATTATTATGGCATGTAACTTGACAAAACGAATTGAGTCCCAAATCAATGAGCTGAAAATTGCTGTACTGTGTATTTGAAGACACATAAAGTATAACAGTGGGCGTATGATTGTTATACATTATTAAGATTCATAACCAAAAATTTTGCGAATCAGAAAACTTACAAGTTTTTGGTTTTCACTCAAATATTATTCAATTCTTATGCAGTTTCCCTTTTGCTCTGCTTTGCATTTAATATAACTCATACGCCAATTTACCTGGTATTTATCTACCAGAAACATTGCGGCATTTATTTTGTTCTATCTTCATGAATATTTTATGCATTTAATTACGCAATTGCTAAAATTCATTTGGTGAACTTTAATTGTATTTCCTGAGAAACACAACCTACCATCTCCATTCGGTACCCGGGAAAATCACTGCTAATTAAAGTCAACATTTAAAATTCATTAAAAATTCAAATATCACTGTCATTGTAAGACAGCGCGCAATGGATGGATGCTATTTCACAGTGTCTATTTGCTAATTTCCTTCAACAGTGTATTCCTATTTCTAGAACTTTGTGTTATCCTTAAGCTTTTGTTTTAAATGGCATTCTATGGTCTTATCCTTTATGCCCAATTTTGCTGTGTTGCCTACAACCCTTGACATTTAGAGTTGTTGGTAATTTGGTATACCCTTAACCTCCCCCTGCTTAATTTAGAGAATGGCCTTGTTTTTTTTTTTTTGTTACGTTGCTCTCCCGTATTCATTGTTATCACTTCTTTTAAATCTTAGTTTTTATCTTTTCTTAAGCAACGCAGAGGGGGGAGGGAATTGAATGGTAAGACAAAAGGAATAGACAAAGTAGGCTTAAGTGTTACAATTTGCGTGTCTTGATGATCAAGTTTTAAATTTTCTTGGATTGTCATGTTTGCATACATTTTTGCATGATGGTACCGGTGGCAGGGTGTTGGGTTAATGGTGGCTGTGGGGGTGTTGGGCGAACGATAATGAAGGATGACAAAGCTGATGAATACGCATACATTTAATTAATAAGATAATGATAATTAAAATGGGGTCAGTTTATGCATTTTAAAATGTTTAAATTAAGAAAATCGTTCAAGGAAACTTTCTCATAGTTTGTCACAGGGATTATGCGGGTTGAAGATGAGTTGATGATGAGGTGTTGGTTTGTAAAGTCTCAAGAATTGACACATTCGGGTCACATATGACGAGTTAGATGAGGGTATGCTATATGTTTTATATATGTCATTGGGGTGAACTTGCCTTGCATAGATTAAAGGACTTCGTAGCTGAGAACATATTAAAGTTTTGTTCTATATTTCGCATTTTGCATTTGATGTTAGACGATACTTGTTATGCTTTAAATTGGTACGCTTTTGATGGGTAAAATATTATGCTAAATTATTATTATGTCTTGCAATTTCTCGAAGACATGCAGAGAACTTGGGGACATGCATATATATAATATTAGTGTTGGTGTTTATTTGAATGTATACGTTATATTACTTAATTTTTGCATAAATACGTTATACTTTACGAAAGAATATTTTCGGAGACAATACCGGACTGTTATTTCATCCCATCCGTTGATTACTATGTTGATGTAGTCGACTAACACAGTACAACATATGATTTTGGGACTCAATTCTGAGAACTTCACGTGGAAGTAGCGCCAAAAAGAAGAACTTCTACATCATTCGTATTGTCAAGTTACATGCTTTGATAATTTAATATCGATTTGAAGTAAGTTAGTATCGTATAGAGGAATTTTTCCCGTTTTAGGCTCTTTTGTTTACTTAACATAAATACTATATGGTGGCGGATGATTATCATAAATAACATTCCACGTAAATTATACGCCAAGGAGTACAACAGTTTTATTGTAACTGCTACAAAATAAACCCAGTTCAAAATCATTTGATGAATGGAAAAGTAAATCGGACTAGTGGTTCTCGACCTATGTCACACAAAAGTGCCTAAAACGTGACAAATTCCTCTATACGATACTTAGTAACTTCAAATCGGTATTAAATAATTATGGCATGTAACTTGACAAAACGAATGATGCAGAACTTCTTCTTTTTGAGCTGAAAATGTTGTACTGTGTTATAAAGGATAACTTGCACCTAGCAAGTTATTATTATAATTTTTGACAATGACTAAAAGACTTGCAGGGATGTTGAGGACATACATATCTATAATATTACGATTGGTGTTTATTGAAACGTATACGTTATAGTACTACATTTTTTAATAAGTACGTTATACATTTCGAAAGGACATTCTCTTAGATATTACCGAATTTATAATGTTATACGTTGATTATAATGTTAGGAAGAGGAATTCAAGTCGACTACAAATAAATCTATACTCAATACTTATCCACAAGTTCGTATATTATAATATCTTATAATTTTCTTTAAAATAATGCATATGTTTGTTAACTAACTTTGTTTTCTGTTTTCTCTTTTCAGGTAAATTTCGTAAAACAAGTTTAATTGAAATTATGGATTTATAAGGTACAGTAGAATATAAATTTGTTTCGTCTCTTAGAGGTTCGTTGTTGACAACAAATGAAAATGATTTTAAGCATGGAAGTAGTTCTTGAGTATTACTGTTTGGGCTTAATCTGTAAGACAATATAAGTAAATTCAATTAAAGATATGTCTAAAACACAGTTGGCAGCAACATTAGCGACAAACTTTCAATAAAAAGCCATTTAAACAGATAACGTATGATTAATGTAAATTATCCCCATTTACATATGTGAAGACACATACAAGTATTACAAGGGGCGTATGATTGCTATAAATTGTTGAGATATTAAGATTCATAAGTTATTAATATATATATTCAACAAGAGTTTCGCGAATCAAAGAAAACTGTTTCAATTCACTGTAAAGAAGTTATTTGACATGCATTACACATCACTTACTATCATTTTGTTATTGATTAATATTAGTTAGGCTTAATTTGTAAGACAAGATACATAAATTCAACTAAAGATATGGATTAAAACAAAGCTGGCTGCAAAAGGGCGACAACGTTTCAATAAAAATCCATTTAAAGAGATAACGTATGATTAATATAAATTATACCCTATGTTATTTACATATGTGAAGACACATACAAGTTTGAAAAGGGGCGTATGATTGTTATAAATTCTTAAGATATTAGGATTCACAAGTTATTAAGATATTTATTCATATTTATTTATATTTATTTGCGAATCAAAGAAAAATTTTTCAATTCACTATAAGGAAAGATATTTGAAATGTATTACAAATCACAAATCAAATCACATACTATTTTCAATAACCAAATATCTTAAGCAGATAACGTATGATTAATATTAACTTCACACATTGAAATATTAGGAGACACATATTTAAACCAAATATTTGCGAATCAGAGAAACATGTACATTATAGTTAACGGGGAAAAAATTATTTTGACATGCATTACACATTACTTACAATAACTCTTCTTCTTACAACAATAACCATCAAAATTAGCAAAACATTTTCAACAATGAGACACCTTAAGCAGTTAACGTATGATTGATATTAACTTTACACATTGAAATGTTAGAAGACACATAAAGTGTGACAAGGGTGCGTATGCTTATTATAAGTTCTTAAGATTTAAAATTCATAAAATATTATGCTATATATAACCAAATATTTGGCGAATCTGAGAAAAATGTAACTTCTAGTTCGCTGTATTTTTTTTACATACGGCACACATCACTTACTGTTACTTAACTTTTTACAACAGTAGCCATCAAAAAAGCGAAAATTTTTTAATAATCATACATCTTAAGCAGTTAACGTATGATTAATATTAACCATACACATTTAAATATTAGAAGACACATACAAGTTTGACAAGGGGCGTATGATTATTATAAATTCTTTAGATTGTAAAATTCATAAAATATTAAGTAATATATCGTCGTTCCGAAGTTATCTTCACGTATCTCCAGAAAATTTTTCTGTGGGAAAATGGTTCTAAAGTTTCAAAACTTAATACAAAAAAAGTTGTGTGAAAAAAGTATTGTAAGTGTGGTGCAACATGTATCTGTATACCAAATTTCGATACCATCAAAAACCTGAATTACGGGTAAAAATCCGGTTATAATTACTTTCTCCACTTCAGGGCTTATAACTCAGGCAATTAACTGTGTTTATTTGCTTTAAAGATCTGGAAAGAAGAAGAGACTACTATCTTTCAAACTATGTATATATTAAAATAGATAACTCGTCATATATGTTTGTGTTTGCCTTGCAACCGCAAACTTGTAGGCTTTGAAAGTGACGTTCTTCAAAAAACTTCAGTAACTTAACCACTGTGTAAACAATTTTATAGGCAAATATGTGTTATACTCGTAAACATTTAACATTAAAGAATCCTAATAAAATATAGGATAAAAACTTCTTCAAACTTAAAAAATAGTGAAAAACCGACAAGTTTGCGGTTTCGAGGCAAAAACAGACTTTTATTACAAGTTATCTATATAAATAAATATATCGTTGCAAAGCTCGTAGTCTTTTCTTTTTATTAAGATATCTACTTACTTACTTACTTAGCTGGTACTTCTATGCAATCCCAGTGGATTATATACCGCACGTAGAAAAATATTATAAGCGCCTCGATCTTCTGCGCTTCTTCTCCAGTTAGTCACACCGAGTTCTGTAAGGTTCTCAGTAACCTGGTCTTTCCAACGGAGTTTTGGTCGCCCTCTTCTGCGCCGTCCATCGAGTTCATTGTCGAAGACTTTTCGAGCTGGAGCATTTTCATCCATGCGTACAACATGACCTAGCCAGCGCAGCCGTTGCACCTTAATGCGTTTGACCACGTCAATGTCAGTGTACAGCTCGTACAGCTCATGATTCATACGACGCCGATACTCTCCGTTAACGATGATGGGCCCATATATTTTACGGAGTATTTTTCTCACGAATACCGCCAGAACCGATTCATCCGCTTGTGTCATAACCCAGGATTCTGAGCCATACATTAAGACAGGTAGAACCAGTATCTGGTATAGCTGGAGTTTTGTTCGTCGAGAGAGGGCTCTGTCATTGAATCGCTTGCTTAGTCCGTAGTAGCATTTATTTGCAAGCAGGATTCTTCTCCGGATTTCTAGGCTGACATTATTTGCTTTATTGATGGCGGATCCTAGGTAGACAAAGTTATCTACCACCTCGAAATTATAGTTGTCAACGTTCACGCAGTTTCCAAACGAGTAGATTCTTTGTTCGTTGAAACTAATAACTTCGTTTTGTCCTCGTTCACCGTTAGGCCCATTTTCGCTGATTCCTTCTGTATACCTGAGAAGGCTGCAGTCACATCCCGCAGTTTTCGACCGATGATGTCTACGTCATCAGCGTACGCGAGTAGCATGTGGCTTTTGTTGAATATAGTGCCACTCGTGTTTACTGCAGCTTTTCTCATTATCATCTCCATCACAATGTTGAAGAGATCGCACGATAGGCCGTCGCCTTGTTTTAGGCCTCGTCTGGTATAGAATGGCTCCGTAAGGTCCTTGCCAATCTTCACTGAAGACTTCGTGTCAGTCAGCGTCATTCCGCAAAGACGTATCAGCTTCGCTGGAATACCAAACTCAGCCATCGAGTAATTTCTGCCGTATCGGGCTGTCGAAGGCAGCTTTATAGTCGACAAAAAGATGGTACGTGTCGATCTGTTTCTCTTGGGTCTTTTCCAGGATTTGCCGAAGTGTGAAAATCTGGTCAGTTGTTGATTTTCCGGGTCTAAAGCCACACTGATAAGGCCCGATCAGGTTGGATAACACTGGCTTTAGTCTTTCACATAGCACACTCGACAGGACCTTATATGCGATGGGTAGAAGGCTGATCCCGCGGTAGTTGGAGCACACACTTGGATCACCTTTTTTCAGCACAGGACATAATACGCTTACATTCCAATCGTCGGGCATGCACTCTTTAAGCCAAACCGTGCGCAGGAGCTGGTGCATGCTCGTTATCAGCTCCTCGCCACCGGACTTGAAGAGCTCTGCGGGCAGACCGTCGGCACCGGCTGCTTTGTTGTTTTTCAGCCGCGATATTGCTCTTCTTACCTCGGCTTGACTTGGTGGTGGGCAATCTAAGCCGTCGTCGACAATTGGCGTGATAACTTCACGTGCGCTGCCTTCTGGAACCAGCAGTTGCTGGAAGTGTTCTCTCCATATGTGCAGCACACTCTGCGTATCCGTGACCAGATTTCCATCACTGTCCTTACAGGTGGGGAGGCCATTACCGTATCCATTTGTTCTTATTTTCTGGTAAAATTTTCGGGCCTCACCTCTATCCCTGTATCGCTCTATATCCTCGTTCTCCCGTTCCTTCATCTGACGTTTTTTTCGCCTAAATAGCTGTCTCGCCCGTTTTGCTTTCTCCTTATGCCGTTCCCTAACAGCACGGGTTGCAATTGGCTGTAGCGTTGCCCTATAAGCAGCATCCAGTTCCTCAGACGCTATGCGACATTCTTCATCGTACCAGGATTCGTCTGAGCTCCGCTTTTCATATCCTAGCACGGTTGTTGCGGCGGTTGCCATGGAATGCGCAATATGCTGCCACTGTGTATCGGGAACGTCAGAAGTAGAGGCGTTGTGTCGTAAAAGTTGGGAGAGCTGGTTGGAGTAGGCAGTAGCTATCTCTGGGGTTTGCAGCTTCGCGATGTCCAGCTTTCTTTGTGTTTGGTTACGTGCGTTTTTCGCTCTGCTAAATCTTGTGCGCACCTTGGCTGCAACCAGGTAATGATCCGAGCCAATATTAGCACCACGAATCACACGCACGTCCATGACACTAGATGCATGTCTGCAATCGATTACTACATGATCAATTTGATTTTTGGTGTTTTGATCGGGGGATAGCCAAGTTGCCTTGTGGATATCTTTGTGCTGGAATCTGGTTCCACTCACTACCATGTTCCTTCCCGCTGCGAAGCTAACCAGCCTAAACCCGTTGGCTGACGTGTCGGTATGCAGGCTGAATTTGCCGATCGATGGACCAAGAACATCTTCCCTTCCTACTTTTGCATTAAAGTCTCCTAGAACAATTTTAATGTCGTGGCCAGGGCAGCGGTCGTATGTTTCCTCTAGGCGCTCGTAAAATGCATCTTTAATCTCATCGTCTTTATCTTCCGTCGGGGCGTGTACACAAATCAGCGTGATGTAAAAATATTTCGCCCGGATGCGAATGGTGGCTATTCGGTCACTTACAGGGTTAAACCGCGAGACCAGGTGTCGAAGTCTCTTGCCGACTATGAAACCACATCCAAATTCGTGTCTTTCTGCATGGCAGCTGTAGAAGATGTCACAGTTCTTTCGTCGTGTGCATCCCTGTCCCGTCCATCTCATTTCCTGTATGGCGGTGATGTCAGCCTTGTATTTGTCGAGGACATCCGCCAGTTGGATAGAGGCACCATCTCTGTATAGAGTTCGGACATTCCAGGTGCATATCCTTATATCATGGTCCTTATATCGTTTGCGGGGGTCGTCAACATTTGGGGGGGTTCTTGTTTTTTCTTTTCTTCGTGTTTTCATAATAAATTTTGTTTAAGGAGAGTGGCTTATTAGGCCACCGCTCCCGATCCTAGTTTCTTGGGGCTGCCAAGGCCACTAGGAGAGCCTGTGTTGAGCTTCAGTAACTTTTGTTACCTACTTCCTAAGACGCATCGGTGGTAGCATGCCGATTAGGTTACTCAACGTTTCGCCTTCTAACTCTAGCTAACTTCTAAGCGGTTGCTTTGAAGTCATTGCCCAGGGAATACTTGGTCTAGGACCGGAAGTAGTTAGCTGCTTGGACAGTGCCACAAAGGAATCGCTTCTGGTCACTCCCAAGTGAGTGACAATCAGTAGTTTTCAGCCTCTGGGCAAAGTCCCATTCCCCATTAAGATATCTAACCTTGGTTAAAAATTGATTGAGTTATAAGCCTTCAAGTGAGGAAAATAATAAAGAATCGGGTTTTAACCCGTAAGTCAGGATTGTGAGAGTTTAGGGAACTTTGGAATGCATGTTATTGTTGTACTCGATGTGACATACAACATGCACTAGTTTACGTTCTAAGTTCTCATTGACTGTAGCACGGTGTAATTTATTTTATAAAATATGTCACATTTTTCTGGCACATACGTGAAGATAACTTATTTTTTTTATAATTCGAAATTTTCATATATTTTTTATTGTATATCCACAACAATGGTTCATACGGCATCATAACGCAAAAAAATGTTCCCAAAAGTGGATATACAACAAAACGGCTCCTCAATATCTCAGAAACTAAAAGAGATAAGGACCTGGGGATTAAACAGATAGATAGATCTAACAAATTTATCCAAGCAAATGATCTTATCTCATTTTTTTTGATTTTGTGATATACGTGAAGATAACTTCGGAACGACGATATAACGAAATGTTTGGCGAATCAGAGACAAATGTGGTTTACTCTTCGCTGTAAAGAAAATTATTTTGCAGTACTCTTCACACATTATCAAAAAAACGAAAAATGTTCAGTAATGAAATATCTTAAGCAGATAACGTATGATTAATATTGACTATACACATTTACTTAATAGAAGACCCAAAAATGTGACATGGGGGCGTATGATTATTATAATGTCTTAAGATTTTTAAATTCTTAAAATATGTAGATATATATAGCCAAATGTTTTGCAAATCATAGTAAAATTTTCCTACACGTTCGGTGTTAAGAAAGTTAGTTGACATGCCTTACACATCACCCACTATAGCCATCAAAAATAACGAAACATTTTCACTAATAAGACATCTTAATCAAATAACGTATGATTAATATTAACTATACACTTTAAAATATAGAAGATTAGAAGTGTGACATGGGGGCGTATGATTATAATAAATTCTTAAGATTTTAAAATTTCATTAAAAATCAAGATATATATAACCAAATGTTTTACAAATCGAATAAATTTTCTTTAAAGTTCACTGTAAAGAAAGTTTTTTGAAATGCATTACACATGACTTATATTACATTGTTTTTTTTTTACAATAAAACAAAAGTTTTCAAGAATATCGACACATTTTCTATATTCAGACATCATTAGCTGATAACGTATGATTAATATTAATTATAACACACATAAATCTTTAAAGATACAATGTAGTATGACAAAGGGTGTATGATTATTATTAATTCTTAAGATACTAAGATTTATAAGATATTCAGAAATCTTAAGGAGACAACGTATGATTAATATTAATTATAACACATTTAAATATTTGAAGACACATAAAGTACATAACAAGGGGGTATGATTGTTATAAATTTTTAAGATATTAAGATTCATAACAAAAAGTTTTCCGAATCAGAAAAAACTGTACCTTAAAGTTATTTTACAGCATTTAAGAAATCTCAAACTTTTTACAATTTAACTAGAGGCCAGCACAAGAAAAACCCTTTTCACTTCTACTGATAATGCAGTAAAAACGGAAAACTTTCCAGCGACAAGTAACACAAAAAAAAACACAATGAAATCGTTAAGCGAAGAAGTTGTGAAATTAATTTGTGAGGTTAAATAGTAACGGCTGTGAAAAAGAAAGTTTAAGAGGGTAAAAAAAAACCAGCGTCCACGAAAGGCTACCACAGCAACTGCTACCACGAAAGAAACTGTTATTATGAATTTTAAGAAAACGCGAACAATTCAAATGCTTTTTCATCGTTGACTCTAGTAGGGGAAAAAAAAGTTTTGGGTTACTTTTTTTTTATTTTCTGGTTATCTGTAGACGAAAAACCAACGACAATAAAGATGTATCTTGTGCTGGCTACCCTTACTCTATAGCTACACTTTTTGTGTGTGTGATATTGTTATAACACAAAAGCAGATACCTGAAAAAAACCACAGAAAGTAATCGATTTAAGCTTATGGCACGTAAAGGACTAACCACGAATGCAGGAAATACTCTTAACATTGGAGTGGAGAGAAACTTCTGCAACTGTTTGTGGCAACACACACAAAAAAACACAAATCGGTTGATAAAGTTTGTGCGTTTTTTTTTCGTTTGCCCGTTCAGTCTTCGCTGTAGTTTTAACATTCAAACGATTTTTTAACAATTCTTGTGCAGTTTTTTACTTGATTTCGTCTGGCATAAAGAACATATGTCTTTAACGCCGCTACGTCGCGGTTTTCCTGCGTCTCACCACTTCTGTAAGTTTGCATTGAGGCAACGAAAGTAACGAGAATTGTTTAAGTTTGTATTAAGTAGTGGAAGTAGTGTGGCAGCGACAGCATATACAGGTGGAAAATCCCTTAAGACTACATAGGTTTTTGCGTTGTCTGGAAATATTTTAGTGATGTTAAATTGCTAAAGTTTGGCAGATTTTTTTCTTTCCATTTACTTCGATAGGAATAAAACAATTTGTATGTCAATATTGTTTAAAAAGATATTTGCTATGTGTCTTCGGTAAGTTTCTACACACGTTAGGTGTCGAATTGCAATAAAAAATATCGAATAAAAAGGAATTTATGCGTGTTACCAACGTAATTTATTGACAGCAAATTTATGTGGTGAAATTAGAGATGAGTTTGATAAATATGAGTAAATGAAAATTTTGGAATAATTTTATTTTAACAATATTATTTTTGAAATTATTTCAAAATTTGCATTGTAACTATGTGGCTACCCTGTTTCTGGTGACCTCAGGTATGAGAAGTTTGGTCATAGTAAACCTATGAACAATAACCTCAAATCAGAAGGCGATCTGCGTAACAACCACGTCTGTATCAGAGCAACGAAATACCTTTAGAGCTACAATGACCAAAAGAGTTTGAAAAATTAGTGCGAGAATTTAAAACTTTTATAAAATAAACTATTTAAGGAGATAACGTATGATTAATGTGGAGTAGAAGAATCATAAAAGTATGGCAAAAGGCGCATAATTGCTATAAATTCTTATGGTATTAAGGTATGTAATGACCAAAAGTTTTGCAAATCAGAGAATTCAATTCACTGTAAAAATTATGTTTGACATAAACTACACATCACTCACTATTATTTTGCTTTTTACAACTATAGCCATACAAATTAGCGAACATATTTCAATAATCAGACATCTAAAACAGATAACGTATGATTAATATTAACTATACACATTTAAATATTTAAAGACACATAAAGAGTGACATGGGTGCGTATGATTATTATAATTTCTTAAGATTTTAAAATTCATAAAATATTAAGAATCAAAAGTTTTGCGAATCAGAGACAAATGTTTTAGTTCACTATAAGGAATGATATTTTACATGAACTACACATCCCTCACTATTATTTAGCTTTTTACAACTATAGCCATCAAAATTAGCGAACATTTTTCAATAATCAGATATCTTAAGCAAATAACTATGATTAATATTAACCATACGCATTTAAATATTTGAAGACACATAAAGTGTGACATGGGTGCGTATGATCATTATAATTTCTTAAAATTAGAAAATTCGTAAAATATGAAGATTTATATAACCAAATGTTTTGCGATTCAAAGAAAAATGGTATCACAAAGGGTCCTTTGCCAGGACCCTCGTGTGTTATGCTGAAAATGTTTGCAAAATAACCATAAGCTCATAATACCAGTTTTATTTTTACATTATTTTGACACTGCTGTAACCAGGAGCTAACATTCTCAATGTTGGGTTGACAATGTTTTGTGGAAAAAATCTATCTACTTATATAAAAGTCACTCCTCAGCCCAAACGGTAAAAGCCAGAACCGGGAAATTGGAATGTAGGTTCCTTTTATGACGTAAGGGCACACTGAGACTGGATTTTTTGTATTTCGGACTGCAAAAGGGTAAATGGCACCGCCCCATACAACTCGAATTTTGAAATGGCTGTATCTTCTAAACCGTTATAGGTACGAAGTCGAGATTTCGGTCGTATAAGAACTAATACTTTGTTTGTTGAAAGTGGGCGATGCCACGCCCATTTTTGAAACTCGTTATATAGGCCACGTAATTTTTACTGATTGCAATTATATTTTCTTTGTGTGATACTGTCTATAGGGCCTCTATCATAGGCTACATGAAAACATAGTAAGATAATGGGGCGTGGCATTAGAGGTATGAAGATGTTATGAGTAACATATGTTACTGGAACAAGCAGGATTGCAGTGCCACGCCCCCTTAGAAGATATCGTTATCTCGGCGAAAGTAATAGACGGATTGCAATACAATTTTCACTGTGTAGTACTATCCGTACGGCCTCTTCCATAGGCTACATGAAAACATAGTTAGACAAAGGGACGTACACCGCCCACACAAACCAAAATTTCAATTGGTCATATCCCATTAAAGGTATGAATATGATATTTGCTAAATATATAAATGGTACAAAAAGGATTACGTCTTGTCGAGAAATGGGCCCTTTTTGGAAAAATCATTAAGTCGGTAATATTAATAGATATTGTAATAAAATATTAATTGTAATAAAATTTTCATAATGAATATATTACGGGCAGACAACGCGAGCCGGGATAAAACTGTGCTTCGAGGTGACCAGTTAATGTCACCTCTTTTAGATATCACTTTTTGCCCAAATATTTGGCGAATGAGTGGTTGGAAATGTGACATTTTGCCCTATCTTGCTTAAACACGATCAGTAATTAAAACTATTGAAATCCTGTAGCGGTGGTGAGGTTTTGTAGCATGTAGCATCCTCTTTGATCTTCATAGAAGTAGAGAAAAATAATGCGTTTTAGAGACAAATAGGCCCATACAGCTAACTTTGGTGAATGTGTGGGTGTTTTCACTTTCTACATTACTATTGTTGGGTGTAATCAACCCATACTTTGTTGGTATCAGCTTTTCTCATCTGTTAAATAAAAGTACACAAATAACCTAATTTTTGTAAGAATGAATACCCAGACACAATGCTTTGCTTGTAATTCAACCCTTACCCTACGGGTAGGAGAGTATATATCATTTGATACGACCCAAAAGTGTAACACATAGAAAGAGTCAATTTAGAACCTATCCAAATTCGATTCATGACTTTTTAAGTCGTTTTAGCCATGTCCGTCTGTCTGTCTGTCCGGCTGGTACGCACGATTGCTTTTGAAAGACGAAACCAATTGTTTTAAAACTTTGCATAGGTTAATATTACCCCAAAACTACTTACGGTATTGAAAATGGGCTACATAGCCACGACCTTTCTGATACCTTCCATACAAATGTACCATTCCGCCCACATTAGATATCGAGTAATAATGTCAATGCACTCAAGACGATCGTGCCCGAATTTTGTATTTTGTTAAGATTCAACAGGATAAACCTTCGGAATATAAATTGAAAGTTCAACTACGCCCCTTTTGGTACCTCCCATAAAAATTTACCATTCCGCCCAATTTTGAAATCGAGTAATAATATCAATATACTAGATAATTTTATATTTTACTTAGGGTGAGGGTTGTAATTCGGTTTTCCGACTGAAACTTTCTTACTGGTTTTGAAGAAGTTTATTCTTCTGGGTGAATTCCACCCAGACGATAGTAATGGAGGGTTAAGATGTGCTTTGAGCACATCTTTAAGTCGGTAGATTGCCTTCAAGTAAATTAAAGATTCTGTTGAAATTTTACTTTAATTACACAGTACAAAATTTTTCAGCTCATTGATTTGGGACTCAATTTTGAGAACTGCAGGTAAAAGTAGCCCCAAAGAGAAGAAGTTCTGCATCATTCGTTTTGTCAAGTAACATGCCATAAGTAAGTTAGTAAGTATAGTATGGGGGAATTTGTCATGTATTAGACTCTTTTGTTTGAAATAACTCGAGAACCACTGGTCCAATTTAGCTGAAACAAACTTAAAAAAAAATAAAGAATTACAATTCCTTCAATCTGTTCATATAACATTTCCTTACATAAGCAAAAGTTTGACTGTTCCATTCATCAATTAACTCATTAAGGCCCGACCATATTAAGAGACTCGATAGACAAAAATAGATATTATATCTGAAGTCCCCATGGTCTAAAATTTACCTTATACTTCCAGGTGTGTTGGTGAGCCAGGGGGGGGGGGGGGGGGGGTGATGCGAAAACGCATCGGTGGGCCTTAATGAAAGGAACGTTGAAATAATTACAGGAAATATAAGAAAATATGAAATACATTATGAAAACAAGAACAATTATATTTTAATATTATCAATTATATTTTTTAATATTAATATTATCAATTATATTTTTGTCGAAAAATTTTCGATTTATTTATGTTTATTTACGTTTATCCAGAAGTTGCAGAAATTTTACGAAATCGAAAAAAAAATCGCATTGGCAAAATTTTCCCATAAATTTTTCTCCAAGATACACTCTAGTTACAAAGTGGCACCTATGAGCAGTATTGTAGTATAAAATCTAAAGTTTTTGGAAACATGTTGGTAATCGCTATAGCCCTAGCCGTATTTTTTTGAGGTTTCCTAGAAAATGAGATGCGTTTTCGCATCGCTAGGCCTTAATGGTGTTAATTTTGAACTGGATTTATTTTGTAGCAGCTACAATAAAACTGTTGTACCCCGTGGCGTATGACTTACGTCAAACATTACTTATGATAATCATACGCCACCATATAACAATAGAGCCTAAAACGTGACAAATTCCTCTTATGATACTTACTAACTTCAAATCGATATTTAATTATAATGGTATTTAACTTGACAAAACGAACTTTTTCTTTTTGGGGCTACTTTCATGTGCAGTTCTCAGAATTGAGTCCCAAAATCATGTGTGGTACTGTGATATTCATATATTTTTTAAGAACGTCAATCTTCTGTGTTGATTACACCCAGACGATAGGAGCGGAGGGTTGAGATGTGCTCTGAACACATATTTAAGACGGTAGACTGTTTAGATTAAAATAAAAATTCTGTGAAAATTGTGTTTTATTTGTGAATAAATATATTTGGTGAGTATGACTGATAAAGCTTATTTGTTGAAAATATTTAGCAAATACTTATAAAATAAGTATTAACTTTTGCTTTTTCCCTTAAAACAAACACCTTCAACTATGTCCATTAGTACACCTACTCCTTAGCATTTCTGTCGTTTCTCAATTTGTAAAATCTTTAATTGTACCATACGTTTTACTATTCTACAAATATTATGCCTCAAAACATTTCATTTGCAGTATGATACCCTCAATAACATTTTATCAAATATATCCTATCTAAACTCCACATTTATACTTTAATGTGCCATTAGGGGCATCAACACTTTTGGCACATTAAAGTACAAACAAAAACGTATAACATTTTATTTCATTTCTACCTAATGCCAGTACTTTTTTTCTCTTCGCCAACTGTACACTTGGCCAGGATACTAACGGGCGGAGAAAGCCAGTATATAAAGGATGTCGATTCAGTTGTTTGGTTCAGGTCTGATACAATACAATTGTTATGAAAATAGCATTAGAGTCGGCAATGGCAACAGCAACATTTATTTAGCCGTTGTTGTGGCTGTTGATATTCTTGTTGAATTTTACTTTTGATATGTTATTTAATAGGCTTTCTTTAGATCGTCGTATCTATATGGACTATATGGACTCGTACAATTGCATAAATATATGCATACAAAGAGAAAATACTTTGAGTGTGTGCGAACGTTAGCGTTTGTAGACAAAACACAAACACATGTTGTTAGGCGAACACGTATACACGTACAAAGCTATTAATATTTGTGCACTAGAGATAGCTCATAGTGAAGGCACAGTGGAGTAAAGTTGGCATTAGGGAGTGAATTTACTGTTTTCACTTTTTTTTCTACTAGAAGAAAAAAGAATAATAACTGCTTATGAAGTATAGGAAGCTGTATATAGTTTTGTTTTTACAAAAATTTTTACTATTTGTACTTGATTTAGGTACAATAAAAGCCAAAACTGTATTATGTTGACACTGTTGACAGAAATCACAATATTTCTAAAGGACCTTTTAAAGTTACATTGCGAGTTAACATAGTACTCTATTGGTTGTACTAGATCGATATAATAAGTAAAGTTTTTTTGAAATTAAGACGCCCTTTAGCTTGGTTGACTACTGTAACCAGTCTTAAGACAGACTTAAGTACTAGGAAATTAATTCAACAAGTTTTTCGGGTATACTTTCCTAAAGATTTCTTCAAGGTTCAGGATGCGGAATAAAGTAAAGATATCATCAGTTGTCATTTATCCTGTTTTAAGGCCACCATAGTAGAGACTTTTTGTCATTTAGTCTCTCGCACAATGAGAGAGATATTCATATACACGGTGGATAATTCATTGGTAGATTGAATAGATCATCGACAGCGCTATATGCTGCGTTTCCTGTGTCCTATTTAAAAAAACCTCGTTCAACCAAAATTCGCTTAGAAGTCCTTACAATAACCATCTTTTCGAATACCTACTACAACACCTACTTTCACCACTGTGTCACGTCCTTACTACTTACAAGTGTAATTGCGTGTGCGTGTGTGAGCGAAAGCGTGTAAGTGGGGGGCTCTATAAACAAAATACTTTTACAAAGTCTATAACAAAGTTTAATATGTGTCCTAGGTATAAACACATGAGTACGACGGCCTCATATGGCCAAAAGCATAACATTTTATGGTGTTATTGTTTGTTGATGCCATTGCCGCTGCTGCTGTTGTTGTCGAAGCTACTGCCAATTTAGCTGCTGTAATAAGGCAATGCCTACGTTGTACGTGTGTGCCTTCCTGTCGTCTTTTAACTACTTATTCTCACTGTATCATCGTCAGCATCAGCATCAACATTGTGCACGTCGTCATCGTTTATGCCACAAAATATCTCAGTTATGTGATGTTGAAATTGTAGTTAAAGCCTGAGTATCTTTTAATAAAATTGTATTTTGTCTGCATATTTTGCGCAAAGTATCAACGTACGTACGTCCATTTAAGTAACCATACATATATGTAAGTAAAACTGTCAGTCCGTACGTTTTTCTCTCTTTGTGTTAAAGCTTTTGTTTATAAGACCATGGACTTATGAACACACACACACACACACACACGCGCTCGCTCGCTATGCGATATGTGTGCATGTGTACTGCATATTTTATAATACAGTAGTACTCATAGCAGTATATGTTCACTTAAGTACCTACATATGTGTTTATTATTGTTGTTGTTGTTTATTTGTGTTTAGACTATAATACATTTATGTTATTAAAACATTTTCTTTTGATGATGATATTTCATCTCTTCATGCCACTCTACTCCACCTACGCTCTCATCTTCTATGCCATATTTCCCCAACTGCATTCCTTTGACTGGTTCTCTTTGGCATTTTTGAGTTTGAAATTACCTTTTAAAGGTATTTTATGCTTTCGAAAAGGAAAACTACATTTTACTTAAGACAATAATTAATTAAATCATAAAGGAATTGTTTTGCTTGCCAGCATATAAATTCTAATAATAATTGAGCAGACGTTAGGTAAATTTAGATACATTGTGGCAAATGCTTAGCATTGCCAACAGATTGCAGGCCAATAGAGATTTGTGAGAAAATACGTTAAGTTGCGTGGCTACAAGAAGATCTCATCAATTGTGCAATTTGTCTGTTTTATGAACATTAAAAATCAAATAAAATTTATTAGGCAATTAGTTTATAAACATTTACGATTGCATATGCTAAAAGAAATGCAAATGTATAAGATATGGAAAAGAATTCGGTTTGGGATATAAGTAAATGGTGAAATTTTATTAAAGAATGAGATCTTAACGCACGACCCTATTACTTATACGTCGGCGTAATATTGCACGAAAAGCTAAATATCAAACTCAATATCATAGACAAAGCGAAAAAGATCACTGTGGCACTGTATGCGTGCGAGAGCGCAATAAGTAATAAGAGTCTAAAACGTGACAAATATCCATTGTACGATATTTACTAACTTCAAATCGATATTAAATTATTATGGCATGTAACTTGACAAAACGAATGCTGCAGAACTTTTTCTTTTTGGGGCTACTTTCACGTGCAGTTCTCAGAATTGAGTCCCAAAGGAGTTATCGTCTGTTGGAAGTGTCTCCAGAAGTCCGCATACTGCAGTATATTAGACAAGTCTTACAACTTGGTAGCTTTCACTTGTACATAACGCACCCCTCATCTGATGCATTATGGAATTTCCTACCAATGGATATAATAATCATACAAACTACCACAGATACGGCAGTAAGATTAAGATAGCTGTCGTAATGGTCGCAATGACTGAACCACTGTTATGTTTACAGTGTAATCCCTAACATGATGCCTCACACAGAATGCATTGTTGACTACACTTTGGCTGAACCGCTATTCCTATACTTATACTAGACAGAAAAGCGAGAAAATGCAGTACTGTACTGTCGCCTTCTATACTGATGGCTCAAAATTAAACTATCTGGTAGTTTTGGGAGTGCAGTCCAAAGATCTGGGGCTTTATATAGGACAAGGACTACCTAAGCATTGTAGTGTATGTCAAGTTGAAATTTTGGCCATTAAAGAAGTGGCAGAATGACTGAGATATAACGTTCTGGCTATTTTCCGACAGTCAAGCTGCCATGAATTCTCTGGATTCTGTCTTCCTGAATTCAAAATTTACTTCGGGTTATACCAGAATTCCTGGTACAAGACTGTGTGTCAACTTCTTTACTAACGGGTTTCGGGGTTTACTGCATAGATCTAGTGCTAAATATAACACGAAGACTACCTGATCCTTATAATGTATACCAAGTTTTGGCAATTAAAGGGGGGTTAATATATCCTACGACAGTCGAGCTGCCATGAAGTTGCTAGATTCTGCCTTCCTAAACTCAACATCAGTTCAGGAATACCATAGATCTCTTAACGAATTGGCTGAGCATTTTAGCTTACACCTCATGTGGCAGTCCGGCCACAGGGACATACTAGAGAACTACAAAGCGGACGAACTAGCAAGACTCGGGACTAGCTTACAGACTCCAGCCAAATTGGGGGATCCTTGGAAATGCAAAGTTCCTGGTACAAGACTGTATGTCAACTTCTTAACTGACGTCTCTAGGTTTCGGGGTTAACTCAAAAGATCTAATGCTAAATATAGCACGAAGATTACCTGTTGCTTATAATGTATACCAAGCTGAGATTAAGGAAATTTTAGAAGTGGTAGAATGGCTAAAATGAGATGTCTTTACCACAATGGGGATTAACATATCCGCCGACAGTCAGGCTGGCATCAAATCTCTGGATTCTTTCTGCCTCAACTCAACATCAGTCCAGGAATACCACAGAACTCTTAACGAGATGGCTGAGCACCACATGAGGGTGTTGGGCCTTAGAGAAATACCAGGGAACTACAGAGAGACGAGCTAGAAAGACTCGGGATAACCGTACAGATTCCAGTCGAACTGCAATCCGTTGGCATGCCCCTAGCCCAGTGGTAGGCATAACCGAACACACGCCCACAGCGTCAGCGCTGTTGAATTGTGAACGTTAAAAAGATTGTGCTTCCCCAACAAACGTCGAATATTGTTTCTCTGAAAATGTTGTTCTCTCCCAGCAATCGTTGAATATTGTTCCTCTGTCTATACTTGTGTCTGTTGAATTGTATTGAATGCCAAATAAGCTTGTGCGGTGTTACGTTCATAACACTCAAGCAGAGACTTACTAAACTTTCGAGTACGTGTGAATTGCCGATCGAGTCTGTGTGAAAAAAAAAAATGTCATTTCTGGCCTCTCGAGGATATGGTATGCCTGTCACTGCTCTACATACTTTTAAAAAGCTGTAGAAAAACGTCTGTTCAGTTTCGAATTTTTATTTCTGAGAAAACAGGGCATTAATGTGGATTTAGCGATAGTCCGCTGATGATGGCAAGACCATGGGCGTAGACAAATACCTGGCACCGGGCCTTCTCTAATTCGAAAAGCAGTTCATTTACTGAGGTTAACCAGAGAAATGGAGACAGAACTCCTTCGAGAGCTATATCTCTGTTAACGTTCCTAGCAATCGTGACCCCTCTCCATTTAGCACTGACGGTCCTCTGCACCAGAAGCAACCTAATTAGGTGAGTAACCCAACGGTCAACATTTACTGCTGACTGTAAAATATAATTGAATGTTCCCTCGATGTCTCGGAAAGTCTCTCTTGTTCTCGAAGGAGTTCTCGCTCGCACTGGCTAGAGAGTGGAAAGCTGTCTTAGTTGACCTTCTTTTAGTGTAGCCATGCTGGGATATTGATAGTAAATTCTGTGGAAATTTACATTAAACATGGATTTCTATTAATTAGGAGGCGTCAGCTTTGGAGATGAAAACCACTTTCGTTTGCCTACAAATGTTGGAAGTAATTCTACTATGAGGCAACACCATTAAATTGCTTTTAACCTACTACAAATTATGAGTAACACGAAATTTTCCTTTTTTTTATAAATTAGCATTTAAAATGGAGCATCATTGGTTTCGGTGACCTCAACCTCAAAACTAGTCGTAGAACTAAATTTTTTTTTTGTATATTCACTACAGATGTTCTGTTGGATATTATGTGAATGTAGGCATAGATATAATGGAAAGACAAAGTTACTGAGAATATAACTTATACGACCTTATGACACAAAACATAAAAACAAAGGTTAAAGCGTATTCTGCTTTCAGTACATATAAGGCATCATAAAAATATTTTATGTAATGGTCTTCCATAGGAGAATATTGTTTTATTAAATCTTTGAAGGATGTCAAATCTATTGTTATGTTGTCTGAACGTGCATCTTAATAACATTCATCATACGTCACTATGAAATTGAATATTATAGCAATTAGTTCATGTGACACATAAAGCATTTGGTGCTTTGGGTGAATATCAGTTGCCGAATAAATATTTATCATATGTGAGACGTTGTAATAAATATTAGATATCATTGTTATTAATACCAAAAATAAAAACTGGCCGCTACCTTAGCCTTAAGAAATGTAACAATTGCTATAGTAGTTAATATAAATAATTAGTCTGCATGGGCATTGCATATCACCACGATGAGAGCTACGATGTTAAGCAACTGTTTCCTTAAATCTTTGCCATATTACACTAATACTCATTATAACAATATAGCACTTCCTATAATAACTTAGTGATACACGTGAATTTGATCAAATTTTTGTAACAATGGTTATAAGTTTGAATCTTGAGTAGCCGAAACATCCAGTGTCATCTATGAAACGACAATATTTATGGTAAACCAACTTGCTGGAATAACACGAGCATAACAAATTTCTACGTACTGTTTACACGATTGCCAGTGATTATTAATTTCCATTTTCTGTTTTCCTTCTTTTTGTTTGTTATCAACTTTAAATACCTTAGCATAAAGATGACACCTGCATATTTGAGGACACGTTTACGATTAATATTTTCTAAAGAAATATATTTTTTAAACTTCTAACAAGGAAATTAGAAATGAAAGTTGTTGCTCACTTAATTCTTACACAACCATTCATTTAGCTATCCACATCACCATGAATCTTCAGGGAATTTTTTACAAAAACCTTCGTGGGATAGCAACATATAATTGATGATTATGCTGATAGTCGTATACTAAGACGTTTCCTTTTAACCCTGTCCACAAGACATGCCGCTGGCATAACACGTCTGCTATTATCAAGAAACTTTCGCCCTTCGCACCACAGCCGAGAGACAAAATGCCAAAAATTTCCGTTTTCTCTTCTTTTTTTTTTTAAATAAATTGTTCTCGTTATCTTTAGTAAATGGCACATTCTTAACGACTAAAACAAGAAAACAAAATACCAAATCTCCATGCACGTGTCGTGAACATTTTTCTTTTGAAAAATTCTCATTTTTTATGACAATTCATGTTTAGTGACGCTCTTTTACCCTATCTCCCTTTTTAGTTTTCACTCTCTCTCTCTTACTCTCTCATTTTCTTAGTGGTAAGCCTAAGTTATCCTGCTGCGTTATCCTTGTACCCAATTAAAAATGTTTAACACGTTCGTTACGTTACGTTTACAGTGATGAGAACTTTAAGTGGAATATTTAAAATTTCTCATATGTACACACAGATTGCTGTATATACTCTCTCATTGGTGTTATCTGTTAGTGGAACTGTTTTTACAGCCGCAGTACATTGGCTCACACACACACACTCACGCGCATCACCTACAAATGTTGGCTGCTTAAGGAATGTTTACGTTAATGAGTTGTTGTGTCTGTATTTATACTCTGGAGGCTTGTGGGAATATTTTGTCTATAGTGTTAGTGAAATGTGTGGCAAAGGGTGCGAAACATTGCTATAAAACATCGTTGCAATGTTTTTTTTTTGTGTTAAATTGCTTTAATGAATACTCGTACATGTGAAAGTTTTTAAGTATAAAGCTTTTTGTGTGTGTGCAAATGAATCGTTGTATGAAGGGCAGTGTAATAATTTTGAAGCGGTTTGTTAGATTTGATAGCTATCCTTCTCTTGATAATATGTGAATTTCTGTATTAACTTAATGATATCTTTGTCTTTATATATCTATTTCTTCTGTACGATAGTTTGTCACTTAACTGCTCCTAAAAGGATTGTCTAATTTTGAAATATGTTAGAAGTAAGTTTTTATGTATCTGTAGATGGTTTAGATGTACAATTGGCACAGTTAGGTGGCACTACGATTGGCAGTAATTTTGAGTTGTTTGTTTGCGCCTCAATCACATCTAAAAGACTAAGTCAATTTGTTGGGAATAAGGTTCATTGTTAGTATACTATCTAGATATTACCGTAAGATATATATTATATTTTTCCCATTTGTGGCCTATGGTCGGAATGGGCGTGGCAAACGGCTTTTAAGCACTAGACATATACAATTTAATGCACAGATGGTACTTGGCGCTATAGAATATGCAGTCAAATTTTTAATTTTCGATCAGTGGACGGAGAGGTCGTGTCAAACGTGATTTTTGACATGAGAGAGAGCTAAAATTGTATACCCATACTAGTGGGCCCGGCAATGCAACGCTATTGCATAATTGATGAAAATTAGTGCTGCCACATTGAAAATCAAGTATTCTCCTTCAAATGCATATCTGTAGTGCCGAGCACTATCTGTGTATCGACTAGTTTAAAAAAATTGATTTTGCCACGCCCCTTCGTCATCATATGAATAGTAACGGTGTATCGAATTGTATTTCTCTAGGGTTAAAAAAATCACTTTTGGCACATACAACGCGCTCACTGATCAGAAAAAAACATTTCGTCTACCTTTTTTTATCTGATGTGTTACGTAATATACAATTTTATTGTTGTAACCCTAAAAACTATTTTGTCACGCCCCATCCGAAAATGAAAATTTCGTCTACATATTCTTATTTGTTATGCCAAGTGCTATATGTGTACTAAATTGTATCTCTCTGCGGATAAAAAACATTATCGCCCCGCCCATTCTGAAAAATTAACCTGTAATGCCGAGTAATATCTGTAAACATGGAACAAATTGTATTAATTTAGGCCTAGAACACAGTATGACCATGCCCACTCCGCCTACTGATCGAAAATTGTTTATTGTTGTACCGAGTAATATCGTTATATCAATTTTTATATCTCTAGGACTACAACACAGTTTTACCACGCCCATCTGCCCGCTGATTAAAAATAAAAACTTTGTCTGCATATTTCAAGTACTATCTACCAAAATTTATATGTTAGGGCTAAAAATCAGTTTTGACACGCAAACATCGCCCATTGATTGAAAAATAAAATTTCGTCTGCATTTCAAATTTTATCTCTCTAGGACTGAAATACCTGTTGACCACGCCCTTTCCGCCCACTCATCGAAATTATAAATTTGGTCTTCAAATTTGAACCTGGAGTGTTGAGTACTACCTGTGTACCAGAATTGTATCTTTCTAGCTCAAAAAAATGTTTTGCCACGTCCACTCCGTCCATTAAATCTAAAATTTAAAAAATATATAACCTATTATATAAAAATCCATTCTCGGGCTATAACGAACATTATAGAAATAGAAATAGTCGAATCGGTCCATATGTTCTCAAGAGATGGTCTTACCAACTTAACTTAATTTCCCTTTGCACCCCATGAATAAGGTATGGGATAGCTTATCTATCGCGTTGTTGTGAATTAACAGGCTTTCTATTTTTAGATTCACAACTAACGGCACCTACTTGTTTATCGACGAATGCGAACGTCACTGTTTGAGAAGCTTTTACTAAACATGCCGATTGACTCGACACTTATACTGCGACTTTGCTGTCGACAACATCGAGGAGGCCGGCAATGAAAGAAAAATGTAGATGACTGGAGGCAGGAATCGAATCCGGGATCTCCCACATGGTAGTCGCGTGATCTAACCACTATGCCACGGCCGGTCCCGATGGCCTTACCAACGAACAGCAATTCATTTTCATATATAAGATAGTACTCGACGCCATAAATATGATCATGCCCACGTAATGTTTTTTGAGTTATGACGGTCTTGCACAAAACTTTGCTAAGCCACGTCATGGCACTGAATATTCAATGGCAGCACTTGCTTTGCCTAACACCTTCGTCTCACATCGTCATGGCAGCTCAACGCAGCAACCGATATAATTGTATACGAACTTTTGGTCCACTATGTATATTTTCGTCTAACTTTGTTGTGGTACCCATTTGTCTGTCGTTTTGTTGATCTTCTGAAGTGATAAACCATTGGTCACTATGGCTCGAACTTACTTATTTGATCTCATATTTGTGAGATCCTTTTGTGTTACACTCCCAGAGACGAACAAGAAATAATCGCACATATGGAAAAGCAATACCCTCGACCATTGTAATAAACTATTTATAATTTAAATCTTATATTGTTTGTTGCAAAGTGCATAAATGGCAACAACCATGCCTGCACATTTGCCTTCTCTTCGCAGTTGAAAGATCACAATCCCATTGCAAAAGTTTTAACAAAATGAGACAATTGTTTACAATACTGCTGCAAGATGATGAGAAATCATAAGAATAAATTCCTATGTGTGTGTAAAAAGCTAAAGGTTAAACAAATCTTACAACGATAGGAACATACACACTATCAAGCGTTTACGTATGTATGTTTGCATTTAACTTACACACAACTACAATTATACAAGGAGTTACAATGACAGAGCCATGATGCCAATATGTAGTATACAACAAAGTAAATAAAGTGACATTACTGACCAGTTGCGTTGTAAATATTAAATGTACAACATGGCATTAACAAAAAAAAAACAATTTTCCTTTTACTTTGGCTTAACAGTTTTCCAATGTCATGATCGAAAACTGATTAAACATTAAGTTTTATCAACGCTGGACTGGTCACAACGATGCAAAAGTTATAAGTTAACATATGTTTATAGTAATGTCTCTTGTTATACATGTGTCCTTTTGAAAGGATGTACAATGTACACATGTAATGAAAATTCTGAATTTCTTTACGTTTACTGACATTGTGGATGTTGTTGTTGTCGATGTTGTCGTTGTAGCAGCAATCACGTATTGCTGGTATTAATTACATATAAGAGAGCTTTTGCCGTTTCTGGTTATATTTTGCTTACACTCCACCTCTTTTCGAGCTTTTAACAAGGTTCTTTCAGTCTCGGTAAAGGTTTTCCCTTTAATGTTGCACCATTGAGACGCAGTTTTCCTTCCTGCTTTATTTAACGTCGTGATTACGTCATGTTATCCCTTTAGACTGTTGCTGGTTAATCGCTTTGTTGTTGCTGTTTTTTCGTTTCGTTCTTGTGCATCGTTGGCGTTGGTTTATTTGCCGCGCTGTTCTACTTTTATTTTCCTGGAAAATTTTTAATACTGTAGATGGTTTATTGAGCAGGAAAGATTGAGCAGGAGAAAGGGAAGGGGAGCAGAGATGGAAAATTGCATTTAATTAAACGTGTCTTTTACAAGCATAATCGCTGGGTAGAGCGGTTAAGAGTTGGCTAAGGAAATCGGTGATGACAGTTAATTAACGTGATGTGTTGAGCTCTTTTGCTTTTTATAGGTAAATTAAAGGAAGAGAAATTTTATGTGGTAATATTTTCACTGGAGTGAGTAAAAGGGTTGTTAATAATTGAGTACGCTTTTTTAATAGATGAATGGAAACAGTTAATGAAATATGATGAGTTTCGAGTTATACATAAATTATTTTGTAGTATTACCTGTGGACATTGAGAATATACCGATCGCAGCATCATACGTTTAGAAATTATGTACCTTGTTTAAATAATTCTATGGAAATTTAGCTAGTTTAAAAATACTGTTGCTATCTTAGAGTTTGATTTCAAGATACAAGTTTTTTCCTAGTTCAGTGCTAGTTTAGTGATTACACAGTATAACACATGATTTTGGGACTCAATTCTGAGAGCTGCACGTGAAAGTATCCCCACATAGCAGAAGTTCTGCGTCATTGGTTTTGTCAAGTTACATGCCAAAATAATTTAATATTCAATTGAAGTTAGTAAGAATCGTATAGGGGAATTTGTCACGTTCACTTTTGTTATATTTGTATATGGTGGCGTATGATTATCATAAGTAATATTCCACGTAAATCATACGCCACGGAGTACAACAGTTTTATTGTAACTGCTACAACACATGATTTTGGGACTCAATTCTGAGAACTGGACGTGAAAGTAGCCCCACAAAGATGAAGTTCTGTATCAGTCGTTTTGTTAAGTTACATGCCATAATAATTTAATATTGATTTGAAGTTAGTAAGTATCGTATAGGGGAATTTGTCACGTATTAGGCTCTTTTGTTGTATTAATATATGATGGCGTATGATTATCAAAAGTAATATTTCACGTAAATCAAACGCCACGGAGTACAAAAGTTTTATTGTAACTGCTACAACACATGATTTTGGGACTCAATTCTGAGAACTGCACGTTAAAGTAGCCCCATAAAGAAGAAATTCTGCATCATTCGTTTTGTCAAGTTACATGCTATTGTAATTTAATATCGATTTGAAGTTAGTAAGTATCGTATAGGGGAATTTGTCACGTTTTAGGCTCTTTTGTTATATTTTTATATGGTGGCGTATGATTATCATAGGTAATATTCCACGTAAATCATACGCCACGGAGTACAAATGGTTTACTGTAACTACTACAACACATTATTTTAAGACTCAATTCTGAGAACTGCACGTTAAAGTAGCCCTATAAAGAAGAAATTCTGCATCATTCGTTTTGTGAAGTTACATGCTATAGTAATTTAATATCGATTTGAAGTTAGTAAGTATCGTATAGGGGAATTTGTGACGTATTAGGCTCTTTTGTTGTATTGTTATATGGTGGCGTATGATTATCATAAGTAATATTTCACGTAAATCATACGCCACGGAGTACAACAGTTTAATTGTAACTGCTACAAAATGAACCCAATTCAAAATCATTTGATGAATGAAAAATGAACAGATTGAAGGAATTGTCAAACAAAAGAGCCTAAAACGTAAAAAATTCCCCTCTACGATACTTACTACCTTCAAATCGATATTAAATTATTATGGCATGTAACTTGACAAAACAGAACTTCTTCTTTTTGGGGCTACTTTCATGTGCAGTTCTCAGAATTGAGTCCCATATCAATGAGCTAAAAAATGTTGTGCTGTGTTATTGATTTCTGCTGCCGGCAAATTCAAATGATTTGGTAAGGAAGTTAATATATTACCTATACAAATTTGTTCAGTGCCAATCAATTGATTTGGAATGATTTTTAGCGACTTTGGCTTCACCTTTTGCCTATTCTTTTCAAGTCTTATGAAAACTCAATAGGAAATTATTAATATTTTATGGGCTAGATTGAAGGGTATGTCCAAGACATACTAGAACATTTTTACAATTACCAACTTTAAAGTGTTCCTAACAACGACAATTAAAATCTGCTTAAATATTCTTTTAAGTTACAACAATGCTTATACAAAATTTAAAATTCAAGACCATAAACATTTCTATTCCATTAGCAACAATATTGAATGTTCACCCTGAATACACACCACACACAAAAGTTGCCTTGAACTTTAATGAAAACAAATGATTTGTTTAGAAAAAAAAAACAAATACGTCACGGACCTATTGGCAAAGAAGGGAAACCGAGTCCTAGGGGGACAATTGTGTAAATATCACCACTCTTACGCACACACACTCTCTCTCTCTCTCTTGTTACTTAAAGGACTTAAATATTTTCCCTTAATGGCCTTAAAAACAACTACAACAAAATAGGTCATATGAGACAAAATACCAATAAACTGATGAACTGTCCAAAATGTCTATACAATCACAACAAACAAATAAAACTTTTGCTATGTATTTACATAGCAAGTCCTAGAAGTTGGCGAAAAGGAAATTATTATTCAAATCAAAATTTTTAATTAAAAACAATTTGTTAGCAAGTGTAAAACATTCAATTGTTATTGCAAACGTTTCAGTGGGCCCCTGCTGCTGGTCTTTTCCTTTACTTTTGAGTAATTTCTTGGTCTTTAACACATTAACAAAACACAATAAGAAACGCTTAAAGCAGTGGGTGTCCCGACAACATGTGGTGTTGGCCAAACATTCAAACTTCAAATTGCCCTAAGAGGTCTAAAACCCTGTCACAGGCATAGGCCAACATGTAACAGTTAGCATAACAGCCAGCGGCGGTGGCGGCGGCATCAGGGTGGGTAACGAAATTGGGTTAAGGCACATCAAGAGAGCCAGCCGCTTTCTAAATGTTTCCACTGCAAATGCGAACACAAAAACTTGCTAAATGTTTGTTGATTGTTGTTTTACGTGTCCTGCGACGAAAGCAATGCGTGTTCTCTTAGCCACGCGCTGTTCGGTTCTCAAATTACAATTATTACATTTGTATGCTGCCTCATTCGGTTTGTGTTGGTGTGTGTGTGTGTGAATACCGAAATAACTTAACAGGAGTTGGAGAAGTTTGTTAAGAACTGTGAGATGTAAAAGTAAAAGTTTTTGGGCCATATTTGAAATTGTTCCGCTTGGACGATTGCCGCGTGCTTTGGCATTAGCAGAAAACTACGTGAATCATTTGGTGGCATGGTAGGGCATGTTTTTTCTTGTTAATGTTAAACTTTAAGAAGTTTTTCATTTAATGATGCTTTCGTTATGTCTTTTGTGGTGGTCTTGTCTTTCGGTTAGTGATGAGCTGTAAAGATGCTTGCTCGTGGTGACGGATATTGTGATTACGATTTGTTTGTGGGTGGTCTAATGATAAAATAATTAGTTAACCAGAGAAAACGTGTTGTAATTTTAAGTGTAATTTAGATGTGGTAAATGTAGCAAAGATGAGTTCTGTTGTACGCAAAACGTAGGCGTATGAGTAATATTAATTAGGAAACAACTTAAAATTGGAATTAATTAGGAAATATGTGATTGTAAGTTATTGTTCTTTAAGAAGTTGCGACAAATTAGAAACAGTATAGTATTTTTAAGGGGCATACTGTTTATTTCTGAGGAACAGGTGTAGTCTTCGTTTTAACACTAAGTATTATGTAGCTTTCGAAGAAGTTCCAAAAAATCTCAAGACAGCAATTATAGCTTCAAAAAACTGTCCTCCCTTGGTATCATCTGTGCAATTAGAGAAAATTACAAAATTTTTGAATTGAAAGTTTCATTTATGTAACATAAGGCGCTTACGCGTATTATTTATTTTAATTTGGCCAAACTGTAGTGTCATAGTACTTACTTACACATGATTTTGGGACTCAATTCTGAGAACTACACGTGAAGGTAGACCAAAAACAAAAGAGCCTAAAACGTGAAAAATTCCCCAATACGATTCGTATTAACTTCAAACCGATATTAAATTATTATGGCATGTAACTTGACAAAACGTATGAGGCAGAACTTCTTCTTTTTCTTTCACGTGCAGATCTCAGAATTGAGTCCCAAATCAATGAGCTGAAAAATTTTGTATTGTGTTATGAATCAATTGAGTTGATGATTCCTTGATGACTTATGATTAATATTAATTAAAGTTATCAAAATTTTTCAAGTGGCAGCGATTGTCTATGAAGAATATTAAATTCGACAAAAGTGAAATCTCTACCAGCGCTTGTTAAGTTCTATATAGGAGACAATGCTGCACATTGTTATTTTCCTCAAATGAACCTGTAAAGATAATGTGGAGACGACGTATGATTACTATTAATTACATATCATCATAGGTCGTTATTGGGTTAACTAAGTTTATAAAGTTTGCTGGCTGTTATAAGGTAATGAAGTCTATTCTGATCCCTCTTGTTTCTCTCATATACTGACTAGCTTTCCAACCAGTTCGTGTTGTAAATAAAATTTCTGATCAGGCTTGCAGGTATTTCCTGCATGGCTTCGGGGCTTGATATATGGTTTCCGAATACCCTAGTTTTTAGTCCAGCTAATGCAGGGCAATCCAAGAGCAGGTGTTTTGTCGTTTCTTCATCCTCCTTCTGGTTGCATTCACAGAAGGTAATGTTCCTATGGCTTAATCTAACAGCATGTTTTCCAACAAATCACTATCTAACTCTAGGTAAGTTAAGTAGTCCTCTTTTGTTCAGCTGCCACCTGGGTAACCTAGCTTGTTTACAAGTTTAAACGATCCTCCCTTTATGACCCATTGCTTAATGTACAGACGGCATTTAGAGATAGTCATACCAACACCTTTTTCAGACGCAAGGATCTGTGTCGTAGTACCCGCTAACTAATTGCTTGCAATATTGGTGTGTCCCGGTACCCAGATAAGCCTGGTGCCAAAATGTTTAGCCACCAGTGTTAGTGGTGTGAGGCATTCGTTCACCATTAGGAATGTAACAAGCATGTCTCCCAGGGATATAATAGCGGTCTAGCTGTCTGTGCACATGCAGCTTCTTAGGCTATGTATTTGCTTGGAATGTCGTTGTTTTCCAGTACCCAAATGATCCTGATGTCATAATACTCAGATATCACCCTTAGTGATGAATGACATTGCTTTACCATCAAGACTGTAGCAAACATGGCTACAGCAGTCTAGCTGTCTCTCTAAAGGCAGATCCTTCGGAGGGTGGTGACACTTTTTTCAGTAGTTCAGCAACCACAGCAAATTATAGCAGGAGCAACCACAGCAAATTATATTTTGGTAAGAGAAATTTATACTAAGGTCCGGTCAAGGGATAGCACAGACTGCTCTCTCGTCCAACTCTGATCCATGATGGTGAAATTAGATACTACTGGCATCCCCCTCCAGTGACTTTTTCAATGTCTTCGTATTCGGAATAAAAGTCCTTGGAGTAGTTACTGGTAATAGGTATGGCAGACAATAGTCCGTTTTTATAGGAATTGGGTTGATCCTATGTAGTAGTTTTACATGTCCAGAATGCTCTGATAGCTTGAATCCACATTAGCTGATTCTCATCTCAAATGCAGCGGCAGCCAATTCAGCTATAATACCAGAAGTCCAGTCATTTTAAGTGGCACTAAGTACTATACCTGATGTTGTGTTCATTGCCTTTGAATGATGCCATTAAAAAAATTTGATTGGGTTAACAAAAGAGCATAAAACATGACAAATTCCCCTATAAGATACTTACTAACTTCAAATTGATATTGAATTATTATGGCATGTAAGTTGACAAAACGAATGATGCTGAACTTCTTCTTTTTGGGGCTACTTTCACGTGCAGTTCCCAGAATTGAGTCCCAAAATCATGTGTTGTACTGTGTTACTCGTATAATCGTTTAACGTATGATTAACGTATGATTATTATATGATGCGATTTTATGCTCTACTTAACTTCCTATCTACCTGTTTACCGACATTTCCCCTTTAGTTTAACTTATAATTCCTTATTCCTCTAAAGTTCTCCCCAACATTCTCTTTCACTTTAAATGGCATTTCGTCTTTAATCCATAAATTATATTTTTTGGGGCTACCTTTCTACTTAATTCAGTTATTTCCTGTTTATTTGTTTTATCACAAATATTTAGCATTTCAATCTAAACACGGTCAGTAGTCAGGTGTGCGTGTGCACGTGTGTGTGGGTATATGCCTTTTTGGGTCCTAAATAAGGTATGTTTGTTTGCTTTTATCGAACGGCTGTAGGCTGGAAGTTGTCTGAAGGTGTATAACTTGGGGTAAATGTTTAACTTGGCATGAGTTTGGTAGTGGTATTTCAGTTATTATGGTAACATATGTAGCATCCCATTGGGGCACCACAAAGTTAACGACAAACATATGTTGAAAATATGGGAATAAATTTCGAAAGGTCATTTTATAAAGTTTTGAGGAAAACCAATTATAGCTTATATTTTTTAAAAAAGGTAATATGATGAGCTTATGTTTTTTACGTTTTGAATGGTAATATGATGAGGATTTCTTTTTAGTTGACAATAGACATCAGACAACAAGGATACATAATTGACATAAGGGACAATGATGGGATGTTTTGTGTGACTTTAAATTCCTATGGGGGTGTTGTGTAGTTGTTAATATTGTGGCATATTGCATTGTATTATTATATTAAATATTGTTCATAACTTAAAATAGCTTTAGAAGAATAAATAAATATCTTGGGTTTTATAATATTAATCATACGCAATTATACCTATATTTAATATGGTACATGGTATTATTAACGTGATAACCGACGTATGAATAATATTAATTGTACGGTATGTGATAGTTTGTCGCATTGTTACAATATATGATAATGAAAAATTATTCCAACTCCGATTTTTGTATCAAACTCCAGATGGATAATAAATTCCTTTAATAACAAAAACAAATCATTTGTTATACGATATCTAGACATAGTTGGTTGTGGTATTCGCTTTTGGAACCTCTCTTTTGTTTGTTCTAAAAAACGTTGCAGTGAGTAATAATTACTATACGTGCCGTATTAGTAATATTAATTACAATAACACTTATAAGCTAATACGTATGAGTAATACTAATACGGCAAATGTAGGTAGTAAAACTAACTGAATTATTTTTTTTCAAACAATAGCCATATTACTCTGGGATAATATAATTACACAGTACAAACTTTTTCAGATCATTGATTTGGGACTCAACTCTGAAAACTGCACGTGAAAGTAGCCCCAAAAAGAAGAAGTTTTGGAATATTCGTTTTGTTAAGTTACATGCCAAAATAATTTAATATCGAGTTAAAGTTAGTTAGTATCGTATAGGGGAATTTGTCACGTTTTAGTCTATTTTTTTATATTGTTATATGTTTTACTTTCACGTGCAGTTGTTAAAATTGAGTCCCAAAATCGTGTGCTGTACTCTATTATTAAGACGATATACCATATATCTCGATTATGGTATATTTTTCTCGTTTTTTATTACATTTAAGCAATTCTGCCTTGGTATTGTGGCTACATGAGTCTCAGCCAACCTTGATTAAAGACTATAAAGCATCTTCTGGTAATTGTTGTATACTCAAACTGTTGTCCATCACCCCTACGCAATAATTCCTATTTAGCCCTTCACACCTTAGTTGTGTTACATGATTCTCTCACTCCCTCTCTCTTTCTCTGAGTAGGCATTAATTAATTAAATATTTAAATTATTTTCAAAAACTTCATTCAAACGGTAATCATTAGTGTTGAGCTAAAAACACTTTACATGCATAATATCGCACTGCATTATTCGCATTTCCCAGAATTCATTAGCAACATATGTTGTACTTGAATTTCTTCTTTCGAATAACACAATTTCTTATAATATTATAAGTAATGCTTAACATTTGCGTTTAATTGCAAATCCAATTATAAATATTACGTATGTCTAAATACTATGAAATATTAAGCAAATGTGTAGTACTATTAAATGTCGAAGAACGTGAAGGGAGTGAAAATTGCAAATGATGATGATGATGTTGATATTGATTGATAATAACTAATATTTAACAAAGATAACATTTGATGTTAGTTGTCATGTTTTCTATCGAATGACATAAAGTATCAGGACGGGGTGAAATCTAGCAGTCAGGCAAAGATAGCTAACACAGTACAATATTTTTCAGCTCATTGATTAGGGACTCAATTCTGAGAACTGCAAGTGAAAGTAGCCCCAAAAAGAAGAAGCTCTGCATCATTCGTTTTGTCAAGTTACATGCCATAATAATCTAATATCGATTTGAAGTTAGTATGTATCGTATAGGGGACTTTGTCACGTTTTAGCCTCTTTTGTTTGACATTACATAAATACTATATGGTGGCGTATGATTCTCCCTACATAAACAACAGTTTCAATTTTCCATTCATCAAATGATATTGAACTGGGTTTATTTTGTAGCAGTTACAATAAAACTGTTGTACTCCGTGGCGTAGGATTTACGGGGAATATTACTTATGATAATCATACGCCACCATATAGTATTTATGTTATGTCAAACAAAAGAGCCTAAAACGTGATACGATACTTACTAACTTCAAATCGATATTAAATTATTATGGCATGTAACTTGACAAAACGAATGATTCAGAACTTCTTCTTTTTGGGGCTTTTTTCACATGCAGCTCTCAGAATTGAGTCCCAAAATCATGTGTTGTACTGTGTCATATTGTCTTTTGGAAGGTTATACAGAACTTCAATTAGTGTTGTGGTGGATGTTGGTTAGGGTTTGAGTTTCTTGTGAAAAAAGGCAATTATTCGTTCATTATATATAAATAGTGCTTTAAAATATACATAACTACTAGCTGACCCGACAAACATTGTTCTGCCATACAACTTCGGACCCGGTTAACTTCGACTCGCTCCTAAGGTAACGCATTCATATAAGCTGCAGGGGTAGAGTAAAACACAGTTAGTTCAAGTTTTAATGTGATTTATTTGAATTTAATCGAAATTAGTGAAGAGCGGATAAGAGCGTTCTGCTTACAATGCATTCGATTTGTTTTCCGGCGTAAAGACAAACAATGAAGACGGTTTGCCAATACGCGAACAGACAACGTACGACTGATCTTGTGAAAAACAGAGAAATTCGAGATTGATCCCACATACTTTCATTGATGGGTTTCGCGATTTATTGATTGTCATCGCAAAAGCCAATAGAATGGGGAGTTGAATTCGCTTGAATTTGGAAGGGTGGATCGGTTAGAATAATAGGAATTCGTGGGATAAGGATTTCCTCACCTGTGAATTTGTCCCTGATGAACGTCGCTTTAATCACATTGATGATCAGTTTCTTGACCGACAAACGCGTACCGTTGCACAATTAAAGATGATTCAGATTCCGCAACATGCTTATGATCGATCCCACCGTCAGCTTGTAAATTATAAGGCGGAGTTCCTGACCCATCTAAAAAATTTAAAAATTCTGTCGGATAGTTGGTCGCCTCATTCTCGTTGGTCACACTGTCAACGGATTTGTATGAATGCAGTTCTCCATCGATTCGACTTTATTCTTCGCTGCTAGTATGGCCCGTTCACTTATCCAATCTAGATTTTTATAATTTTTTGCAATTCCGGGGAAAACTTTGGTGATGAGTTCCTTCTTTGTCGATGTAAACTCGAAAAAATTTTCCGGAAACGTCATCAATCCAGTTGAAACATTAATAGGAATTTGGCCATCACCAAGTGCCAGTAGCAGTCTTGAAAATTCAGTAACACAAAGATGACGATTTCAGGCATGCGTTAATTTCATAAGTGTTTGACTAAAATACCATAGCCACACTAAATCATCTCGAATCACCTCGCAAATCCTTAACCGTTCGGTCAACTGCCTCCAAAACTCGTTTATGTGCCATCGTGCATTCATCCCAAATGATGATTTTGCATTCTCGCAACAATTTCGATGAACGTTTTGCTCGGCATTCAATGGCTGCACATTTTTTCGGACTCTTTCAGTCAGCTCATCTCGATCAATGCTTGATCTCGTTGCAATTCGTGATTGAATGCATCGTGCATCCAACGATTTGACGCTGGTACTCAAATTTCGACATTAGACTGCCGCACATGTCTTCGATCAGAAGTTAATTTCAAGATCGAAATTCTAACTTAAATGGAGAATGAAAAAGAAGTGATGACTTGTAAACAAGATCTATTGACCATTTTTAAATTGAGGTGATAGCCATCCTCTCCACGACAGATCATCAACGGGTATTTAAGTGCATCATATGACCGATGAGTCATGCCTCAGTTGTCTACCATCCCGACGCTTAAGAACAATATCGCGTGATTCCACATTCTTCCCAACAATCACCACTGCGACTTCATTTATAGTGGGAGCATTGAATAGTCCTGCATGGCAACCAGAGGGTCTTTTGTCTGCTCTGATAATGATTTTGTGGTCGTCGGAATGCATCGTATTCAATGCGGTTTTGAACAATAGGACCAATGCATTATTCTCATTCAGAAGATTTTAATATTGTTCGATCATTTCGTGTTTAATCTTAATCCCAAATTTCCAAGCATCATAACAAATTTTCTACCTTAACATCGACAGAAATCATTAAATCAAGCGAAACAGTGCAAAATTTCTTCGAAAAATCTAAATTTTTCGAGTTTTTACGGAATATTCCGAGTTTTCCACAAAGTATTTTTCAATTATCCTAAATATTACAGATTAACATCGTTCAAAATTATCAATCATATGACAAAATTCAAAATTTCGTCTAAAAAAATTAAATTTGTTTTCCGTAATTTTTCGACAAAAATTTTCTATTTTTCCATTCGTAAACTACGGAACAATTGCACACAAAAATTTAAACAATTATACTATAAAATGCAGAATTTCGTCGAAAAAACAAATTCAAACTTTTTGAATTTTTCGGGAATTTTCCGCATTTTTCAACAAAATTTTTTCCATTTTTCTATTCGAAAAGCCATTCTGTAACAATTGCATACAAAATTCCATACAAAAAGGCTATTTTCCGACTTTTCCGGAAGATTTTCCCAAAATGTTCTTTCACATAAACCTTCTGGCAATAACGAACAACTGAAAAAAAGATTGAGCAAAATCGGCCCAGCCGTTCTCAATTGATGAATTACTATACATTTTTGCCACCATTTTCATATATATAGATATATATAAACCGATCTGGTGCAATTAGCAACATATATTTTGTGTATGACTGCAACCTACAGCTGATGGACCTTACTACGAGCTAAATTGATTTCCATCACAATGACTCCAGTTTCTCAGCATAAAACTACAGTCCCGTTGTCTCTAAATTCTGATTTCTTGTTTCTCTCCCACCGCCACCAAGACTATATTACCATCTCACTACACTTCTTACTATACCTTAGGCTCCCCTCGCCATACAGCCAGCACTATTACCTAATTACAGATGATATTCTCATGTCAATATGTGAGTAATACTAACTTAGACTCTTATATCAGTTTATATGGGACTTTTGATTAACCATAATCCATATATCAGCATGTTGAACTCTAGACATAGAACATTTGAACAAACCTCAGGCACTGATCTGAGTTTAATCTCATAACTTTGTCATACATGAGTTGGAATTCATTTTTAAGTAAAACTAAGGGTCTTACTTTAGAATATCTGAGGCTGACTTTTCGTCCGATTTTTACAAAACTAGTCTCAATCTATACACGCGTGAAGTAAAGAAGGCTAAGCGGAAGTCATAGCGAAATTTCTTTGAATCCATAGAAGGCGACAGCCAGACTGCACGCTTCAGGTACTTGCATTCTACTGACTTACCGTGTACAGATTTGTTTTAATGAAAGATGTGGACCTTTTCGTCCGAAGTATTTCTTTGTTTTCTCCTAGACATCCACTTTCCCAACAATGACTTGAACACTTGTCGTCAGCAAGAAATGTCAGTTAGAAGTCCGTCTAACTTAAATACAGTTAGTGATATGGCCATCAAATACTTTAAACGCTATAAATCAGCTGGAATAATTTCAACGCAATTAAAGGAGCTCTGATCTGAGTTTAAGCTCATAACTTTGTCATACATGAGTTGGAGTTCCTTTCTATGTTAAACTAAGGCTCTTACTTCTGAGGCTGCCGTCAAATCACATCGTTTGACTAAGAAATTGCTTCATGTTAAGCCACGGATATTCGATACACATGCACTTTGCTCTTACAAAATTTTCAGCACCACTTTAAAGAAAATAATATTTTGTTGGAATATATTTAATATCATAATTATATAGTGAAACCAGATCCCTTTCGGCTCATTCAATTGAATGCTTTTCATGGAAAATTACCCAAGTATCATGTAATTTGAGTATATGAATCGCCATAATATTTGATAGTATCTATGTACTATTTGCAATTGTACACTTTATGAGATATTGCCTAGCTCTCATTACTTTTGGAAATTTAAATATTTTCATTAACTGGCAATGCAAATATACACACAAACATGATATATTATACCCTCGAGGATTTACGGGCACAATAAATGATGGCAAAAGTTAATTTTCTAAGCTGTAAATACATCAAAATGTAACAAACTGTATAATACAACTGACATTAAAACAATTTGTAACAAAACGCATATAAAGACACACACACACTACAACAACCCACCGAACCCCCAAACATTTGTGACATAAGACCAAAAGGAAAACCCAAACACCCAGAATAAAAAGGACAAACAATAAAAACAAAACAAAAAAACACAGTATTGAAATAGAAGGATAAAAATTGCACCACCGCTGTGACATGTAACGCAGTGGTGGCAGAAAAAAAAAGAAAAACCACTATTTTTCCTAGAACCGTGACAAATATCCACCACCATGGTGCTTGCCACTACCAGCACTGCTTGCTGTTACATTGGTCGTTATTGTCAGCGTCATCGTTGTCCTGGCGATTTGTTTGCTGCAACATTCATTGTAAAACATTTTGTATGAAATCGAAATGAAAAATTTAAAATAATTTAACAACAACAGCGCATCGCATCAAAACGGTTGAGAGGTGCACAGTATTTTGCTGCTTATATGCAAATCTCCAACGATTCATTTTATGTGTGTTGTGTTCGCTTTTGAGCTGCATCATCTTTGCTTGTGCAAAAGGGCAAGGCCGGTCGCTTGTTATGGCAACACCTTAAACCGGTTTGGCGTTATTGCAGCCAAACTTAACGCGCAATTTATTACGAGCAAACAAAATTTCTGATGGGGAGTAAACGTGTAAAACTTAACGGTGCCCTGTATACATCATCATCACCAGGAATCTAACGCCCAGCTTCATAGTGCGGATGGCAGTTACAGCAGTGGGTTGCAGCATGGGTACCATTTAAGGGTTGCACTTTTTGAGTAATTTTCCAATTCAAAGGAAATGCCATGAAATTCTACAGAAATGATTTTTCATTTAAAACAAAATCTCGGGGTATGTGTTACTTGCTTAATACTACGTTAAAGCAAAGTGGTACCATAAGAGCACAAAATCATACATGTTAAGTTGCCATGGTGCAGGGAATTTTAATATTTGTATTTGTAGTGGGATACTGTACTAGGATTTGAATGGTGCGTTAAGGTTAGGTAGTAGTAATGGCAACAAAAGAATACAATATTTACTGTATGATTATAAAATAACAAAATATCATCTTAACGATAAAATATAATAGGCCAACATTTCTTATGGCGAAATCCTGTACTCATTCCGACTTTTTACATCAGAGGCTCTCAACTAAGCATCTTTCTCAGTGAAAATAAAGATTCTAATAAGATAAGAAGTTATTTTCGACGCATCACGTTCGGGGCCGTCTTCCTAATATAACTGATACTTTTCAACCAGAATGCTCGAGACTATGGTTTTAGTATAGTTTTATAGTTTTCGGTTTTATCATATCACTTAAGGTGCGGATGACAATGTACACCACACAATATGGGCGAGTACCGACATCAATGATCGAGGTGAATCTCCTATAGCGAAATTTCTGTGAATATATAGAAGGCTACAGCCAGACTGCATACTTCAGGTACTTGCATTCTAAAGACTTACCTTGTACAGGATTTTTTAAAGAAATATTTGGACCTTTTCGTCCGAAGTATTTCTGGGTTTTCTTCTAGACATGCACTTTCCCAACAATGACTTGAACACTTGTTATCAGCCAGAAATGTTAGGTGGAAGTCCCCCTTATTTAAATAAAGTGAGCAGAAAGAATCAGACATAGCCATCAAATGGTTTAAAACCTATAAATCAGCCGGATCTGAAGTAATAAATTCAACGCAATTACCTATGTTGTAGTTGATTAGAAGTGATTTTCTGTGGGCTGCCTCTTGTCATTCCCAACATTTTGTTGAAAACCATAGTGGTTCTCATCCCAAAAGCTAGCAAAAGCACTCAAATCAAACCAAAAGATTTTCTACCTATCAGTCTCTCATCTTTGGTCCTTAAACCATTTTAAAGCCTATTAAAAATCCACATTCGAAGAAAAATGGGTTTTCTCCAAGACATTCATTTTCCCAACAATAACACTTGTCATCTGCCGGAAATGTCAGGTGGAAGTTTGCTAACTTTAATACAGTTCTTTTGATAGTGAGCAGGAAGAATCTGATATGGACCCTCAAATTACACAGTACAACAATTTTCAGCTTATTGATTTGGGACTCAATTTTGAGAACTGCACGTGAAAGTAGCCTAAAAAAAGAAGTTCTGCATCATTCGTTTTGTCAAGTTAAATGCCATAAAAAAAATTATTTCGATTTGAAGTTAGTAAGTATCGTAAAGGAGAGTTTGTCACGTTTTAGGCTCTTTTGTTTAAGATGTTATGTTGTACCGTTTTATGCAAACCCTGCAAATAAGCCGAACCTCACGGAATAATTCCAGTGCAATAACAGGAAGGAGTAATTTTTATCATGCTGCGCAGCAAACCAAAGTAAATGCTCTCAAGTCATACCAAAAATCTTTCGACCTATTAGTCTCTCATCTGTTGCCCTTGAAAGGTTACCATTTAAACGTTTATTAAAAAATTTATGTTCGAAGTAATCTTCTACAGAATATACTATCAAAATTTTAGCATGTCTACACAAAATGAAGGTAAACTGAGACAGCTCTCTCCTCTACGGTCAATGCAATCAAGAACTTCCGCGAGAATAGAACTACACTCTGAGGAATTTCCTAGATACTGATGGAGCCTTCAGTAATAATTTACCTTCAAAAATCCAAAAAGTATTACACGATCCAGGGGTTGACAGTTCAGTGGCAGGCCTAATTAGGATGCTTCTGGTGGGAAGAACCGTCAGAGAAGGATGGGGTAGGGGTCACAATTGCTGAGAACTTTTTTACAGAGGGACATCTTAAGAAGGACTTCTGCCTACATTTCAATGGTTTATTTCATACAATGAACTGCTTTTCGAATAAAAGATAGCCGTATGTCAGGTATCTGAGAGGTATATTGCCATCAAATGTACGGTTAAAAACATCAATGTACCACTTTATTTTGCTTTAATCTAAATATATAAAATGCTTGGGTGACTAACTGATCATTCCCCAGCCCGAACGGCTATAACTAGAACCTTGAAGTTTGGAATGTACTAAGAAGGGATTTTTTGGGAAACTCGGACTGCAAGGGGGTAAAAAGGGCGTAGCACCGCCCCACACAATGCGAAATTTAAAATGTATGTATCTGATTGACCTTTATAGGTACAAAAAAGAGATTTGTTGCATAAATTGGTCGTACATAAATTAAATTCAACAACTGAAATAGACAAAGGGGGGTAGCACCGCCCACACAAACCGAAATTGCAAACGGTCATATCTCATTGGGGTTATGAAGATTAGATTTGCAATATATGTTACTGGTACAAGGGGGATTGCGTCTTGCTGGGAAATAGGTGGTGCCACGCCCCTTTTGAAAAAATCGTTATATCGTTCATGTTAATAGATTCTATTACATGACTGACTATTCACTCCCAGCCATTCCTTGACGTAGGCGAAGCGAAACAGGCCAATAAAGGTATAAAACTGGTACTATTGCCCACAACCAACGGCTATAGGCAGAATCGCGAAAACAGGGGTGACTATTTATTGTGTAGAGTAGTTGTACGACATGAAGGGGATTTTTTGAAATTCGTACTTTCATTCATCGCATTCATATTATGTTACATGGAATTAGAAAGCCACTGATGTTAAAAAAATTTAGATGACTAAGGCGGGAATTGAACCATTGATCTCCTGCATGATAGTCGTTTGTTCTAACCATACAGCCCATATATAAGAAAATTACTTGGAGAACAAATTGAACGTAAGTAAAATGGTTTATACTGCTTGTCTGTTTGATATTTGGATACGGATTTGGTGTGACCTGGGTCCAGCATGGGTTTCTTCCTCACTTAAACACTCGCTTTAGGTATCACGAAAAATTTCACAAATTTTCTATTTCATATTGTATTTTCCCGGCAGAGAGAAATTCTCTTTGAGGCTATGATTTCTATCATACATTTTACATTGCAGAAAGTTAAATAGAACCATCTCTTGTAGATAGTAAATACATTTTCACTGTTCCATAAAACTCTGTAGTAAGGACAATTTACTACCGCTTATACATAAGTTTTTGCTTATCTCTATATGTATCTATTCTGTAATATGAAACATATTTCAACATTTAAAAATACAAAACGAACGCGTCAGGTGGTGGTGTAACCCATTGTAAAGAATTCACCATGATGTTATTACAATTATTGTTTTGTAGAACATGAAATGTTGCACGTGTTCGCTTAGCAGCAACCACCAGCATCCATAACAACAGCAAAGGCGCATTATTCGTTTGGTATTCTCAAAGCATAGAATAAAATTCCGTTTTCACGGTTAACGCCCATCTACATACCCTTTTTCGGTGTGGTTAATGCGAATAAATGGAGAACATTCATCGCAATAGTTATTTTTGTAATGAGTTTGAGGCGTAATGTTATGAATGTGATGCATCCTCTATAGTACATTACACATGGAAAGTAAACGTAAATTTCGTTAATATCGAGCTGGCTGATTCTCTAACCAATTGCATAAAAAAATGAACGATTTATGTTGTGTGAAATGTTAGAAATTGTATTTGAAATTACGCGAAGCATGAAATTAAATATTAATACAAAAAAAAACACACACACACAAAAAAAAGAACAGCTAGCAAACAAGTACAATTTAAACACCAGCAACACCGATAATTCCATCATCAGAAATTGAATATAAATACAAAATTCTATAGCAGCTTTTGTATGAACACGAAAAACGTTTAGATTTTTTTTCGATTTGTTACAAAATCGTGCATACTGTATAAATGGCTTATGAATGAATTGTGCAACAATTTCCAAATGTGATTTATAGTTTAATTAAAATTGACATTTCACATTGTTCACAAATTCGTGCAATTTTGATTGTTTGTCCATTATTCGATTTGGTTTTTATTTTCAATACTGAAATGTTTAATGAAATGGAATACGTCATGTAGTTTGCATACATATTTCTGTAGACAATTTATGAATATATTGCATGAGCGATTGTAATTGCAATGAGAATTATGTGGAAACATCAATGGTATGTAAATTGTAAAAATCGATAGTGACAGTATGATAAGTTAAGTATGTCACGGCGGTGATAGAGAACTCCAAAGTATTGAAATTTTTAAAATATTGAAACAATTCACTGTTCCATATTTGCGATATATGACAGTCGACAGTTTTTGTATTTATATGTAGTCCAGATATTCCAGTTGAAGAACTGGCAGGCTCAACCAAAGGTGTTCGCGTTACCTCTAGTTTTTTTCGTTTAAAATCCTTCAATTTTCATTATTTTTATTATGTATGTCGTAGTCGACTTTCGACAACTTTCGGCTGTTTTTTTATTTGAATAAAATTAGTTATTATTAACAAGAATGTTTAGTGTTGAAAATTTTCCATAATCTGATGAAGAAGAATATGATATGAGCAAGGGCAGTCATATTTCAGTCTCACAAACAATATCAGCGATGCCATATTTTAAAAACGACAAAGATTCGACGTGACTACGACATACATAATAAACGGGAATTATTTTATTGGCTCTATTTTTGTTAACCAATATTTAAGTTTTCTTGTGTAGAATTGACCAAAATGTGGTTTAGATATTCATCTACGCCTGTTTTTCTTCCGGCACTATGTTAAAACTGTCAGCTGTTATTAAAAGGTATAACCATCAGCAGCCTCCGCTCTTTTTGGTTTTATTTGAATCATACTAAAACTTCATTGCTGCGTCACGTTAATCCCAGTAGTCACTCTGTACAATATTTAACGCCTTTAGATAATAACAATAAATGACAATAGCAATGGCAATTTTCCACAAAACAGCAGCTTAGCAGCCAGGCAAACGAGATGACGATGGCTATGACGACGTGTAATCCTTGTTAACATCGAAAGCAATAAATCAAATAAGGATGATAATAAACACAGGCTTAATAAAACGCCATCATCAATGAAAGAAAAAAAAACCTACACATCAAAATATGATGACAACGACAGACAGACAGACACCCATGGACACTGCCTGTGGCTGTGTAATGCATTCTAGGGCAAATTGCCAATTTGCAGTGTACACCAAAACCGGGGGAAAGCCAACCAAATCAACTTGTTACATCAAAGTTACCCGCTGTGGGCAATCGCAGATATGTAGCTAATATAATGAAATTCTTAAGCTTTTTTTTGTTGTGATTTTAATAAACATAAAAGTTATTTATGTTTGCCAATTTTACATCAAATATCTTAAAAGACTTGTGCATTGTTGTTATATGTAAGGTTTATTTCGTAGAACGCAGTGTGGCGCGCACACATATAATGCTTTTCAATGTTGATGGCCATGAAGTTGGCGGTGATGGTGTACTTGTGTCTGTTACACAGAATGCTAACAAAGTTGAAGAATCTGTTATGGGGTCGGAAGCTTACATTAACATATGGTTATAATAGTTGGGTGTAGGAAAATTCTCAAACAGTAGCATATAAATTGTCAAAGATTGGCCACAGTTTATACTGATGGACACCACAATGCTCAAACTTCAAATCTTCTTTGAAATTTTTATATTAAATATTCCAAATATCTATCTCACCCTACGTGGTAGGGTATATATCATTTGGTATGACCCAAAAAATGCAACACTTTAGAGCCTAGGGTTCTTTGAAGTCGTTTGATCCACGCCTCTTTTGGAACCTCTCATACAAATGTACAATTGCATCTACATTATAAAGCGAGTAATGATATCGATAAGACCAGCGCGATCGTGCCCAAATCCCGTTTTTTTTAAACTATAGCAGGATACATTTTTGAAAAAGGCAAAAATATTAGAGGTCTAATTACACCCTTTCTGGTACATCCCATACACATGTACCATTCCGCCCACTTTTAATTCGTATTGATATTGGTATTGGTATTGGTATTGGTATTGGTATTGGTATTGGTATTGGTATTGGTATTGGTATTGGTATTGGTATTGGTATTGGTATTGGTATTGGTATTGGTATTGGTATTGGTATTGGTATTGGTATTGGTATTGGTATTGGTATTGGTATTGGTATTGGTATTGGTATTGGTATTGGTATTGGTATTGGTATTGGTATTGGTATTGGTATTGGTATTGGTATTGGTATTGGTATTGGTATTGGTATTGGTATTGGTATTGGTATTGGTATTGGTATTGGTATTGGTATTGGTATTGGTATTGGTATTGGTATTGGTATTGGTATTGGTATTGGTATTGGTATTGGTATTGGTATTGGTATTGGTATTGGTATTGGTATTGGTATTGGTATTGGTATTGGTATTGGTATTGGTATTGGTATTGGTATTGGTATTGGTATTGGTATTGGTATTGGTATTGGTATTGGTATTGGTATTGGTATTGGTATTGGTATTGGTATTGGTATTGGTATTGGTATTGGTATTGGTATTGGTATTGGTATTGGTATTGGTATTGGTATTGGTATTGGTATTGGTATTGGTATTGGTATTGGTATTGGTATTGGTATTGGTATTGGTATTGGTATTGGTATTGGTATTGGTATTGGTATTGGTATTGGTATTGGTATTGGTATTGGTATTGGTATTGGTATTGGTATTGGTATTGGTATTGGTATTGGTATTGGTATTGGTATTGGTATTGGTATTGGTATTGGTATTGGTATTGGTATTGGTATTGGTATTGGTATTGGTATTGGTATTGGTATTGGTATTGGTATTGGTATTGGTATTGGTATTGGTATTGGTATTGGTATTGGTATTGGTATTGGTATTGGTATTGGTATTGGTATTGGTATTGGTATTGGTATTGGTATTGGTATTGGTATTGGTATTGGTATTGGTATTGGTATTGGTATTGGTATTGGTATTGGTATTGGTATTGGTATTGGTATTGGTATTGGTATTGGTATTGGTATTGGTATTGGTATTGGTATTGGTATTGGTATTGGTATTGGTATTGGTATTGGTATTGGTATTGGTATTGGTATTGGTATTGGTATTGGTATTGGTATTGGTATTGGTATTGGTATTGGTATTGGTATTGGTATTGGTATTGGTATTGGTATTGGTATTGGTATTGGTATTGGTATTGGTATTGGTATTGGTATTGGTATTGGTATTGGTATTGGTATTGGTATTGGTATTGGTATTGGTATTGGTATTGGTATTGGTATTGGTATTGGTATTGGTATTGGTATTGGTATTGGTATTGGTATTGGTATTGGTATTGGTATTGGTATTGGTATTGGTATTGGTATTGGTATTGGTATTGGTATTGGTATTGGTATTGGTATTGGTATTGGTATTGGTATTGGTATTGGTATTGGTATTGGTATTGGTATTGGTATTGGTATTGGTATTGGTATTGGTATTGGTATTGGTATTGGTATTGGTATTGGTATTGGTATTGGTATTGGTATTGGTATTGGTATTGGTATTGGTATTGGTATTGGTATTGGTATTGGTATTGGTATTGGTATTGGTATTGGTATCGGTGTAGGTGAGGGTATATGTAAGTTGACATAAACTTTTTTACTTGTTTTATATCAAAAGAGTGCACATAAAAAATAATATTCCTTTTTTTGGAACATGAAATTTACACCCCATGAATGGGATGCTTACACTGCGAAGTTGCGGTCGACAACATCGAGGGGGCCGGCAATGTAAGAAAAATGTAGAAGACTGGAGCCGGGATCGTACTACGGATCTCCCGCATGGTAGTCGCGTGTTCAACCACTATGACAAAACGATTTTGGGGCCTATGTCCGCCACGCTCTGCGAACACAATTTGCATTTGGGATTATGTCCGCGAGGCATAGCGGACAAAAGCCCCAACAAATATAACGGACATAACACCCAAACTAATTTTGCGACTTAAAGTAATGAAAAAGCTTGATGAAGTGGGGGTGGCCGGACGTTATTGTTCACCACAATAGCAATATTTCGAATTGTTGTCTTCATATGTTGAAATACTAAATACAACAACAAGTTCGGTCATAATCCTCATTGGGCTTATGTCCGCAGATTAGTGTCGGACATAATCCGCAAATTTTTTTTGGGGTTTATGTCCGTGTGGGGTTATGTCACCGCACCCTCTATACCTACAAATTAAAAAAAAGAGTAAAAAACTGTCCTAGAATTATCAGCAAGTATACTTAAATATTCAACCAAATCTTAAAAAAAACATGATATCCGTGTACATCACCGGTACTTCACTGCAGGTCAACAATTTCGCAGTTCGAATGATTTTTGTGAAATTATTGACAACATATTATATTGAAACTTTTATACCTTTCAAAATCAAGGCCTACTTTAGTTCAACAATTTCACCTTTTGAAGTATTTTTGTGAAATTACTGACATCATAATACATAACACTCTTGTACCTTCCAAAATCTATGCCGCACTTTACACAATAACACTGTACAGACCGCATACACAGTACTATATATTTTCTAGCCTCTGCCTACTTCTCTTACCCACTACCTGGGCGCTCCCGTTCCCTACTCTCAATCGCTATTGTTCGTAATCGTATCCATACGTAGTCTATTTTATTGCCACTTGATATTATTGTATGTAAACCGCCCTTGTTTTTTGTGTGTACGTAACAACCCCCCAATTGACAGGCCCCCCGTTTAAGATTTCTTCTTAAAATTACCAGTTACTTCCGCATACGTTTTATGTACGGGTAACATATGGAGACGAGATGCTGTTGGACCTCCTTTGTTGGCCATAAAATTTGTTGGTCTGACTTAAATTGCCAAAAATTGCAAATTGTTGGGGATTATATGCAACTTTTGCTGTATTCAAGTCCAAAAACACTTAAATACATTTACAAAACTCAAAGTTTTTTCCATAGACTTTTATTGTATTTGGTCGTCTACACATAACAAACAGATCAAGGACTAGATAACACACACGCAGAAGTACATACAATAGTGTGTAAGTGTGTGTGTGTATATGTATAAGTGCCCTTGCTTAGGGAGTTTTTAAAATATTTATGAATGTGATTTTTGTGTGAGCGAGTGTGGTTAAAGGATTTTATACACTCAATATAATTAAGGGCTTTACAATCCTTTTATTGCAGATTTTTTTCTCCTTCAGCCCCCATGCTTATTTTCCAGCCGTTGCTGTAGTTGTTATATTGTTGTTGTCACAACCATATAAATGCCTCTGTTTTGTTGCTATTTGTTTGAGGCGACATTGTCTCTTTGATTTCTGAAATGGCCAACAACACCACGACCATTACTGTTTCGCCCCCTCCCCCTCCGCCAGTCCTTGTCGTTTGTGTATGTGTGCATGCTGCTGCTGGCCAAAAGAGACAATATTTATGTTGTCTCTTTGGTTTGGCATTTTGGCATAAGGCTTTTGCACATCGTCCTCTCGTGGTTATCCTTTTGGATTTACTTCTTTTGGTTTTTGCGGGGAGTGTTACCAATTGAAGTGTGTCCGTCCGTCTGTCCGATCGTCTGTCTGGTTATAAAATTTAAATTAAAGTGGCTTTTGCAACTGTGGTTAGGAGGTTTGAGGTTTTTGTTTTGTGTTTTCTGTGACAGAAAAACGAGTGAAACCATCTTATTATGTTTTTATTGAGTAGGAGATTGGTGTGGTTGTGTATTGGATTTGATTAGTTTCTATGATTTAACAATTGAGTTATTACGGTCGAATTTATTGGTCAATGGTGTAGAAGGCTAAGCGGGGGCCAGTACAGTTTAGAAATTGTTTCTGTAAAGTTTTGTCAAAAGTTGCCAAGCGGCATGAATTTTCGGAGAATGTTTGGCAGTAAATAGTGGAGCTATTATTGGTAGTGGATAACTTATTTATCGAAAACTATCAACCATATCGTCGCCCATTGACCCACTAATGCAAATTTTTATATGACTGCCGGTTTACACTATTAAACTGAACATATATTTTCATAGATTTAATAATAACATGGAATTTATATAACTAATAAAATTTTTTTCTATATTTACAGGTAAGATGATCAAAATATGTACGACAAAAGAACTATAACCCATTTTATTGGAAGGTAATTAACATTTTGCTAATGACACTGAACTTTATAAAAGGTAACTATAACTATCATGCGGGAGATTCAGTAATAGATTCCTATCCCAGTCATCAACATTTTTTTCATCGGCGCACAGTGGTCGATTCCATTGGCCAAAAATAAAAAATCAAATTCAAAAGTTTGTCACCAAGTGTGGCATCACTGTTTCTTATAAAAACAAGGTTTTAAAATTTGTAGGTGTTTTTGTTTTATTCCATCTGTACTCTTTAAGAACAGCTTCAAAAAAGAGAGCGAGTAAACAGTTGGTTTTTACAGTGTGAAAAGTGGAAAATTAAGTGCAACTTTAAATTAATTAAAACAAAAGAAAAAAAACTTCTGTCGAAATAAATCGAAATGAATATTGAATTACATGGTATTAACTATGTTTTAAAATAATAACAATTTGTTAAGCTTGTTGTAGATTTGTTATAAAATTAATATTTTTCCAGTTGCATTGTTAGTGTTCTTTCGTCCATATATGTAAATTTTAACTGGAGTTTTAGTTGTGTTCCCCCCTGAAGTCTCCAATGGGACTTTTTTTGGTTTATTAGTTAATATTTCAAGATTCTAAAATTGGTAATACCAGCTGCTCACTTTTGCTCGTCTTTGTGTTATCTCTCTCAGACCAAAGCGGCCTCGTTGTTTTTATGTCCAAATTATTAAAATCTGGTTTTGAATTGCTAGATTAATTTTGAAGTGGATTATCATTTAAAGGGTATTGTGACTAAAAAAATAGCCTTAATATTAATAATTTAAAAACTGCTATAAAAAAAACGAATACGCAAAGTTTTTTATCTCTTTTTTTTATTTCAAAGAGTATCTATCGTTATATTTTTAAACAACCCCCCTTAACCTTTTTATAATTTTGTATTACATATTATTTTATATGAAATTATTCAATATTTTTATTGTTTAAAAGTAATCTTGTAAACAAATTGTTAAAATATAAATTAAAAACGAGTTTCGTACAATTTCTCAAGTTTTTGCTAACATGGGGTGAATGTGGGTGCCTGGGTACGGTAGGAGAGGAGGGGGGTATGAGTTATTAACCACTCCCATTTTATCATTAAATAGTGTTGGTTCAAGACCATTAAAATTTTGCACCGGGTATTATATCGACTAAAATAATAAAAAAAAACCGAATTTCATCAAAAGCAGCCACGCCCACCGCTTAAACATTTCAAATCGAATTTGTGCATAAAATCAAACAATTAATCTAATCCAAGGAAAAGTGTAAAATTTAAAAAAAAAATCCTAGAATAAACAAAAGATGCGTGCTAAGTTTCATCCAAATCGGCCACGCCCTCGGCTGACCGCCCATACAACCCAATATGGGTTTATGCCCAAAATTGTTTCTGTTCGGAAAATTTCTAATAATTTTTTTATTTCAGTTTTTTTTATATAATAAATAGGGAAAAGTGGGGCTACACTATTTTTTTCCGTTGAAAATCAAAAAAAATTGCATTTTTAGAAATGATATATTTTGAAACTTTGAAGTCCATTTAAGGGACATATAGGTTTAGATGAATAATTAAGGGATAACGGAAGTTAACAATTTACCATCTTATCATAAATCTGTTTTTGGCCTGTTAAAATGATGTCTTATATAATACTATATTACATACTATAATAAAATATCATACGGTGTGCCCTTATAATTGTGGGGTTTCGGGAGGGGCTTAGGTACGAACAATGTCTGTTCGATTTATTACTAATTATATTTTTATAAAATTTTGGAAAAAATGTCACAATAATATCTCCACTGGAAGTATTTTTGGCCGCTCGCTCCATACAAGATCGACCACTGTGCGGCGGTCGCCTTAATTTTGTCAACAGCAATTTCGCAAGGTAGATGGGAATCAATCGGCATGTCTAGTAGAAGTTTCTCAAACAACAAACATTCGCATTCGTCTATAAACAGGAGATGCCGTTATAAGAGTTTAAAAATAGAGAGCGTGTTAACGCGAAAAGCTAGCCCATACCTTATTGGTGGGGTGCTTTTTCGAGCTTCTTCCCCAGTTCGTCGCACCAAGTTCTCCAAGTTTCTCAGTAACTATATCTTTCCAAAGAAGTTTTTGTCGCTTCTTTTGCGTCATCCATTGAGTTCATTGGCGCGCTGGAACATGTTCATCCCTGAGCACAACATGTTCCAACCAACGCAATCGCTGTATTTTAATGCGCTTCACCACGTCAATGTCGGTATACAGTTTCTAATTCAGGCGACGTTGATACTCATCGTTAACTATGTGGACTCCATATATGTTACGGAGTATTTTTCTCTCGAAAAGTGCCAGAAATGATTCTTCCGTTTGTATTATTACCAAGGATTCTTCGCTATACATTAATTCAGGGCGAACTGGTATATGGTATGAACGTATTTATATTCGTCGAGAGAGGGCTTTGCATTAAGCAGCGAGCATAGTCCGTAAAATCATCTAATATCAAGCAGTATTCTTCCAAATGACAACAACTTTGTTTTATCCCCGGTCGTTTATAGACCCACTTTAGCTTATCAGCTTTTGTATACCTGAAAAGGCTGCAGTAACATCTCGTAATTTTCTACCATTGAGGTCTATTTCATCAGAAGATATTCTTTGTTCGTTAAAGACAACAACACTGGTTTTTCCTCGGTCGTCCAAAAACCCACTGTATCTCATTCTATTTGTATACCTGAGAAGGCTGCAGTAACATCTCGTAATTTTCGATCAATGACTTCTATATCGGGTTCGCTGCAGCTTTCTTCATTATCATCTTCGTAAGTGTCTCTTCAATACTCTATCACACGATCTAAAGCCTTGTCTGGTATAGAATGACAATTTTGCCAATTTACGCTGAAGATTTCGCGTCAGCCAGGGTGAGTCCGCAAAGGCGATGCAGCATCGCAGAAATACCAAACTTTATCATGGCTTCTGCCGTTTCGGGCTATCGAAGGCAGCTTCTGGTCGACGAAAAGATGATATGTGTCGATCTGTTTTTTTGTGTGTTTTCTAGGATTTGTCTCAGTGCTAATATCTGGTAGTTATTGAGTTGCCAGATTAACGCAAGTATCACGTGACATCTGATAAATATCGTCTTATTGATGTTTACCTCAACTTTTCTAAGTATGTTAAAGAGACCACGCGATAGTCTGTCGGACTATCTGAGACTTCGTCTTGTGTAGAATGGCTACGCACACCTTCCTCGTTGCATTTTCTTTTCATCCCTTCTCTATGCCTTCTACAAGAAGGCAGACGGAATGTGTATACACACGAAATGGTAGAATAACAAATCATTGAAAACGTTGAATCTCCCTTCTCAAAAAAGACCTGCGGCAGTGATCTTTAAAGAATGGTATGTGTTCAGGATATTCCAGAAAGGAAGGAGAAGGCCTTATTTCAGCCATGTGAAATAAAGGCCTTCAAGACATGACGTTTGAATGTCTCAGAAGGCCTTGTTGCATGCCTGCTTCTAGAAACCTTGATAATTTCGCCGCCGGGCATACAATAACTTTTCTGAGCACTGTTTTTCATTCTCAAGTACTGATTTTTGGCAGTGGTCGGCAAACAGAGGATTTGTCGCAGAGCCGTTTTTCATACCCAAGTGCGGTTGAAAGGCGCTACAACAGAATCAGGAACGTCAAAAATAGATGCGTTGTATCGTTGTAGTTGTGAGAGCTGGTTGGAGTAGACAGTGGCTATCTCTGATTTTTGCAATTTTACGATGTCCAGCTTTCTTTCTGATTTGTAACGTGATTTTTTCGCTCTGCTGGATTTTGTGCCCAACTTAGCTGCAACAGTGTTAAAATACGAGTCAATGTTAGCACCACGGATCACGACGCGTATGCCCACGACATTATAATTTTATTTTTGGAGTTTTTGGTCGGGGGACAACCAAGTTGCCTTTTGGATATTATTATGCTGAAATGTGGTGCTACTCATTACCATGATCCTTGCCGCGGCGATTTAACTAGTCTAAGCCAGTTGTCAGACTGAATTTTGAAGACTGAAGACTGGTCCATTGGTATGAAGACTGAATTTTGGACCATGAACATCTTCTCTTCGTTTTGTGCACTAAACCCACCCAGATACATTTTAAAGTTGTAAGCAGGTTGCATGTTTCTTGTAGTCACTTATATGATGTGAATTCGATGTCATCGTCTTTATTTTCGATCACTTGCAAGATTGAAACGCTCAACAAGATGTTTTTCTCTTGTCTACTACAAATTCGTATCCGACTTCGTGTTTTTCCCATGACAACAGTAATAGGTGCCACATTTATAACGTCGCTTGCTTCCCCTTCCGGACCATCTCATTCTCACCTTAATAAAATCATCTGTTCCCGTTGAATAACACAACGGTTCATTAACATTACCTGTATTGCGGACAAAATTTCCTTTCGACCACAACAAGGTGTTGAAATCGCCAACCATAAATTCCAATCATCATTTTATTCCTTACATTAATTTATAATGTGGCAACATCATAAATCACCAACTATCGCCACAGCAGAAAACCATCAACGATTGGTTATATGAATTTACCATTGTTGACATCGCAATGATAAACTCAACAAGTTTTCGTACGCTTAACGATTTTGCACTATGCTCGTCTGCAAGCGAGAAAAAAAGAACGCCCTACCATAAGAAATGATCATTTATTTTGCTTAAATCCTCAACTTAACTTGAAGCCCAATACTGACATCACACAACAAAGAAACCAATGCGTTGTGTTGGTTTGCAGTTGCAGTTGCGCCACTACGTTTTGTTCCCTCTCTTGTTTTCTCAAAAGTTAAACTAGATTTTTATGAGTAATATTTTTTATCTACTGACCATTTAACACAAAAGCAATAAACATTTATTTAAGAGTGAAACTCGCATTGAACGACCAAGAGTAAAGCATCGAAAAACATTACTCAGAAGTTTATCTATAAGAAATGGTTATGGGCAATATGACTGACGGACTTGACTCCCTGATGATGTGTCGTCGTCGTAGTCGTCGTGGTTGGTGGTGGTCAATAAACCGATTCCGTTTAAATATATATTTATAGTGTTTATTGATAAGACGAAAAACTAAGTGCCATATATTATTCTTTATGTACCATACCATAAATGCATTAATATTTTTGTATTTTCTTAAGAAGAAAAAAAGTTTTTAAAGGAAGTGGCGGTAATCATATTTACTTGTGTCATTGTTTATTTGTTGTTGATTTTTTCTGTTCGCCATTTACGTAGACGTTTATTGATTTTTTAACGATCTGTTAACCATCTGCCCTTTTGGCATTGACGACGACGACGACAAAGCACTGTCTGCAAAGCACAGTCAATCCGCTGACTGGTCTTATCCAGCTTTTGCGTCTAAATGAATATTTATTTGGTTTCTGGTTCAATAACGCCTCAACACTTTAAATCCAATAAAAACGACAACTTTATGATCTCATAAAGACATTTACATGCAATTCACAACTAAATGTGGTCAACCGAATATAAGGAATTCGGAAGAAGGAATATGTATTCGGCAGATTTAAAATATCTTCGATATGTTTATGCCCTAAATTGCTGTTGACTTACATAGGTTTAGCAACATAATGATACATTTGACGTTACAAGAAATGGTTTACCGCTTGCACATTGATTTCTTTAAGTGCCATTAATTTTTAATGTTGAAATTGTTTGTGTTGTTTTTAGTATTGTCCAAGCAATTGGGTATGACAGTTTGGGACGTACCCTTTATTCAAGATGATGATGAGAGAGGTCTATCTTTGAGCCCAAAGACTACTAGCCACTAGGGGTCCAATACCAAGTCATCAGGCGGGAATAAGTTCCGGGACTCTATAATGTAGCTTCTACCGTACTGTGACCTAATAAAAGCAGAGTGAGAAGAGGCGGAAATTGTATACACTAGCGAATACCAATACTTTCGCATCAAAACCCTAAACAGGTAGACCTGTCGATACTACATTGCAAGAAGGCAGTACCCTCAACGGTGACAGACGATGGCAATACTAGACCCTTTCCGCGTTGACGACGGCGAACGGCAAACATGTTTTTTAGTATAAGCCTGTCTCGTGAGATATTTACTGAATTATCTATGTCACCGACGGTTTTAGAAAATGTCCTCTGGTGAGACCTCGCAGTGGAACTACAGTCTGAAATCCTTGCAGTGCAGCGACTGGTGCACCAGCAACGATGCACCAGAAAGATTGGAGAATCGGAGAATAGTGTACAAGACAAGCAATTGCCCTGCCTGAGACCTCTTTCCGTGTTGAGAACGTCAGAGTGAGTTTCTTCCACGATTTGTAGTAAAGTAAATATTTGATCCGTCGTAGATTTATTAGGTTTAAAGCCGCACTGATAAACTCCAATTAGTTTTTCTAGAGTTGGCTTTATACGTTCAGACAATATGCTACAAAGGACTTTGTACACTTACTCCACGGTAGTTCTTACACTTACTACGATCTCCTGTCTTGTATATGGGACACAACAGACTGAGACTACAATCCCCGGGCATGCTCTCCTCCAGCCAGATGTTCTCCATGAGCTGATGCATGCTCCTAATCGTCTCCTCTCCAACCACCGGGAGACCATCGGCTGCAGCTGTTTTGTTTTTTTCAAGGCAGAATATTGCCACACGTATCTCACTCTGGCTCGGAGGTGGACAATTCATACCATCGTCATGGATTGGAGCGGGGCCTTCTGGAGTGGTGTCCGCACCCAGCGGATTTCTGAAATGTTCTCTCCATATCTTCAGAACGTTTTTCGGGTCCGTCACTAGTTGGCCATCGCTTTCCTTGCAGGAGGGCAACTCTGTTTCACGCATTATTGCCTTAACTCTCCGGTAATATTTTCGGGCTTCGCCTCTACTTCGGAGCAGCTCTGTGCAGTCATCCTGTCTCTTCTTCAGTTCCTTCTTTTTCCGTCTAAAAAGACGAGTTGCCTGTAATCTCTTCTCCCTGTTCACGAACAGTACGCGTTGTCATTGGCTGCAGTTTTGCCCCTAAATGCAGCTTTCGTCTCTCTCGTGGCATTGCGACATTCATCATCGTGCCAGACATCTTCTTGAGACTGCTTTAAGTACCCAAGTACGCTTCTCGCAGTCCGTGCTATGGAGTCATCCATATATTGCCACTGCCAGGTAATATTATTAGGGGTTGGAGCATTCCGTAGCAGTTGAGATGGAGTAGGTTAGAGTAGGCATCCGCTACCTCTGTCGTCCGCAGCTTACCGATGTCCAGCTTTCGTTGTGCCTGGTCACGTACGTTTTTCGTCATGTTTAGCCTTGTTCGTACCTTTACTACGATAAGTTAGTGATCGGAATCAATGTTCGCAACCTTGATCACTCGTACGTCCAGAACACTCGATGCGTGCTTTCCATCGACTACCACGTGATCTATTTAATTCCCATGTTATATCTGAGGTCAAATCTAGTGCTGCTTAGTACCATATTTCTTACCGCAGAGAAATCAATCAGTAATGATGCCATTCTTCAACGTTTCGGTGTGCAGACTAAATTTTCCGATGGAAGGCTTTAATGCTGTCTCCCTGCCTTTTTTAGCATTAAAATCGCCTATTACAAATTTAATGCTATGGCTGGGGCTACGGTCATATACATTTTCTAGGCTCTCGTAGAACTCCTCTTTGTCCTCATCGCTTTTCTCTTTTGTCGGAGCATGGGCACATATAAGTGTTATGTGGAAATTCTTTATCTTGACTCTTATGATGGCTATTCGTTCACACACCGAGTTGAACCTTGAGACTAGGTGTCGCGTTTCTTGCCAACCACAAATCCACATCCAAACTCGTGCTTGTCCGCATGGCCACTATAGAACATGTCGCACGTCTTCATGCGCGAGCAACCGTGTCCCGTCTACCGGATTTTCTGTAAAGCGGTCATGCCAGCCTTGTATTCTTCGAAGGCTTCCGACAGTTGGTTGAAGGCACCTGTTCTATACAGTGTTCTAACATTTTAAGTCCATATCCTCAAATCATGGTCCTTAATTCGTTTGCGGTGGTCGTCAACATTTTGGACGGTTCATTTTATTCGTTTCTTATCTATTTTTATTGCAAAACGTCGGTCGCGGGTTGCAAGCCCAGTGCACTACGTCGCAGTTTTCTTCTCCTGCCAGGATTTTATTACAGCCGCCCATTCTGGGTCAGACGCTGACCAGGGTACTGCTCACTCTGAGCCGAGGTGCCTGTGTTTTAGGTTTGGCCCCTCACAGTTAGCCGTGCTCTGACGGTTGTAAAAGACACGTTTTCAGGCGTCACCACGTGGAGGTACTCCGTCCGCAGTAGTAAAAAAAGTTAAAACGATCAGAAGCTTTACCTTGAATCACACTCCTGAGGAAAATCTCTATACTTAAACTTTTTTTTTCAAGGACAATAAACCTTTCAGGAGTTTGAACTCACAACCTATGAAGATGCATTCGAATTGTTTGACTAAAACTAATCATAAACGAACATATTCCTCTTTGCCTTTTCTTTTCAAGCCTTCTCTTATGCCTTCTGTGATAATGTAGACGGAATGTGTATACACATGAAATAGTGAAATAACAAAGGGTTTAAGTTTTCACTTTCATGTGATGCCAGATATTGAGTTTTTGTTAACAGGGTCCTATGGTCAGGGCCACACCTTTTTGTTCGTTCCAACCCGATTTCCTTTATATACGTACACTGAACTTTAACGAATCCATACAAAAATTCACGTCGAATGGCGCTATAGTCCTCTTGATATGGCGTATTAAAAGATTTCCTTCCAAATATGCTGCTAAATATTTTAACTATTCCAAACTATTACACTAAAATTTATAACGCGAATAAATAAATTGTAGAACTTTTTCGTACTCATACATTTGCATCAGTACAATTTTGAGCACTTCTTAATATTTATCACTTAAAGTTTTTCGCAAATGGCTGCAGAGACATGATAGTAAAAACTCATATGTGCTCTAGCAAGTGCAATGCAATTTGTAAGAAATTTCCAGTCATAATCAAATTTTACATTTTTATATAACATGATTTCCTAAGCAACCCACTGATGCCTTAACATCTACTCGTACCCCAGTAGTTGGGTGTCAATGAATAGTTACAGCCATTCTTCGAAGCAGCAAATATGTTGCTGCTGTCGCTCTTACTATTACTACAAGGGGGTGCAGAAGCACTAAAATATGAGCAGCAATGTCAGTATCATCTGCGAAGAGGAGTCTTCATCATCATCATCGTTGTCGTCATCACATGTCGTTCAATACTACACAGGGTGCCCATTTAGAGTAATTTTCGGTCGGGACGAGGGAGCTCAGGCGGTTGTTGTTAGTGATAGCTATACTTTTGCTTCTGCCAACATTACTCGATTCCATTCACTCAATCATCATCAATTTCCCATCAAAATGTCATTTTTTTCCCCTTGGCAGACTCTTCTTTCTATCATTTCATATTCCATCGCTACATTTCTTTACGGCAATTGCATGTTATGTTTGGTACATTTCATATGCGATACATGATAGTTTTTTTTTTTTTTTGCCAGAACATTTATCTCAGTAGTTTTTATATTCTTATTTTGTTGCAAAAGCTACTGCTCACTTTAGTTATTCTTCATTTGCTTAAATATCATTTAAAATGTTTGCAGCAATACTCTTGTGCAATAAGGATAGTTTTCAGAGCAGTTACGTTGTGTGTATATCGATAGAATCAAATGTATCACAGCATTCCTCTGTGATATTATGATAAGCTTTAGTTAAGTAATACATTTTGCCATCTATGTCGTTGAGTACCACCACAGCTTTTAGGTATTTCATAAGGTTCAATAGTGATAGTCTCAGGGAATGAAAGACAAAATCATCAATATCACCAAGTCATCAGCAAAATATCGTCACCCTTCAATATCATGCACATCTACAGTGCTCATCACCATTGCTCTCAGTCTTGTAGTCATCGTTGTCGTAGTCGTCATCATCATCATCATTATCATTGCTGACAAAAATTGTTGCTGATTACCATTAAATATTGTCGGCACTGTCCCTCTGTGCCGACGTTGTTGAGGAGTATGAGCGACAACATCAACTGCTAATGATACAACATCAGCAACATCTGTCATTATGAACACTCTTGTATTCGTTCTTTAACGTTGATTCATGTCAATTTTCTTTAGAGGAATAGAGGAGAGCTTCTGCAGTATATCGTTATTTTTTCCTGTGCTCTCGAAATAAAAATGTTTTTGATAAAGTGATTTGTAACAGTAAATGCTAGTTTTTTTTTGCGTCATTGACAGCAGTATAGTTGCAAAATTGGCAGTGATTGGAAAGATTGTGAATAAGTTAAAGTGGCAAAATTATTTCTGGAGCTATAGAGAGAGAGAAGGAGAGTGAGAGGAGGCACAATTAAATCGTCTGTAATAGGGTTACAGTAAAAGTTCTTGAAAATTATAAGTTTGTTAAAACAGAGAAATGGATAATTTATAAAATACCATCGCAGTAAGAATTGTCAATATAAATATAGTCATTAATAATGTAGCTGCTGGTTAACTATGTTATTTTGTTCATACGATATATCCCAGCGGTGGAATTGGCAAGGGCAACAATGCCTTCTGAGACATTCCAACGTCTTGTCATCATGCCTTCTTTCCCCATGCCTGAAATCAGGCTATCTCCTTCAATTCTAAAATATGTTCCAATTCGGCCGATCTTCTTTGAAAATTGAGATTCAAGGTCTTAAATAATTTGATTTCCGTGCATTTTTTAGTACCGTATAGACCCGGAAACGGATTAACCGAACTTATGGAAATTTTTACAGAAAGTAGATGTGTGGTCGGTGGTGAAAATTGGGTACTTGCGACTTTGATATATCAAGTGGGCGTGGCTCCACCCATTGGACCATATATTTGAAACCGCAATAGCAAGAGGACCGATTCTGCAATCGCGTTGATAATTTGTGTGGATGCATTTGGTAGGAAAGTTCGTGTTCCAACAAAAAATGGGCGGGTTCGGTGGTATAAAACTTGAAACGGCTGTATCTCATAAACTATGAGAGGTATAAAGATGGTATTTGGAATGTGGTTTTTGGGTACAGTATAAATTTCAGGCAGGGTGGATTTGGGCTGTGCCACGCCCCTTTTAAAATAAACCGCTATAACAGCCTTTATAATAGTATGATCGGTCTGGAAATTTCCAGTATAGAGGTCACCAAGGTACTAAATCGGCAAAAAAGGCCGAGGCGCCGCCCACACACGTCAATATTTGACTATTACATATGATAGAAAACAAATATAATTTCTTAATTGAACATTAGTAAAAACATAGGATTTACTAAGAACCTGACCTTTGACCACTTTGGGGCAAATACTTGTCCGATCTAACTCAAATACTATGGTCGGTCATTTTTCAATTTTCGCAATAACAATAGTCCATACATTTCGCTTCCGCCCTAATATGCATATTCCGTGTACTTTTTATGATAAGAAAGGCTGAATATGTATACACATAGAATTTACGCCGAGGACTGTGTTTGTGTGTTTTTCTTAAAGCAGTTATAACTATTTTCAGCCACATAATTCGAATGCATCTTCATAGGCTATCTGGTAGTAGGGCTGACCAACAATCGCAAGGTAATGATTTCAAACACCAGCAAGGTTAGCCGTCGTTGAAAAAAATAGGTGCAAGTGTACAGAGAAATAAATAAAAGTGAGATAAATCTAAAAATAACCGGTGCGCTTTCAATAAAACTAATAAATTTTAGCGGTAGTTTTTTATTCATCTGTAAGTCCATCTTTTTTTCATGTGTATGCAGGTCTTCCATTAAGAGTTCTTATAGGAAGATACGTAGGTAGGCCTTGCCTACCAACGACGCCCTATGTTATTTGGGAAGAATGCTGAGCAATGACCTACTGACTGCTCTTGAAGGTGTTCTGTAAGGCATTGATCGTTTAGGCTTTAAAATAAAATATCTGGTTTACCAGAACTAAAGCCGCTCCGATAAGCAGATTCGCTCATTTGTGTTTTAGTCTTTCACATTACACACTCGAGAATACCTAATATGGGATGGGTAAAAAGCTGATCCCACGAATCACAGGACATAGAACACTCAGATGATGAGGCATGCATTCCAAATCGCAAGCTCATCGCCTACAGCTCTAAAAAGATCTGCTGGCAGTCCATTGGCAACCAGGTGCTGACCCATTTCCTCCGACTATTTTTAAAGCTCGAATAGGCCGCAGTAAAATCTCGTAGTCCTCAGCAATCTATACCATCGACATTCGCGAGCAGCATGTGACTTTAATTAATGATTGTACCAGTCGTATTTACTACAGCCTTCTGCATGATCATTTCCATTATAATTTCAAAAAGATCTCATGTGTCATCCCGCAAAGTCGCATCAGCCTCGCAGGGATTTCAAACTCAGCCATTGCATCTTATAGTCTATATTCTATCAGACTGTCGAGTGCAGTTTTGTACTCGATAAAGAGGCGGTAATTGTCGATATGCATTCGATCTTCTTGACGCAGTGTGAATAACGGTCGTGGGTTTATCACGTCTTAAGGTCCAGTTAGGACTTTAGTCGTTTACATAACACACTCGATAGGAACTTGTATACACTTGGATCGCTGTTCTTAAGCAAAGGACATAAAACACTCAATCATCGGCCATGCATTTCTTTAGTACGATGGTAAGCATCACACAGCCTTTCGAGGCCGAAAATAAGGTTTCTGTTTCACACAGACACGATCTGCAATTCACAGGGAAAGTTTTGTTGAAGTCAATGCAGTCACTCCCAGCTTGAGTGTTATGAAAACAACACCACACATGCTTGTTTCGCATTCAACACAAAAACAGACACGAGTACAGACAGAGAAACAATGTTCATGGATTGTTGGAAGAGCACTAATGTTGAGATATCACAACATTTTCGCCATGTACAAATCGACAGAGCTGATGCTTTTTGTGAGACCGCACTCAGTCTGCCAAATCGAGTTTATGCTCCGATGTAGGTACATTTCCCGACCATCGCCGCCAGCCTTAAAAGCTCTGCTGCCTGCAGTCCAATCGGCTACCGCATTTTTATTGTTTTAAAGCCATGTCATTGTCTTGCTAATCTCGTTTTGGCTGAGTTGTGGACAATCTACTCCGACGATAATGATTTATGTGACTTCGTCACTTATGAAAGTATTTCCTTTAAACGTTTTTTTAGCCTTTCTCTGTAATTTTTGATATCCTAGCTCCCTCTCTCTCTTTCGTTTCTTCCATAGATGGTTTTTCTGCCAGAAGTGGCTTTTCGTCTCTCCCCTCTTCTAGTTGTATCGTTTCTTCACAGCACTCATAGTAACCATAAGCAGCAGTTTAGCCTTGTATACTTCACCCTTGTTCTCAGACAATACGCGACATTCTTAGACGTAAGAGGACTTGTCTGATCGTGGTTTTTCACATCGCAGTAAGGCCGTTGCAGGATTGTTCATCGAATGTGCAATATCTCAGCGTTAAATGAAACGAAGTACCGATTTAGTAATCCATTACATTAGTATGATATTGTAAGGGAGGATCTAATTACTTAGGATGTCATGAGCGTGTTATGTAACAATATCATCCACTCATTCTAACTCCGATGACAATGCTATTGAAATAACACCTACTGATAACGTCACTTACTTCGTAATCAAGCGTGTTATCACTCTCGCTTAAATCGCCGCTTATAACGTAAATGCAACTGAAATGACACTTACTGACATCGTCTCTCACTTTGTAAGCGAGAGCGCACCGATTAAACGGTCTATAAGACTCCTATGCTAAATGTAATTAAGGGGGAATATAAGCAAAAGAATCATCTCTGATTGCTAACAAATATAGTTGACATCAGCAATTAGGTACACAGCGGTAAAAGAAACAAAATACCTATGCATGACATCAGTATGACTTTGTAAGCGAGCGATCTTAGTACTTAGACAGTCACGCGTGTGTAATTCAAAAAATTTCGTCCACTCATTATAACTACGATTGGAATGCCACCTACTGACATCGTAACTTACTTTGTAATCAAGTGAGATATCCAGCGAGCATAAAACTTCGCTTAAAACGTAAATGCAACTGAAATGGCACTTACTGACATCGGCTCTTGCTTTGTAAGCGAGAGCGCACCAATTAAACGGCATATAACACTCCTATGCCAAATTTAAGGGGGAATATAAGCGAGAGAATCATCACTGATTGCTACTAAATATAGCTGACATCAGCGATTAAGTAATGGGTGTTTTTACCGCTAGGATGTTGACACTGATTAGAATTTGGATGAATTGTTTGCAGTAATTGAGAGATTTTGTGAGAGTAAGCATTGGCTATTTTAGTAGTAATTAACCCCCGTACGTACCTTGCCTACAACTATGTGGTGATCCGAGTCAATATTTGCACCGCGTATCACATGCATGTCCATAACGCTTGACGAGTGTAAGTCCTACATTCTATGATCTTCATTCTATGATCTTCGAGTTATTAATCATACATTTTGAACGCGTATCTTGTAGATCTCTCATTTCACACTTAGTTTACTTTACAACTAAGTTATCGCGATATGTGCAACAACTTTATTATGAATATTTCGCCACATTTGCCAATAGTTCAATTAAATCTGGAGACTTTACACACAAATGTATAATAACAACAGATTGTGTGTATATAGCAGGTATAATCGATTTAGAGTAAGCATGCTTAATATCATTTTACTACATTTTCATAGCAAACAGATGTTTTAGTGTTAACATGGCTAAAAGCATATTTCGCTTAAAACGTGTACATTCTGATAATAAAAAGCATCGCTTAAGATCAGGCGATATTTGCTGTGTAACAATCTCCAAACAAAGAGGGCACAAACAGCGAGTGTTAAGAAATTGAGCAACACTAGCTCTGGCATTTGCCATAGCATTTGCTGCACCAGCATTTTGTTTAATAAAGTTTTCATTTAAACAATTTTTATCAGTCAATAGAGTTTTTAGTTGCACAATTTTTATGAGTTTAATATGCATTTTTGGCGCAACGTTACGTAATCGAATACACTTTATGATCTTAACAAATTAGTCCCCCCCGTAATCCAAGTGCTCTTTGCGATTTCCATTAATATATACGCATTCTTAAACGCAAAGTAGTATTCACAACTAAAAACATATCCATTCTACTACTAAGCCATAAATAAATATGCGTTTATGATGTCAAACGTTTATTATCTTATCACTGACACCTCAATGGCCAGGGGGTTATATTGTTGAAACGATTAACAAATATTAATGCGACATTATCAAAATCTATTATAATTATCTCGCACTATGACAGAGACCAAACAAAAAAAAATACCGCAATTAAATATTAGGTAAAAGCCGTCCTTTCATACACACGAACATACACACGGATATTATGTGTTTATAGTTTACCAATAATCACGCAGTTTAATTCTTTACCCATAAAGCTGCTGCTGCAACAAACAAAAAAAAACAACAAAGTCCACATTACACGCAAATCCCCAACAATTTATCAATGTTGGAAAAATGTTTGGCTTTGGCATAGCTGAGTTTCCCGCAACGATGACAACAACTACAACACGAGCGGTGGTTAGGTTATAACAACGACACAAAATATTACGCATTTTAATTTATGCTAAATGCCAGCAATAGGTATTATTAACCCAGGGTGTTGTGTCATACAAACTCTACTGCTGTAGACGGTGACTACCCGACCACCCCTAAAGTGACAACAGAAAACTTACTATTAAAAGCGTAAACAACAACAATGATAACATTAGCAATAACTAATCCCCCTGTTTTGTATCTGTTTTAACTAAAACTATTTGCTGGTATCTAAAACATGAGATATGCGGCCTACCTATCCCGATCATAGTACATGTGTATGTAGTGGAGCAAAAATTACGCATGTGGCGTGTGCCACGTGATGACATGTTGAGTTTTTGTTAAAACCACGACCGCGGCATTTGCCTGTGAAGCCGTTAAGCCTGCCATGGGTTTACCAACAATTAGATTGTCAAAAATTATTATAACGAATAGAGAACCAAGTCGGGGCAATGTTATTAGGCGACGGCGGTAACTTCTGAATTATGCAATTATGCTGATGGGTGGTTACTTTTCTGTGTTCTGAGAGTTTGAAAGTCCTGCCTTTTTTTATCAATTAAAATGTAAACGGACTGTTGGTCCACCCTGTACTTCTGTAGCAATTGTTGGAATAAAACCTAAGGACATCTTGTGTCTTGGGACTGGCCGTGGCATAGTGGTTAGAACACGCGACTACTATGCGGGAGATCGCAGGTTCAAACCTGCCTCCAGTCATATTAAAAATATTATTCTTTCATTGTCGGCTATCCTCGAATGTTGTTGACAGCAACTTCGCAGTATTAAGTGTCGAGTCAATCGGCGTGTCTAGTAAGAGCTTCTCAAACAGTGACGTTCGCATTCGTCGATAAACAAGTAGGTGCCGTTAGTTGTGAATCTAAAAAGAGAAAGCGTGTTAATTCACGACAATGCGAGAAGCTATCCCATACCTCATTCATGGGGTGCAAAGGCAAATTAAGTTTAAGTTAATCTTGTGTCAAAGTGAAACCGGGTTGAATATATGCCCGACTTCGTAGTTTTTGATGCGCGCGCTGATTTTCCTTGTCCTACTAGTAGCAGAGACAACATTATTCTCGTGTAATTATTTTCAATAAATTATTTTTTTTGTTTCTTCAAATGTAGATGAGGCTGAACACAATACATTGGAATCGGAAACATTTAACTGGATTTTAGTCTACATTACGCCCGTGAATACAGAATGACTTTTTTTTGGTTGGTTGTAACTTTGTCGCATTGTTATTTATATATACGATAAACGGATATTATCAAAAAAGGTTATCGGAAAAACATTAAAAATATGTTTTTCTCCGGCCCATAAACAATATTTGTTACTGCTGCGTGTGTTTGTTTTTTCGGAAGGGGGGTTTTGGTCGCAATTTCGTATGCCAGTGGTCAGTCGTGTTACACAAAAGGGTCAGTTGAAAAATAAAATGTGTAATGTTTTACATGTTGTACGCGTCGTATGCGGTGGGCAGAAACATGTTGCGACTTGTAATGAAGTTCTTTGGGGTTTTTTTTGGGGAGGGGGGGTTCATTGAGTATAAAATATAAAATAATGAAAGAGAAACATGCTAACGAAATGCCAGGGGGTGCAGCGAAGAGATTCCAGAAGTACCAGACTGATATTCTGTACGGAGCAGAATCATATATTATACAAGGAGCAGCATTTGACTTCAAAAGCATTCAAAGCATTAAATTCAATTGTTTTCACATTGTATCAATATGTAGGAACAGGATATTTTTGTAATGCCCTATTACTTTGCCTCTAAACCATAGACATTCAAATAAAATGAGGTCCTATTAGTGAGAGAGGGATAGATCGCACTGAAAGAATTTAGTGATATTTTGCGGGCAATTTTACAGATGGAGGCGGAACTGTTTTTGGATCATCTGCATGCTTGAAATTCGCATATACCCCAATAATATTTTTTCCCAATCCTGGAAAACCTAGTAACGCCACACCAAAGTCTTATCTTACGGATAAGCTTCACGTCCTTCCTACATAAAACCTTAGAACGTATAGTCGATAGCATGGATGCTGAATTCCATACAAAGACCTCAAATATAGGCAGAATGCTTATGTTAAGGGAAAATCGGTGGGAACCTCATTGAATGAAATTGCCCCCTAGTTGTCCTTCGATAGCAAACTGTGTGAACGTTGACAGCTATAACATCATGTACATGTGCTAAACAATCCATATAATGACCAAGACCTCTCTAAGGACATCCAAATAAAATGAGGTCCTATTAGTGAGAGAGAGAGATAGATCTTACTGAAAGAAAATAGTGTGTATGGAAACATAATGGGACTGAGTGAGAGAGATAGAGAAAACGTGTGTATTGAGAGATCTCAACAGTGCCACTGTTGGACGTTTATGCTCTATAACTAATACTATATCAACCGTAGCATGATGGTTAGAACACGCGATTATTATGCGAGAGACCAGTGCTCAATCTCTGTGTTAAAGATGATGATGATGCGAATCGTAACGTAACTGTGAATGGTGAGCGCTACCGTGAGATGATATTCAACATTTTTTTTCACAAAATGCAAGAACTTGACTAGCATGACATGTGGTTTCAACAAGACGGTGCCACATGCCACACAACACGCTTAACAATGGACTTATTGAGAGGCGAGTTCGGTGAACATTGTATTTCACATTCGGGACCGGTCAATTGGCCGCCAAAATCGTGCGATTTAACGCCTTTAGACTATTTTTTGTGGGGCTATGTTAAAGCTCATGTCTATACACACATGCCCGCTTTAATGGACGCATTGGAAGACAACATTGAAGCATTTATTCATGAGTTACCGGCCGAAATGTTGGAAGGAGTATGCCAAAATTGGACTAAGCGGATGGACCATTTGAGGCGCAGTCACGGTCAACATTTGCATGAAATAATCGTCAAACATTAAATTATATAAGCCGTACTATCGATTCAAATAAAGATTTCATGCATTTTTCTGAATTTTATGTGTTTTTTTAAAAAAACTTTCCTATAGCTCTTAAAAAATCACCTCTAGCATATAAAGGAAAAATATGTTTTATTTAACACTACTCTTAAAATTTAAAAAAAATCCTAGACACTCACCCTCTTTTGTATATCGCCTATGGCGTAGTGTACACAACAAATATATATCCTTGTACCCTTCACTTAAACCATTATACCCTTACAAGCTTAGCGTTGTTATCGTCGCCCAAAACTAAAAAGAAATGAAATAAAACATTTTTTTCAAACATTTATGTGCGAATACCTCACCACAGGATATTAATCCTATTTAAAATGTGTTCAAAATCCTATGAGATTTATTATATTGTACAATTTCAACAGAGAGAAAAAAAACAAGAAAACGCCACAACAAAAGGACATTACCACTGGGCACAGACGCAACAATACATTCATTGTAAGCTTATGACAAAAAATCAACAATTGTTTACCAACGAAGCTCGACGTTGCTTTATGGCATTAAAGAAATTACGAAAAATCCGCAGTAAATCCTTAAAACCATTAGAAGACGGCGAAAAGGGAAAGAGAAAGAGAAAGGGAGGGAAAGAGAGCGCGACAGAGAGAAAGGGAAAAATGAACAACTCAATTGCCGTATTGTAGAAAAGCTCAACAGTCTATGAGAAGAAGGAATTCTTAAAACACAAATCCCAGCATTCATCAAAGTAAATCAATAAACTGCAATTTTTCTCTTGAACTGATATCATTTGCTTTGTGTATACCTTAAAGGTTTCTTTTGCAATGGTTTTAACTTAAGCTGTCACTGTGTGCTTTTTCTTAATTCAGTTTTCTCTTATTATTACAAAGGCTCTTTAGTTGATGTTGTTTTATTTTTGAAAATACAAAAAGCCGACACTTATAGGCTTCATCTGGCACAGCACTATTTTCTGGCGTGTTGGTAATATCCTGCTGCTGATTTCCATCCTTTTGAAATTATTTTCCATTTGTAGTCTTAACCTGCCAGGGGTTGGTTGTTCTTTAAGTTGTTGTTCTTTGTTGCATTTCATTCGTTTTTATAAAGTAAAACAACTGAACGACATTTATTCTTTCCTGTGTGTGTGTTACATAGAGCGATATGTTCATAAGTAAATATTATTTTGTGTCATTTTATAGGTTGGCCCCTTTTGCACTTGTTACTATTTTCTTACGAAATTGCATTTAATTTTTAATAGAAGCCTTGAGGCCATATTTTCCAATTTTTCGCCCTATGTTGTATAGTTCTTTCTTTGGCACTTGCTTTAGTTGTATGGAATTGGACAAATGTTGACTTTGTTATTGAAAATTGATTGAATTGTCTATTTGTCGAGTGTTACAGGAAATTTTCAATAGATTGCTTGGGCGGAGTGAGTGGCGTCGTTGTGTAACGCCTTTGTTTTTTTTTTTAAGTGGATTTGAAGCAAAAGTAGTGTGAAGATAGTATGTGCAGAGAACCAGTGGGAAGGTGGTGGATTTGGGGCGTTTTACTCAAAATCCTGGAAAAAATTACACCATCGGACGTGATCCGGCATATTGTGACAAGTCTTCGCAAACTCTTTGACCGGACACGGCGAAAAAAGACCGCAATATACTATAATGTGTATCGTAGTAAACTTGGTGAATATATGAACAAGTAGATTACTCATGAAACTCATGTGCAACCGCTTTTTATGATCAATAGAATAGGAAGAAGACTGGAGGAATGGGAAGTGACAATAAAACTCCACATGGACTCTCATTTTCCTCGTGGTATATCGGTTACCATCTAATTATTACAACTGGCATGGTTAAGGTGGCAATCAAGAGCTTTGCACCACATGAGGCTGCAGAACCGGATGGTATTTTGCAATTTTACAGATGGAGGCGGAACTGGTTTTAAAATTCGCATATACCTCAATAATATTTATTCCCAAACCTGGAAAACCTAGTAATGCTTCATCAAAGACTTATCCGACGGATAAGCTTCACGTCCTTCCTACATAAAACTTGTAACGGATAGTCGATAGCATGGTTAAAAGCAGAATACTAGACAATGAACACAAATATAAGCAGCACGCTTATGTTAAAGGGAAGATCGGTAGGAACCTCATTAAATCAAGTTGTCCCCTATAAAGTCGAAATCTTCGATAGCAAACTGTGTGCATTGTATTAAAGGTACCTTCAATAGAACTGGGCCTGGTGATAAATGAAGATAAAATCCGAGTTATCCAAGGCAAGAGAGGACTAAAGGAAGACGAAAATTCTCAGGTACAGGGTGGACCAAACACAATTTTCTTTTTAAATCATAACAGCTGTTTCCCGCTCGAAATCTCTAACCAAAAACGAACTTACCTCTATCAGCTATGCACACGATGTTGTAGTACTACTAAGGGGAAAATATCCAAATTACTTGTGAAGAAGGCTTAAGGGGCCCTGAACACAGTCTTAAGCTGGATTTAGCCGAGAGGGCTGAATGTTAACTCAGTAAAGGCTAAATCTGTCGCAAGAAAGACGAAAATTCCTAGATACAGGGTGGACCAAATACAATTTTCTATTTAAATCATTACAGCTGTTTCCCGCTCGAAATATTGCCAGAATGTCAATATCTAGTCGCATAACGCTTGAAGTTGGGAAATATTGAAAACTTATTTGCAGAGAGCTTTGTAGTCGAGAGTTTGGAACCCTATCTACGAACATCAACTAACAGTCGATCTGTCAGTGGGAGAATTCTGCACAAAGAGCTCTTTTAGCTGACAAGGTTCAATTGACTCCTCCTCCGCTTAGTTATCGCTTCAAAAGCAGCTTCGAAACTGTTATTTGAGCCCTTTGGACTTTTTTTGTGGCGAACCGTGCAGGACCAATGTTGTGTCAACATTCCAGAGACGATTCAAGCACTTAAGGCCAATATCATCCTAGCAATACGTGAGCTACAGCCAGAAACCATCAACAAGGTCTTGAAATATTGGAGTGAGAGAATGCGCTACTACGGAGCCGGCCGAGGGTATGTTAGTTCTTACTAATAAAGCCATACTAGATGTTTATTTTGTTGCACTTTTAAAATGGAGACACCACGTAGAAGAAATGATTAACAAGGCACATCGGTTCTAGCCGCTATGTAGTTGAACCGCAGCAGCTCTTTCAGCCGAACGTCACTTAATTTAAGGCGAACTGACCAAAGGCGGTTATAGGACACGTCATCAATATATACTGGACACGTTTGAAGGCTACATTCTAACGTCGGGCAAACCCGACCGCATACCAGACACAGAATCCGAATATGTCGGAAACTTTGATCCCAGAAAGAATACGAGGGCTGTTATATATATTTCTGGCCTAATAATGAAAATGCGAATATTTATCATCAAAAATTGTTTTATTGTTTTTCAAAGTATTCTCCAGCCTGATTTATACACTTTTGCATGCGCTCAAACCAATTGTCGAAGCACTTTTTCCACTCCGATTGAGACACCTCCAAAACATGGTTTTTGAACGCTTCAACAGCATCTTCTGGGCACGAAAATCGTTGACCACGCTTTTTTTTCTTGATGTGCGGGAATAAAAAGAAGTCATTGGGTGCCAAGTCAGGGCTGTACGGCGGATGACCCATCAATTCGACGTTTTGGCCGGTCAAAAAGGCGCTCGTATAATGATCAAGCGGATCATTAGAGCAAATACTCAAAGGAATCGTTTGCTACACGAATGGCTCAAACTGGGGGACAAAACGGGCCTGGGGTTCTACATTGAAAAATCAGAAAAAGAAGTATACCACCGTCTGCGGAATCACAACATTAGCTTCGAGGCAGAAGCTCGTGCAATAACGGAATGTGGAACTGGATAAGAATAAATGTGGCGCCAACAGTAGTTCACATATTTACTAGCAGCCGGAAGGCAATAAAGGTGATATTAGATGATATGGTTAAATCTAAGACTGTATGCGACCGTCAGGTAGGAAAAAAACCGAAACTCTCCCCGAGGTAAACTTTGCATCATATCGGTACCATGCCACTCATGAATAATCGGCCACAAAAGATCGAATGTACTGGCTTCAAGGGAATAGAACTCGAGGTAGTTTACCTGGCGAAATCCTATGGGGAGCAAGACGAAAAGCCTCCTCAGAATAAGCAAGTCCGACATTAGTATTATAGTGCGTATTCTAAGTCGACAGAGCGGATTCAGACTAGAACACTTTCTTTATAATCGCCAGTCTTTCGTAGAAATCAGATCCAAATATCTTGGTAACGGTATCATAACGGATATTCCTTACGAACACTGATTGGAAAATTCTTACTAATAACGTCCTGGATACAGAGTTTGTAAACATCGGACGCTTACACCTTTATATGTCACCAACATTTCCTTTTAACAGTGCCCACAACATGCCCGATAGTGGCCTAGGTGTGTTTCTTCAGATTTTGTGTACAATACATTCTTCTACCAACCCAACCTATGTTACATTAATGTAATTCTTTAAATATTTTTTTTATAATACCCCAAAAAATTTTAATTTATTACGAAATTTGTTAATTTTATACCACAATATTCCCTATTAAATATTTAACATGCAAAAGACTACCATATTTTTGTTATCCTATTCTTTGGAATATATTAACTTATCTGCATAATGTTATGTTCCTTTTACTACATGTTTCATATTTATGACAGACAATGCCCAACTGTCCACACTAAAGCAACTTTAGGTTATTCTCTGTTACGCTGAACTGTCCCAAATATTTGGGTCAACTTTTAGTGATGCAGCACAAGAAAATGAACTAGGAAAATGAAACATAACTTTCTGAACTATGCTCTGCAAAATGCTCAAGCTATGAATACAACAACAACAAAACTTTGTGACAATGCCAGTGGAAGTGGTGGTGCAAACAACAAAGAACAACAGCAAAAGCAAAACAAAAAGAGCGAGCTTGAGATGAAAAATGTCTAAAGAAACACAAAATTAACATTTCATAAGTTTTTCTTTTATGAATTTTCATAAAGCACAAATATTTTAATGCAATATGCTCAGCAACGGCTCAGCATCATTGTCAGCAGCATCTCCGCCGCCATCATCGTATGAATAATAAAAATCTGTGTTGTGTTTTCGTCGAAAAATTGAGGTCAGCTTGTTGAGGGTGCTGGAGAAAAAAAAGGCAACAAGATAATTCAATGGTTTTCTTAAAGGATTTATGTGAACCTTTTTGCGGATTTCTGAATGAGAGATTTAATGGAAAAAGAGAAGAATATGATAAGAGTGACATCGCGGATATAAGGATTGAAGATTCTGTTCTTCGTGGTCTGTAAAGCTTGATAATATGACGAAATGTATTCAAATACTAGTGCTACAAAATATGAGATTGTATTATTTTTATACACGTGCTGAATAATACTTGTGTGTAGTTTGAATTTGCTTTACTTGGAACGACGCGTGGTTATATTTTTCTATGGAAAAGTTGTTGTCTGTCAATCTTTTGGACTTTCGTGAGAATACCAGGTTTCTTCTTAGCAAATGGATATTGACAAAATATCATATTTGTTATTTTTCCAAGAAGTTTTGCATATTGTTATAAGCATATATATTTTGTGACATACATATGAGGGTCGTTTTACATAACTAAGAATTTTCCACAATATCATTTGTTACTTTTCCATTCAAAGTTGTGTTCAGTCACTCAAATGTTTCCATATGTTAAAATCCTTCAGTCAGTTGTAGTGCAACCCTCGCTCTTAACGTATTGCCAAATACATACAACCATCGAAAGTCATTCAAATCTAAATCAATTTTTATGTTCAACATGTTCATTGAACTGTAATTTCCATTTCCATCGTTATAATGTGTCACCTTTTTTCATACCAAAAACATGAATCAATTTATTGATTGTAACATATTTAGAGTTGAGAGCAATACCAAAAAACAGGAGCTTTGCAAGCATATGTACAGTTTTTATATTGTATGATAAATAACATACGGAAATAAAATACTCATCATGTGATTGTGTACCGAAATTTGGCTATAACAGGAAATTGCAATGGTTTAGTATTAGAGATGGGGAAAATTTAGGTGTTAGGAAGGGAAGTACGGACATCAGACATATTTGATGCCATTGAACTAAGAAGTTTGAATTAAAGTATACGAAAGAAGTTTTTATATAAGATTGGTGGTAATTACAAGAATCTAAAGATCTATTGCTTCAAAAATTTAATTACGATGCTACAAGTTTTCGTTATATATTAGAAATTTGTTTATTTGTAATAACGAATACAATTAAAAATTATTGTTATATTAATTGAATTAATTTTCTTTCTTTTCAGGTATGTGAAATGTGTTTCATACACTATTTTATTACTTCTGTAATACAGCATTAATTAGCATGTAAGTTTGACATAATTGATCTACTAAGTGGCGATATATCACCGTTGAATAATTTTAATATTTATAATAATAAGTTGGAGATAAATGAAAGAGGTATGAATATCCAATGAAATACCAGTGTAATATAGTCGAACTAACATCGCGTTAGCAAATCCTTAAACATGGGAGATACAAAAATGTAGTGTTTTTCTACCGAAGACTCCTAGAGTCGGTCGTGAATTCACCAGGTCTAAAGACACACTGATAAGGACAATTCAAATTATTTATTCTTTCACATAACACATTAGATAGGACCTCGTATGCGATGTGTAAAAGGTCTTTCTTAAGCAATTTTCATCCATTCGTACATCGTGTCGTAGTTCATTCAACGACGATACTCGCCTTTAACGATGATGGGTCCAAATATTTTGCGAAGTATTTTTCTCTTGAATACTCCTACAATGGATTGATCCGCTTGTGTCATTACCCAGGTTTCTGCGCTGTAGAGCAAGACAGGTAGGATCTGAGTCTGGTAAAGTTGGATCTTTGCTCTTCATGAGAGCGCTTTGTCATTAAATCGCTTGCTTAGCGACTAGTAGCAGCGATTTGCTATCAATACTCGTCATTTGATTTCCAGGCAGACATTATTATTTTTGTTTTTGCTGATGCCAAGGTCCACCACTTCAAAGTTATAGTTTTCAACGTTCCCGCAGCGTCAAAGACGAGTTGTTTTGTCCTCATTTATCACCAGATCCATTCCGCCGACTTCTTTTCAATGCCCGAGAGGGCGGCAGTAACTTCCCGCAATTCAGGGCCAAAGTTATCTTTATCATCGGCATGCGTGAAAAGCATGTGACTTTTCTTAAAAATGGTACCATTCCTGTTTACTGCAACCTTCCGCACGATCATCACCAGTACGATGTTAAAGAGATCGCAAGACGGACTATCGCCTTGGCTCAAGCCTCGCTTCGTATAAAATCTGTGTCAGTGTCATCCCGCAAAGTCGTATTAGCTTCGCGGGAATACCAATCTAACAATTTCTGTCGAACGGACTGTCGAATGCAGCGTTGTAGTCGATGATAGGTGTGGATTTGCATGTTTCGGGTCTTGTCTAGGATTTGTCTTAGTGTGAATATCTGGTCGGTCGCGGATTTATCAGGTCTAAAGCCACACTGCTAAGGTCTAATCATATTCGCTAGAATAACACACTACACAGGACCTTGTATGCGATGGGTAAAAGGTAAAAACACTTAGATCTCTGTTCATTAGGGTGTTGTGTCAGAATGTTGTGTCAGTTGTTATAAAACGGCTATAGTCAAAATATGATGACAATCGGACAACTTTAAGCCGTGCCTCAAAGAGGTTAAAGGTCAATTCTATATATATAACAATGAGTTTGTCTGTATAGACTCGAAAACGGCTGGAGTGATCTTTTTGAAATTTTCACAAAATGTAACCACCGACATCTGGTAAAAATAGGGTACTCTCATTTTTACTATGTCAAGTGGGCGTGGCCCATTGGACCCTATTTTTGAAACCGCAATATAAGAAGAATTTGTGTGGATGCATTTGGCAGCAATGTCCGTGATTCAACAATAATGTGTGGGATCGGATCAGTGGGCGTGGTATTAATTTTGAAACTTTAAATGGCTGTATCTCATCAACTTTAAGAGGTAAAAAGGTGATTATTGGTATGTGTTGTTGTTGGTACAGTATGAATTACATCCAGGATAGAAGTGGGCTATGCCACGCCCTATCTATAAGAAACCTTTATAATAGCCGTAATAATATTTTGATCGTCCTGAAAATTTCGGAGTATAGTAGAGATAGACCTAGGTTATTTTAAAACATGTTGACAAAAAGGGCCGAGGCGTCGCCCACACTTGTCAATATTTAACTATTACATATATGCGAGGAAAAAATGCAATTCCTTAAACGAACATTAGTAATAACCACAGGATTCTCTAAGGATTTACTAAGAAACTGACCTTCGATATCTTCGGGTCATGGAAAAAAAGTCGCCCGATCTTACTCAAATTTCCGTTATGTGTTTTTACATCAAGTGGCACAATATTCCGGTCGGACTTTTTTAGATTTCCGCAAAAAACAAAAATAAAATCGTGTAGGCATTTCTCTGTCGCCCTACTGTCTACACAGTTGGGGATGCCCTGCTCCATAACCTTTGCTTTTTTACTTTTTGCTGGAACTTTCAGACTTCACATCAATCCCTGTAAATATAAATTTGCATGCTCGTTACCAGCTCATCGCCACCGCCCTTAAAAAGGTCAGCCGGTAGTCCATCAGCTAACTCATATCTGTTGATTTAAAGACGTGCACTTTCATATCCTGGTTATCCCTTTTCTTTCATAGACACTTTTTCGCCTGCAGAGGTTTCACATTTCCCTCCTCCTCGCATTATATCGTTCAGTCACCTCACGCCTTACCAACGGCTGGGTAGACCAGTCAACGGCGTAAAGGAGCCCATGGGTGTGAGAGACACACACTCATTCGCTTACACATTGAACGAAAACAAAAAAAATGCATTCAGTCTTGCGGTTGTGTCGGCACTTGTTGTCAGTAAGACAGTAAAAGAAATTAATTTTTTGGGTAAAAATTAATCTAGTTTGTTAATGTACGTTGCCACGTGCTCAATTATGTCCTTCTAAAATATCATATAATCACACATTGCAACACCAAATTAGTATTAACTCATATCTGATGAATTCCAGTCACATTTTATTTCTGTTCTTTGCTTACATTTACATCACCTATTTGCTTACATGCCAATATAAATTATGGCCCAAATTTACTTGTTCCCATCTACAGAATATTACAAACAAATGTTTACAGCATTAAAAAAAAAACGTATGCTACATATGTATCAATCACAAGTTAACCAAATATATCAAGTCTTGTAAATTGCACCAAAGAAAAATATCTACAATTTCTTCTCCATCCCAAATGACTTAAATTAAATTTTACATTCGTACACACACACTTACAAACTGCCAAAAATTCAGCAACAATATTTATGTATGGAAAATGTTGTCATTTGTAAAAATTGTTTCCAAGAAATGTCAGACATCTGCATACGCACTCAAAGCATAGATTTTCCTTTACATGCATGTCATTCTTTTTTTCCTTAACTTGTTATATGATATATTGGTGTTGACAGCTAGGATTCTGTATTTTACTTACAATTTACAAATACTTTATAAAATTTCCTTACCTACACAAGGAGACACATTTAAAATGTAAAATGCAAGAATGAATATTTGTTTTTATGTATACACATATAATGTGTGTGTGTATAATGTATTGCTGTTTGACTGCTGTAGAATTTCACTGATACTTGCAAATTTATATATGGTTTACTTTGACTTTTCTGCTTACATTCGTATATACATTCATCATTTACTGGCATTTGTAAATATTTACATTTACATACATGTTCATGAGACACGGTATGTGTTGATGTTAGCTCTAAATTGACATTTATGCAATTTGATGCAAACACAAAAAAACAACATTTAAACAAATTTAATTTTCGCAATTTATTTTGTGCTTCCTTTCACTCACACTATTTCATTGAACGGATACGGAAGTACACGTACATAGTGTTGCAAAAGTGTATCAATGTAAATACAAACACATCATATGTTCAAATATGGTTGTAATGCAAATACATTTGTGCTTTTTGAAGGAAGTTCCTGATTCATATATATGGATGGCAAATGTTTTGGCACATATCTAAATTATATTAACATCAAAGTGCAGAATGACAGACAGGCTGATGGGAGACGTATTATGTTTATTTAAGGCTATAGGAAGTACTACCATTTGGAAGAGTTTGACTTGTAGTGGTGTTCTTGAAATTGAGATCGCCGTAAACAAAAATAATAATGTCAGCCTGGAAATCAAGATAAGATCAATACTCGTATCGTAAACAAAAATATTAATGTCAGAATGGAAATCAAGATAAGATCAATACTCGTATCTTGATTTCCAGGCCGACATTGTTATTTTTGAAAAAGTCGCAGTAACATCCTGCTGTCGTAGTCTAATGATATCTGTATCATCGGCATGCGGGACCACAAATTAATGTTATGAAAGTTGGTACCAGTCGTGTTTACTGCAGTCTTCCAATTGATTATGTTCATTATGATGTTAAAGGGATCGCCTGGCGGACTATAGCCTTGTCTAAAGCACCGCTTGGTAGAAAATTGCTCTGGTTGAGATTGACAGGTATGATCGAAGATTTGTAAAGTTGAATCTTTGCACGTCAAGAGTGGTCATTGTCGTGTAATTGCTTGTTAAGCGCATAATAGCAGCGGTTGACGATCAATACTCTATGTTGATTTTCATGCTGATATTATTATTTTTGTGTACGGCGGAGACAAAGTGGAAATAGTGTTTTACCATTTCAAAATTATAGTTATCTGCATTCACGCAGTGTGACAATCGAGCAAATTTTTTGTTCATTGGTACAAATAACTTTGTTTTGTCCTCATTTATCACCAGACCCACTTCTGCCGGCTGTTTCTCAATGCTCGAAAAGGCCGCAGTAACATCCCGCAGTCCTCGTTCACGCAGCGTCACAATCGAGCAGGCTTTTGGTTTTGTTCTCATTTATCACCAGACCCACCTCTGCCGACTGCTTCTCAATGTTCCAAAAGGCCGTAGTTACAAAGCTTCGCTGTGTAGAAAATGTCGGTGGTGTGATCCCACAAAGTCGCATAAGCTTTGCGGGGATACCAAACTCAGCCATAGCTTCTAACAGTTTCTGTCGTATAGGACTGTCGAATGCAATGTTCGAAAAGGCCGCAGTAACATCCCACAGTCCTCGCCTAATGATGTGACTTTTATTAAAAATGACACCAGTCGTGACACCGATTGATTATCTCCAATATGATGATAAATAGATTGTTTGACAGACTATCGCCTTGTCTAAAGCTTCGCTGTATAGAACATTTTGGTCGTGTGATACCACAAAGTCGTATAAACTTTGCGGGGTTACCAAACTCAGCCATAGCGTCTAACAGTTTCTGTTGTATCGGACTGTCGAATACAGCTTTGTAATCGTTTAACAGATGGTAAGTGTCGATCTGCATTACTTAGATCTTCTCCAGGACATGTCGTAGCGTAATATCTAATCGGTCGTGGATTTACCAGGTATAAAGGCACACTGATAAGGACCCATCATATACGATAAGATGGGCTTTAGACTTTTACATAACACACTAGACAGGTAAAAAGCTGACTCAATATTTGCAATACTCTCTACGTGTCCGTGACAAGATTTCCATCTCTTCCCTTACAGGTGGGGATCCCTGTTACAAACCCATTGATTTTAACCTTAGGGATTCACCCCCAGCTCTATAATTTTCGATTTCTTGGTTCTCCCTTTTCTACCATAATCGCTTGTCCTCTCGATATACCGAAATCCCTAGTTCGATCTAGCCAACCCCATGCCCAACCTGATCATTCATTTCGACCTATCCGTGTAAAATCGAATTTCCTTCAGACGTAGTAATGATCAAAATTAAACCTTTCACCATTTTGTGACACATGTTTTTTAATAAATACATTATACCTTCTGAAATAAGGCCATCCATCATACCTTCTTCTCGTATACCTCCTTACAATGTAAAGACCTTGTGTTTACTGTCATTACCACAACATACGAATTCTTCCTGCTATTTGCTGTCGTTTCGCAAACTTTCCTCTAACAAACCCCATACCCAACCTAATCATTAATTTCGACCTATCCGTGTTAAATCGAATACATTATACCTTCTGAAAGAAGGCCTTCCATTATACCTTCTACTCGCATATGAGATCTTTCTGGTATCTGCTTTCATACACAAACTTGCCTTCAACAAACCCCATACCGAACCTGATCATTCATTTCGACCTATCCGTCGATCACATTACACCTTCTGAAAGAAGGCCTTCCATTATAGCTTCTACTCAAATGCCTTACAATGTTAATGTCGTGATTTGTCTGCCGCTGCCACAGCATATGAATACTTCCTGCTATTTGCTGTCGTTACACAAACTTGCCTCTAACAAACCCCATACCGAGCCTGATCATTCATTTCGACCTATCCGTCGATCACATTACACCTTCTAAAAGAAGGCCTTCCATTATAGCTTCTACTCAAATGCCTTACAATGTTAATGTCGTGAGTTTTCTGCCGCTGCCACAGCATATGAATTCTTTCTGCTATCTGCTGTAGTACACAAACTTGCCTCTAACAAACCCCATACCTAAACTGATCATTCATTCCGACATATGTGTGTAAAATTGAATATTCGTCAGTCGAAGTCATGATCGAAAATAAACCTTACAGCATTTCGTTACATATGTTGCAAATAAATACATTATACCTGCGGAAAGAAGACCTTTCCTTATACCTTCTACTCGAATGCATTACAACGTTAAGGCCTTGTGTTTTCTGCCGCTGCCACAGCATATGAATTCTATTTGCTATCTGTTGCCGTACACAAACTTGCCTCTAACAAACCCCTTACCCAACCTAAGCATTTATTTTGACCTATCCGTGTAAAATCAAATTTCCTTTAGTCGTAGTCATGATCAAAATTAAACCTTACAGCATTTCGTGAAGCACGTTTTCAATAAATACGTTATACCTTCCGAAAGAAGGCCTTCCATTTTACCTTATACTCGAATACCTTGCAATGGTAAGGCTTGTATTTTCTGCCGCTACCACTGTATAAACTTGCCTCTAACAAACCCCCTACATTATACCATTTCGTGGCACATGTTTTCAATAAATACATTGTACCTTCCGAAGGAAGTCCTTCTATCGTACATTCTTCTCGTATACCTTACTATATTAAGGTCTTGTGTTTACTGCCACCTGATTAACCTGATCATTCATTTTAACCAGTCCGTGTTAAATCGAATACATTATTCCTTCTGAAAGAAGGCCTTTCATCATACCTTATTCTCATATACCTTACAATGTTAAGGCCTAGTGTTTACTACCACTATCGCAACATACGAATTCTTCCTGCTATTTGCTGTCGTTTCGCAAACTTGCCTCTAACAAACCCCATACCCAACCTGATCATTTATTTCGACCTACCCGTGTGAAATCGAATACATTATACCTTCCGAAGGAAGTCCTTCTATCGTATATTCTTCTCGTATACTTTACAATGTTAAGGCCTTGCGTTTTCTGCCGCTGTCACAATATATGAATTCTTCCTGCTATTTGCTGTCGTAACGCAAATTTGCCTTGAAATGAAAGTTTCATTTATTTATGTCAATTTATGTGTAATTTGTCACAATTTGCATTTAATTTCCATATGACGTTGAAAGTACTCCGTTTGCTTATACATATTGATGTTGTTGCTGCTCCTGTTTAGTGCTCTGAAAGTTAGACGTACTGACAACAAGCGGTTGATGCTGCCATCGTTGCCATACCATCTCCATCCATCAATATAATATAATTTTCCTACAACATGTTATCATAATTTGCATAATATAATAATGTTTTTTTTTTTTGTTTTTGGGGTGGTTGGAGAAGAACCAACGCTCACACAGTCACAAGCATATTAGACTAAATGGCGCTTTAGGAAAAGTTTTAAAAACATTTTCGCACAACATTTCCGTCTTGTTTTTCGTTCTGTTTTCATCCCTTATGGCGATGTAGTATCCATTTGAAACCTATTAATTTGTGCCGCTTTTGTGGACGTGTGACAAAGTCAATCGATCACTATTCAATACAATACAAACGCATTTGTACTCTTTGATCTATAGGCAATAGCGTAGTATTTTTCACATTAACATTTTCCACAATTTTAGTAACGCCTCCCTCCTCCCCGTGTACAACAAAATTTGTCATTGTCCTGTTGTGAATGTGTTACACAAAAACGAAATCGTTATTTTTATTGTTCACCGGCTAATAAATGGATTTTTTCACTTGGTAATTTAACACGCCTACATGTGACAATAGCCGTGCTTACAGTCACATGTGCGAATACAGGAAAAAAGGCAACAGCCTTTAAAAAATAATGCAATAATGATACAGAACGTGACAAAGGCCCTACCCACTATTGGAATAAAACACATGTCATCATAATGGAAAATGTTGTGTGCCTAGGGCTAAAGTTACATTTTATTAGTTATGAATAAGGATAATAGTAACTCATAGTATAGTCAGTTTTTGCTAATTTTAGAAACCAAGAGCATTTAATTTGAAATCCTATACAACGCAGAAACTAATAAGGAATACCATATAGTTATTTTCGTTTCTCAAAACAATTTCAATGGTTTCAACAACCGAGCACTTAATTTTTATATTTGCCAGCTACAGATATGAATATTAGACTGAAAGGGCACATACTGCCGAAATTGATTTGTTTATAGCAGTGCCAGGCATCTCATAGCCCCGCGAGGCTGCACAAATCTTCTTTTTCTTTTTCACACCGACACGGTTAAAAATTCACACATACGTGAAGCTATGTTTGATTCAATGTAGACGGTCTGTGGGCTCTATGAAATAAAGCACCAATGAAATTTAGCCACAAAACTAAAATGAAATTAGTTCTTAAACATTTGTATTGGAAAAAACAACGACGGTAATCGGGGTTTTAAGAAATTTTTTGGGGATTTACCTCATTTTGAATAGAATGGCCTTATATCAATATGAACTAAAGATTTTGATATGTAAAACAGTTAAAAAAAAGTTTCAGTCAGGTAAGCTGACTTACATATACCCTCAACCCTAGTACAAACATAAAATTTGCAAGTATACAATTTGTTCTCTAAAACTTTATCCTTAACAAAATACATAATTTGGGTTCGAACGCGTTTTGTGTATGGGTATTATTTCTTGATTTCTGAAGCAGGTTGAAGAGGCGTGACTGGACTCTTTTATTGTCCATAACTTTATCCTGTTATAGCTAAACAAAATACAGAATTTGGGCTCGATCGCATTGGGTAGGGTGTTTTAATATTATTACTCAATTTAAGTGAGCGGAATGGTACAATTGTATGGGAGGTACCAGAAGGGGCGTGGCTATACTCCGAGTTTATTCTTCAAAACATTATCCTATTATAACTTTAATATATACTGAATTTGGGCACCTATCCTATTATAACTTTACTATATACTGATTTTGGGCACGATCGCGTTGGGTGTATTGATACTATTACTCGATTTCTAAAGTGGGCGGAATGGTACATTTATATTGGAGGTATTAGAAGAGGCGGGGCCATGTAGCCTCATTTGCAATCCCGTAAGTAAGTAAGAGCAAAGTTTCAAAACTGGTTACGTCTTTCGAAAGTTATCTCGCGTACCAGCCGGACAGACAGACGGACTGACATATTTAAAATAACTTTAAAAGTCATGAATCGATCGAATTTGGTTCAAAGAAACCTAAGGTCGAAAATGACTCCTTCTGTATGTTGCACTTTTGGGTCGCATAACATGATATATACCCTCCTACGCGTAGAGTGAGGGTATGAAAAACATATACAAATTTATCTAACAATAATTGTGATCTCAAGCTAATCGAAAATGCACTTTGTGATATTTATAAATGATAAAAGTTACATATTCTTTCACTAGGTAATATATTGTGCTTTTGCCTCTTAAGTTATGAAGCCAACAAAGTTTGTGGTTTTTTTTCTGCTCCCCCCTAAACTTCTTAAAGCCTCATTATCTTTCCCCATCACGTTCTATTCGCAGGCCATCAATAAAAACAAGAACTGAAAACCCATCACAATATCCTGCCGGCCATCATGTGGTGTTCGCAGAATGTCTCATGTACAATAATTGAATTAAACAAGAAAAATACTCTGCCTAATCGCCCGACATTATGAATGTGTCATGCCTTACGTCGTACGTCGTAATGGTTATTGACTAATTTAATATAATAATAGTTATAGACTTAGGAGAAAAAAAAACCATAATATGTCATTGCCACATACATATAATGTCCATGGGGATTACTTATGTGTGGTTTAATAGTTTCCACGTAAACCACGACGGGCGACGACATGAACAGATTCCTTAACATAAACGCCAGACATCCCTAAGAGAACCACTACATAAGCAATGTAAAAATCCACCCCATAAACTTAGAACTAAAACTATTCCAAATATGATTGTCTGGCAAAAACGTCCTAAAGTATTCCATTCAATGCAATGTACATGAAACATGTCTCACAGCCCGCTGTGGTTAGAGGACGTAGCAATAATTTTTGGCTTTCGATATATGTTAACCCCCCAGGCTGGAATCGGTTAAGCTTTTCCCCATCCCTATGTGGGTTTGTTTATGACACACAATGTTGCAAAGTCGGCTGATGTATAACTTCGAATACAAGTGTGAGTGTGTGTCTCTGCTTTCGCAAGCATTTCCGTAGCATTATTGTGCGGAATTTCTCAAATACTTGTCAAACGTTATGTTGGTGCTGTATCCGTTTCCGTTTGATATTTGTCGAGGACATCACAAATCAGCGTATTAAATGGCTAGAAAATACTTACATATTTACCAGAAAGGATGTTTTGGCATTTACGCATATTCAATGAAAAAAACTAAAAGCATTGACCATAATTTTATTATAATTTTCTTGTGAGGGGGCCTACTATGTGAAACTGCATTGCCTTATTAATGAGTATATGAGTGAATGTCCTGGCGAGTATAAGGCGAGATTTTTTAGAGGCATAGATCTCTTTTTAAAAGTCAAACACGACACATTAAATGACAGTACCAAAATGTTGGTCCGTATCCAATTCATATGTCCGTATCTTGAGATAATTCAGCCACCAATCGTTTAGATCAACAAGGTATATTGAATAAAAATGGGCAGATGACACCTTTGGCATGTAGGCCGCAGCAGATAGTGATTTTTTCGGGATGAAATGCTCAGATGGACGATTATGCGCACCGGATACTTCACGAAGTGCTCTGTCAGTTTGGCGAATAGAGACCGAATTTTGGAAATTAATTTTTACGATTTGAAAATGTTGTTTGGAATAAAAATGTAAAAAAAAACTGAGGCAGGAACTGACAAGGATCTCCGACATGTCGTGTGTTGCGTGTTCTAACCATCATGCCTTGGTCTCAAGTGTAGTTACGGGATGCAAAATAGGCAAAATATCCCCATCACTAACTCAAACACAAATCGATCTGTCTACAAAAAATTATTTAACTTGAATTTTGAAATTAGAGCGTATCAATGTTGACAGCCTGTAGCTACCATATTGTGTTGTCGGTGGCAGTTTTATCTATTGTGTGGTAAACAGTTGCATATGCTAAATTTGTACCACAAGTTGGACAAGCGGCGGTATTGTTCCGTAACTTCAAAGGCGAACGCTACACGAATGCTTCACTTGCCAAACCTTGTTTTATTCTAAAAGAGAAGGATGATACCTAACAGGTGACACATAGGTTGTCACAACCAGGTGTTCCATTTAAAAGTTTTTTCAACATAAACCCAAAATATATCTCTTTACAAACGTGTCATAAAACCTAAGCTTTGAAGAAGTGTGACCTTAAATTATTGTGACCTTTGCCATTGTAATGGCAATGAGCCAATATTTATAAAGATCGAAATCTATTAAAATTCAGTTTAGGTTGAAACAATTTGAAACCACCCGGTTAATATATCACACACGACTGGTTTTATCACATTGCAACATAGACACATCCTTATTGAAAACCCCTATTGATAGAGGATTAGGGAAGGTGACTACTTTTAAGATTTGTGTATCTACTAATTCTTTGAAACTTTGCACGTTGTAATTATTTTCTAAGTTCTAACTAAGTACTGTCAAGTACTGAAATTTTGCTAATCGTATATTTTACATCAGTGCGAGGTTGTCCATAGCCTCCCAAGGACGACAGAAATCGAATTTTTTAAAAGAAAGCATTGACAGTTTACACGTTTGCGAAGTTATATATGATTGGAAGTAGTTATTCTTTGCTTGAGCTTTGTGAAAGCTAAACTACGAACGCTTCCCAGTTGAAAGTGTAATCAAGACATCCTCAAGGATAGGTACATGACCATGCACAATCAGATGAGCAACAGTGTCAATGACAACATGACATTGATGATTAAGTAAACGAACATGTCTTCTGACGGTTCGTTAACGACCATATAAACCACAATATTTGCGCAACATCGTCATAGACCTGTTAAGTGATCGAGATATAATCATTGTTACTTTTTATAAATCAAAACATGTTGTTGTGTCTGATCTGGTCTGTTGTTGTGCTTGTGTCTGGTCAAATGCTTTAAATAAACTCATCAACTTTGGCACATTTGTTCCTTCATTGTTGTAACTATATCCCGTTACATTTTTTTCTTCTAACAACACCTAAAACGTAAATTCTACTTCAAAGAACAAATTAATCTAATTGATACATTACAACATGAATGTTTTGCCGCTCAGCTTGTCGTTGACAATCCTTTTTGTTATTTTTGTCTTGTAACTGGCCAAACACTATTATTTATTCTATTGGGTCATCAACGATAATTTAATGAATTTATGTCTTGTATGAAATATTTCTAAAAGTCTTTAAGAAATCTTCCAAGACCTGACCTGTTTTGTCAACTGGGATGTGACTTATTTGGAAAAACCTTTGAAAACAAATTCTATAACACTATTAATTCCGAATAGATTTACTGGACAAACAAATAATTTGAATGATTCTAATATTTGTAAGAACGTAATAGTTTCTTCTGTGCAATTTGTTATCATAACTTAAGAAATATAAAAAAGGATATATTCTCTCCATTACTTACCAAGTGAGGGTGTTTATCGGTCAGTTCATCTAACGTTATAAACATGTATAATATTTCTATAGGAAAATATGCCTTCTCTTGGACCTATGTTTCTCTTGGACCTTTGGCATCAAAAATGCTGATATCTATGTGGACGAGCGATGGAACTTGATTTATTTTTTGTGTATAAATAATAAGCTTTTGTTTTTCTCACTTAAAAAAACAGTGATTTTTGTATGTGTCGTAAATTCTACTGGGCTTCAACTTCCTCTTAAGTGTATAGATAATGTACATATGTATAGATTCATCCAATATATTTATGATGATATTCTGTCAAGAATCTCAATCCTTTTACCCTACAATTCGTACTATCTTCAAATAAAATCACAGTCCGCCTTACCATATGTGGTTGTGGTGTGCCGTTAAATTGTGTGTGTTTTTTCGGGGTTTTGTGAACAAATGCTCCACATTTATGAAAAACATATAAAATCCATATTGGTACATCGAGCAACATCAATTCGCCCTACATTTATGTTTACTTAACATCTGAAATATATTAAAGCTTTGCCTTTAGAATCTGCTGTTGACTGGTGCATTTTGCCACATATAGCATAAAATATGGATGAGTCGGTGGTTTTTTGTATGTTTGTTTTTTATACATACACACAAATTTATATATATTTGTATGTATAAAACCATTTATCGGTAGCAAGAACTTCCTATATATGTAGTTATTGTAGTGTCGTTTTTGTTTTTGTGAATACGTCATCTATTTTATCTTATATCCATGTGTGCGGTTGTGGGTAAGTTCCGGTTATCTTTAGGTTACCAGAGACTACTACTGTTGCTGTTGTAAGTGAACGACCTCAGGCGCTAAAGCATAGTGTCAATAAAAAGCATATAACCATCATGCGGAACTACCTCTCCTCTCTTTTACCCTGTCATACTTGTCCAAGAACATTTTGCCACTTACACGCTAACAAAGTGATAACCTCAAATGTTTTCGTCGCACATGCTAACAACATCAATAAGACTTTATGATTTTTTTTTAAGTTTCAATACCTAATACATTTCGTTTTTTTTTTGACTGCATAAAATCCATCCATATTTTGCTGTGCAACTAAGTCCCTAAGCACATTTACCACTTTAGCCATTTATAAGCAATTTATTCATTTTACCAATTAATGAATTCACTTTACTGTTTTGACAAAAAAAAACAAAGAATAACAACTACAAAATATTATGGCAATTAAAAAGTATAAATAAATAATAGTTACAACCAACATTGTAACTTTATGTGTATAATAAATAGTAAATAATTCAAAGGCAGACTACAAAAACAAAAAAGAACAAAAATATTACAATCGATTACATTGAATTTGTTAGCCGACTACAACAACAAACAGTGACAGGCAGTCACTGTTGAAACACAAGTCAGCAACAGCAGCAGTTGTCATTAATTGCAGCCACAGCTTGTTGCCACTAACAAAAATAGCAGCAACGACATCATACAACGACGCTAAATTTATAGACTGATACGAAGTATGAGTTTTTGTGCATATTTTTGACCATTTGATCCTATCCTCCCCCCTCTCTTAGGCCACTGTGAATAAGTGAAAAATCTGCTGAACATGTAAAGTGAGTGTGTTTACAATTTTATTATTTATGTAAATTGCATTTTTTGTCGTTTTTCCATTTGTTTTGTTTAAATTGCCATTATTGCCAACATCAGTTGTATGGACTAAGTGAGAGGGAGGGTCTGTGACCACCTCTCCCTCCTGCTTTGCAACAAAAAATCAAAACAAATGGTATTGTAAAATATAAAATTTACATAATTTTACATGAGTCTCGTGTATGCAAAACAAATGCCCCTGCTGGCAACAAAACACTTATGTTCAAATGGTACAATATGCAAATAAAATATATTGACTGCACTTGTCGCAGTTATTTGTGAGTTATTTGTTTGCTCTGCTAGTGTTAGGAAGTTATGGCAGTACCAAAGTGGCCGTGTGTGCTAAAGCCTAGGTAACGTCAGGTTTTAGGTTTGAGAGAATAACGACAAAACTGCCAAATTAAATTTGCTAACTTGCTATAATTAAATATAAGGCGAATGGGGATGTGGAATAGTAGTTTGTTAGGATGTTTGGTATAATATGAATTTCAGGTTTGTGGATAACAATGTTCTAACGCTTGATATTATAGTAGGTGACAGATTGTAAGAGAAGGCACTATGTTATACTTTGTTGATCACGTATATATAAGATTAATTTAAAGTAGCAAAACTCTTCCAATCGTAGGGCATCAGATATACAATATAAAGTATTTACTTTCTCGTGACATTTGCAACAACTGTTCTTGCACAAAGTTATAAGACGCTATTTTAGTACTGCATATTATGAATCTTTAATTTGTGCAGATGTTTCCAGACTCTCGTTTCTGTACACTGCAGTTATATTATGGCAAATATTTATTTGACATTAGGGGTTCCACGTCCTTGACAAAATGTCATGACCTGCCTCCAAGATATCAGATAGCAAATATTTAGTTTGTAAGTTAAGTGATTCACCCATCAAATCTTAGGCCAATTATAAAGGGTTTTCCAATAAGAGGTGTTATTTTGGCACTCAAAGAAAAATGGAATTTTTTGAGATAAATGATCATCGCATGTTTATTTCATAATAAAGAGGAAGGTATGTCGTTAGTAATTAAAAATAACATCAGCCAAATGGCCATAACTTTCGTTATCATTAAACAACATTTAGTGTCAAGTTCACAACAACCGTGGACAAGTTTACAACGCATCAGTGTCATTTTGATAATATTCGTGGTCAAGTTAAAACTCTTCTTCTTCTTCTTACTTGGCAGCAGCAACAGAAATTTATCTATCAGTAGCCGCACGTAGAAAAGAATTACAAGCGCTTCGGTCTTTTGCGCTCCGTAGTCACACACCTAGTGTAGATAACAGCTCTTACACCTGGCCCATCCAACAAAGTTTCGGTCCAAAAATTTTTGCGAAGTATTTTTCTCTCGAAGACTCCCAGTATAGATTGATCCGCTTGTGTCATTTCCCAGGATTCTGCGCTGTAGAGCAAGACAGGTAGGATCAGAGTCTGGTAGAGTTGGATCTTTATTCTTTTCGAGAGAGCGCTTTGTCATTTAATAGCTTGTTTAGCGCATAGCAGCAGCGGTTTGCGATCAATACTCGTCTTTTAATTTCCAGGCTGACATTAGTATTTTTGTTTAGGGCGGAGCCAAGGTAGACAAAATCATGTACCACTTAAAAGTTATTGTTGTCAACACGTTCACGCAGCGTCCCAAACGAGTGGACTTATTTATTTATGAAAAAAAATAACTTGGTTTTGTCCTCATTTATCACCAGACCCACTTCCGCCGACTGCTTTTCAATAATCGAAAAAACCGCAGTAACATACGATGTTAAAGAGATCGCCGGACAGACTATCGCCTTGTCTAAAGCCTCGCTTGGTAGAAAATGGCTCTGTCAGATTTTTGCCAATTTTCAGTCAGTGTCAGTCAGTGTCATTCCGCAAAGTCGTATTAGCATTGCGGGGATACCAAACTCAGCCATAGCATCTAACATTTTCTGTCTTATTGAACTGTCGAATGCAGCTCTGTAGTCGATGAACAGATGGTAGGTGCGATCTGCGTTCCTAGGGTCATCTCCAGGATTTGTCGTAGTGTGAATATGTGGTCGGTCGTGGAATTACCAGGTCTAAAGTCACACTGATAAGGTCCCATCAGGTTCGCCAGAATGGGCTTTGTCTTTCACATAACACACTAGACAGGACCTTGTATGCGATGGGTAAAAGGCAAATTCCGCGATAGTTAGTACACACACTTCGATCGCCTTTCTTAATCTAACTCATTGGTATCATTTCGATAGCATATGTGGTCAAGGTGAGAACGCATTGAAGTCATTTTGACACCATTCGTTGCCAAGTTGACAACATCCGTGGGCAATTTTACTACGCGTCTGCATAGGTTTTCAGGACATTCGTGGTTAAGTTAAGAACTCGTTGGAGTTATATTCGTTGTGATGTCGAGAACACACTGAAATAATTTAAACAGCTAGTGGAGAACATCTGTGAACAAGTGTATCGTTTTGATAATACTTGTGGTCAAATTAAAACCTCTGATTTCTTTCAAGCAAACAATTTTTAGCGAAACTTCGCGTACTCTATTTTTAAATATTCCATTTCTATGTACGGCAAGATTTTATATGTTATCTTTACAACTAAAAATAAATAAAAACGTATCAACTCATAGTTTGTGGCATTCTTAAGAAGTAACAATTACTAAAATTACTAATACACCCCATGCTTATGGTTTGCAGAAACTTGTTCAGCTGTGAGTCATCGTCTGAAACTACAGTCCCAATGGTACTGACGTTGGTGATATATGAATTTCACACTATTACAAATTGGTCACCAATTTCTAGCATTTTTTTCATAGAATTTCCGATGCCACAACATATTGTTGTAAATTCGAGAACATGTTAGTGTCAACTCAAGCCTACATACAAAGTTACCGGACCTACGGTATTACAATCTCTTGGATATATGGATAGTGCCATGCCTACTATTCCGATTACGCTCATTTTGCGAGAAATTACGCTTATTATTACGCTTGTCTTACTTCTCCTTATTTCTGTTATGAAACATTTAATTTTTATAGGAGGTGCCACGTCCACCAATCCAAACAATTCCTTTCATTCACATATCCTTTTTATACAGCAATATTCGACTTTTGCTGAAGGTGCTGCAGGTCGTGTTTGTTGTACGTATTCTCATTAGCACCTCCATAAGTATGTTGAAGCTATAAAAATTACTTTTTTACGTATAGAAGAATTTCACAAAGTTTGATCAAAAACATACAAAAATACTTCAGTTTCTTAGAAAAAAAAATTAAATTTTTTACAACAATGAGGTTGGTTTCATTGTTCGGTTCAAGATCTATTCTAATATTGCTAATAGAATTGGTTTTTACAAGAATTGGTTTTACAAGTGTGGAGTAGGCAAAACAAAGGGTGCTGATGAGATAGTTTGGCAACTATCGAAATATCTATCCGCCCTGCCAGCTGTCAACATAATCCATTTCACACAACTCTTGTAAAAACCAATTGTTTTAGTAATAATAGATTAGATCTTGAACTGGACAATGAAAATAAACCCATTATTTATATAAATAGATAAACGAAACAAAACAAGTGCAAATCATACACGGGAGGTACACTGGGTTGGCACTTGTTGCCAAAACAATTCTATACAATTTTGATGGACAAAGCATAGACAAGATCTTGTGTGGACTATGTTGACGTGTGGTCTTCGTTGATACCATTTTCGCACCGGTGTGTTTGGGTTCCTCGATGATTTCTTGAAGCTTTTATCACTTAAGGTTGTGATAATGTGTGGAGAAGGTACTGCAAAGGGTGCTGATGAGATAGTTTGGCAAGTATCGAAATAGTTATCCGCGCTGCTAGCTGTCATTTCACACAACTCTTGTAAAAACCATCTATATTTGCAATAATAGAATAGATCTTGAACCGAACAATGAAACCAAACTCAGTATTTCCATACATAGATCAACAATACAAAACAAGAGCAAATTGTTAACAACTTTACAACCGACTTGTGTCATTCGGAATACATACATTATTTAACGACTATTGTAGAAATTAATTTTACTCAATTTTTATTTTACACAATCTTTATTCGCTATATTTTATTTTTCTCCTTTATTCACACAACAATGAAATTATGCCACACATTTTGAACAAAATACCTCCACATTCATTTATGTATTAAATTTAACAAAAACATCAATTAATTCCTTCATTCCTTTTAATCATTTACGCTATGTAATTGCATTGTGTTTTAATCGGCAATTTGACATCATGTAAAATCTGTCATTTATTATGAAATATTTATCCATTTAACCTTTTACCCTATTTGACTACAACTGACCGTTCATTTAAATGTACATCGAAATGTGCAATAACAAGTTCTCAAACATCACTGCTAGTCATATTTTTGCTATAACATTGTTATATTTACATTGTCTCAGTTTTTTTTTGCAAACTTTTAACGAATTGATGTAACTACATCAAAAACATAACAATAATAAAAAGTTATTGTAATGTTGTGTTTTTTTATTTGTATAGAGACAAAATCAAACGGCATTCATTTGTTTTACATATCTGCAAAAAAAAACGAATGATATTTATATAAAGTTAGTTGAAAATGTTTTCGTATGCAAATTTATTTGGTTTTAACCTGTGTTGTGTGACACTTGTTCTGCTGTCGTCAACACATCTGTCAAAATAGCAATATGTTGTTATGGATTGCTGCTGTGTGTTATGTGTATAGAGAACAAGTTTGGAGTTGCATACTACATATTTTTAATTGGCTGAAATGTGTAATCGAACAATGACAGTGGAATGTCTAGAAATATGACAGCACAAGAAGTTAACAAAACCATTTGAAAATAAACGAAACGCGGATTGACATTGTACGTACGTTAAATTAATTTAATGAAAGCTGTAGAAACGTTTTTTAGAAACATTCAGAGTAGAATAAATAAATAAATGGATTAACTTTAACCGGTTGTCATGAAAGAGCAGAATCATTTGTAGAGATTGGCGGCGTGTAGTTAAGGGATAGAGAGATTAACATTAAGACAGTCATTAGGTAGATAAACATAGTCGAATAAACATTTAAAATAATGTTGGTCTTCTATTACACAGTACAACACATGATTTTGGCATATATATACGACAATTACTAACTTTAAATCGATATTAAATTATTTTGGTATGTAACTTAAAAAAACGAATGATGCAGAACTTCTTCTTTTTGGGGCTACTTTCACGTGCAGTTCTCAGAATTGAGTCCCAAATCAATGAGCTAAAAAATGTTGTACTGTGCAAGTTACGTGGTATCATCTTCTTAACTGTATCAAATAATGTATAAGTCCTCATAGATATTCAAATGATAGCAACTTGTGTGCAACTTTTGTCATCCATATTCTTACAGCTGGCCCTTCTTCCCTACATACCCTAGCAGAATGTTATCATAATCACTTCTTAGCCTTTATTATTATTTCAACAATTAGTAAATTAAGCCAATGTCACAACTTCGTTTTCTACTTGCTAGACAAACAACAGCCAGTTTTTCTTGTTGGCAAATATTGTTGCAACAATATTGTGTCAACAACTATTTGTAACAAATGGCAAAAATAAGCAAGCTAAAAGGATCACAACAAAAACCTGTGCCAACCTATAAACATAAATACAATGCCTCCCGATACTGCTCATATACTGGTGGGTGGCACCACAATAGGTGGTGACGGCGCCGGCAACAATCCCCGATGACAATGACAATGTCTTTCTTCTTGGCTGCAGCTGCTGTCGATGATGAGATGATAAGTAAATTCTTTCTTCAACCAAATAGAATGGCATCAAGGATATTCTCAAGTATTTGTCACAAATATAATCATAATGCAGCTGTGCAAAAAACGACAGAGTAGCAAAGTAACAGACACCAAAGGGGGAAACATGTCAACAAAAAATGGAACTGAAACTGTTAGATAAACGTACTTGAACTTGAAGTACTTTACGTTGAGCTCTCGCTTGGCATGGCAAGCGTTTGCGTTGACAAGTGTTGGTTTGGGCGCTGAGTCTGGCCGGGTGGTGGTACATCAATGGCATAATGTTAAGTGTAAACTCTTGTTATGTATTTGAAATTGCAAATTGACATTTTACTTTATCGGTTTTGGGTTTGTGTTATGCTGGTGTTTGTGGTAAGGATAAGCTGTTAAAAAGGATAAATAAACACTTGAGCAATTGCAAGAGGGAAGCGGATGATGTTGCCAAAACATATCAATAAGTTGGTAAGAATAATATTTTGATTTACGGTGATAAAGTTATGCATGAGGTGTGGTGGGGGGAGGATGCGATAAAGGAGAAAAAATACGCTAATTGGTGGTTGCGAAAAATGGTTGTTAGATTTTTGAGAATTTTTGGTTATGCAGAACTTCAATGTTGTATCAGAGACATTATATAAAATTATTCATTAACAAAAAATGTTTGCTAGTCAGAGTAAAGTGAAACTTCAGACGATTAGTAATATTTTCAATGGCCCAATTAAACATACCAGATAACCCCCTCTATAAGGTATGTCGTAGTCGATTTTCGACAACATTCGATTGATTTCTTTTTTGAACAAAATTGGTAATTATTAACAGAAATGTTAAGTGTGGAGAATTTTTAATCATCTGATGAAGAAGAGCATAAAAGGACCAATGATACGTGTATTTCAGTATCGCAAACGACATCAGCCATGCCAAATTTTAAAAACGACAAAGATTCGACGTGACTACGACACACATAATAAGGGGGAACGTCTGCAAGAGGTTTAAAACAATATCATTCGATTTCCCTTAATTATAAGCCGGCCGTAGCATGATGGTTAGAACACACGGCTAGATCCGGGGAGATCCATGGTTACATTCCCGCCTCCAGTCATCTACATTTTTCTTTCATTGCCGGGCCCCTCGATGTTGTCGACAGGCTACGCAGTATAGTGTAGAGTCAATCGGCATGTCTAGCAAAAGTTTCTCCAACGGTGACGTTCGACGATAAACAAGTAGGTGCCGTTAGTTGTGAATCTAGAGCTATGTCGAGAGCTATGTCATACCTCATTCATGGTATGTAAAAGGAAATTAGGGTTTTATTTTATGGATTTTATGTTAATTTACGTTAAAGATCAGTTTTATTCATGAGATTAATTATCAGAAAATAATCTATCTAGGCTACACAGTAGGAACAATTTTTCTTCGCGTTTTCGTAGCCGTTATTGGACCTGAAGGCGAGTGGCTAGCCCAACCATTAGGGTTCGTCGCTCTCTCTCTGGCGCTCCTCGTGTTAAACAACATCAACCATCTTGAGAATGAGAATCGGCATGAGAAGAAAGTTTTACGTTAGGGCACCCATTGTAGTAGATTAGTATAGTTAAAATCAATTTCTTCTTCTTTCCTTCTTCATCTGTAGCCATACGAATCAAACAATTCCAAGATTTTCGGTATTTTGCACTCCGTAGATAGTTCGTCATTCCAAGTTTAGATACAAGCTCTTTCAGTAGTTTCTTCCAACGAAATTTTGGTCCTGCGCCACTTGCTGAGCTTATAGCCGAAGAATATTCGAACTTAAGCATTCTCATTCGTTCGTACAACGAGTCCAATTTTTCTCACGAAGACTACCAGCATAGATTGATCCGCTTCTGCGCTGTCGAACAAGACAGGTAGGATCCGTGTCTGGCAGATAAGAATTGTTGTTTGTCGGCAGCGATGAACACGCCTCTTGGTTTCCTGGCTGATATTGTAATTTTTGTTCATGGCGGAGCTAAGGTCGACAAAATCATTTACCACTTCAAAGTTATAGTTTTCAACTTTAACGCAACGTCCCAAGCAACTAGAATCTTTATTCGTTATTCCTCATTTATCACTAGACACACTTTCGCCGACTGCTTCTCAATTCTTGCAAAGGTCGCAGTAACATCCAGCCATCCACTGAAAATAACATTTTTATCATGGGCATACGCGAATAACATTTGATTTTTATTAAGGATGCTACCACTCTTTCGCATGATTAAAGAGATAGCGTGACGGACTGTCGTCTGGTCTAACACATCACTTGTTACAAAATAGCCCTGTCAGATGTCTACCTATTTTTCACTGAAGATATCGTGTCGGTTTAGAGTCATTCGCATCCTACTGACGAATGCAGCTTTGTAATCGTTATACAGATTGTAAGTGTCGATTTGCGTGTATTCGATCTTCACCAGGATTTGTCGTAGTGTGAATAACTGATCGGTTGTGAATTTTTCAGGTCTGAAGCCACACTGATAAGGTCCAATCAGGTTCGCTAAGAGGGGCTTTAGTCTTTCGCATAACAAACTCGACAGGACCTTGTCTGCGATAGGTAAAAGGCTGATCACGCGATAGTTTGTGCACACACTTGATTCGTCTTTCTTAAACACTATGATTTCAATCATTGGCCATGCATTCCTTGAGTCAAGTCGTATTTACGTGCTGGTGCATGCATGTTGCCAGCTCATCGCTGCCGGTATCTCTACTCTACCGGCAGTCCATCGGCTCTCGCATGTTTTTTGATTTTAGGCCGTGCAATTGCAATGCCATCTCTGTCAATATTTCTATTGCTGTCCATATATCTATCTCTGTCCATATTTCTATCTCTCTCCATATTTCTATCATTTCCATATTTCTATCTATATCCCTGTTCAAAATCTTTTGCTTTGCTATGTTAGTAGAACTGTAGGGATTCACTTCTATCGCTGTACTTTTTGATGTCATGGCTGTTTTTCTTTCATGAACACATTATTCGCCTGAAGAGGTGTTTCGTCTCTCTTCTAGTTATATCGTTCCGTTATAGCAAGCGTTACCATTGGTTTCAGTTTTTCGTTGTACGCAGTTTCTATTTGCTCAGACAATATTCGACATTCATCATCTCACCACTCTGAGCGTGGTTTTTAATATCCCATATAATATGCAAAATGTTGCTACTGTGTGTTGGAATTAGTGGAGAGAGTTGGTTAGAGTAGGCATTGGCTATTTCGGTGATATGCAGCTTTACGATGTATAAATTCCTTTGCGTTTCCTCAGCAAACAAAATGTTCAGACATCGGTCACAAATCGGCAAAATGTTCCGATATCGGATCCAAAATCGGGGCGAAGTCCTTACTAAAAACGTATGGAGTGGTTTACACGAAGTCTGACCGACGCAGCTGAGGGAAATATGATGTATGTACGACATGTGGTACCGACGTCTGAACGATTTCTGTATGTAAATAGAGGCGCTTCGTACAAAATCGGGCCGATGTCTTACCAAATATCTGAATTAATTCGGATGTTCTTGCCGACACGTCGTACCGATTTCTGCTCGAAGTCTTTAGGAAATATCTTTCGATATCTTATCCGAAATCTGACCGAAATAGTTAGTAAAAACGGGTGAAGTGGTTAACACGATGTTTGACCAACTCAGCTGAGGAAAATCTGATGTACAACATGTCGTACCGATGCCTGAAAGATTTCTGAATGTAAATCGTAAGAAATTTCGAAGAAAAATTCGTTGTTTCTTTAATAACATTTTGTTGTTTCCTCCGCCACGGAGTTCCGAAAGCGCTGCAAACTCGATCAGATAATAAATAAAAGCAAATAAAGCTAAAGAAATAAAATTTCCCTTCAACGAGTAGTGCCGAATTTTGTACGATATCGGTAAGAAGTGTCCAGACAATGTGCAGACGTGTCGGATATCAGCCAATGTCGAAGATTTTGGTTTGCTGGGTCGTTACGAGCCATTTTAACACTAATAAATCACGTGCGTACCTGGACAGCAACTAGGCAATGAACCGCGTCTATTTTTGCACCACGCATCTCAATCACGTCTATAAAGCTTGAGACATGCCTTTTCGGGGCACTTAATCCACATGATAACGGATTAAGCTGCTACTCACCCTTATATGCAAATACAGCAGATATAGTAAACTTTTCGCTGCAAGTAAAGAGTTGGACGTAAATGAGTTCCCGATTTCTTAACATTATATGAACAAAGTCTGACATATCGTCATTTAGGTTATCTTATGAATATGTAGAGTAAAAATGTCAAAAATCCATAATTTCATTAAATACTAAAACAGATAAAATACTATGGACTTTAAAATCTAGTCTATTTTTCTAATACCCAGCCCTTTATTTATATAATCTTTGCTATTATATATTTCAATTTAATATTTTCCCAAAAAAATTCCCCACCCTACCATACATGCACTGTGCAAACTCCCCGCATTAACATCCCCGCCTCGTTACCATAAATATATTCATTCCGTTTTTCTTTTACTCATTTCTGTTGTCATAATTATAATTTCAGTAAATTTGTTTATGATTAATTTAACTACACATAAAACTGTCACAAATAAATACCAATTCTTTAAAAATAATTGTCATTTTGCCATTGCTTCTGTCAGCTATGTTGTGACTTGTCAAAATATAATCGCTCATACTTCCCCCAACACCCGCTCACAGAGTACGACTATACGTAGCAGCACTATGCAACAACATGAACAACATCAGCAAACGAAATTCTCAAACATGTCACGAATAAAACTTTTAATTCAACCTCAGAATATTAATAAAGCCCAGTGTTGCTACCACAGCCAACAACCACATTGATCGGCCAACCACAGCACCAACAACCACAACAACATGAAAAGCAATACCAACAACTCAGGTCTTTTACCACGGGTACCAACAGTGGCGTTGGCACTTCCATCACGAGCCGCTGAGCTGCAAGTCTTGTAGAATGTATTTCAATATCCACATATTGTCGTCATAGTCATCGTTGGCGCTGTTGCCGCTGCTGTTGCTATTTTATAACGATGTCTAGACAGATATCAAACAGTTGAATACAGCAACTGCTGCAGCAGCAACAAACATAGTGGTGCGGCAACCATTTCCCTTAAATATATATGAATGTATATATGCGATATAATATAGTTATTGTTGCCATTGATGTTGCTGGTGTTGCTGTTGTTGTTTGCAAGCGCCTGCAGTAACAATCATTTCCTATTGCTGCCACTGACATTGTCGGTACTGCCGCATATTGTTACAATTCTTTAGTTTGGGGGCAAATTGCCGACTTTATTGTGTATTGTTCGCCGCATGTTGAGAGTTCCATCAATGAGTAGTAGTCTAGTTCATTCATAGTTATAGAGGTGGCGTTTTTTTTCATTTTTGGTTTGGTTGGGTTTTTGTTGATGTTTGACTCGTCGGCTTGTCTGAATATGAGATTTATTAAAAAGTTGTGTGCTTCCTTTTGCACACGCCCCCCATTCGGTGCTCATCAAATTCTCATAAACTATTTTCCAAAAATATTTTGTTTGTCATATCCAGCTATTATTGTTATCGGCAAGCGGATAAAGGTGGCGCCCCATTATAGCAGATTGTCAAATCTTGTTAACAATTTTGTGTTGTTGTTGTGTGTGTGGAGGAAAACACAACAAAAGGCCGACAGGGGATGCATGTCAATTAAGTAAATTTTATTTGTGGGAGAATGAATATTATTGAAAAGTGCACATTGGCAATTTTAGTAGACAATTAATTTGCGGTACAATTTAAAGTTTTGTCGAAATGTGATTTCGCTTTAGCAAACAATCAGTTTGCATGAGTAATGAAAGCTTTATGAAGGGCTTACATTTAAGTCTGCTTTCAGAACGCAAACAATGGAAGGAAATGTTTATGCCATCGGGGTTTTTTGGCATATATGTATTCTGGAATCTTATTGTATATGGTAGTGTCAGCCATCTCGTAGACCCGCGAGGCAAGGAAATAATCTGTTTTTTTCACACAGACACGATCTGAAATTCCACATACTCGAAAGTTTTGTTTGATTCAAAGCAGCCAGTCTTCGTTTGAGCATTATGAAAGCAACGCCACACCCAATTGTTTCTTCTTCTTCTCCTTATTCGGCAACAGCAACAGAAATTCATCCATTCTTCTTTTAATTCTTAATTGGCAGCAGCAACAGAAATTCATCTACCAGTAGCCGCACGTAGAAAAGAATTCCAAGCGCTTCAGTCTTTTGCGCTCCGTTTGAGCATTATGAAAGCAACGCCACACCCAATTGTTTCTTCTTCTTCTCCTTATTGGGCAACAGCAACAGAAATTCATCCATTCTTCTTCTTCTTAATTGGCAGCAGCAACAGAAATTCATCTATCAGTAGCCGCACGTAGAAAAGAATTCCAAGCGCATCAGTCTTTTGCGCTCCGTAGATAGTTAGTCACACCAAGTGTAGATAACAGTTCTTTCACCTGGTCCATCCAACGAAGTTTTGGTCGCCCCCTCCTGCACCGCCCATTGACTTTATTGACGATAACCTTTCGAGCTGGAACATTTTCATCCATTCGTACATCGTGTCCAAGCCAGCGCATTTGGTCTATTTTGTGCGCGCTTGACTACGTCGATATTGTTGTACAGATCATACATCTCGTGGTTCATTCGACGACGATACTCGCCGTTAACGATGATGGATCTAAATATTTTGCTAAGTCTGGTAGAGTTGGATCTTGGTGAGAGCGCTTTGTCATCAATCGCTTGCTTAACGCATAGTAGCAGCAGTTTACGATCAATTCATCCATCAGTAGCCGCAAAAAAGAAAAAAAGGAGTGTTGTTTTGGCTGGGTGGTAAATCAACTCCGCCGGAAACGACCAGAATATGGAAGTTTTCCTTATTCTGGTCGTTGCTTTTACCTTTTGGTAGAACCTTTGGGCTTCACCTCTATCCCTGTTCTCTTTTATATCCGGCTTTCCCTTTCTTTCGATAAACACTTCTTCCGCCTGAAGACACGTTTCGACTCCTTTCTCATTATATCGCTTCGTCACAGTTCTCATTATTCTTGGCTGCCGTAGTGCCTTGTATGCAGCATCCATTTCCTCGAAGATTACGTGATATTCCCCATCGTACCAGGGATTGTCAGAGCGTTGTTTTTCATAATCCAGTACGGTTGTTGCGGTTGTGGTATTAGAATTCGAAATATTCTGCCACTGGGACATCAGATTTAGGGGACATCAGATTTAGGGGGGTTTGTACGCAGTAATAGAGAGCTAGTTCAAGTAGGCATTCGCTATCTCAGTGATATGCAGCATTGTGAAGTCTAGCTTTCTTTGCATTTAATTACTGGGGTTGCTAGTACTACTTAATCTCATGCGTACATTGACTGCTAATAGGTTGTGATCCGAGTCAATATTTGCCCCGCGCATCACACGTACCTCCATAACGCTTGACACATGCCCTCCATCGATTACCACGTAATCAATAAGGTTTCTTGTCATTTAATCGGGGGCTATCAAGGAAATTATCTGTATGCGGAATTTCTAGGCCCATATTTCTTCCCGACGCAAGACTAACCAGTCTGCATCCATTATCTGAGGTATTGTTATGTAGATTGAATATTCCGATTGCTGAACCAAGAGCCTCTTCCCTTCCTATTTTAGCATTTAAATCTCACAGAACAATTTCAATGTCATGGGCAGGGCAGCGGTCATATATTTCCTCCAGGCGCTTATAGATTGCATCTGTAATATTCTCGTCTTTGTCGTTCGTTGGGAGGTGTACTTAAATCAGCATGATGTACAAATATTTTGCCTTGATGCGGCTATTTGATCACTTACAGGGTTAAATTGCTGGACCAAAAGGCGAATTCTCTTGCCGACTATGAATCTATATCCAAATTTGAGTCTTTCTGCATGACAGCTTTAAAAGATTTTTCGTCATGTACATCGTTGTCCCGTCCATCGCTTTTTCTGTATGGCGGTGATGTCAGCCTTGTATTTGTTGAGGACATCCGCAAATTGGATAAAGGCATCATCGCTGTAGAGAGTTCGAACATTCCAGTTGCATATCCCCAGCTGTAAAAATACCCATTACATAATCGCTGATGTCAGCTATATTTAGTAGCAATCAGTGATGATTCTCTCGCTTATGTACCGCATTACATTTACAGGGGAGTGTCATAGGCCGTTTAATCGGTGCGCTTTTGCTTACAAAGTAAGGGAAGATGTCAGTAAGTGCCACTTCGGTTGCAATTACATTATAAGCGGAGTTTTATGCGAGCTTGATAACACGCTTGATTACAAAGTAAGTGACGATGGCTGTACACACGCATTACATTCTAAGTACTTAGATCCTCGCTTACAATCAACCATTATTGGGAGAGCCGATCGTGTCTTTGTGAAAAAAAGAGATTATTACCGGCCTCGCGAGCCAATGGAATGTCTGGCACTGTTTTTACTGTTGGCCATTTTTCAATAAATTAGTTTAATATTACTTTCCTCGTTACTTAATTTATTGGTACTTATTTCATGTACAAGTTATTTCCTATCCTTTGAAGCATTATTAAAAATCTTAGTTTAAATTTTAATTTTAAATTCATAATACAATTTGATGTCCCCTCCCTTTTAACTGCGTTTTCTTATGCTATTTCACTCATGAAGCATCCTTCAAAGAATTTCAGAGCGTGAAATATTTCATGGCCTCTCATACACAATTCCTCCTTCATTTCAGTAGAAATCTTTGAAAGACTACCACAAAGTATAATAATTCCAGCCCCGTTTATTTAATTCTGTTGAAATCATAAAATAATCATAATATATAAACTCTCGGCTTTGTGCGCGTCCATCATGTCGTTGGAAGGAGAAGTCATCATCAACAAACAAGCCCAACAAAGTGCCCACAAAGAAAAATTTAGAGAGATGAAAGGAAAATCTGGCCTTGATGAGCTGATGGGCCATTTATATTTGGAATGTTCTCTTGTGCTCATCAACTGCCATTGGGTCCATCGTTAAGTATGAAAAACGTCTGCTTTTAATGGAAAATGTCAGTTTTCTATGTTCTTTCCCACTGTGTTGGTGTTTCACAGGAGTGGTTTTTGTTTTTTTATTATTGAAGTTTTCATTTTGGTCGTGGCCGACAGCATCATCGTCGTCGTCATCGTCTATCATGTTTGGTCATAAAAATGGCAAGCACATTTGATTTCGTTTCGTTCATCTTTTTGGCATTTTTCTTTCTGGTTGCGTATTTGCTATGGTTTTATCACTTTTATTTCACACATTTGATAATGGATTTGGATTTGAAGACGATAGAGATGAAGATGGTGGTGATGATGATGATGACGGTCACATGAGGATTCAGTTGCGCATGATGTCAATGCGAACATGGCTGGATTATAATTTCTTAAGTAGACAAGGAAATATGGGGTTTCGTTGCGTTTTTTTTAATGGCAAACTAACTAAAAGGATGCTAAAAGCACACCACGTAGTTGTAAGAGTGTATGTCAAAGTGATGGGTTTTAAATGCTACATAAAGTGTTGAAATACGAAAGACACGCTCTTTGAGTAACTTTTAACATTCTTAATGGTTTTCATGGCACTTACTACTGAAAAAAAACCATTTCGTTAAAACCATTGAAACATCTTGGTTACGTCCTTTTCAATCTTCACACGTCCTTATTATAATACTCGGTTGTTGTTCATGTACTTTAACATATTTTATTCAAATTCTTTATATATGTAAAAACCTAATAATAACGGGATACATTTTAAAACTTTATAAATATTATACTTGAAAGCACTGTCAGGCATACCATAGCCTCGTGAGGACGGTAATAGTCATCTTTTTCATACTGACACAATCCGCAATTAAGATGTACGCGAACCTATGTTACGTTAAAAACAGACAATCTATGGTCAAACTCACCCGCTTGTTTCACATACACTTGTGAGGGCAAGCGTTCGGTTTTGCCTGCCACTGGTTTTATATTGTTTACCTATAAATTGTAATGCTGAAGCATTAAAGTGTTATTTCTTATTTTAACTAATGTAATAATATCTCTATTTTCCTCTTTCATTTTAGGTATGTTTTTGCTGAAATAAATCTGTGTTCCTTTGATAGTTATAAGTAAGTAGATTTTTATGTTGTCTCAAAGTAATATAATCATGTTTCATGTAACGTTGAAGTTTCGCGCTCTCTCTTCCACTACGTCCCATACACCCACTACCTAAGGAAATCCTTTAAAAACTCCCTTTTCTTAGACGGTTGCTATATACTCATTCTTCCCGAATTTCCACTTGGCAACTCGAAAATTCAACATCACGCAAATTTCAAATCCATTTTAGTTAGTTATTTGTTGCTGCTGCCACTTCGTTTTCGGGCACATTTATACCCATTTCATTTTGGAACTCAATTTCTTCTCCATGAGACCTTTTTTTGCATGCCACACATTCTGTTTTACATGGTTCGTAGGGGATGGGTCTCTTCATGTCGTCATGTACGTGATGTTTATCCAACTGGAGGAGCAACAAAAAAAATAACGAAAATCGTTAAAAAATTTACTTTCTTTAGTTTGCGAGATATTGCAGTCAGGGTGGGGGCAAAAGTGTAAAAGGTCGAAGAATTTTGTACTTATTGTAAATATGCGCCATATTGCAGTAAAATAAAGTACTTACAGGGAGTCAAATGATTGTGGACAGGCGATGGAATGAGCTCTAAAGGGGGTTAGGAATGTTAAGACTTACACAAGTAGCTGCTTAAGGATTTCACTCTAGTACAAGCAAAGGATATTAATGTAATATAAACATACATAAAATATAAAATAAGACTCTCCTTAACGATGATGGTGATGTTGCTTCTGATGATGGTAATGTTTACAATGATGATGATGATGATGATGTGGTATAACACGTGATTTGTAACATGAAATGTTGTAGCCTTCTGGCCCACCCCAGCACTCTTAGCGATAATGGGAAATGTAATCATTTTCAACCACAATTTTTATTAGGCACGACTTTTTGCCGTCTTCGTTTTGATTTTGGCTCGTTGATGCCCCAAGACGTTTTGCGCAAATGGAAGTTGGTGTGAAGCCTTCGAAAAACATTAAATATTTAATGAAATTATGAAATGATAATGGATTTCTTGGGACGGGTTACTATGTAGTGGAAATTGATTAAGCACTGTTTTCATCTTTAAAGTAAGGAGATAGGATAACAAGTCTGAAAGGATTTGTGGATGATTTGATTTGACTATCATATAGAAAAAATGCTTAAAATCTCTTAATTACTCAAGTTATTATATTATGTCAGTAAGTGCAGATTGGTTCTTGAGAAAAATTGTACAATTGTACTTCCCATGACAGGAATATCCTTAATGATAAACACTGCTCGTTTTTGAAGTTTTTCCTAGGCTCTGTGAAATTTCGTCATTGCTGTTATGTGACAATAAAATTTTTGTAAAATTAAATTAAAATTGTGGGGGTTAGCTGGAAAATCATGTCGATATTAATACACTGCTGGAAAAACATGGTAAAATATACATAATGGGTGTTACAATTACCACTTATGGCGGTCTATAATGTATCAACATCGTTTGTGCTTAAATTGACATCCAGTGGTGTCATTTCGATTCTCTGTTTTTGATGTCATTTGGATAGCATTCGTGTTATACAAAACCGATCTTAAAATTACCACATCTGGGGGTCGATAATGTATCAACATCGTTTGTGCTTAAATTTACAACAAGTGGTGTCATTTTGACACCGCGTTCTTGGTGTAATTTTGATAACATTCGTGTTCATTTTGACAGCATTCGTTGCTAAGTTGATAAAACGTCTGTATCGTTTTGATAACATTCTAAGTGAAGTCAAGAACTCATTGGTGTCATTTTGAAAACATTCGTCCATCAAGTAAGCTTGTTAGCTGCTGCTGACAACATGTTGGTGTCCATTTGATACTGCTTATTGTCGGGTTGATGCCTTTTGTGTCGATTTGATACCACTTGTAAATTCGATAACAGGTTGGCATCAATTTGACACTATTTGGTATCGATTCAACAACATATTGTAGTCAATTCGAGAAAATATTGGTGTCCATTCGAGGCAGTTTTATGTCAAATATATAACTCCGTTTTTTCGTCAACATTACGGTTTCAAATGAAAAATGACTGTTTTCCTCAGTTTATACACTTTTATGCAAGTAATATTAAATGATATACACACCAATAATTTGACAACAAATGCCATATAATGTGTTTGTAAGCTGCAACTGAGAACATGTTGGTGTTATTTTGACACCGTTTGTTGTCAGTTTGATACCTTCGGCGTCGATTTGATAGTATTTGTAAACGATTCAATAATATATTGTTGTATGTTTCATAGCATGTTGGTATCGACTAGACACCATTTAGTATCAACTCAACAACATATTGTAGTCAATTCGAGGCAGTTTGGTGTCACGCACGGTGTGAAGCGTATATTCATTTTGTTCTTCCTTTTGAAACGCTCATAAGGATGCGTGGTAGAATTGACAATATATATATGTACTTGATCAGCATCGATTTTTAAGTCGACTTATATATGTCCCTCTGTTTGTCTGTCTGTCCGCGCGATTACAGCCATAGTTTCAGAGATATTGAGCTGACATTTTGTATTTAGGCTTATTTCCTCTAAGCGGAGCTTGAGTTCTAAAATGGGCAAGATCATTCAAAAACTACTCCCACCTCTTATACAGTCTGACTTCTTGTGGGGTATGCCTTTGCGTTTGCAGCCGTAGTTGAGGAGCTATAGAGTTGAAATTTGGTATGTAAGCTTCTCTCTCTCTCTCTAAGCGGAGGTTCAGCTCTACGATGAGCAAAATCGGACGAAAACTACTTTCACTTTGCACGCAAACTGCTCTTTTTTAAGAGTTTCCGTCTTTCCATCCCGTGCTTTCAGCATTAGTTTAAGAAATATCGAGCAAATTTTGTCATGCTAGCTTCTTTCCTCCAATCGGTGGTTAGCTTCTAAGATGAGCAAAATCGGACACACACTTTCCATACAAACACCCCCTTCTAAGGGGTTTCCGTCAGTCTACCCACGCTTTACAGTAGTTTAAGAGCAATCAAGCTGAAATTTAGTATGCAAGTTCAATCCCTCAAGCGAAGGTTAAGTTATCAAATGAGCAACATCTGACAAAACAACTTCCACGACCTCTTTTTGGCGTGTCCGTTTGTCTGTCCCCACGATTACAACCTTAATTTAAGAGCTATATAGCTGAAATTTGATACACTAGTTTCTATTCTCTAAGCGGAGTAGAATTTCTGAGATGAACAAGATCGGCGAAAAACTACTTGCACCTACCATACAAACTCCCCATTTATCTACCCCCGCTATTACAGCCGCAGTTAAAGATCTATCGTGATGAAATTTGGTATGCAAGCTTCTATCCGTCAAGCGGAGTTTAAGTTCTAAGAGGAGCAAGATAGGATAAAGCAATTCCCACCTTCCATACAAAGACCTCTTTTCGGAGTGTCAATCTGTCTGCCCGCGATTACAGCCTTTATTTAAGAGCATTGGCGCTGAAATGTGATACACAAGCTTCTATTCTCTAAGGGGAGTATAATTTCTAAGATGAGCAAGATCGGACAAAAACTACTTCCACTTCCCATACAAAACTTCCCTCATATACCCCTCAAGCTGAGGTTAACTTACATTTTGACATTTCAGTAAAAATTATTAAAAAATCAGTAAGAAAGTCGGGAAAACCGACTTACATATACCCTCACCCTCAGTAAAACATAAAATTTTTTAGTTAATGATAATACTACTCGATTTCTAAAGTGGGCGGAGTGGTACATTTGTATGGTAGGTACCTGAAAGGGCGTGGCTAGACTACCGTGTTTGCTCCAAAACTTTATCCTGATATAGCTTTACTAATAACAAAATTTGGGCATGATCGCGTTAGGTGTATTTATATATTACTCGATTTTTAAAGTGGGCAGAATGTTTTTTTTTTGTATGTTAGTATGTTAGTTTCCAGCAGGGGCGTGGCCATGAAGGCCATTTGCAATACCGTAAGTAATATTAGAGATAGTTTCAATACATTTGGTTGCGTCTTTCGAAAGTTATCTTGCGTATCAGCCGGACAGCCAGACATACAGACGGACATGACACAAACGGCTTACCATTTCATGAATCGAGTTTGGTTCAAAGAAACCTATGGTCTAAAGTGACTCCTTCTATATGTTACACTTTTGGGTCGTATCAAATGATATATATACCCTCCTAACCGTAGGGTGAGGGTATCAAAATGGTTGTGATTGACAGAAATTAACGTCCTCCTCTCATACAAACTCCCCATTTTTGCGGTACAAAGTTTAATAACATATAGTTGTAGTGCCAATTACATGTGTTATCACGATTTTTACATATAGTGGAGGGTATCTAAGCTTTGGCATAGCCGAAGATAATTACCTTACAAGTTAACTTTGTGTTGGTAAGTGCCGCTATACCAATTTTTATCCATGAAATCATAATCACAAAAATATATTTGCTTAAGAAAATTTTGGTAATATGCAAAACATAAAACAGTTATGTGTACGGTTTCTCTTACTGCTCCTAGGTATTATATCATAGCACATTTCACCTTTTTACAACCTTCTCAAAATTTGCCACATAATCATTGTATGCCACTTCTGATGCAATCTCTCAATTTTTTTTGCAAGTCATCAGGCAATCCTTGCCTACAAAAATAGGTTAATAAAATAAACGTTTTTCTCCTTCCTGCAATATGATAAAAAAAAACATTGGCCATGCAAATGACTTAACACAACTGCTAAGGAGGAGGAGGAGGAAGAGGAGGAGTAGACAACAGCAAACATAATACAAATAATAAAAATCAATATTTTTTCTACAACGATTATAATGCAATTTTCAACAAATCAAAAATACATCACACTGCGGCCACAACATAGAAATCCCCAAACAGCGATTTGTTTTGGGCTAGGGGATGACGACGGCAGCAGGAAAAGTACTTTGTAAAATTAAAGTTTTCACAGTAATCTTACTGGATACGAAAGAAAAAACAACACCGTTGTTTGCTAATGTTGCATTACGCGGCAGTCAGAGTGACTGCATCATCGGCTAAAGGTGCGGCATGTGGTTTATTACATTACAATTGCTGCTATGGTTCTTTAGTTTTATTCCTTATTTACCGCAAACGAATCATGACTAAATCCCATCGAAGAGAGCAGGGCCAGCAATGCAGCAGAAATTGTGGCAGAAATTGTATAGTAAAATGTTGCAGGAAAATCGAATATGCACTACTCAATCACTTTCTGAGCAATGGGGCATGAGTAAGAGTCGTGTGTGGCTGAAACAAACACAAATGGAACGACGTTGTTGCTAGCTTGTGCTTTGTGCACCCGTGTTGAAGTTGAAAGTTTAAATTGTAGCACAAACAATCGGCGTAATGGAATTCTGCCACATTCGTAATGTAGCACAGTCATATGCATGCATTTTTCTTTGCTATAGTGTGGTAGTGAGGGAGGAGGAGTAAATTCATTGAACCGCAGTAATGGCAAAATATGTTTTGGTTTTTTTTTGTTGCCACCTTAGGACAACAATGTACGAATGGCGGTATGAAGAATGTACTCTACTGGTGGCAGTTAGGCAGGGCAAAGTAAGAAGTTTTTAAATTCTTGAGTTGTGGGATAAAAGAACTAGGTTTTTCCAACATTACCTTGGTTTCTTTGTACACTCAACCATAGGGATGAGAGTATATATCATTTGATATTTGTCAGCCTCGCGAGACTTTGGGATGCCTGACTTTATTTTAAAATAAACAATATAGTTCATTGCATAACAAACGAGAAGATTTTCGAAGTAAATTTATGGTGATGATAAGGATTATTCCTTTTTTTACAAAATACATGTATATTTACATACGTATTGAATTATTTACATTTTTATTAAGAGTAGTATTACAAGTAAAGCTTTGACATGGAATCTCTGTAAGTTGCACTTGGTTTCACATTTCCGATCATTTGTATCATCCCGCCTACAACTGCAACTAAATTTGCTGCTTCCTGTAATGCAACCTCTGTAGGGTGCCGCAATCCGTGACCAACACCCAACTTCGATTACTCTAATACTCAGAATTCAAATGTGCATTCCTTCGCCAACACTGATGTTACCCTTCAAAATGTTGCTTGCTAACACTTTCTGGGTAAATACAAGCCAACGAAACGCAAAAGACATAAGCAAAAATGTCATTAAAATTGCTCTTCATAAATCACTGAAAAGAACAAAAACCGTACATGTTGCAACATAACCTCATTTCACGGTCTATGAACTTTTACAACACTTCAAGCTAAGGCAAACATACGCACACACACACACACACACAATATCACACCCATAGTCCTTGTGCATGCTTACAACATTTATCAGTTGTAAGCGACTACAGTAATGCCAAAACCAATACAACGAAACCCCAGAACAATATCAACACTGAACGGTTCTAGATTGTTTGGCTTAAACGTAAACGTGTAGCAGCACCTCTTCCCAGTAAGATGAGACTGCGTGCCGCTGTACAACTCACTGCATGACTGGCAGACTGGTGGCTGGTGGTGTGGTGAGGCAGCGCCACAGACAGTGGCAAGTGAGCAAGCAAGCATGCATGACTTCCAGTTACATCCAGCATAGAGATGATGCTGACGATTTGGTTTCGGATGTATCAAAATCTTAATGTAACAAATTTCATGATACTCTTCTTTCTACCCATTGTCAAGATGGATGAATTTTTTGTGTGTAGTTATTGTTGTTCTCCAAACGTAGGAAATTTCTTAGTTTTTTGTTGTTGTCAGTGTTTTTGATATGAATTTTGCTCTCTACATGACGAAAATCATGGCCCATTGTAATGTAAGGAGTACGAGTATTGACAATGAGTTGTGATAACATAAACAACTGCAAATCGAATAAGTGTCTCTTCGGATGCTGCTGCATTGAACTTGCAATCAATTGGGTAAATCGTTCATTTCGCATGTTTTAAATTTGCTACATTCATTTGTGTCCATCTAAGTTGACCAGTCTTAACACAAAGACAAAAAGCTTAACTAACAGTAAACGATTTGCAATGAATTTGTGTGTTCGAAAGCAACAGAAATCGCCAGTGCTTGGTTATTAAACCACATAAGAAGAAGATGAAAGAAAAGGATACCGAGAACAAACATCATAAGGATATTGCACTTTGCTTATTGCATTCTTGTCAAATGATTGTTATGGTCAACATCATCATCATCCTCGCTTGGCATTTGGGTATTTTGGGCTAAAAAGATCATTCAGAAGTTCATTGTAGCTGAAGATTGAGACAAAATTACTTTTTGCATGTTCAGCACAACGTTGTGTAGTTTATATGGGTGTAACTATATAGTAAATGTTTCTGCAAGGCATTCTCCAGATAATTGGTCACAGTTTTGATTATGGGACTTTGGAACTTGAAGAGAGTCCACAGGAGTTTCGCATGTATCTAGCCATGGAGGCCTTATCCATGATGCGCTGAAGACACTGGTTAGATAACAATACGATTGCCAGTGCAATATCTAGGAATAGGAGGCAACAATTTTGGAAGAAAGCTACCACAATTGTGCGATCTTTCTTTCAGCCAGGGGTTACCAAGTTGGGTGTAATAGTATGAAGAGACCCATCAGTGGCCAAGGTGAGGTCTATCTCATGTGTGGGTGCCGATGGACTGCCGGCAGAGCTTTTCAAAAAGCTATCACAATTTTGCGCTCTCTCTTCCAGCGAGAAGCTACCAAATAGTGTGATAGTATGAAACACACCCATCAGTGGGCAAGGTAAGGCCTATCTCATCTGTGGGTGGCCATGAACTGCCGGCAGAGCTTTTTATACCGACGGCGATGAGCTGACAACCAGAACTTTTAAAAAGTTATTACAATTGTGCCCTATTTCTTCCAAATTGGATGTGTTAGTATGCAACACATCCATCAGTGGCCAAGGTTAGGCCAATCTCATCTGTGGGTGGCGATGGACTGCCGGCAGAGCTTTTTGAAAAGCTGTCATAATTTTGCTCTCTTTCTTCCAGCGAGAAGCTACCAAATAGTGTGCAAACACTCTCACGGAATTAGCATTTTACCTATCGCATGCAAGGTTCTGTCGAGTGTGTTATGTGAATGACTAAATCCCATCTAAGCGAACATGATTGGACCTTATCAATGAGGCTTAAGACCTGGTAAAGCCACGACCTGGTAATCACACTACGACAACTCCTGGAGAATACCCTAGAAATGTTGATAGATACTTACCATCTGTTTATCGATTACAAACCTTCATTCGATAGTCCGATACAACCGGAACTAAGTATTATATGTTAAGGCTGAGTTTGGTAACCTTGGATGACACTGACTGACACAAAGTCTTCAACGAAAATATGCAGTAATCCAGTCAATTTATACCAAGCGATGTTACAGACTGGGCAAGAGTCTGTCATGCCTTCTCTTTAGCATCGTTATTAAAATGATCATGCGCAGCTATGGGCATCATTACATTGAAAGCTTTGTATAGGTTTGTGCTTCAATGTATTATTTGTTGTTTTTTTGTTTTAACTTCTCCGTATCGACACGAATTTGTTTGCTCTTGAACCTCCATCGTCACATATAAATGTTCGAGGATTATGGAATGTTACTGCAACCTTTTTACGTATTGAGAAGCAGTCGTGAGAAGCGCGTCTGTTGATAATTGAGGACAAAAACGATGTTATTTGTTTCAACGAACAAAGAGTCTACTTGTTTTTGACGCTGCAAAAAAAAAATTAATTTCCCTTTGCACCCCATGAATGAGGTATGGGATAGCTTCTCGCGTTGTTGTGAATTAACACGCTTTCTATTTTTAGATTCACAACTAACGGCACCTACTTGTTTATCGACGAATGCGAACGTCAATGTTTGAGAAGCTCTTACTAGACACGACGATTGAATCGACGCTTAATACTGCGAAGTTGCTGTCAACAACATTCGAGGGGAGCCGACAATGAAAGAACAATTTTTTTTTTTTTAAATGACTGGAGCCACGTTTGAACCTGCGATCTCCCGCATGGTAGTCGCGTGTTCTAACCACTATGCCACGGCCGGTCCCAGGAACATTGAAACTATAACTTTGTAATGGCAGATGATTTGGTCTACCTACCTTCGTCGTAAACAAAAATGATAATACCGGCCTGTTAGTCGATGGACGAGTATTGATCACAAACCGCTGCTACTATGCGCTAACCAAGTGATTTAATGACAAGGCCCTCTCTCAACGAACAACGATCCAACTCTACCAGACACTGATCCTATCTGTCTTGCTTTGCATCGCAGAATCGTGGGTAATGACACAAAACATAAAACTTAGTGTCCCTTTACACCCGATGAATGAGTTATGAGAGGAGGAGTTGAATTCACAACTAACGGCACCTACTTGTTCACCGACGAACGCAAACGTCACTGTTTGAGAAGCTTTTTACTAGACTGGTTTAGACGCCATAAAAGCATGGATGCACAGGAACTATGGCCATGCCAAAATTCCTGACCTAATCAATGTGATCTGTCACACCATACCTGAACCTGTCTTCGATCCGGGTTTTATAAGGAACATTACGGATAGGTCCTACTATCATGATAATAATAATGCCCTAAACTTTGGGGAGAATGCCATCCTAATTTTCACGGACGGTTCGAAATTAAAGGAAAGAGCAGGCTGTGGAATCTTTTCGGAGTAGTTGAATATGCCCATCAGAATAGCCGTAGAGAAAATATCAGATCCCTTAATCCCTTTGATAAATGTACGAGAGTGCCGGTCGTCTCTTGAGGAGATAGCGAGATATTCGACGGTTACCCTAACATGGGTTCCAGGACATGAGTACATATATGGTAACCACGGAGGGGCGAAGTTTGCGGTGTCATTGGGATCCCTCTCACAAGGAGGAAACAGTTCAGTGCTAAGGAGGATGGGTGAGAGAATCCACTTGCACGGCGACCAAACAAATTTGACCTACAATGGATATACAGAGGACACGATTTGTGCTGAACCTGTCCAGAGTCCACCTGAGGAACATCATAGCTGTAATAACCGGACACTGGCCTATTGATAAACTACCCTACAACGATTTTGGTAGAAGCTGCAATGATGAGGAAGAATAGGAAACCACGGAGCATCTTCTATGTCACTGCCCTGTTTTTGGTGACCTGAGATATGAAAAGCTTGGTCATCGGACACTTCTAGACAATTCCTGTCTATCAGTAGGTGAATTGCGGTACATGCATGCTTTCATCAGAGCAACGAAATGGCTTGATTGCGACGTTGACCAAATATAATAGGAATATTTGGTGCGAACATTTGAAAATGGTATCACAACGGGAGTCATTCTAGGACCGATGTAAGATGAGTTCTAATCAATTGAATCGATGGAACTTCCTTGCTATGCTGTATATTGTGTTGTTGAAGAATCGTTGTTACACAAGGCACAGTTTTGTCCGCTGGATGACGTCTTAGCACTGGATTTTGTAATCTATCCGCCGCTACCAGGCGGGGCTGCTCGACGCCGCTACCGTTTCGAATGTAAACGGGCCTTTTATGAACCACCCTGTATTAAATCTATTTTGTAAACCACTTCTAAGCATTGAAGTTTACGATGTAAACAGACTATTGGTTCTCGAGTTATGTCAACGAGTTATATAAGAGCCTAAAACGTGACAAATTCCCCTAAACGATACTTACTAACTTCAAATCGATATTATAATATTATGGCATGTAACTTGACAATCAAATGATGCTAATTTCTTCTTTTTTGGGGCTACTTTCAAGTGCAGTTCTCAGAATTGAGTCCCAAAACAATGGGCTGAAAAATGTTGTACTGTGTAACAGACCTCTTAATTTATCTAAGGATACAAAAAATAAACATCCTTCATGGCGAAAAAATAAATGAATGCTCTAAAGAAACACACTTACAAGCAGTAGTTATTGCCTGAGTTATTATACAGCTCATTTCCTTGCGCTTCTAATGATAATTTCCCCTTAATATTTTCTTTACTACATACAAAATAAGCTTATTTACAATGTACACTCACAGAGCTTTTACCAAGGCCATAAAGACATTACGCCCAATAAAACAATTTTATGTAGCCTCATTGATTTCATAAACATCGCAATTTTACATGACTTTAAATGCTACTCAAGACTTCCAGTCATTTTGTTTTCTTCGTAGGGAACAATTTCGCTTCGTTGATTTTTTGCTCTCTTTAATAGTAGTTTTGAACACAGTTATTTTCTCCTGCCTTAAGCCAAAGATGAACATTACCAGAGAGTAGTAGTAGGAGGTCATGCTCGGAAGTATCGAAAAAAATATGTGTTCTTTTTTTTTGTAGCATTTCTCCATTACATTTTCTGGTTATTTAATATGGCTTAAGGCCGAAATGTGCCACGTTTAAAAACTGTTTTTTATCGTTAGACAACGACAGGATGTTAAGTATCCTTCTTCTTATTTTTGTGTTTTTTTGTGTGTTTTTTTTTTTTGTAGCGGGAATGTTTTCTGTGGGCTGCGCGCTCGTCGTGTATCATCGCCTCATTTCCTATGTGCTATGGTTGTTTTTCTGCAGATATGGCAACATGGTTTTGTTTCGCTCGCAGGAGTAGGAGGTAAAACAGAGTTGTTTGTTTGTCGTTGTGTTGTTATTAACGCCTAAGGGAATATCTGGCGAAAAAAAATTAAGCGAGTGTACTGTTCGTGTATGTCTAAGGGAATGTCACAGAAGTTGATGCAAATTTAATATTATAAAGTTGTAAAATATGAGTATGAACATCAACATGTAACCGTAAAAAAATATGAGGCGTAATTACGACGAACGCATAATGGGTGATCAGCTTTAACATGTTGTGACAAAATAGTTTTGTGAGTCAGACTGTTTTTAAGGGACGCTTTTTTACTGCCATTGAACTTGGAACACAAATTCTATGGAATGTCCAAATTTTGGCTTTATAAACTCAAAAATCTCATGACATTTTATGTTTACAAATAATTTCTGGCATATGGCCTCCGCGAGTGGCTTCACGAACGACATCATGACGTTTCAATTTTGCTCCACTTTTTCGCCTATAGTGCATGGAATATTGCCTTTTATTGATCTATCGTTGCTGGATTAACATCATGACACCTATGGACTATTTTATGTGGGGGGTATTCATAAGATAGTCCATAGGTGTCAAATCATTCGAACGAGGTAGACAATTTACAAGTCTTTTCCTTGAGATAATTCGGTCACCAAACGATTGGCTCAACAAAGTGATGGTCGCGCGCTTTATGGCATGTTGCGCCGTCTTGTCGTAACGTTTTCTGCTCCAAATGATTTGCAATGCCATTTATATAACACAGTACAACACATGACTTTGGGACTCAATTCTAAGTTTTCAGAATTAAGTCCCAACTCAATAAGCTGAAAAATGTTGTATTGTGTAATTTAATATAAATTAAGCATATCAACATCTTAGTAAAACAATTAATGTAACTTATTAAAACACCAACTTTCTTTGCGACACTTATTCCAATGCCCCACACAATTATTGTTTCAACGACAATTCCCATCCCCCCCTAATAATTTCCAATTATATTAACTTCAAACTTCATTAGTGGTCATCAATAATTGTCAAGAACTTAAATGAAATGTGACCATCGTGCCTGGCAACTTCTTTGCCGCAAAGATGATAATGTTAATGACAACACTTATTTCAATTCCCTTCACGTACTCCGCCAAGCAACTACTCCTGCCACACCAAGTCGGGGAAATAAAAAGAAAATAAAACAATTTAAACAAATACTAAAGATAAATTAACACTAATTCCCAACTAAACAATTGAAATTGAGATGAATATGAACACTGACTCCCAATTCTAGAAACAGGATCAAAAAATTCCCACACAGTCAGGAATTAATGAATACAAGTAAACCACCCTCCGCCCGTATTGAAATAGAGTAAGTAGCAGGGGAGCTAGAAACTAATGTCATACACGTCTCAGGTCCCGGGCAATTATTTGCAAAAGTCACATGCGACGCCAGCGACAACGTAACGTATGTATGTGACTGACTTACACAAATACGTGCAGGAACCAACAGATGCGATGAAATGAAATGACAATGATGTAGGATAAATTAAGAGTAAACATTAATCCTTAATATAAAAATGAAATAAAGGCAAAAGTACACCAAAGACATCTCAACATCAAGGCAACGCAAATGTCATATTGTACAAGGAAATAGCCTTGGAACAACAATACAATCTCATTAATTTCGGAAGTGGGTGTGTTGCAAGTAAGCAGTAAGGTTGTTTTGCAGGCTCATCCTACCAAGAAAACAAATGACAAAACGTTCCTAGGCAAATGGAACGGAGAATGCTTAATTTACACACACAAGACAATGTACAATTATCGTTGTACATAAAGAGGAAACAGAAATAAACAAAAAAAAACGTATTAAGTAAAATTATTTTTGTTTTCTTTTATCCCTGAAAAATGACAACAATTTATGATAATTTCTTTGGTTGTGGAGTAAGGCTATAGTATTTCGATAGAAAATTTATTTGCTATAAAGATTCAATTAGATTGAATGAGGATCAGTACGGGCATTGAAGAGGGGCAAAGGAGTGCAAAGCAACAGGATGTGTATAAAATGGGCGAAAAGTGAAAAAAAAGTATAGCGGTATGATAATTAAGTCAGGATATAAAATAAATAAAGCGAAAATCGTAGAAAAACCATTACAAAAATACACCTTAGCTTATTATCTTGGTCCAGCCCAATACAACCACAATATGAGTTTTTGTTGGTGAGTTGCTCTCTTCCTTCTCTCACTGTAGCTAAGGTAATTGTTATATAGTTTTTTTCTTAACAATGAACAATATTATAATATAAGACCAGGAAACGTGTGGCTACGAACATTAATGCGTTAAAAGTAATTTTTACCGAAAAAATGCATTTATTTTATTATCGTGCTAACAACTAGCGCCGTGTCGGACGAATGATCAAGCGAGACTGAATGCATTTGTTTGTTTTCGTACAATGTATGAGCGAATGATGTGTATATCTCGCGCCCATGGGCAACTTTACGCCGCACAGTGATTTACAACATTGCGCTATAAATCTTAGACGGGCTAGAGCAGAACAGCAAAAAAAAAATGTTATATTATCTCGAATTCTTTCTCGTACTCGCACACACGACAGTAGTCCGGTATGGATCTATTTCAATGGCTTGTTCGATTTTCACAGGACAGTCTCAAATCTTTTCCACACAGACCAAACATGTATTTTGATTGGGATCTACTAGATATATCAACATCCTATGGGCTAGAGCGGTACAACTATATAGAACATGTTCCATCGCTTCAGATTGCTCCCTGTCCTTACACACACAAAATTTCATATGCCTGTTGCAATGACTAGTTAGAATTCCAAAGGCCAGTCTCAAATCACTCCCACACAGTTAAAACATGTATTCTGTTAGGGATCTGGTGTATTTCTTAACATCCTACGGGCTAGAACGGGACAGCTACACAGCTCACACATACGACAGTAGTCCTGTATGAATCTATCCCAGTTGCTTTTTAGGTGCCTTGAGTTGCAGTGGCCAGATAGTGGCCAAATCGAATCACCCCTACTTAGGCCAATCATGTATGTTATTACGATTGGTATCTACTTTATTCTTAGAGACCTAACAATTATTCTGTCGGTTCTGGAAATCCAACGTCTGTTAGCAGTTTTTCACATCCAGTCCTCCTCTAAGGCAAAGAAATATCAAATATCATAGTGTTTATAACGCGCGACTACCATGCGGGAGATCGGCAATGCGATTCTCGACTCCAGTCATCTACATTTTTCTTTCATTGCCGCTACCCTCGATGTTGTCGACAGCAACTTTGCAATATAAGTGTCGAGTCAATCGGCATGTCTAGTAGAAGCTTCTCAAACAGTGACGTTCGCATTCGTCTGTAAATAAGTAGGTGCCGTTTGTTGTGAAGCTAAAATAGAAAGCGTGTTAATTCACAACAACGCAAGAGGCTATCAAACACCTCATTCAAGGGGTGTAAAGGAAAACTAAGTTTTATTTTTAAGTGTGAACAAGAAAGCTTTATCTGGAGAATTAGAGCATGCACTTTTAGGGCAAACACATTGAGAGCTTTGAATATCAGGCCGTAGTCCTCAAGAATGAATCTAAAGAAATTATGTTGACTGCACTCAAAATGAAAGATGGGAAAGCTCAAAGAATCCCAGAAGGACTCCAGAATGTGTTAGATAAGTTTAACCTGTGGTGATCAATTCTGATGATTGTTACCGATACAGCAAGTGTGAATACCGGCAAAAAGACAGGCGTTGTAGTTCGACTGCAGCAAATGTTCATAGAGAAAGGTTACCCCAAACCCAAGTTCATCAGTTGCCAGCACCATGTGCTGGATTGCGTTGTTATGGACGATAAGCTCCACGGGTCCACTAAATCACCGAACATCGATTACATCTTTGTGCAGGATTTGATGAAATCAGTCTTCAGCAATGGTAAAACTGAGATTAAGGAAAAAAGCGGCTGGAGAGGCGATATGAAGTTTCTCTTCCACCTCACTCGTGTCTTATGTCACTTTGCTGAGAGGAGTAAGAGCCCTGAAACCCGGAACAGGTTGCGTAAAGTAATGCTCCCGATCCAAAGTAATTTCTCGACTTTTAGATACCAACAAGGAAAATAGATTCTATCCCTACAGGATAACAAACGAACACAAAAATAGTTCTGTGACTTGTCCTTGGTGGGTAGGGACCGGTCCTAGTTCTAGCACAAACATATAAAAGGGGACACCTCACTTCAACATGGCTTTGTCATTGTAGGTGGGAATTAACACCCTACATCATAACTTTAATCACTCCTACGCCTGTTCCACAGTACCTGTCGTAGGACCAACTTCGAGGAACATGAGTTGTTTGAGTTATTTGAGAACAACTTCTTGAAAACTATATAGAAAAAATATATGCATTCTTTTAAACAACGCCAAAGACTACTATACATTAGCCAAATCGACACTTTACAAGTAGTTGGGTGACGCGTCCCCTCTTCATCAATTTCTGAACAGGTACTTTTATACAATTGACACCCATTTCCCGTGGGGATGCAAAAATGTACTTCTATCATGAATATTGTCTAGTAAGAAAACAAAATTTAATAATTGATTTTCTTTCAATTTCCTTGCGTAGTTTAACACAAAATTAGCAATCTGCTACTGGATTCAGTTACATTTGGCTATTCTCTTTACAAATTTGAGTGCAGTTTTGTGTAACAAATTGTAAGTACATACTTTTTTATTAAATTCCTTTTTCACTTTTCCCTTGAATGCTTTATTTGAAATCACTACAAACCCCATTAATAGGATATTCATTCCTTCGCATTATCTTAGCATTACCATGCAAATTCCCTAAACATCACTTCATTATTTTCTTTAGCCACCAATGAAATTGCAAATTTCTTCATTTCCATCTATAATAACCATAAAATAAGAACAACGAGAAAATGCTTTAAAATTTGTCTTCCATCTCATTTCTTAGTGCAGTGTAAATTACCATAGCGCCTTCGGTTGACGAAAGTAAAAGTCTGAAGTAAAGTCATAAAAGTGTTCGTTGTATTACTTTGTTGTTGCTGTGTTTGAATGAGTATTAAATATTTATTCAAGTCATTTCTGGCAAAGAAGCTGGGGAGCTGTTGCTATTACAATGCTTCGTTTAGTCATTCGTACATTGATCCTTTGGCTTCTACGACATTATGGACTACTTTCAAATTTTCGCCTTGACTTCCGTTTCCTTTGCTCTTAAGGCGTCATTGATTTTCCGGTGTGCGTTGTGTTTTTTATTTTTGCAGATGTTGTTGTTGTTGCTGTTGCTGCTGCTGCTTCTTTGGCAGCATTCATTTTATTTCACTTTGAGTAGTTGGGATTATGCTGTGAATCGAAGCAATTGTACTAAAAAATGGTAGTCCTTTGTGTAGAAGTGTCTGGTTGTGTGTGTGTGTGTTATTCCTGTGGGAGCTGTGTGTAATGTAAAAATCGCACGTCATATTGCAAAATATTGAAAGTCATAAATTATTTCCCATTTTAAGATTATAAAGTGCTTCCTTTTGTTGTCGTCCTTGCCTGCCGTCTTCTGTGGGCTCTAAATTTGTAAATGCTAGAGGTGTTCGCAAGGAGGGTTGGGGGTGGGGGTGCACACGTTTGTTTGGCGATTATAATTTACTTTTTAAATTGAGATTATGCCCATTTTTTGCGTCTCGCCTGGATTTACGGTACGTTGGCCCTGCTAGTCAACATTTTGTAAAGATTTTGTGTGAATACATCATTTGTTGCTTTTGTTGTGGAATTATTGATTATTATTTGTAAGGTGTCTAAGCGAGGCGATAAAGGGGAGCTATGGGGGAAAATTTTTCCAATGCTAGCAAATTATTTGAAAGCCTTTAAATATATTAAAAATGATTCTTATGATTACATCGCTTACGTCTCATATTAAAGTACGGTTAAGGGTTTAAGATACTTGAACCCTGTCATGTTTTTTTATTTTTGATACATATACAACACATTTCAAATATATCTCGATTTTGAAATCAACTAGCATATAAGTGTTAAATTTCATTCAATTAAAGACGACTAAGCTTGAAAAGCTTTGACTAAGCTTTCGTCTAATTAAATAAGACTAGGCATGAAAAATTAAGTTTGTTTATATTTATATGAAATTTTTTAACCCCCAATTAGGGGGAGTTTGAATGTTAAGTGGGAGTAGGTTTTGTCTGATCTCGCTCATCTTGGAACTTACAATCTTTTTAGCAGATAGAATGTTGCGTACTAAATATCAGCTCGGTATATCTTAATCGATTCGGCAAATAGACGGATACCCCTAGAATAGGGAATTTGTATAGAAGGTGGAGGATAGAAGTTTGCTACGGCTGTATTTAAACTAGTCCGTAACAACGTAAAAGTGTTCCTGCAATCGCTGTTACACCCTTGTTAGAGGTTTGGTGTATCCTTCACCAAGACGCTGAGAGTGCAACGCCACACTCAACTAAGAATCCGTAAGATGCACAATGAGAGATGCAAGACTCGTATGGTATCAAGAGATACCCAGTTCCACTTCTCTCGTGCAACGGTACTTTTTGTTTAACCACAGCCACTTCGTGGCTCAGCAAAAGCTGTTTCTTAACCAAACGATCAGGCAGGCAGTTTACCTAGGGCAAACCGCTCTGGGCATAACTAAACTCCCGTAGCACCATCTTTTGACTCCTTGGTCGGAGCCAGTAACGATGTACGTCTTTTGTTCCAGTTTTTGCCTTGCAGGGTCAGAGAAGAGGTCTACTGGTGGTTCCCTCGGGTCCGTAAGGGCCGGTTACCCTTAAAAGCCTCCCGGAGGAGACCCCCCCCCTGCGGTGAATCACAGGGACAGAAGGACAGACGGACATCTTAACTTTTTATCCATTATTGGTAATTTTTACCTCTAAAAGTGCAAAATTTCCAAAAATCTATTCTTAGCTAAAGTTTAATTGAAAAGGGGAATAACCACCCCAAGTTTCATCATCATATCTACAGCCAGTAAGCAATTTTAAATATATAGATTATAAATATGTTACTACACTTGTTCTATTAATATGACAAACATAACAATTTTTCCAAAAGGGGCGTGGCACCGCCCATTTTCCAGCGAGACGTAATCCTTCATATACCATTTACATACGTAGGAAATCTCATTTTCATACCTTATATGGCTCGTAGAATATGAACGATTGAAATTTTAGTTTATGTGGGCGGTGCAACGCCCCTTTGTCTAATTATGTAGCCTATGATAGAGGCCCTACGGACAGTACTATGCAGTGAAAATTTTATTGCACTTTGTCCATTTATTTCGCCGAGATAACGATTTTTTCCAAAGGGGCGTGGCACGGCCCATTTCCCAGCGAGAAGCAATACTCCTTGTACCACTAACATATGTAGCAAATCTAACCTTCATATCTCTCCTGAGATATGACCGATTGCAATTTTGGATTGTGTGTGCGGTGACACGCACCATAGTCTAACTATGTTTTCATGTAGCCTATGATAGTATCAAAGTATCAAACAAACAAAATATAATTGTAATCGGTCCATTTATTTGGGCCATTATCGATTTTCTAAAAAGGGGCGTAGCACCTCTCAAATCAAAAATAATGTTTTGTGTACGACCAACAGATGTAACAAATCACGACTTCGTGCATATAACACAGTACAACATTTTTCATGTAACTTGACAAAACGAATGATGCATAACTTCTCCTTTTATGTGCAGTTCTCAGAATTGAGTCCCAAAATCACGTGTTGTACTGTGTAATGGTTTATAAGATACAGCCATTCCAGTTTCTTGTTATCCCCTTGAAGTCAGATTTTTCAAAAAACCCTTCTTAGTGCGCGCCCACGTCACAAAAGGAACTTAAATTTTTAATTTAAAGGTTCTAGCTTTAGCCATTTGGGTTGGGGAATGATCAGTCAGTCACCCAAGTCTTTTATATATATAGATATACATAAATGTATTGTCAGACCTATCACGCCTTCCTATGGGCATTACAAATGGAATACCTAAATTAATATATAACTTTAGCTCCGTGCGTGCGCGAGATGAAAGGTAAAACAAGAATAGAGAAGATTCACAGAGGTCCTTTGAATTACATTCTTCATTCTATGAAGTTTTGATTATAAATGTCTTTCTTTTCGCCATATAAATAAAAATAAAACCATTTTATTTCATTTCCAAATCTGCACTCAAATTCGTCAGCATCATATCAATCCGTAACGGATCTTTAATGTTTTTTACACAAAAGCAGCAAAACTTTTCTAATTACCAATTTAACGTAAATTTCCCTAAGTAATCCTTTTTGGCTGACGTAAAACGCACATTTAAAACTTTTTCAATATCCTTCTCTTCCTGCACCAGAATTCTTGGCATTCTCACTAAACTACGTGCGATGAAAATTCGTTAGTATCTGTCCAATGGTTGTTAATTGTTCTTATACTCTTCGTTGTGTATCATTTTTGTGTTTTGTCTCTCGTTGCTGGCTTTTCTGGAAAAATGTTGCTATGACACATTTAGCAACCGGGTATTCATTTTTTAGGAGACGAAGGCAAAGCAACAAAAAAAAACAAAACTGAAATGAAATGGCAGGCACAACTTGTGTCCTTGATAAATAGCTTTTTGGCTTTGGGTTAAAGTGGATATCGACGAATATATATATTCAACATAGTATAGGGTTTATGAGGTGGCCCAACGCAGAGAGAGAGAGTGAGTAGATTTTGTTATCTTGCGTTTTTTTTTAATAAAATGTCAAGTTTCAAATGTTCTATTCTACAGTCGCAGAATAACAAGCCTTGACTCGTTTCTGCAGTATTCAAATATTGTATGGTAGGGGAAAAAAGTAGAAGCCACAACATACAAGTCTGGTAGATGAGACGACGAGAGGCGGGCTAGACATACATTTATAGGAAAATAAATATCCATTCAATGTTGAACAATTTATCTTTGTCTCTTGGTGTTTAACAACAACATTGGCAACAAAATTGTCTCCATAATAGCGTAACAGATGTTGCCACAAACCCAACACGACTTGGTCGCCTCGCCTTCTTGCCACGTCCTGTTTCCTTTTTTTTGCTGTTGTGTTTTAAGCAACTACTGCGACAATACAAGCACAAAACGAGAGAACAAAGATGGAGTTGATAAACAAATTGTATTGGAAACAAAACGAAAATATTTGTACAAAACTCATCAACAACAACAACAACAACAATGGCAATAATAACAACAAATAACTGATAGTAAATTGAACTGAAGCGAGAACTGAATTGAACTGATGAAATGACTATTCGCTTCTCCACTACATTCAAACACACACACACAAATATATACAAATACAGAATATAAATAGAATCCTAGACAAAGCTAAGGAAATAAATGACAGTAAATTTACAACGTAACGGAAACGGATATTAAACCAAACCCCACCAACCCCCAGTTCCGTTGAGGCAAGTAAATACTTCCAATACATATTGCATTTTGTGGGGGCATAGTGGAGTTGTAAAGGAGTAATAATGGTTTGAGTTGTTGTCTGCGGTTTGTTAGATCAATATATTACAGAAAATAGACATCCTTTGCAGCTCTTCTGTATTTAAGTGGACGATTTTTTTTTTGTATCAGTTGATTGGTGTTGAGTAATAAGGGAACAATAAGCAAACGATAGTAGTAGTCAATAAAGCGAAGTGTATTAAATTTGTGCAAAATAAAGTTTAATATGCTGAAACATATCAAAGGGGCCCCGGGTGCCACTACCGGAATCAATCTGTGCCTAAATGGGGTCTAAACATCAATTTCATGGCTTACAAATGAGAGAACTGGGGGTTATGGTTGTGTGCTGTCGGAGAAGTGTATAAAAATAAACGACTATGAGTAGAGTTGGAAACGGTAAAAACAAATACTAATAAGTATCTAACTGAGATCCTTAATGCGCCTTACAAAAGATAGAACTACGTCATTCTTATGTGATTCTTGACGATTTTGAAATTGTTTGGAAGCAAAATTTTCAACGCTTATTTGGCAGGTGTTTCGTAAAATGTTCAACATTTTCTAGGGAACACATTCCTTTAATTCCTCAATAGCATTAGGTTGCTATTGAAAACTTTACTTTTGAGGTATTTCTAAAGAAACAAGTGTGAAAGTTTCAGTCGGGTAAACCGACTTACGTATACCCTTACCATTAGTAAAAACATACAATTTGCTTAACAACAGACTTTGGACACTATCGCGTTGAGTGTATTAATATTATTACTCGATTTCAAAACTGGTCGAAATGGTACATTTGTTTAGAAGGTAGCAGAAGGGGCGCGGCTAGACTTCCAGTTATTGCTCAGAAAGTTTATCCTATTATAGATAACCAAATGAAGAATTTGGGCACGATCTTGTCGGGTGTATTGATATTACTTTTCGCTTTCTAAATTGGGCTGAATAGTACATTTGTATGGGAGTTAGCAGAATGGACGTAGGTAGACTTCGAATTTTTCTCAAAAACTTTACTCTTTTATAGCTATACAAAATACAGAATTTGGGCACGATCGTGTCGGGTGTATTGATATTACTACTTTATATCTAATGTGGGAGTAATGCTACATTTGTATGGAAGTTACCAGAAGGGGCGTGGCCATGTAGCCCATTTCCAATACCGTAAGAAGTTTTGGAGAAATATTAACTTATGCCAAGTTTCGAAACAATTGGTTACAATCGGACAGACAGACAGACGGACAGACGGACATGGCTCAAACGAATTAAAAAGTCATGAATCGAATTTTTTTCACAGAAACATAGGGTCTAAAGCAGTGAGCGGAAGCCCAATACAACAATGAGTTTGTGTTGGTGAGTTGCTCTTTTCCCTCTCTCCTTGTAGTTAAGGAAATTGGTATATAGTTTTTTTTCATAACTATAAACAAAATTATAATATAAAAATCCAGGAAATAATTAATAAATATTATTGCTGTGCGCGTGGCAAGGTACATTAACATATTTGTATTAATTTTTACCGATGTAGGAAAGGGTATTTCCTATTATTGTATTTATTTATTTTGTAATATTTAACTCTGTTAAGAGACCAGTGTCTGAGTAGCCTTAAGGCTTCCTACAGTACGACTTGTATTAGTTTTTAAGCAGAATTGTCAAAGTCCGCAGTAGCCAAATGGTCTTCCTGCTCAAAGTGACAATCTGTGTGTTAATTTTTGCCTTTCTTAAATGAAAAAAAGCTTTAAAGTTTTTAGACTGTTTATTGAACAATTTAAGTTAGCTCGAATAACAAACGTTACAAATTATGTTCTCCTTTTATACCAACTATGAGAATCTTTAACTCGTCTATAACCGTTTTGCAGTGAGAGTTGATTTTACGAAATACATACATACAAATATCTAGTGCGAAAGGTTACGCCTTTAACAATAACTAAAAGTGCGTAAAGGAATACAATATAGATCTTATAATTAGAGCGAGCTCTCAGCGAGCGAGGTTAATGTAGGATGATTTATTTGTATTGTAATTCTCAGAGAGCAAGAGAAATAGGAAGAGAGAAAGAGCAAATTATTACAAGTTGTGGGCGTGATCTTACAAACATACTGGAGTATTACATCTAATGATATTTATGATGTTAATGAACCTAATTATGATGTTATGAAAGTAAATCATAAAATAAGTAACAGTTCAGTATTAATGATCATCTAATATTGGTGTATACGTTTGGTTACAATTAGAAATACAGTGCGCGCTACAACCTCCCCCTCTGGTGCATTAGTCGTCCCGATGATGCGACCAGAACATTTAGTTATGTGAAGAATTCGCCAACCGTTTTGATCTTCTTAATTGTAGTGTAGGTGTGTTGCAGGTTTGTGTTGTTGGTTCGTTGATTTGGTTTGTATTTTCTGATGATAGTTCGTTGGTTTGGTTTCTGTTTTGTGTTGATGTTTTTGGACGACCTCTCTTTCGCATTGGGTAAATAGGTGTATCTTTTTGTCCCTCGTATGGTGTTAGTGCTGATGTGTGTACATTTGCTAAAGGAGTGTTTGGATTGTCCAAAGACGATATAGTAACGCATGATGAGCCCTTCTTCGCAAGTATTTTATACGGCCCATCTCTTCGGGGAGTAAATTTTGCAGTTAATCCATCTTTTGCTTTGCTTAAAATGTGTGTAGATACCAGAACTTTATCACCGATTTTATATTCAATTTGGGGTCTTCGTTTTCTATCAGCATATTCTTTGTTTTTGTCCTGCATTTTCATTTGAGCTTCATTTGCTATTTCCAAAGTATCTGCCAATTTTAAAAGGTGTGGTGTTATCTGTGGTATGAAATTTTCAGCTTTTACTATGGCTCGAAAATCGTGTTGTACTTCCGTCGGGGTTCTTAACTCACGGCCAAAAGTCAAAAATGCTGCTGTGTGTTCGGTACTATCACACTTTGCAGTGTTCATGGCAAACATTATAGCCGGCAACATTATGTTCCATTTGGTGTGATCTTTTCCAACACATATTGACAATTGTGTTTTAAGATCCCGATTTTTCCTCTCGACTGGGTTGGCTTGTGGATGGTAAATTGGTGTAAATGAGTGCTTTATTCCCAAACAGAAAATAAGTTTTTGCATTAATGCTGCTATAAATTGACTACCATTGTCTGTATGTAGTCTTCGTGGAACTCCAAATCGTAAAATAATTTCATTTAAAAGTATAAGTGCGCAGTTTTCGGCTGTTGCTTCCCTTAAGGCAAATAGTTCCACCCATCTGCTACAAATATCTTCTACGATGAGGATCCACTGATATCCTTCTTTTGTTTTTGGCAATGGTCCGAATAAATCAACGGCTATTATTTCAAATCGTTTATTGGTGGTTAGTGTTTGAAGAAGGCCTGCAGGTTTCATGTTCGTCGGTTTGTATCGCTTGCATTCCTCACAAGCCTTAACATAATTTTCAATATCACCTCTGATGCCTGACCAATAAAACAGGGGGGTAATTCGATGCGCAGTTTTATCGATGCCATAATGACCAGCAGTGGGGTCATCGTGATATTTTGCCATTATTTGTTGACGGAGAGATTTTGGCACCACTAACTGCCCATTTTCTGAATCTTGTTCAGAACAATATCTGTAGAGAACGCCGTCCACTAAAATGTACCCTCGATGTGTGTATCGCCTGACATTTTCGTCATTGTTCTCAAAGGCTGTTATAATTTTCTTCAAATCCTCGTCTAACAATTGTGCGTTACGGTACTCCTCTAGTCCCTTCCTTGGAAAATCGATTTCAATAGAGTTACACTCGCAGTTTTCCAAACATTGATCTTTTTGGCAAGGGGGTCGGGAAAGTGTGTCTGCAACGACATTTTGTTTTCCAGGTGTATAATTAAATTCCAGGTTATACCCCTGTAATAAAAGTGACCATCTCGCCAGTCTTCCTGTTGGAGATTTCAGGGAAAATAACCATTTTAATGGTTGATGGTCCGTGAGAATGGAGACTTTAGATCCTTCAATATACCCTCGAAATTTTTGTACCGCCCAAACGACGGCAAGTGCTTCGCGCTCCGTTGTCGAATAATTTCGTTCGGCCTGTATCAGAAGGCGGCTTGCATATTCTATCGGGTGTTCTTGCTCCTTCTCCCCCTGCAGCAAAACAGCCCCAATCGCATAGTTGCTTGCGTCGGTCCTAAGAAAAAATGGCTGATCTTCTTGGACCTGTTTTAAGATTGGAGGGGATGTCAGCAACTCCTTTAATTTTTCAAATGAACGATTTTGTTCAACATTCCACTTCCAAAGAGCATGTTTTTTAAGCAGACATGAAAGTGGCTTTGATATTTCTGCAAAATTTGGCACAAAACGCCTAAACCATGAGCAAGTTTGTAGGAATGATAAAAGTTGTTTTACATTCTTAGGCGGTGGACGTTTTAGTATTGCACCCGTCTTTTCTGGATCAATTTTAATTCCCGTTTTTGTCAAAATGTGGCCTAAATACTTCACTTCAGCCTTAAAAAAATTACATTTGTCTTTGTTAAGATGAAAACCAAATTCTTTCAACCTTTTAAATGTTTGGTCCAAATCTTTAAGGTGAGTTTTAAAGTCCGTTGAACATATGATCATATCATCCAAATATGCCAGGATAAGTATATTAGGCAGGCTATTTCGAAATCTATCGATAACTCTTTGAAACGTTGCGGGAGCGTTCTTAAGACCGAATGGCATTCTGTTAAACACATAGATTCCAAATGGTGTCGTAAATGCTGTTTTGATTTTATCATCTTCGCTGACTCTAATTTGCCAATAACCGGATTTGAGATCTAGTGTAGACATATACGGTGTTGTTTTAGCAGCCTGCAACAAGTCTTCCATTCGAGGCAGAGGGTAAGTATCAGTTACGGTGATCGAGTTTAGTTTTCTGTAGTCCACGCATACTCTTATAGTATTATCCTTTTTGGGTATAAGAACAGTAGGGAAAGCCCAAGGAGACATTTTTTCCTCTATGATTCCTTGTGACAACATGTCTTCTAGTTCCATTTTTAGTTTTTGTTTCATAGCGGGTGAAATCCGATACGGTGGGCAAGAAATTGGTGGATGGTTCCCAGTGTCTATTTTATGATAGACGTCTTTAATGGGCGATTTAATACTTTCGAACATTTCGCTGTGATCTTCTAAAAATTGTAATAAATGCGTTCTTTGCTCATCCTCAAGGTCCGTTGCATTGTTTACACACATATTAAAGTTTATGGAGTTTAGATCAATTCTAGGTGAAATTGGTGAATGTATATCTTCCTTTCTCTTCTTTAATGGGGGAAACACAGCATTTGGACTAGGTATTTCAAAATTTTGCGGCAAGCAATCTTCGAATATACGAAGAATACCACCGGGGGAAAAATCATCAGCATTTGAGTTATCTGCTTGTATGGTGCGAGCTGGTGTAGACTCTTTGTTGTTTTCCACAAACCAAGACATAAAATCATCCACTTTCGCCGTATTTTGACCACCAGTAAATCTGGCACTACAGGTGCTAAATGTTGATTTCGCATCCCTACGTGGATTAATATTTCCCATCAAACGTCTAAATTGATTTTCCGTAAGTGCAATATTCGTAGAAGTGCTCATTTTAGGTGAAGCCTGATGGTCGTTGGATACTGCTGCACTGGTGTTTTGCACTAAAACTTCTTGGGCTGTATTTTGCGAATTCATTGTGTTCCTGGGCATATTCCGAACCTCGCGGTTTGTACTGCGTCAAGACCACACAACTCCTTAACCAAACACAACAACCTTTCAACACAAACCTGATTTAAACAGCAGTCAGCCGATGTCGCCAATCTTCTCCACAGCCAAAACTCCAACTCAGACGAAAACGCTTGCACAATTTGGTAATTTTTCCGTTGGGCGCCAGTTGTAGGAAAGGGTATTTCCTATTATTGTATTTATTTATTTTGTAATATTTAACTCTGTTAAGAGACCAGTGTCTGAGTAGCCTTAAGGCTTCCTACAGTACGACTAGTATTAGTTTTTAAGCAGAATTGTCAAAGTCCGCAGTAGCCAAATGGTCTTCCTGCTCAAAGTGACAATCTGTGTGTTAATTTTTGCCTTTCTTAAATGAAAAAAAGCTTTAAAGTTTTTAGACTGTTTATTGAACAATTTAAGTTAGCTCGAATAACAAACGTTACAAATTATGTTCTCCTTTTATACCAACTATGAGAATCTTTAACTCGTCTATAACCGTTTTGCAGTGAGAGTTGATTTTACGAAATACATACATACAAATATCTAGTGCGAAAGGTTACGCCTTTAACAATAACTAAAAGTGCGTAAAGGAATACAATATAGATCTTATAATTAGAGCGAGCTCTCAGCGAGCGAGGTTAATGTAGGATGATTTATTTGTATTGTAATTCTCAGAGAGCAAGAGAAATAGGAAGAGAGAAAGAGCAAATTATTACAAGTTGTGGGCGTGATCTTACAAACATACTGGAGTATTACATCTAATGATATTTATGATGTTAATGAACCTAATTATGATGTTATGAAAGTAAATCATAAAATAAGTAACAGTTCAGTATTAATGATCATCTAATATTGGTGTATACGTTTGGTTACAATTAGAAATACAGTGCGCGCTACACCGAAAAAATATATTTATTTTATTGCCGTGCTAACAACAAGCGTCGACACAACCGCATCTGACGAATGCTCAAGCAAGACTGAATGCATTGTTTTGTTTTCGTTTAATGTGTGTGAGAATATATGTATGACTCTCTCGCTCATGTGGCCCATGGGCTACCTCTCGGGTTTAACTGGTCTAATGTGACTCCTTCTATGTGTTACACTTTTGAGTCGTATCAAATGATATATACCCTCCTACCCATAGGGTGAATGTATAAAAAGTTCATTGGGGATTAGTCTGTGCTACAAGACGGCCGGAATATGTCACCTATTTTGCATATCACTTTTAATCCACAAAATTCTCGAGCTGCACCCAATGAGTCGTTGGAGGTATGACCAGTCGCCCCGTATTGCTGAAACACCATGTGTTTGGGTACGTGAATGAAAACAAGCGTGCATTGTCCCAGCGGCGGAAATCATGAGTAGAAAGTCCTTCTTTCAATGCACTTGTGGTTGATCTCAAAATGTTGTGTTTTACTGAGAGCGCATCGGTTAGTTTTAGAAATTTCTCAATTCTACATATTTCTCTCTATACTTGAACTTATATTTTTCCAACGTCAACCATGCTTTCCATCAATCTTATAAATATGTGTTCGAATTATGTGACTGAAACAAATCATAAACTGTTTTTAGAACAACACACAAATACTTTCCGCGTGTATACATTCCTTCTCATGGAAGGCAGGCGGCATGTGTATACACACGAAATCTTGGAATACAAAATCATCGAAGATCTTAAGCATAGGTCTTTTAAGAATAAAGGGAACATTTGCTCGGAATTTTTCGGAATGGATAGAAAAGGCCTGATGACATGACATCAGAATGTCTCAGAAGGAAGGCCTGTTTTCCGGCATGTGAAAACGTGGCCTGATGACATGACATCGGAACGTCTTAGAAGGCCTTGTGTGATGCCTGATTGAATAAGTATTTGCCAATTCCGCAGCTGTCAGTAGGCATTGATTCTACATTTCAAATAACATAGGGTATCATTGGGAGGCAAGGCCTTCCATCGTCGCTTCATATAAGAAGGCCTTATGGAAGGCCTGCATATACATGAAACAAGAATGACTTGACAAATAAATATAATATGCAGTTGGTCACCCTCAAATTGTTAAGTTTATTTTTAGATATTTCTTACTCTTATATATTTTTTTTATACTTACACTTTTTCCTTCATCGACAGTAAACCTTGCTGAAGTTTAAACTTAACACAGCGATTGTTAGTCAGCCATGCTACCATTTAACCTATAAAGATGCATTTGAATGATGTGAATGAAACTTATCATAAATTGTTATAAGAAGAACAAACGAACACCTTCCTCATCACCTTTTTTTAATGCCTTCTATTAGAAGGTATACGGTGATTGACAATGAGGACTTTTGCATAAGTTACATGGGGACCGACGCTGGGGTGGAATTGGTAATCTGCTATGTAATGATACACACTAACACATTTCTAGTTGCCTTCTCTTTTACATGCCTTCCTAAGCCTGACAAACAGAAGGGAGCAGGAATTGGATTCATTTTGGTATAATCAATGAATACACACAAAAACACCTTACTCTTGTCATCTGTTGTACATATATTCTGCAGGCCTGAAAAAGTTTAATCGGTGCGTCCCCGCTTACAAAGTAAGCGACGATGTTAGTAAGTGCCATTTCAGTTGCAATTACGTTATAAGCAGAGTTTTAAGCGAGCTTGATAACGAAGTAAGTGAGAATGTCAGTAGGTGTCATTTCAATCGGCTGAAGATATTTTTTACATTACACACGCGTGACTTTCTAAGTACTTAGATCACTCCCTTACAATGTCATACTGATGTCTTGGATTACTAAATAGGTAGGTCATATACCGCTGGATACTTACTGCTTTTAAATGTGTTCTATAAGGCCTTCTAGATCCTTCCATTCGCTGCTGAGTTGTGACGCATGTATATTAAAAAACTGAACATTATTCCAAGCAGAAACACGAATGCGGTCCTTCACAGCGGGAATATGGTATGTTCTAGTAGAGTGGAGCCCACCATCGGTCGGTCGGACCTTCAGGGTGATACTAGTTGTAAAACGCACACTCTTTGCTCGCTTTCTTATGCACTGCATATTGAACTGACAGTCCTAAGGAAGACTATTCTTTGAATTCCTTATGAAAAATTATTCATATTATTAATTCAAAGTGTGACAATCTTCGTCCTAAGAAATAGTAATGTATGAGCTCAGCTGATCTTTAAAAGGATAGAGTTGTATTTAAATGTACGTTAATTCATGTTTTTTAGGATTCGAAAATAGTTTAAAATAAAAAGAGATTTCAAAAATAATACTAATTCAGTATATCAAAGTAAATAAAATAAATCTAATAAGGAAAATGAGTGACTGCTTCAAAAGTTAATTTTAGTTGGCCATAGGCACATTGCATAATATCACATTTTATGCTAATAATCTTAAAGCTCAAATTTTACATTGCAACATTTTAAAGAAATTCGACTATGCACTTAACTTTTCTTTGCTACTTTAATGACAGCTTACAACAAAACCTTCACGACTATGTATATCATCATTAAAATTCCCCCTTGCATTTATACTGCCATCTCTTGACATCAACAGACTTAAATTTATTCAGGTTTTATTAACAAACATAGCGCATAAAATAAACAACAATCTCTTTATATAATAAAAATCTATACTTATGGAAATATGGCAAAGGAATACGAAGGAAGTGAAAATTACTAGAATAAAAAAAAACCGAACGGATAAAAATACAGCAAAAGCTAATCATGATTTACTAAGTAAAGTAATAAATCATTTGACTTTCGTCCTCTTACCCCCCTCTCCCACCACAAAGTCCATAATTTACCATTCACAATTCTTTCTTCGTGTCTTTTTACGATAGCAAAGCTTACAGTTTTTTTTCTCTCATCGTAATGTAAATAAAAGAACAAATTGTTTTACTACATAGAGGAAAAGGGATTTGAAAAAAACCAAGAAAATTTGCATTTCATTTTTTATTTCTGCTCAAGTTTAACCAAAATCTTGGCCGTTAAAGTAAGTGAGGGTGGGGTCTAATGGTTTGAATTTGTTCTCATCTCAAAACGGCACAGAATTGAAAGGGCGGTGACTTCCATTGCAGGACTAATGGATAACTCAGGCAAAAACGCATAGAATGTATAATACAAACAGAGAAAGTCTATTATGGCCAAACCCCACAAAAAATGGTGTTTGCAGCATAAGAATCATCATCATCACACAAAATCATGGACAACTCAACACTGACAACAAATCTTTTGTAAAATGATTGAAAAATTAATGATGATCCTTTCTTGTGCTTGTTTGCTTGACTGGCTTTTTGGTTTTTCCTCAACATCGTCGTTGGCTTTTACTTTTAGTTTGCTTTTTGTGAACAAGATTTAACTTTGTTAACAATGAAAGGAACAAATTAAACTGAATCACTTCACTTGTCTTCTCTTCTATCTAAGATAGAATAAGAAGTCGGTATTCATTCGATAGTCATTACTCAGACATTGAGCAAGCAAAGTGTTGTTGGGCGAAAGGAGTGCGTGATGGGGGCAACAGATAGAAATAGAGTTTCCTATTTGATTGCACTATATCTGTGTGAGTGTGTGTGTGCGTGTGTAGCAAGAAATTCTTAGCTAGTCGCCGCTTAAGTAGAAATCAAACTGCAATCAAAGCATTTAATCTGATTAGTTTGATTTGTTTTATGCAAACAGGGGATGATAACGAATTGAACCCCTAAGATACTCAAATATTTCGTTAAATATTCAATAAGACTTTTGGTTGTGTGCAGTTCATATGATGGAATAGTGATGGGTTCTGACTGAGTCTTATAGGATAAATGGTATGACTTTGGTTGGAAGAGGCAGAATAAATGAAAGAACCTTGAGGAAGAATTAATTGAAGGATGCAACTTGCTCTTCGTTATAGTTCGTTGATCATTATTGTGTTGAATAAAGTTTTACTCATATTTGATATATTCCCACTTATAACGTTTGAATGTTTTTTTAATTTGAATAAAATTACACAGTACAACATTTTCACCTCATTGATTTGGGACTCAATTCTGAGAACGGCACGAGAAAGTAGCCCCAAAAAGAAATAGTTTTGCATCATTCGTTTTGTCGAGTTACATGCCATAATAATGTAATATCGATTTGAAGTTAGTAAGTATCGTATAGGGGAATTTGTTACGTTTTAGGCTCTTTTGTTTGACATAACTCGAGAACCACTAGTCCGATTTAGCTGAAACAAATTTAAAGAAAATTAAGAATTACAATTCCTTAAATCAGTTTATAAAACGTTTTCCTACATAAGCAACAGTTTCACTTTTCCATTCATCAAATGATTTTGAACTAAGTTTATTTTTGTCGCTGTTACAATGAAACTGTTGTACTCCGTGGCGTATGATTTACGTGAAATATTACGTATGATAATCATACGCCACCATATAACAATAAAACGAAAGAGCCTAGAACATGACAAATTCCCCTATACAATACTTACTAACTTCAAATCGATATTAAATTATTATGGCATGTAACTTGTCAAAACGAATGATGACGAACTTCTTCTTTTTGTGGCTACTTTCACGTGCAGTTCTCCGAATTGAGTCCCAAAATGTTTAGTGTTGAAAATTTTTCATCATTTTATGAAGAAGAACATAATAAGAGCGAAAGTCGTATTTCAGTCTCACAAACGACATCAGCGATGCCATATTTGAAAAACGACAAAGATTCGACGTGACTACGACATATACATAAGGGAGATTTATATTCCACAGTGCACGATGTGGGTTTGAGTCTGGGTATAGTTCGTATGCTCTTAAATGAACACAGATGGTCTATATTTTGCAGCGTAACCGGCTGTGGAATAATGGAGGGTGACATAGGTGTGAAACCTGTCCCAGCCATCTACATTTCTTTGATCGGCGGCCTCCTCTTTGTGGTCACAAACAACTTGTCAGTAGTTGAGTCAATCGAAATGTCTAGTAAAAGATTCTCAAACACCCAGCGGCGGAAATCATGAGAAGGAAGGCCTCTTTCATCAGTTTGAAGGGCTTTTTTTGGATCCGGTATGCCTTCCTTGACCTTCTTTGTTCCTTTCCGTATGAAGGCCGTATGAAAGCTTTCTGTAAGAAGGCTTTATGGAATCTTCTATCTGATGAAATATTATGCGTTCCGCATTCCAGCTGACTTTCGGGTTTGTCGTTTAACTATAGGTCCCGTCGGTCACACATCGATCAGTCAATAAAATAGCTTGAAACATCGATTGGTGGGTATATGAAGCAAATGTATTGTCAATTAATATGCTACCGACTGCAGAGTACACTTGCTGCGACTCCATAGTCATTCTAAAAACCATTTTGTTATATCTCCAACTCTCTATCACACAAATATTGGCTTTTCTTCAGCTGACTGCAAAGTTTAATTTATTAACCTTCTGCTGCACGATGACGATGATGATGCTGCTGCAGTAGATTTATTCATCATTGTCAACATTGTCTGGGAATTTTCGAAAGATACGGAAACAAACAATACTAAATTGGTCTTAAATTATAATTTTACCAAAAAAATGCCTTTTGAATTTTGAAATACTCACACTTTACCAATCTATGGCCACTTAAAATGCTGAAATTGGCACCACCAAACAAATTGTTTCAATTTCTAGACATTTTCTTAGTAATTGGAGGCGTTTAAAAGTCAAAGCACTTTCCACGCTTTTAAAATGCGTGACAACAAAAACAACGACACACACACATCTTGCCCTAAACGTGTGATGAGGTCCCCTGCCCAAAACACACAAAAAAAAAACAGAAATAAAGCAAGAAGTTTGTTGACTGTTTGATGTCTGCGCTGGCTCCTCTTAACAATTTTGGGTGATTTTTTGATAAATGACTTTAGTGGGGGGAGAAGACCAACAGGATATAAATGAAAATTCTATATGAATGTTTGCCTATTAACAAAACGGCACAAAGAGCGATTGACAAAATAACTTAAAGCTAAATTGTTTTGTATAGAGCAAACCGGCCCACTCTATTTGCAAAGCCGGGAGTACCATTTTGTCAACACGTGGATCAGAGGTCATTTAAGTTGGGACGAGGGCGCGTATGCCCATATTTGTTGTTTTCTTTCTTTTGTACCCACACACACAATTTGAGCTCATTTATCTAGTATTCTTTATTTGCTAATTTTTAAGGCCTCATTTGGTTTACTATAAAAATTTATCATTTGGCCAATTCTTCTATCGTAGACAAAGTTGCAGCATTGATAAATCATATCACGTTCCAATACACTGGAGACTGCAAAAAAAACACAACCCCAGCAAAGTTGATACAATCTCTTTGTTAAAATACAAAAGGTCTAGCAATGAATTGAATTATTTTTGGTAAAGTGGAAAAAGAAGTAGATGATGAAGGAATGTGCTTGGAAACTATAAACTAAGATATAACATTTGGAGGCAGCGGAAAGTGCTCAACGGTTTTAAAGGGAGTGTAAAGAATATTGTTTAAGATATTTAAATAAAATATCTTTGAATAACATGTCCTTAATAAAAAAAATTTTATTACTATTTACATCATTTGACAAAAATAATATGGAAATCAAGTTGTTCCTTAAGCTTAGGCTCAGTCCCAAAATGATGCCATTTGTTGTAGGGAATACCTATTGACAGCACTATTTTTTCATCGCATTCAGTGAGTTAGATTAAGTTTAGTTTAACGACGAAATTCGAATATTAGAACTTTGACCTCATCAGAAACTCAGGTCATCTCATTGCACCATGATAGTATATTGACGATTGTTGGATCGGGGTTCATCATCCGTATGAAAGCATGGTGTTGTTACCATCAGATCACGGTTGATCTCTATAAATTACACGGTCGATATCTAATTTTTTCTGTGTTACGGTTTTAATGCTATCACATATGACAGTGCATATTTCTCGCGTGGAGCTAGAGATATCTCGTCGGTATACTGTGTAAACTGGCCAACTCCATCTTTTTGTGAAATGGAGTTAATGATGCAAAAGTGTTTCAAAAGTCATAGTCTATGCCCTCTAAAAAAATTCTATGTCTATTTAAAATAGTTTTGTAGTTATTGTATCAGAACATAGGCGGCCATAAACTTTAAACCATCAATAACTTTAAAACATAAAAAGTGTACTCGAGAACTTTTTTTGCAAAAGTGTCCCAGGCCCGAAAATCGTGTCGACCTGTGTAACTTAATAACTTTTCAATCAAATACAAGAGAGTGGCTGTGACAAAATCTGTACTCGAATTTAGATCACTCGCATGGTAGTCACATGTTGCACCATCTCGCCAATTGTCCTCGATTTTGGAAAAGTGGAATCCATTTGAAGGTAAGGCCTTCCATCGTCGCTGCCTATAAGAAGGCCTGAAAAATGAAGGACTTCTAACAAAGTCCTCAAATTGTTTGTTTTGTTTTGAGATTTTTTCAATTCTATATATATCTCTCTATACTTACACTTTTTTCCAACGATAGTAAAACCTTGCTGGTGTTTGAACTCACTATCTCGCAATTGTTAGTCAGTCATGCTACCATTTAACCTATGAAGATGCATTCAAATTGTGTGACTGAAATTATAGTTTCATAAACACACGAACACCTTCCTCGTTGTCTTTTCTTCTCAAATTCAAAATCAAATTTGCTGGAAGAAGCTGATTCTCCCTTCTCAGCAGTGGTTTTTAATAAATGTAGTAAACATGTGCTCAGAATATTTTAAAAAGGAAGGATAAGGCCTATTTTCAGGCATGTGAAAACAAGGCCTTGAAGGCCTGACGTTTGAATGTCTCAGAAGGCCTTGTTGCATGCTGATGCTTGTAGAGGCCTTGCTAATTTCGCCGCTGGAATATGAAGCAAATACATGCATATGTATATTTATCCCCACATAGAATAACTCTTTGGGATAGGCAAGTTTTTCATACTAGTTTATTTTGCCTATTTTTTCAACAGTTGGCCACAGACTTTAGTTATAGTTACATGCGTGGAGGTGACAATAAAGCAGTGGTAGGTATAACCGAACGCACGCACACAATAATATGGTGAGCTTTTGTGCGGTCATTGAAGAAGCTCTGTTGAATTTTACATGGCGAATATGTTGTGCTAACGCAACAATCGTACAATGTTTATATGTCGCTGATTGTGTTGAGTGCGAAACAAACGTGTGTGGTGTTGCTTTCCTAACACACAAGCAGATACTGACTGTTTTGAATCGCACAAAACTTTCTAGAATGTGTAATTTGGCGATCGTATTTGTGCTAAAAAAAACGTTTATGGCTGGCCTCGAGAGACCATTTGGTGCCTAAAACTGCAATAAAGCATTCTGTTTATAATTTTTTTTTTTAAATTCTAAGAGGTTTATATATTTCTAGCATGGTTTAACAGATACAAGTTAGAAAGATCTGCTTAAATTGACGCTGTTTTCAGGAAGATGAGTAAATTTTCAGATAGACATATTGCGCATTGCACTGTCTCTTAAGACATGACTGAGGTATGGGATAGCTTCTAGAGTTGATGTGAATTGACATGTTTTCTATTTTAGATAAATAGCTAACAGCGCCTACTTGTTTATAAACGAATGCGAACGTCACTATTTGAGAAGTTTTACTAGACATTCCGATTGACTCGACACAATACTACGAAGACAACAAATCATCATCGGCTATAAGGTTAGGTTAGTGTAGGTCAGAAATGTTGGACACTGTCTAGCACAATCCATTAATGCAACCCATTGCGATATCTGCAGTTTACCCTGTAGCAAATACTGACTAGCTGTCTAGCCATTTCCCCTTTTCTATGCATTTGCTGATCAGTCCTACAGGTATTTCCTGCAGGGTTTTGGTGTTTAGTATTTGGTTTCCCTTATGCAGCATATACACAAAGAGGAGTTTCTATGGCCTTATCTAAGGATATGTTTTCAAACGTGTTAAATTAAAGAAAAAGTGCTAAAAATCCGTCTTGAGCTAAAAATTCGTTTTGCCATTAAATTATTAGATTATTAACTTGACAAAACGAATGATGCAGACGTTCTAATTTTAGGGGCAACTTTTACGTGCAATTCTCAGAATTGAGTCCCGAATCAATGAGCTGAGAAATGTTGTACTGTGTACGTTAACAGCACATACCCTAATCTTAACCAGAGGTGTAGCGGCAGCCGCTTCATAAATTCTATCAATAATCCAGATGTTTAGAAAGACTGACATACCCAGCGTTTTGTTCATAGTCCCACTAATACTAATCAATGCTGATCTTTAAATTTTTGTAAAGGAATTAAGAACGTTTTTCTTATGGAGGAACCTCTGCCAAACTACATTGCCATCAAAAAGTATTGCTCAGCTATTAAATGCACATAGATACCTTTGAAGACAGTCCACAGCGCTGGCCTATAGCCCATTTACTGCAGTAAATAGCAACTTTGTCTTTTTAACTCTCTCCTCCACATTAGATTTCCAAAACAGTTTTCTATCGATGATAATCCCTAGATACTTAACTTGATCGGTCAATTGCAGTTTCTTTCCAATGAGTCACGATGGATACAACATAGTCCACTGTTGGCGGTACAGTTTGATACTCTATAAAGTAGGCTGATTGTGCGCAAACAAAGTTAATTGAGGTTTCTACCCGTATTTAAATACTCGGCATTCTACATTCTCTAGTTCGTGAAGCAGTTCATTTACTGAGGTCAGCCATTGAAGTGGAGACAAAACTCCTCCCTAAGATGTCACTCTGTGAACGTTCCTAGCAATTGAGACTGCTCCCCATTCAGCTCTGATGGTTATTTCACGAGAATTATCACCAGATTGGGCGAGTTACTGAACTGTCAACCGCCAGGTCATGTAATGGTTTTAGGATTGCTGTAGGTAAAATATTATTGAAGGCTCCCTTGGTATCTAGAAAAATCTCGAGGGAGTTCTCGATTACCGTAAGTATAGAGAGGAGAGTGGTCTCAGTTGACCTTACTTTAGAATAGGCATGCTGTAAAATTCCCAACAGAAAAAATACTCATAACATAATCGCTGATGTCAGCTATATTTAGTAGCAATCAGTGATGATTCTCTCGTCTATATTCTCCCTTAAGCATAGAAGTGTCATAGGTCGTTTAATAGGCGCGCTCTCGCTTACAAAGTAAGCTACGATGTAAGTAGCAGCCATTCCACTTGCAATTACGTTATAAGCGAAGTTTTAAGCGAGCTAGATAACACGCCTTATTACGAAGTAAGTGACGATGTCAGAAGGTGTTTTTTCAATCGGAGTTATAATGGGTGAACGATATTTATACATCACACACGCGTGACATTCTAAGTACTTAGATCACACGCTTACAATGTCATACTGCTGCCATGGATTACTAAATAGGTACTTCGTTTCTTTCACCGCTTAGGGTTCGTATGTTCTTATTTCTTTAATTTTTCTTAATTCACAATCTCTCTCTCTCTCTCTCTCTCTCTCTCTCTCTCTCTCTCTCTCTCCCTGCTAATATCGCCCTCTCGACCTCTTATCACAAAAATTCCCCATAAAACTTGTCGTGAAGTTAATTTTCTTTAATTTTTTTTTTTCTATTTTCAACAATATTAATTTATTTTCCCATTTCAAAAATTTTATATATTTCACCCATAAAGATTTATTACCCTTCAAAACACAATTAATTTCAATTGTACCAAAACTCTGAAATAAAACAAGAAGAAAATGAAAAAAACTCATTTAGTATTGGCTTAATGGAAACGCATACAACAAAAGCTAGCAACGAAAAATGCTGCTTGAAAATATTCAGTGTCGGAATTTTCTTCGTTTTGTTTCTCCGACCCAATATACCACACACAGTACTTTGGATGCGATAAAATTGTTCACACTTGACCATAATGTATCTATGGAGTGAGAAATTGGTGGTTAGATTTATGTTGTGAGAGAATGTGATTTATTCAATATTAAAAAAAACAACAATAACAAAAACAATATTCAGAGAAAAATTGATAAATGATTTATGTATAAGCGGTAAAGGAATTACGAAAAAATTGTGCAGAGAAAAATCCAGGGCAATGAAATCATATGAAATTGAATATTCTGTTAAATAGTTTAGACAAGATTTTAGTTGTTTTTTTTGTCCAAAATATGTATTTCTGTTGTAGTTCAGTCAAGGTTTTGGTGGTATTAAGTTCATAACATATGTGTATATATATAGATGAGTTTTAGTTGTTTTAATTGCATAATATGTGTATATGAACATTTAGAAATATGTAGTATTATAAACTTTTGAAATTCCCATCCTTGTTATGATACATACTTTGCCTTAGTACATCATCAATAGATAGTGTGCGCTCGACGACTTTTTTGACACTATAAATTACTTATCTACAACACCGTCAAAGAAACCAATTAAATTACCCTGATAATCTACACACCACTTACAACACAACAAACCTCTATAATAATTGACTTTAATTTCCTGATAATATGTATACCCCAAAATAGTTATGTGAAATCTTAAATCTACATCATAGCATGACATTTACAAATGCATAATAAATCTTTTGGCTAAACGTTAAATCACACAAACATCAATGCGAGTAATATGGGTAGACGCAAAAAAGAGACACTTTAATTGAATTTTGAATTTGGTTTCAACAAAGTCTGTCCATGCGCCAAGCTACACAATCTCCAAAGTATGACTATGTAACAATTACAATTCATAAAAATATGCACAGATCATTAGTCATTTTTATAAAGAGCGCAGGAATACAACACAAATCGAAATACGAAAAAAAACCCTCTTCTGAAGCCGCATCAAAACAGACGACACCCAGACAGGCAACAAATGGCCGAAGATACGAATATGAATGAAATCTTTAATACACAACGGCAAGCAGAGGATGTCGGAAGATAGCGCATCATAGAAAATTGTTCTTGCTTCTCAATAATGTTTATAAATGATCTTTTAAGTAAAGATTTTCGTTAAGGAGAGAGGGATATTACACTACAACTACGCGTATAACTGAAAATAGCATCACGACGCCCGTTGGACGTACGTCCAACGTTTGTAGCGCCTGCAGACATTGTGATGACATTTGAATTGAAATCATATTTTATTGTTAAGTTTGTATTGCCTTTGCCATCTCATCTTTAATTATTTTGACAGCCACTTTTGATGAGATTTTCCTGTCCCCTCCTGACTTGTTGTCACTCTAGGTATACGGGGTGGTTGTTGGCTGCTGATGGAAAACCATTACTCATAAGCAATTAATGAAAAACAAAAAACGAGGCAAAAACTCGTACATACAACTGTGCTTTAAAATGCAGATATTGCTTTGTTTGATTTTCCTGCGATTCTTATCTTTAATTGTCTATTAAAAGGTGACCTGAATTTAGTATTTCTTCTGGCTAAATACCTTCTTGTTGTCACTTAAGATTTTTCTATTGATTTATTGAATTTTAATAAACTTTAATGAATTGCAAGCTGGTGTGCTAATTTGAATTTGATATAAGAAAATTGGTTGGAACAGTTGATGCAATGAAATGTTACGTTATGTATTACATTATTACAGTCACTGAAAAGTAAATTTGAAAACACTATAACTGTGGACCTTTACTCTAAGTCGAATCAAGATCGAAATGTTACTTATATCACACAGTACAACACATGATTTTGGGACTCAATTCTGAGAACTGCACGTGAAAGCAGCCCCAAAAAGAAGAATAATAATAATAATTTAATATCGATTTGAAGTTAGTAAGTATCGTATAGGGGAATTTGTCACCTTTTTGGCTCTTTTTTTATATGGTGGCGTATGATAATCATAAGTAATATTCCACGTAAATCATACGCCACGGAGTAGAACAGTTTTATTGTAACTGCTACAATATAAACCTAGTTAAAAATCGTTTGATGAATGGAGAAGCGAAACTGTTGCTTATGTAGGGAAACGGATTAAATGAATTGTAATTCTTAATTTTTTTAAAGTTCTTTCAGCTAAATCGGACTAGTAGTTCTCGAGTTATGTCAAAAAAAAAGAGCCTAAAACGAGACAAATTCCCCTATACGATACTTAATAAATTCAAATCGATATTAAATTATAATGGCATGTAACTTGACAAAACGAATGATGTAGAACGTTTTCTTTTAGAGGCTACTTTCACGTGCAGTTGTCTGAATTGAGTCCCAAATCAATGAGCTGAAAAATGTTGTACTGTGTTTGTTTAAAGGTAAAAGCGAAGTTATAAAATGCAAAGTCAGAAAGCTGTGTTTTCTTCAAGATTTAAAAGTAGTCGAACAAGGGATTAAGATAGGAAATAGACCACTTATGCCTGGCAATGGCAGAATTCTTTATTTTATGATTTAAATTAAATATTAGTTTGTTGTCGACTGAACTTTTTACGGTGTATTAGAAGGCACACCAATAGAGAATTTCTTATTTTAAAAACTTACATAATCCATAGGTAGGTCGTGATTATTTTGGCACTGCTCCAACGCATTTAACCCCCCAAGAGAGAAGTTGAAGCGATCGCATGACAACCTATCGCTGTGTCTAAAGCCTGGGTTGGTAGAAACTGGTCCGTGACATCCCGCAAAATCATAATCAGCTTCGCCAACTCAGCCATAGCATCTAATAATTTATGTCGTATCAAACTGTGGATATCTGTCGGTCATGTATTTACCAGTTCTAAAGTCAGTGCTATATTTGGACCCATCATCCTTAACCGCGAGTATCGTCGCCGAATGAATCATGAGCTGTACAACGACATCGACGCAGTCAAGCGCGTTCAAATAGACCGAATGCGCTGGCTTGGACATGTCGTACGAATAGACGAAAGCGCTCAGGCTCAAAAAGTCTTCGGCAATAAAGTCGATGGGCGGCGCAGGAGGAGGCGACCTACGTGCGGCTACTGATAGTTACATTTCTGTTGTTGCTGCCATTAAAGAAGAAGAAGAAGAAAGTCAGTGCTGAGGTCCAATCAGGCTCGCTAAAATAGGCTGTCGTATTTTACATGACACACTCGATGAACCTTGCATGCAATGGGTTAAAAACTGATCCCGCGATAGTTGTTTGCACATACTTGGATCTTAAGCACAGGACGTAGAACACTCAGTCGTCAGTCAACGGGCATGCATTGCTTTAGCCAAATCATGTTTTTAAGCTGGTTCATGCACGTTGTCAGCTTATCGCCGCTGGCCTTAAAAAGCTCTGCCTAGAGTCTGTTAGCTCACGCAACTTTATTGTTTTTAAGCTGAGTAATTGCCCTGCTGATCTCGTTTTGGTTCGGTCCGTCGTTGATGATTGGCGTAATTTCATCACTTTTGCTGCCTGCAGGAAAATGTTCTCTCCACATTTGCAGCACACTCTGCGTGACCAGATTTCCATCGTTGTCCTTACAAGTGGGGAACCTTGTTTCAAAACCTTTGCTTTTTATCTTGTAGTGAAATTTTCGGCTTCCCTATATCCTTTTTCTTTTTGATATCCTGGTTCTAACTTCCGTCGTTTATTATTAGTGTGATTTCATCACTCAAACGTTCTCTTCACATTTGCAGCACACTCTGCGTGACCAGATTTCCATCGATTGGGAATCCTTGTTTCAAAACTTTTCGACTTCACCTATATCCATAGACACTCTTTCTGCCTAGGGAGTTGTTTTGTCACTCTCCGGTTCTTGTTATATCATGGCGTCACCATCAGGGCTTATCTGAGCGTTGTTTTTCTTATCCCAGTAGATTCCGACTTCTTGTCGCAGTGTATGGAGAACATCACAATTAATTAGTTTGCAGTTGTAGAGGTAGTTAGGTAGAGTAGGCTTTGGCTATCTCTGTGATATGCAGCTTTGCGATGTCTACCTTCCTTTGCGTTTGGTTACGAGCATTTTTACTACTACTTCATATTGTGCGTACCTTGGCTGCAATTAGGTGGTGATCCAAGTCTATCATCTTGAGGCTATAATTTCTATAATATTTTAATTTTGTAACTTTTTTAATTTTTGTGAAGAATGGGCACATTTAAGACGCTAAACCACTTTTAAGTAGAGGGTAAATTGTTTACGTTCTGACAATCCCTTGAAGTTCTGTGTCGGCCGGATCGTGACTGACTCATTGCTGAACATGTCTCCGAAAGTTACTTTACTGCAGTAGTAGTCCTAACCGAACGCACTCACACAACAATATGGTGTATTTCTATGCAGTCGCACAGCACCCAACAATCGTTAAACATTGTTTCTCTGTCTGTACATGTATCTGTTTTTGTGTTTAATGCGAAACAAGCGTGTGTGTTGTTGCTTTCATAACACATAAGCAGAGACTGACACCAATACTTTCGAGTTGTTTCGCTAAGTTGTTGCTGTCGCGCAGCATCAGAGCTGTCGAATTGTGATCTCCCAACAATCGTTGAACTTTGTTTCTTTGTCTGTACATGTGTCTGCTTTTGCGTTGAATGCGAAACAAGGGTGTGCGTTGTTGCTTTCATAACACATAAGCAGAGACTGACAACAACACTTTCGAGTACGTGTGAATTGCCGATCTGTAAAAAACAAGATTATTGGCGGCCTAGGCCATGAGATGCCTCTACTCTACTAATGTCCCTTGTGCTATAGTCTAAGAATTGTTGTTGCTGCTTCACAGCATCAGCGTTATAGAATTGTTATCTCCCATTATTGGTTGAACATTGTTTCTCTGTCTGTACATGTGTCGGTTTTTGTGTTGAATGTGAAACAAGCGTGTGTGTTGTTGCTTTCATAACACATAAGCAGAGACTGAAAACAATATTTTCGAGTGCTTGTGAATTGCCGATGTGTAAAAAAGAGGTTATTGGCGGCCTCGAGAGGCCATGAGATGCCTCTACTCTACTAATGTGCGTTGCGCTATAGTCGAACAATCGTTGTTCCGCTAAGCTGTTGGGCTTCGAGGTATGACTGAGTGTTTTGCCTTTAATAGAGTAAAAAAATTATAGCGTTCTAAGGCATGAGTTTGTGTTTCATGGCCTTTGTTGTTCAGTGTAAATAGAATTCGAATTGTAATCAAGCTAAGATAAAGTTATTTTCCTAATAATTTGTAAATGATAATGTAATATTGGAATCATTAGTGTCATTATTCAGACCTGTACAACTTCTAAGAATATGATAGACTGACGAAAATCAAAAGTGATTAAATATAGCAAAAGCATCAAGAGTGCAGCAAATGTGTTATATTACGGAGATTTTCACAACAGATAAATCCCATTTAAAGCCGACAAACATACGCCTGAGTGACTCATCTTCATCCCAAATAGTCAGAATAGAAATATCATACATTTTATTTTAAGTTTTAAAATTGTCTTCACTTGTCATCACTTTTCAACGAAATGTATATTTGTGTCATGTGATGTGATTTTTTGAATACATTCAGTTTTAGATAGCAAATCTCTTCGCTCATCATTGTGGGACATTCTGACACCCCCAATATTGCATGAAAGCAATACTAAAAACTGTCGAATGCTACACAACCACTCAATCCGTAGTATAGTATACATGTGTCATAGCCAAACGCCTCACTAAACAAATGTATGTGACTCCAAAACGAAAAAGAAGCGACAAATGCACATATGATTCTGCCGCCATATCCAAAAACTACAGAAACTAAGTAGAGTATGGCCAAGAAAATGGTTTTAGATGTGCTCGAATGATTTGCTAATTGACTGTAACGCATAAAAAAAATAATTCACACACAATAAAGTAAATTCATAGCCCAAGTCTTAACAAAAAAAGATTCTCTATGAAACTAATTTTAAAGCTCATTTTGTCTTCTTTTTTTTTGGTATTCATAAAATCTTATATTTTTCTAACATAATGCATAAATTAACAATTTATTTTCAATGTTTACAATTCCCTGCTATAATAATTTATTAAAAACTTTTATCATATGTATGCTGCACACTACTCGTACTCCCTTACTACAGTTGCTGTTATTTTGAAATCCCCATAACAGAAATTATGAATTTTAAACTCTCATAAATTCTATTCATGATGTTGTAGAAAAAAAAACAAACATGTAAACGCATAGGAAAACTGTTACCTTTTTTTTTCGTTGACGTAGTAGTTATTTGTGTGTTGTATAACAGAAATAAATTTAAACTTTTACCATGCCACATAAAATTGAACAAAAAGTGACCACATTAAAATCTCAGCTCACATTATTGTGCGCTGCTGCTCCTCCTCGTTTTGCCCCTCGAATGCATGACAAACGATAATTACTTTTTTTGTCATTTGTTGGTGATGTTGGATGGGGCAGACAAACGGTCGTTCAGAGACATCTAAGAAAAATTGGCTTTACTTTGAAATCCAATACGAATGCATTGCACTTTTTTGTTTGTAATGGGAAAACTCTTGAATATATTTTCACTTCACTTTTTGCTGCTTGCAGTCATGAGTTGTGGTGGCATTCATGTTTTACTTCTTGTAGATCTGCTGCCCGTATGGTAGAGTTTGAAGCTCATAAATTCTGAAAAACACAGAACCATAGTCCCCAAGATACACTAACACTTAACATAAATATTAACATCAAATGGATCGTTGTAACTGCTATTGTTGTGTTATGAATATTATGAACACCATTCTTTGAGTGGCCTATGGGTAAACTTGATAAGTGCATAGACTGGACACATCAGTCGTAGACAATGAACCATAATTAGCCCAGAAGTCACGTACTTGTTTTGTGTTATAAATATTTTTAAACTGTATATTTTTTTTGTATTGTAGCTTTAAGAACTGTTATGATATTTATGATGTATGTAGAACAAAAAGTGTCAACATTTTTATAATTTAAACTTTTTGTGTATTTCTCATTGCAGGTATGTTTACAGTGCAGTTGATTGGTAAAAGATACTATCACGTCTGGAGATACAACAAGTGAGTAGTTGGAAAAGTTTCAATATTAGATAAGATGCAGTGATTGGAATGGGACTCAAATTTTCATTGGTTGTGGTTCGTTTAAAGTATATATGCTAACATCTATGAAAGATGTAGGTCAAAGATCACGCTTTCTTCGTACTGAAGTTTCCATATTATATATAAAATTTGCAAAATCCATAATTTTTAAAGGATTTTGGTCAAAATTTGAAAGGGATGATCAAACCCAAAGAAAAAATTCCATTGGGAACAAGTCTGCCCCATCTAGCTGAAATCACGGTTATTGATCAAAGCCATTGAAATTCTGTAGTGTTGGAGCACAAAGTGTGCTGTAGCGTGCGATATGCCGCTCTATATTCTTTGTTGTTGTTGTTGTTGTAACAGCTGCTAGTTAGCTGGGATGATCATTCTTTATACCGATTTTCAATTTATCGGCACTCGATCGGGCATATAATCCGATTATCATACGATCATTGTTGGCAACTCTGTTTCGTTCCTTTGTCCATAACAAGGTTTGTGTAAAGGATTGTTAGGTGTTGTTGTTGTGAGTTTTAACCGCCAAATTCCACCAGAGATGGCGCCAGCTGGCTTGTTGATTTATATGAGATGTTGATAAATCATTTTCCTTTTACCTTGGTCCTTGCGCAATCTGGATTTTTGTAGTGGAAGCATCTAAGATGAGTTTTGTTGGCTGGAGAACACGAAAGTATTTGAAAAGTAATTAATTTTTCATTGATGTTGATTTGGCCAGTGCCCCGGCCGGGAATCGAACCCGGCACCTAGTCTACGTCGCTTCCACTGATCTATCGAAGGCCACTATATTCTTTGTAACTGTATTCACTGTAAGTGCATCTTCATAAAAGTATTGATCATTAGTGTATCTTACAGACGAAGCTTGCCTTGGTTGAATGCAAGTGGTTCCTGCAATTTCGTCGTTTATATGCTTATTTAGGTGTAAGCGTGCCTCGTCTGTAAAAAAAAATCTTGGTGAACCCATTTAGCATTTCGTTAGCCAAATAAATCCCCTGAGCATGTTTCAAGGCTTAAATTCCTATACCATTTAGATTTTGTGAGGATGTAAATCTTTGAGAAGAATGCGGTTTAAAGATGTATATAGAGTTGTGCATGTTGTTGACAACAACATCGCAGTATAGTGTAGAGTTAATCGGCATGTCTTGCAATAGCTTATCAAACAGTGACGTTCGCATTCGTCGATAGACAAGCAGGAGCCGTTAGAATTGAAACTAAAAATAGAAAGTGTGTTAATTCACAACAAAGCGAGAAGCTATCCCATACCTCATTATATGATCACGAACAGGCGCTCTTACATGCTCTTTATTGTCGGCATCCTGCGAAGTTCTGGATCGTCCAGATCATGGCTAATTTTTTGTTAAAACTGTCAACTCGAACTTCTGCACCCATTTTTTAAACAAATAAACCGATGCAGCCTTATCTCTATGACATTTGTTGTAAAGAGCTCAAAATCGTTCGTTGCGCTTTAATTCATGAAACGTTGTTTCGATAGAACTCGCGTACGCATAACGGACGTTGTGCTACGTTGAATGACCGCGCGATGTCTGCTCGAAGCGGCTACCAAACCAAATGTAAGCAGACTTTTGCTTCACCCTGTATGCGGTATTATGCGTTCTTTAAACAATCTGTCACCCAAGCAACTTCTTAGTCTTGTGAAATTAACGAAGTTTTACTGAAACATAATTTTGCCACCTTCACTCGGCCTTCTGAGCTTTTACAAACTGTTTGTCTTCATATTCACACTAAAATACCGATTACAAACTACTTTTCAAGTTTTATCTGTAAAAAATAGTGTCAGGCATACTAAAACCTGGCGAGGCAGTCAAAAACAGTTTTTTCACACAGATACGGCAACTCACACGAACTTGAGTCGGTCCAAGTTTCATTCTCAGTTGGCCACGTCTTAAAGACACCCTCAAGGATGGGTCCACTACCATGTTGAATGGTTGAAGACGGTCAACGGTCCATACAAATCGTTGACGGATTTTTCATACCAGTGTCGCATAAATTGGGACCGGCAGTGACATAGTTGTAAGAACACGCGGGAGATCGCAGGTTCAAAACTGGCTCCAGTCATCTTAGAAAAAAATTGTTCTTTCATTGTCGGCTCCCCTCGAATGTTGTTGAAAGCAACTTCGCAGTATAAGTGTCGAGTCACTCGGCGTGTCTAGTAAGAGCTTCTCAAGCAGTGATGTTCGCATTCGTCGATAAACAAGTAGGTGCCGTTAGTTGTGTTAATTCACAACAACGCGAGTAGCTATCCCATACCTCATTCATGGGGTGCAAAGGGAAATTAAGTAAGTAGTAGCAAGTAGGCGCGCACTAAGATGGGATTTGGGAAATTCGGTCTGTAATGGGGTAAAATGGGCGTGGCACCGCTCCATACAATCCAAATTTTGAAAGGGCTGTATCTTTAAAACCATTATAGGAACGAAGTCGGTACATATATGGGTAATATAAGATAAAATACTTTATTTGTGGAAAGTGGGCGATGCCACGCCCCTTTTTTGAAAATCGTTTAATTGGGCCAAGTACATAGACCGATTGCCATTATATATTATTTGTGTGATACTGTCCATAGAGCTGCATGAAAACATAGTTAGACAAAGGGGCGTGGCACCGCCCACACAAGCCGAAATTTCGATCGGTCATATCTCACGAGCGATTAGAGGTATGAATATGAGATTTCCTACATATGTTACTGAAACAAAATGGATTACGTGCCGCTAGAAAATGGGCGGTGCCACGCCCCTTTTGAAAAAATAGTTATCTCAGCGAAATAAATGGACTGATTGCAATAAAATTGTCACTGTGTAGTACTATCCGTGGGGCCTCTATCATAGGCTACAGCGAAAGAAAATTAGACAAAGGGGCGTGGCATAATATGAAAATAAGATTTGCAGCATATGTAAATGGTACATGGGAGATAACGTCTCGCTGTCATATTCGTACTTTTAGGGGTAAAAACTAGCAGTAAGGGATATAACTTATAACATCATACAGACCAATCAACTAATGCTATGAATCCCCATAGAATTAGAACGAAGCAAGTAGGGGTTCCAAAATTCGTACATTTTAGGGGGAAAAATGCCGAAATGGGACAAAACTAGTATAGTCGCAAACATTTTTCAAAATTTGTTCTTTAGATGTAAAAACGCCGAAAAAGGGATAAAACTGGTTCAAGACCAAATTCCTAAAGGTAGAGTACGAAAATGTACACAGAACTAATCCCTATAGAATTAGAGACCCGCCAGATGGAGTTTTTAGAAATTTTAACATTTAGGGACAAAAAAGCCGAAAAGGGGCAAAACTGGTACCATCACCCAGACCAAACGACTTAAGCTATAATCATAAATGGGCATGCTTCCTATATATTTAGAGAGGGTACCACTCCATTTTAGTTGTGCGATACGAATATATAGTTTTAGGGATAAAAAGGGACTAAATCGGTACAATAACTCAGACCAATGGTATAAAGCTATAATCACATAAATGGAGTCTTGTTCATCTTATGAAGCGTTATCATTTTACCTGTATTGCTTAATTTCGTAAGAAGATTCATTGCAAGTAAGGGTGAAGCAACGCGAGTCGGAAAAGCTAGTTTACATATATTTGTCTAAATAAATTGTGATAGTGTTAGTAGGTCGTTGCTTTTCACTGTACAACTTTATTTTTGATGCGAAATCAATATAATTTCTCTGGAGTATACAAACATAACATCAGTCCCTTTTAAGGAAGCTCTAAGGATAATCAACTCAATATCACTATTCTGCATCAATGAACAGTACAACATATAACACGTCTGCCTTACTTATACGCGGAGAACAATACGACAGCCCTTGTTAGGGTACAAAGGGGTTAGTTTGTCTCTCAGTGCATTATGTCATTGATTGTTCAGTATGTCTACCACATGCTGGATAACACAAGGGAACAAAATTGAACTTTTTGAGTGTTGTTTGGAATTCTATAGCTGTTTTTTTACTAATTTGAGGTCGCTGATTTTAAATCTAATCTCCATTTTTCTCGATCAGCTCGAATTTTTAAGTTACAGGTACTAATCGTATTTTCGCCTATTTTCCAAAAAATTATAGTTCAAAAAATCATAATTTTTTTTTTCATAAGCCGGATTTTAAAATTTTGTTTTTTTTTTAAGATATTGTTGTTACCTTTGAAAAAAAATCAAATTTTTTAATGTCACAAAAAAAAATTACAAAAAGAAAATGGAAATTTTAATTTTCTTCACGCTGAAAGTTAATCGGTTGGGTTCAAATTGTTCTTTTTATTAGCTTCATTGACTATCATATTAAAATAGTTTCTAAAACATGTATGTACATAATAATCGATTGAAAATTGAATGAGTTATGCTAAGTTCGGTGATAACAGATTTTTCGAATTTTTTTGTTTCTACCCAAAAAAAATTAAAATTTTGTATTTTTAAAAATCATGACAAATTTGCAAATTTGTTTATAGTTTAATTTATAGTTTTGCCTCCTATTACAATATTAATTATCTGACCAAATTTAATTAATCGGCAGGTTTCCATTTGGAAGTTAAGGGAGAAATATAAATTTTCCAAAAATAGGTAATTTTGTATGGGAGGTACCAGAAGGGGTGATCCGATATAGTGCAAATTCATTCCTGATTCATATTTTGATAACCGTAAAACTTACGCATAGTTTGACTGAATTCAGTGTACTTACAAAAAAGATATGTATGTAAGACTATTGGGGTGAGTTCGGTCATTTGTATGGGAGGTACCAGAAGGGGTATGGCAACGGTTTCGGTTTTTTTGGGGTTTGTCTACTTTTGCAAGATAAATAAACTGATAAATATCCTCCGGTAGTCTGTTTGGCAGCTATCGATGATATATTAATTATTCAAAAATAGGTAATTTTGTATGGGAGGTACCAGAAGGGGTGGGGATATTCCTCCCATTTACAATCTCATAAGTTCGTTTCGAAAAATATTAATACTGATAAATTTTCATAACGATCCGTGAAGGTTTGCTCGAGTTACACTTTCACAAACATATTAATAAATGTTATTTCTGTATGGAAATCGAAATTTTTGTAAATTTAGTTATCTTAGTAAATTGTTGACAAAATCAAAAGTTGTGCACAGATTTCAATGAAATATAGCTCATTTGATTCAAACTATATTAAACTAAATGTTTTAAGACCAACACTGTGATTTTTGTTGCATTATTTTTTTTTATGAATTTTTAAAAAACAAAATATTTTTTTTTTTGTAAATTTTTTTTTTTTTTTTTAAACTACAACTATAATTCTGAAACTACTAGGCCAAATTAAAAACAATGTAGGCACGGATTAAAGATAATTTTGTTGTAGAGTTTAAGTTTTTTTTTTAATTGAATATGGTGAACCGTTTTCAAGTTATTTAAATATTTGTAGTGGAAGTGCCTTAGTTTTGGACATAACGGTATATCGCGAAAAGTCGAGCTGATACAAAAAAACCAAGTGCAGATTTGGATTCAGCGTCCCAAATTACCTTTAAAACAGTATTCAGTTCTTAAACAACAAATACCTTGTTCCCTTGTGTAATCAATAACTAATGACGCAGGTAATACTACTGGATATAAGAATGGATTAAATAGTTGCAACAAACCTTCTGCGCAATACTTTGGCTTTTAGTCTATTTAAAGTGGGGGCGTGGCAAACATTTTTTTATCTAAAATAGAGAAAATCTGATATAACTTCAAATCGGTAGTACTTGATAGAATAGATATGAGTATCATGTGTTATCTGTGAATCAAAGTTATCTCTCTAGTACAATCAAACACCTCCGCTGCCCATAGGCCAAAAAATTTTGAATAATATATAGCCTATCGTAATTTTCAGATAGTACACTGAGTTTTTATCAAATTGCATAAAAATAGGTCAAATGATGATTGAGGCACAAACAGGCAAACACTAAAAGTTATTAATATTTGTATGTAATATTTGAAACGCGTCATCCTAGTGCGTGACACACTGAATTTTACCAAAAATATCACACAATAAAAAACACTTTTCTGATCGTAAGCCGAATTTGATGTATCATTTGATACACTTTAACGTTAATTTAATTTGGATAAGGATATGTTAATTTTGTTGTCCAAATAATCTTACGCAAAATTGGCAAACCTTGTCCTGAAGAATATGGTATTAAAAAAATTTTATTTCAAATTCGCTTAACCTGTATTATCCTGAAGAAAAAATATCTCTAAGATATGCCTTATTAAAAATGATCGAAACACAAAGGTTGTGTCAAGATTTTCATGCCAAAGAAAGTTGTCAGTAATTGATCTCTTAAATAAATGTCCTTTCCACAAAATGGCGTAACAAAATTCTTTTGTTAAAAGTTTTACACGAAAAAAGTTCAATTTAAATACATTGGCAATTCAATTTAATGATAACCAATTAAATGAGACCGCCTACCACATTGTTAAAGTCATATTCTAATCGCTCAAAATTTCTTTTCAATTAATACCCCTGCACTGAACATCGTCTCTATTCACATCACATTTGATTGATTTTCACTAATAAATTGCAGATTTTTATTGAAAATGCTCAAATGCTTTCAGCGTGCGAATATAGCGAATATGTTTGTTGATTGGTTAGCGTTGTGGTGCAGTAATTTGTCATGTCACATACAAAAATCCATTATTTTCGTCTATGCAGAGGAAATCTATATTTTTAATAAAAAATAAATTGAAAAGAAGAATATTTGCCGTTAGCTGCACACTTTGTTCTTTGTTTTCTATTAGAAATATCATCAATCAAATTTAAACGAGTATACATATGTGCCTGTACATGAAGGTTTCTATTTTTTCGATAGCTCATATTATTGACATGGATTTCATAGCGTATAAGGTTGCAGCATCACACTGCTCCATCGGTGTTCATGGTGACTTGGTTGATAAAGTTTTAGTTTTAGAAAACCACTAGAAAATTGAGAAAACAGAGAATAGAGCAAAACATGTCGTCTAGTTTAGCATGGGGGAGGGGAGGTGCACATAAAGTGGAGTTCATAGGGAGGTCTAAACCAATAAACCTATGATTACAAAACGTTTAGTAAAACAAAACTGGAACAGATGCAACAAAAAAAAAACAACAAAAATTGAGATGGCACAAAAACTAACCGTTTTGGTATTTCTAACTAAAGCGCATTGATTCATTCAATCGTATACCTTTTACACATAACCAATCTGTGTATATGTAGCTGGGGCGCGGCCAGAGAGATTGAGGTATTTACTCTACTGCTTTTTTAGCTGATGTTATCAATTTTCTCATTGCGTTCTGTTTTTTTTTTTTTTTGTTTACTTCTATGTTACATAACGAACGGCTTTTAGAGCTCTCAGTTTAAGCTTTTACTTCCTTTCGAGCGGTTTCCGGTCGCTGTGATGTCATCTTTCTCTCACAGTAGTGCGATATGCGAATGCTGTGTATTGCATGGCGAGTCGCATTCGTATGCGAAATCCTTTTATGTTTTTAACTTTTATCACTAACCACTGACACTAATTGCCATTCATAGCCTTTGTTTCGGTTGGATGTTATGGGTTTTTTTTATTTTGCTCTCCTCAGCAACTGCTGTCGGTCGGCCTAAAGGGGGACTGTGATTGTTTTTTGGTCTTTTTGTTTAGAGCATATCGAAAAAGTGCCAATGAATATTGTTTTCAGCTCGTCATATTGTCACTTTTCACACCATATTCAGATTTAGTGTGATATACTATTCATATGTATTGTGGTAGAAGTGTTAAAGGAGGTCCTTATAGTCATTGGGATGAAATACAAGTATTTTAGATTAAGTACTACGAGAAAAGTGTATTTATAGGCCCTCGAAAACGCAAAGTAGTCATGACAAAATTATTATAGAAATTTAAGACAAAATATGTAAATTACACCGCTCGATATGAATTTTGGGCCATCATGTAGAGACCCAGCACAACAAAACTTTATATTCGGTTATAACTAACTGGTACATCTTTCATGCGGGAGATCCGCTGTTCGATTCTCAGCTCCAGTCATCTACTTTTTTCTTTCATTGCCGGCAGGAACGACAGGAACTTCTCAGTATAAGTGTAGTAAAAGCTTCTCAAACAGTGACGTTCGCATTCGTCGATAAACAAGTAGGTGCCGTTTGTTGTGAAACTAAAATGGAAAGCGTGTTAATTCACAACAACGCGAGAAGCATCCCATACCTTAATCATGGGGTGTAAATGAAAGTTAAGTGTTTTTTTGTTAAGTTTAAGGGCATTCAATTTCGAAAAGATTGCGCCAACTAAAGTGCTTGTTAGCTGCTGCTAACAACATGTTGCTGTCATTTTGACACCATTTGTTGTCGGTTTAATACTCATGTTGTCGATTTCATACTTTTCGATCTGAAACTGTTTGGTATTAATTCCACAAAAATTGTCAATTTGAGAACAAGTTGGTGCCCATTCAGGATCGTTTGGTGTCAACTTGAAAACATCGTTTTTCAAATTAACATAGCTCGTGGTCAAATTTTGCAAAATCAGTTGTGTTCTGATATCTATATAATAAGTAGTGATTTTTGGAAATTCGGACTGCAACGGGAAAAAAATGGGCGTGACACCGCCCCATACAGCTCAAAATTTGAAATGGCTGTATATTTTAAACCATTATAGTTACGAAGTCGAGATTTGGTACGTATATCGGTCGTATAAGAAAAAATACTTCGTGGAAATTGGGCGGTGCCACGCCCTTTTTTAAAAAATCACTATTTCGGCCAAATAAAAGGACCGATTGCAATTGTAATATTTTTAGTTTGATACTGTCCATAGAGCCTCTATCATAGACTATATGAAAACATAATTAGACAATGGGGCGTGGCACCGCCCTCACAAACCTAAATTTCAGTCGTTCATATCTCACGAGCCATTAGAGGTATAAAGATGAGATTTGCTACATATGCTACTGGTACAAGGGGAATTACGTCTTCCTGGGAAATGGGCGGTGCCACGCCCATCTTGAAAAAATCGTTATCTCGGCGAAATAAATGGACCGATTGCAATAAAATTTTCAATGTGTAGTATTATCCATAGGGCCTCTATCATAGGCTACGTGAAAACATAATCAGACAAATGGGCATGGCACCGCCCACACAAACCAAAATTTCAATCGTTTATATTTTACGAGCCATGTGAGAAATAAAGATAGATTTCCTACATATGTAAATGAAAAAATCGTTATCTGGACGAAAAAAAATGGACCAATTGCAATAAAATTTTAACTGCGTTGTACTACTATCCGTAGGGCCTTTATAATAGACTACATGAAATCATATTTAGACAAAGGGGAGTGGCACAACCCACACAAACCTAAATTTCAATCGTTTATATTTTACGAGCCATGTGAGGAATAAAGATGAGATTTCCTTCATATGTAAATGGTACTTGAGGGATTATATCTCGCTGGAAAATGGCAGGTGCCACGCCCCTTTTAGAAAATTTTTTATGTCGGTTATATTAATAGAACAATTGTAAATGAATTTTCATCTATATATATAAAATTGAATGTGTGTTTGTTTATTTGTTTGTTGGTACCTTATAGGAGACCAAACCTCTGGACCGATCTTCCTGAAATTTTCACAGCATTTAACTGGGACTCTGGCATGACCACGCCCACTTTTACGCCCATTTTTTAAAATAATATGTAATAGCGAAGCATTGCCGGGCCCACTAGTAATCTATATATTAAAAATTGCTTACTGGCTGTAGATAGGATGACAAAATTTGGGGTGGTTGTTCCCCTTTTCGAGTAAACGTCAGCTAAGAATAGATTTTTGGAAATTCGTACTTTTAGGGGTAAAAGTACCAATAATACCAATACAAGTTATTTCATTACCCAGACCAATGGGCTAATGCTTTAATCACGACCAAGACCAATAATAATATAATCATGATAATTTATATGGGCTTACTTCCTATGGAATAAGAACGAAATAAAGAGGGTTTTCTAAATTCTTACCTTTAAGGGGTAAAAAAGGTCTAAAAGGGATAAAACTAGTACTAAACGGCTACAGGTATAGTTGGAAAACTAGAGGTGAATATTTAGTTGTGCGATATGAAGTAATTTTTAGAAATTCGTTCTCGAGGCGTTAAATTTCATAAAAAAGGATAAAACTAGTACAATCACCCAGTCCTAAAGGTGGAGTTACGAAAATGTATGTGGAACTGTTTCCTACAGAATTAAAGGGCCACCAGATAGGGTTTTTAGAAATTCGAATATTTAGGGATAAAAAAAGTCGAAAAGTGGTACCATCACCCAGACCAAACGGTTAAAGCTATAATCGTATATGTGCATTCTTCCTATATAATTAGAGGGGGTACCAGTCCATTTTAGTTGTGCAATGCGAATATATCTTTTGAAATCAGTACTTTTAGGGATAAAATGAAACTAAAGCGGTACAATGACTCAGACCAATCGGATAAAGCTAAAATCGCATAAATAGGGTGTTTGTTCGTTTGCATTTTACCTGCATGGCTTAAATTCATAAGAATATTCGTTGTAAGTACGGGTGAAGCAACTCGAGCCGGGAAAGCTAGTATCTCATATATATTTTGTTATTTCCATGCAAATAATATACAAATACTAGCTGACCCGGCAAACGTTGTTTTGCCTTGTATGTTATTTTTAGGAAACATTTAGGGGGATGAAAAATAGATGTTGGCCGATTCTCAGACCTACTCGATATGCTCACAAAATTTCATGAGGATCGGTCGAGCCCTTTCGGAGGAGTTCAATCACGCCCCCGTTATATTAGATATGTATAATAGGTATTGAATTTCCTCTATATGTCAAATGTGAGATCTGTACAAGTAATACAAATTGTTGTTATTAGTATTCCATCGAAATATATACAATTGGATTGAATGGCCTCGAAGGAGGCATTCAGAAAATATTAACTATACAATTTCCTCCTTGGCTAAACCTAACTAAGAACTGTGGCTTCCTTTACTTAATTTACTAACACCGAACACAAACTATTATTTGTAAAAACTATTAGTAACCTTAACTACTTCTCTCTTGTCCACTTGTTATGTACATTTAAATTTTATTGATTTTTTGCCACATTTACCCATTAAATTTTATTACTTAACAAATATTCGAATTCATGCACCGGTCACAGCCATCGGTCGCATCACTAAAAGAACAATCACATTTACGCATTAACAATAATCTCTCAGAGAAAAACACCAATACACCATAAACCTAGTCTCCTGCCAATGAATGACACAGCGATGAACATTTACCCCTCGAGACTATTCACGAAATTTTTGATTGTTTTAATGGACAATAAAATTGTTCTAAGCTGTTTATATCAATAAATCTACACGTGACTATGGCGAAAATCCCACCAAACCAAACGGTAGTAAATAGATTTCCCAGGGATGCAAAATTCTTTGATAGGATTTGGCTGCAGCCAGTGAGAAAGAAAGGAATAAAGTGAAAGAGGCAATACTCCAGATACATAGCATTCATACCGTACAACTCGTATACCGTTATTCCTATAAACAATAAAAATGCAATCTCTTCGTGTGCAGCAACATTTACTATTCCAATGCTCATCAACCAACCTCCTGGAATAAATTGTGGTAGTGTTAGAAGGTCATTGCTTTATGTTCCACAGTACAACTTTATTTCTGATACGTAATCAATATAATTTCTCTGGAGTCTACAAACATAACATCTGTCGCTCTAATGATAATCAACCCAACCCAATATCACAGCTCTGCATCAATGCATCGTACAATATGTACGAGTAACACTTTACAGGCGCCTTATAGGTATACGCAGAGAACAATGCGACCGACAGCCCTTGTTAGGGCACCGAGGGGGTTAGTTTGTCCCTCAGTGCATTGTTTCATCGATTGTTCAGTTTGTCTACCACATGCTGGATATCCAGTACCTAATGCACTTAAATCCCCTGTGGCCGATGTGATGAGGCAGCATATGCCAAATGTAGGGGTAGTATGCGTTGTTTAAGGTAGGTCTTCGTTGTGTCTGATGAAGGTAATACTACCGGAAATAAGGGATGCAGTTTTTTTTTTTTTTTTAATTTGAAGACATTATGTATGAAAATATTATTCCATATAATTAGTCAATGTGTATAGGAAAAGTTGAAAGGAAATTCCTTGTTATCATGATACGCTTAAAGTGTTTTCGTTAACACTTTAAAAGTAGAGTAGTTTCTTTGTTGTATCGGGGAAAGGGAAAGGACGTTAGGCGTTTGTATTTTTATGACAATTGCCTTTAATGAACGAAGAAACTTAAAGAGCAAAGAAACTGACTTTTCAGAAGAATAAATTACAATGAAATTTTTTTTCAGTGACTGTAAGTGTTTGCCATTGAAAGTCTTACAAAGTTAATAATGCAAAATTGGATACGATGAAATACACACCGAATGTCATTTATTCGAAAACTAGTCCTTAATAATTAGTTTTCATTGCTTGTATGTGATTATTTTCTAAAAATACAAGCATTTGTGTTACATTTTGATTCGTTTCCATAGATTGGACACTAGAATATAAATAACATTGATTCTGATTCAGTTTATAAATCAGGAATCAAAACCAGGATCTTCCGCATGGTAGTCGAGTGGTCTAACCATCATTCCACGGCCGGTCCCTATGTGGATTCATTCCACGTTAGACTATCGCCTTGTCTAAAGTCTGTTCGAGAATGGTTTCGTTAGGGTCTCGCTCATCTCTTTTGCATACCTTGTGTCAGGGTCATTTCGCAAAGGCGTATCAGATTCGCAGAAAAACCAAACTCAGCTATGGCTTTAAGTAATTTTAGCTTTAAAGTTTCATGGGGTCAATTTTACCGGTACCGTGTCTAATGGCACACAGATAAGGTACTATCAGGTTGGATAACACTGGCTTTAATCTTCCACAATACACCCTCAACTACCGCGGTAGTTGATACACACACTTACATCGTGTTTTTTTTAATACAGAACAAACTACGTTAAGATTCCAATCATCGGCCATGCAATCGTCTAGCTAAACCGTGTGTTGTTTTTACTTGTTATTATTTACTTGTGTTATTATGAATTCGAAATTTGTTAAATTGTATTTGAGCTTTTGTTGTTTTGTCTACGGCTTGTCGTAATTTTTCATTATAATTTTAATTGTTGAACGGAGTAGAAGGGTCTACAAATTGAATAAACAAATCCAAATCATTATTTTTAAAAACCGTTTATCAAAGGCCCTTGTGTTTTATTTACACCGTCAATAAAATTTTATTCAATTTAAAATCTTCCTAGTGTTATGAACCATTCTGCGTCAGCTGGTCCAAATATTAACAATTCTATGAACGGTATACCTCCAACCCAGTCAATTTCTTCACAAGTCGTATCTGATGCCATACCATATCGCCATAAGAAAATATATCCACTACCGTAATTTTCTGGTTCGCCTGAAGAATGGCTTACATTTCTAGAAACTTTCCAAAGCACTACGATCGAATTTGAATACTCTGATTTGCACAATATAATGCGTTTGAGAGAGTCTCTAAAGGGAAACGCTCGTGAAACGGTGGAATCTTTGTTAACAAGTTATAGAAATGTCAATTCGATCATGAATATTTTGGCGGATACATACGGGAGACCGGAACAACTAATTAAGTCGCAAATTCAGAAAGTTCGTTGCCTTTCTTCTGTCCAAGAATTAGATTTAAATTCGTTAACAACTTTGCAAACAAAGTAACGAATATGAATACATTTTTGGAATCGGTAGGAGGTGATCATCATTTAGTTAACCTAATGCTACTCAGCGAGCTTGTTGTGAAGTTGCCTCAATCGAAAAGGGTTGAATGGGCGGAAAGGTGTTTAAGTCTTGGTCGTATGCCATCAATTAAAGATTTTTCTTATTGGCTCCAAAGCTTACGAAAAGTAATGAATATGGTGTCTGATTCTCTTCCTCCATATAAGAATGTCTCCGACAATAAATCAAAGCGATATGCATGTGTCTCTGTAGAAAATAAGGAGTGCAAACTTTGTGGTAAGAACTGCAAACGGTTGGGTGATTGTCAACAATTCACAAACCTCGATCTAAAAGCGAAGTGGAACAAAGCCAGGTCTTTAAAGGTGTGTTTCAAGTGCTTAAAAGACGGACATTTGGCAACGAAGTGTTTTTCAAAGAAGCGGTGTAATAAAAATGGATGTACACAATCGCACCATCCACAATTGCATGACGATAGAACATCAAGTATTAATTTTTCTTCTGATCAGAATTCAGAGCGAGTTCTTTCTACCGACGGCGTGATTAATTGTGATGAGAGTCGTGCTCGAAGTTGTCTTGTCGACGTTAGTACTGGTAGTTCTGTTCTGTTCCAAGTGATCCCAGTTAAAATATATGGTCCAAATGGGTCAGTTGTAATTCATGCTTTTATTGATGATGGTGCCAACGTTACCATGATCGATGGTGATACTATTCATTCATTGGGAATTGCTGGAAGAAAAAATGTGTTGGAGCTTAAATGGATAAATAATCAAGTATCGCGAGAAGATACGGATATAGTAAGCCTTACTGTTGGCGGCCTTGAAGATAGAGCTGAACGGTATAATATACATAATGTCTATGTTACAAGAAATTTGAATTTACCCAGTCAAAGTTTAAATTTTGCAAACCTGACTCAGAACTACCAAAATATATCTACTAACGGAACTCGTATTTACGATTATGAAAACATTAAACCAAAAATGATAATCAGCTTAGCTCATGCCTTTCTGACAGTGCCAATTGAAACACCTAGGATATTAAGTCAATTCGGCCCAGTCATTACCATAACGAGACTAGGATGCGTTGTGTATGGTCCCGTTCCGGCTGAAAAGAAAAATGCGATATCTTGCCACATATACAAAAGCGACAATCAAGCAGAATCATTGGCCGAAGTGGAAAAACATATGAAAGGGTATTTCGGTATTGAATCATTTGGAATTAAAACTTCAGTAAAGCAACTGATTGCTGAAGATGATAAAAAGGCATTGGATATACTGCACAACACTACAAAAAGAGTAGGAAAACGATTCGAGTCAGGGTTGTTATGGAAAGACGAATTTGATGGGTTTCCAGATTCGTATTCAATGGCCTTTAAGCGACTGCTTACAGTGGAACGAAAGATGCAGAGGGATCCGGAGTTCGCTACAGAATATAACAACAAAATTGAGAAATATGTGGAAAAAGGATACGCGCGAATCATGTCTGAGGGTGAATCTAAGACCCGTACCAAGAAGACATTTTATCTACCTCACTTCGGAGTTATTAATCCAAATAAAAAGAAGCTAAGGTTTGTCTTTGATGCTTCCGCGGAAATTGATGGAGTTTCTCTTAATAAAACGTTGCTCGCTGGCCCTGATATTAATCAACGTCTTTTAGCTGTACTGATGAAATTTCGAGAAGCAAGAGTAGCCGTTTGTGCTGATTTAAAGGAAATATTCCATCAAGTGCAAATCTTACAGGAAGATCAAGATGCACAACGTTTTTTTGTGGAGAAATGGGGATTCCTCAAAGTCTGTCAGACGTATGTAATGCAACGAATGATTTTCGGAGCAACATGTTCTCCAACTTTAGCTCAATTTGTCAAAAATCAGAATGCTATAGAATTTTTGGATAAATATCCACGAGCTGTAAAAGGCATATTGGAAAAGAATTATGTTGATGATTACGTTGACTGCTTTGACGCCGAAGAGGAAGCTGTAAATATTGTTAAAGCAGTAAGAACCATTCACGAAGCTGGAGGTTTTGAAATGCACAGTATAATTACAAATTCTGATATCGTTGCTAGAGAACTTGGAATTGAAAAGGTTAACAGTTGTGTGAACGTGGGTAAGACAGTGGAAAGAGTTCTTGATATGCACTGGTTGCCTCAAAATAATAGTTTTGTGTTTGTTCTAACGTTTCACAAAGTTCCGGAAGAGGTTTTAAATGCTAAACGGGTGCCCACAAGGAGAGAGCTGTTATGCAATACAATGTCAGTTTTCGATCCGTTTGGATTTATTGCAAATTTTATGACTGGTGCAAAAATGTTAATGCAAGATGTTTGGGATCCTGGAATTGGTTGGGGTGACAAACTTCCTGCAGATATATATAGGAAGCTTCAAAGCTGGCTGCAGGAATTGCGGAGCTTGCAAAAATTTGAAGTTTCAAGATTTTACTTTAAGGGATGTGATAATGAAGTAGTTAAACTTCACGTTTTCTGCAGTGCCAGCCAACAAGTTATGGCAGCTGTTGCGTACTGGCGATTTGCGTCAAACAATTATATTAAAATTTCGTTTGTAATGGGAAAATCATCATGTGCTCCACTACGGTTTCATTCTATCCGGCGACTAGAACTACAAGCGGCATTGATGGCCGTGCGATTAAAGGAGGCCGTAGTCAAATATCATGACATAATACCAAACACAGAATACTTTTGGAGTGATTCGCATACTGTAATCAGATGGATACGTTCTAGCCAAAGAAGATATAAGCAGTACGTAGCACACCGGATTTCAGAAATCTTAGAACGTTCTGAGGAAGCTGAATGGCATTTGTGTCGAAAAAACCAAAATCCTGCTAAATTTAACATGAAACAAATGAACTCGAGAAAGCAATGGCATATACTTCAAAATTTGAAAAATGGATTCTGTGGTCGTTGGATTAGGGAATATTTGCCAGGTTTAACACGTCGTACAAAGTGGTGTCTACCTATTCGCCCTCTCCAAGTTGGAGATCTTATACTGGTGTACGATGGAAGCATTCCTAGATCGAAATGGAAACGTGGTCGTATTATAAAGATTTATACAGGCAATGATGGCGCTGTAAGATCGGCAGATGTTCGAACTCAAGTCGGAATTATGAAACGACCCGCATCTAAATTGGCGAAACTTGACTTTACTACTGGTTGGTGAATTTCCGGAGTCAATTCACGGGGGCGGGCAATTGTTGTTTTTACTTGTTATTATTTACTTGTGTTATTATGAATTCGAAATTTGTTAAATTGTATTTGAGCTTTTGTTGTTTTGTCTACGGTTTGTCTTAATTTTTCATTATAATTTTAATTGTTGAACGGAGTAGAAGGGTCTACAAATTGAATAAACAAATCCAAATCATTATTTTTAAAAACCGTTTATCAAAGGCCCTTGTGTTTTATTTACACCGTCAACACCGTGCATAGGACCCGTTGAATACCGGAATCATAAATTTTTGGAAGGGCTCTTTACATATATGCAGCACACTCTGAGTGTCTGTAACCAAAGAAGGGGAGCTAAGTACCATAACCCTCTCTTTAACTTTCTTGGCTTTTACTTTTTTGGCTTTTTTGGCTTTTACTCTATCTCCGTATTATAACGGGGGTTCTATCTAATTCTGAGGTAGCTCAGCCGCCTGCAGGGTCTTCGCAAAGACCCTCAAAACCTTACGAAATAAAAGATTGGATTTTCCCTGACTAGTGCAAGATATTATATATTTTTTTTCCTTATTTTACAATCCACAAAATTTAAATAGAAAAAAACACTCCTGATCCTTAAGCTAAAGTGAAATTACTGGTCTGATATCCTTAAAATGCTTGATGGCGGGTAATGATGTCTGGTAATTATGCTTGGCCGGTGGCTTCGTATCGTTGATGGTGTCTGGTGTAATGTATTGCGGTGCTTGGGGTTGTTGCCAGGACGGGCTTAACGTCGCGGTAATTCGTTTGTCGAGGACTCGCCGGTAAATTCGGAAGGACCTTCTGGTGAGATTTGCTACAGCCCTGGCCTTACAAGTACGAGAACTCCTTGTACAGACTTAAAGTTTATCGTACAGACTCGTAGTTCCTATTGTACAGGATTATAGCCCGGTTGTACAAACTCAAGTTCCGATTATACATACTTGTCGCCCGATTGTACAGACTTGTAAGTCCGATTGTACAGGCTTATAGCCCGGTTATACAGTCTCAAGGTAAGATTCTACAGGCTTATAGCCTAATTGTACAGACTGGTAGGTCCGATTGTACAGACTTATTGTCCGATTGTACATACTCAAGGTCTGATTGTACAGGCTTATAGCCCGATTGTACAGACTTATTGTCCGATTGTACAGGCTTATACCCCGGGTGTACAGACTCAAGTTCCGATTGCACAGACTCGCAGGTTCGATTGTACAGACTCAAGGTCCGATTGTACAGACTCAAGGTCCGATTGTATGGGCTTATAGTCCGATTGTACAGACTTATTGTCCGATTGTTCAGACTCAAAGTCCGATTGTACATACTCAAGGTCCGATTGTACAGGCTTATAGCCCGATTGTACAGACTTATTGTCCGATTGTACAGGCTTATAGCCCGGTTGTACAGACTCAAGTTCCGATTGTAGAGACTCGTTGGTTCGATTGTACAGACTCAAGGTCCGATTGTACAGACTCAAGTTCCGATTGTATGGGCTTATAGTCCGATTGTACAGACTTATTGTCCTATTGTATAGATTTATTGACAGATTGTACATACTCAAGGTCCGATTGTACAAGCTTATAGCCCGATTTTACAGACTTATTGTTCGATTGTACAGGCTTATAGCCCGGTTGTACAGACTCAAGTTCCGATTGTATGGGCTTATAGTCCGATTGTACAGACTTATTGTCCGATTGTGCAAACTCAAAGTCCGATTGTACAGGCCTTTAGCCCAATTGTTCAGACACTAGATCCCATTGTACAGGCCTTTGGCCCGATTGTACAGACTTACTGTCCGATTGTACAGACTCAAGGTCCGTTTGTACAGGCTCGAAACCCGGTTATACAGACTATGTGTCCGTTTAAGAAAGGAACTCTGATTGCACAGGCTTATAGCCCGGTTGTACAGACTTTTGTTGTTCATTTAACAAAGATACTTGTCTTCGAACAATCCTAAAGGAGCAAGGAGATCAGTAAATTCCATGACTTGGCAATAAACTTCGTCTTGGAGGAGTTACCGACGATCCTTGTGGAAAAACGTCGTCTGCTTATATTATGGGTGACATGAACCAAATGTGAATTATGAAGTAGTTGTTTGCACTGAACGCCGCAATTTATAAGAATCTTTGTGCTGCTGACCGATGATGCTGTTGTGTGGTGGTATTGTATGTGTCGCGACAGCCTTTGCGTTGCTGACCAATGATGCTGTTGTGCGTTGTGTGGTGGCAACCGGCTGACATGGTGTAGGTTTGACAAGCTTTTACTAGACTTTTACTGCAAAATCGAGGGGCCGTTGACGAAAGAATCGCAAATGACTGGGACAGAAATCGAATCCTTGATCTTTGGCATGATAGTCGCGTGTTCTAACCATCATGCCACGGTCGTACTCTAGTTGAAACTGTCACTGATACTTAGTTAAAGTAAATGCCACTTTATAGCTTTCCAACAAACTCTGCTTTTCTTACATATTTACATCCAGATATCTTCTACTAAACAATTTTTTGACAATATTTTTTCCGGCAACGCCTCGTTTAATGTCTTAATTCGTTACACCTCCTCTTGAGCATGAAATAGGTAACACTTCAATGGCCGATTATGAGTACATATACATACATACATACATATATGATACTTATTTGTAGCTTCATTAGACGCTTTCGTCATTAGAAACAATTCACACCCTTCTTATTATCATCTTAAATTCTTCAGACTGACAAACATCTGGCGCCTTATCATGTCATCCACTTTACCTTATTCATGTCCTTCTGGGAAAAAACCAAACTGGAATCCACATCAAACAACAAAGAAGAGGGTCCACATACTAATACTTTCAGATCTTAAATGTAAACAAACATTCTTAACATAATACTGTTGTCACAAGGACACGTGCTTGTCTCAGCTCTCCATTTAGGGCATCACTTCGCACTCTAAGGGAGAAATCCCTAATATTTCTTTTCTTTCTCTCTCTTCTTTATATAGTACACATTTCACTTAGGTAGTATTTTTAAAATATCCAGAAGGTGGCATCATTCATCATGCATGTGTTTGCAACGTGCAACAATGACACTTTAATGTTCCCTCAAAAGCAATACCTTGGACAAGATGACTTATTTCTTGTGCACCCTTACGAAGGATACGCTAAAGAATGGCTAACAATAACAGAGACAAACGTATTTTTAATAAAATACGCTGAATAACCAAATTGTAATTATGCTTTATCACTGTCAACATCTGTAAGAATGACTGAAGAACAGAGATGAGTGAGTAAATGTGTATGGAGGGGGGAGGGGAATGTTTTTATAATGATTTTTTATAATCTTATTGCCGTTGGTTGTGAAATCTTTTGTGCTGCCGTACATGAGTTCTGTGAAAGGTAAAAGAAAGGCACATAAAAATATGCCATTCAACATGAGGGTGGGTGAGGGTGCCAGCCAGTTCTTCTCTTCCGAATATTTCTGAGTGATAGTTGTTTTTTATTCAATGCTTTTCAAATGGACACATGAGACACTTTTGAAAAATTGGTGCATGTACGAAATTGTTTCGTTTGATTTTTTAATAAAATGCAAATGGCATTAGTCGGTAAAAGTGACTTACACATACCTCCACCCTGAGTATTTTTCCAATTGCAAAAAGATGTGTTTCATACGGCATTGTCCAAAATTATTAACAAAAATAGAACATTTTATGGGAAAGTTTTGGGCAAAAAATTTCAAGTAATAATATTTTAAAGAGTCACACAATTAAAGTTTTAATGCTGCTGCAGTGTTCGCCAGTGTTCTCACTCACATACACTTGTATATTCATAGCGTAATTAGTGAAATGGCATATTATATTGACATTTGAAATGTGGTTTGTCAAAATATTGAAATACAAAATGACATGCCAAATTCTAAACAAATCATGTCCATACGTACACATCCGCTGTTTCCTGCTGTCAGACATTTATCAGACGCCTACCACATCTGCAAATGTCGTTGTGTTTTTGTTTTTCAACACAAGACCCGGAAATAATTACAAATTTTAAAATACCGCAAAACAGCAAACAAACCGTCTGTCATATTAAAAATCGTGAAAACGAAACTGTCATTTCCCGTTTCCAGTGACAAATATCCTCTTGATTGTTGATGTGACCTAACATGGCAACTGTTTACTCTACTTTGTTGCTTTGTACTTGCGTATCCTTTGGCAAATGTTTACAATCACAAAAACCATAAATACCGTTTTTTTTTTGCTAAAGGATTAAATATCAAAATTAATCGAACGATAAAGATCCAATCGCCTGCACCCTTCCATTTGCGCTACTGTGTCCTGCCGACCAATGCGTTATAAGGCTGTCATATGATGAGTTTTAATCTGGTGAACCGAATATAATAACCATAAATAACCGAATGCATAAAATACAGTAGAGTTGAGGTAGAGTAGTAGTTGTTAAGTAAACACTTGTTATGCGGCATTGTATATTTATAAGCGACAGATGAGTGTATGTTGGTTGCATCAACCCCCTTTTATACAAAAATACTTCGAAAAAAGGACAAGCCACAAATTTAAAATGCTTGCTGCTGCATCAGGGATCATCAGCGACACAGCAATTGAATCGGTTTGTATAAAACCTTTTATGGATGCGGTGTTATACTTATTTCTTTAATACCATAATTACAAATATTGTTTAATCCTTTTTGTTGGACATAACCGCTTTAATGATTTTTTTCAGTTTCAGAAAATTGGAAATTCATAACGAATATAAAGTTTGTTCGACAGGAATATGAGGGTGCTGCATTTGCATGTGGGAAAGTGCACGTGTTTCGGTTCTCAAATTTTAATTGGTATTGCAGTGGTGCTCGACGTGTAACATTAAAGTGCCGGTGGGTCTAATCAAATCACTGTGATATTTATTGTTATTAAGCGAGGTATTTATTAGTTACAGAGACGGAGATGAAACAGTGAAATAATTTGAAATATTGAGTGACACATGGGATTAATGTTAAGAAGTGGAATACAGTTTATATCTAGAAGTTTATATAATAATCGACGACGTTTTTAATGTTCCTAAGGTCACTGTTGCTGTTAACATTCGAAAAAAAAACAGTGTCGATGCATTTTCTACTACAGTAAGTAGGTAAAAGAATTGATTGTTTATTAATTGGCTGACACAAAAATAATCAATCCTTTCCTCCCGTTATAAAAGCGAGTGTTTAAATAGGCCACGCCTACGTATAAAAAAACATAATTTCCCTTTATACCCCATGAATGAGGTTCTATTTTAGATTCACAACATCGACGTTTATCGACAAATGCGAACGTCACTGTTTGAGAAGCTTCTACTAGACATGCCGATTGGCTCGACACTTATACTGCGACAACATCGAGGGGGCCGGCAATGAAAGAAAAATATAGATGACCACTTTGCCACGGCTTCATATCAAACCTATTTTTAGACTGACCAGCAAATAGTTGTTAAATTCATTCACACCTAATTTATAATCGCCCAGGTTTGCGTCACTGCACAGTGGTCGTCCCCATTGTCCAAAAATAAAAAAATTAAGTCAAAATTCTGGTTAATACTGTAGCAAAACTATCTCACAATAGATTTTGCTCTTTCAAATTACTTTTGTTTTAGCTTTATTCCACCGGTCCTCCTTAAGAATAGCTGTCAAAGGCAGACTATGGAAATCATTTTGTTTCGCAGCGTGAGTAACTTCCAAGTAAAGATCCAAAATAAAACGTATAAACCTCTTTAAAAAAGATTGCTTAATCAATGGAAGAATTAAATATTGTAAAGAAAGGTATTAACTATTATTTAAAAGAATTAAAAATTTCTCAGCATTCTGTGTCTGTTTATTATATGCGCCTATTTTAGTACCAACTCGTGTGTAGACTTAAATTTCACTTAGAGTTTTAGTTGCAAATCGATCGAACCTAACAAACAAATTTTTGGTAAAATGTTTACCAATATTTACAGATTATATGATGTAAATTTCAGCTGCGGAAATTTGCGGATTGTTGAGTTATCTTCAATAGAACAAAGCGGCCTTACCGTTTTCAGTGTCATTTTTTTGATTGTGTACTCTAAAAGAGGTCCTTGAATCCTTTGTCCGACATTGACCAAACTTTAGATTTAGTCATAGATTGATGAAATCAATGGATATACCGACTTTGGCATGCCTACTATGATATTTAAATTTTCAGGATCTAAGAGAGATCCTTGAATCCTTTGTCCGACATTGACGAAATTTTAGATTTAGTCATAGATTGATGGAATCAATAGATATGCCAATTTTTGTATGCATACTATGAAATTTATATTTTCAGGATCTAAGAGAGTTCCTTGAATCCTTTCACAGATTTTAACTATATTTTAGAAATTGGTGTCATTATTTTTGGCCGCTCTTTGTATGAAACAGGAACCACGTGCACTGGGCCAATATGGGTGCGGCATTCCCCCTGAATCGATACCACTAATTTTTCCTTACAATATGCATATGATCTGAATTGAATCTGAATCAAATTTCAAAAAATATGGCGTAATAGTCCTTCACATATTGCTATTTCAAAAATTGAGGCCTATGGCCTCACGTCCACTTGTTATATCAGAAATTTATTAAGCCTATTGTTCCTGGTGGCTAATGCCACGGACCGATCGTGGTATGGTTGTTAAAACACATGGCTAACGTCTGGGAGACCATGGTTCGATACCTCTCTCAGTCATCTATATTTCACTAATCGGCGCCCCCTATATGTTATCGTCAAAAACTTCGCAGTAAAGTCTAGTAAAAGCTTCTCAACATAACCTGTTTGATGACAGTTACATCTTCACCGATCTCAAAGCAGATACTATTAGACAATTGACAATTGGTGTGTGTTTTATATAGATATGTAACATACATATATGGACAATAGGGTATCCCTAATGATCCTTCGTATATTCTCAGTTGAAAAAACAACAATTCCTCCTCGACAAGGCATCCAACGCATAAGCTTCTTGCACACCGTGAAGTTAACATCCTTCTTATTTAATGCTCACTGGACGGGAACAGAACCCAACAACGGAATTTGGTAGGCCTAACAAAAAAACAGACCTTCAGTAGGTCTTCGGTTTTCTGCACCTACCAGAAGACCTACTTTAGTGAGTAATGCCAAAAGCCAAATATCTTCCTTTCAAAAATACGTTTTTACCAATCTTTACTTATTTCTTACAGGAACAATCGAGAATGTCTTCTAATCACAGCGAAATAGCATGTGTTACAATTAGAGTGTTCAAATACCTCCTTTTTTCAAAAACCCGGTTTCCGAGTTATTAGAAAAGTTGATTTTTTAGAAAACTCGGATTTCGAATACAGTATTTGAAAGAAAACCGGTTTAACCGGGTTTTTTCGGTTTTTTTTTGCTAAAAAGTTAAAAATAAAAAAGATAATTTAGTTTAAAAAAATGCATTTATTTACAAAAAAAATAAGAAATGGATTTTTTTTATTTTGTGTTTTTACTTTTTCGGGACCGGCCGTGGCATAGTGGTTAGAACACGCGACTACCATGCGGGAGATCGCAGGTTCAAACCTGGCTCCAGTCATCTTAAAAGAAAAAAAAATAAAATTTTCTTTCATTGTCGGCTCCCCTCGAATGTTGTTGACAGCAACTTCGCAGTATTAAGCGTCGATTCAATCGTCGTGTCTAGTAAGAGCCTCTCAAACAGAGACGTTCGCATTCGTCGATAAACAATTAGGTGCCGTTAGTTGTGAATCTAAAAAAAGAAAGCGTGTTAACTCACAACAACGCGAGAAGCTATCCCATACCTCATTCATGGGGTGCAAAGGGAAATTAAGTAAGTTTAAGTTTTTACTTTTTAATAAATTTTTGGAATCTCTCATTTAATTTTTTAAAGTAGTATATTTGGAAAGGAATAAATTTTTGGAATATTTTTAATTTTTTTTAATTTTAATTTTCCGAAGCTAGGATATAAATTAAGCTTTTCAACGTTTATTCTTCTTTCCTTAAATCTTGCTATAATTTTGTCTCGCAGCTGTTACAGTATAAAGGCATATACTCCTTCAGCGTCGATTCTTTGTTTCTCGCTCGACTTGTTAAATGAATTAACATGCTTCCACAATTTTGCGATAATTTAAGACACTTTTTTAATGAGCTCGTATAATTTTTTAACTTCCACTATTTCACCGCATTCATCATCGTCACTATCAACTTCGTCGAGATCCACTTCGACTTGCTGATCTACTTAAACAACGTGTAAATTAATTTTAAATTTAATTTTAAAATTTTACAAAGCTTCTAAAAGCATTGTCGTTTATGAAACGTAAAAAGTTTTTTCTAAATTAATTTAAAATTGAATTTTAAAATTTTACAAAGCTTCTTAAAAAATTCTCGTTTACAAAATGTAAAAAGTTTTTTCTAAATTAATTTCAAATTCAGTTTTAAAATTTTTACTTTTTCAATAACTCCTTTTAGGCTGTAACAAAGTAATTTTAAAAAAACCGAGTACCCGAAGGAAAAAATTCGGTTAAACCGGTTATTCGAAAATTACACTTTTGCAAAAAATCGGCATACGGTTTTAAATAAAAAAATCGGTTTACGGTTTTTCGGTTTCGGTTTTGAACACTAGTTATAATTTCTCATTAGCAACTTTTATGAGTTAAGATAAGAGGAAACTGAGTAGATCTTCAACTATTTGCCACAGAGCAACTGCAACACCGTCTGATCCCCTGCCTTAAAGGGAGATCTAGTAGATTTATGTGGCCTAATAAATGTATTAATCTGAGAGCCCTTCTAAATATCTCTTTAAAGCAACGAGAGGGAAAACCTAGCTCACCAATCTCACACAATGTAATCTAGAAACGAAGATGGTATGGGATGTTAGTCATAGCCATGAATATTTACGATGCACAATACCTTTATTAATTTCGTGCAAGTGTATCTCTATGCATTCCTTTCGAACTAGAATTTAACTACTTAGGGGTAAAAATATACATTATTTAATCGCCGATGTCAGCTATATTTAGTAGCAATCAGAGATAATTCTCTCGCTTATATTTCTCCTTAAATGACATTGTAAGCGAGCGATCTAAGTACTTAGAACGTCACGCGTGTTTAATATAAAAAACATCGTTCACTCATAATTACTCCGATTAGCACCTACTGACATCGTCACTTACTTTGTAATCAAGCGTGTTGTTAAGCTCGCCAAAAAAAACTCCGCTTATAAAGTAATTGCATCTGATATGGCACTTACTGTCATCATCGCTTACTTTGTAAGCGAGAGCTCACCGATTAAATAGCCTATGATACTCCTATGCTAAATTTAAGCAGGAATATTAGCGAGGTAATAGTCACTGATAGCTACTAAATATAGCTGACATCAGCAATTAAGTAATGGGTATTTTTACCGCTGGGCTACGAGTTCTCTCTGGGCTCAAAAATCTTCTGGGTCAGCAAAGGGCCTTAGAGATTTTTTCCCTTTCATTCTCCCTACTTCCACAACTTTACCCTAAGTAAATAGAAAATTTCTGTTTTTCTCGCACACTTTTCTCCTCAAAATGTAAAAGTTCCTATGGACCTATAAAAAGTAGTTTTTAAGAACGAATTTGTTCCTCTGTTTAACTCCCCTTTATGATACAATCCTGAATTGCTTGAATCTCATTTTTTATTGGGGTAGACAAACAAAATATCAAGAATGAATTACAAACTAAGGTTGATTATGTTGTCCGGCAATAGTTCAATAATACCTAAAATATCTCTTCCCATTGACAGAAAAACTTCCAAAAACTTCTTCCAATAAATCGTAACCATATTTAGAATATTTTTCTTGTGCCATATTCATTACCATAACATGTAATGGAAATTGATGCTGTTCATCATCTTAAATGTTCTGCACAGTTTTTTTACTCAATTTCCTAAAAAAAAAAACACACATGTTGCCACACTTTGTGGCAGCTTTATAGCATTATACATGCAGTGCGGCATTAAAGAGACGGCATAAATGTCTTGCGTACGCATGAAGCCACATGCGGCAGTCAGTTCCTACTAGTGCAGCTGATGACGCAGCATCGATGATGGTCGTGCCAATGATGGTGTGACGTGAATGCTTCTGTGTTAATGCGCCACATAGCCTGGGTTGTTTTGATTTAGAATTATTGCATTCTTGTTTTGCTGTAAGTCTCTGTTGTGGCTAGACACATTTTTCATAATATTCAAAACATTTTGTTTTTGAATTTCCTTTCGCTTTTTTCGTGTTGTTGTTTCAATTTGCCTTTAGTGTTTTGTATAGGAAAATTCTGTTCTCTTATTTCTAGCCATAAATACAATTTATTTATATCATCAAATTCACTTAACATCTGAATTGTATTTATATTCGATTATTATTTTGTTTGTGTTGTTTGTGTTGTACTTATGGAGATTTCTTGACGGTTACTGATGCCTTGTGTGATATGTCTGCATATGATAATTAGACTGAGACTGCACTGCCATGAGGAGGGAGGATGCGTTTTGAAAGTAAGAATTTGATTTGTGGTTGTCATATTCCTGGGAGAGGCGTCTTGAGTTTAATATCACTGGCGTCACTGCCACTATACATCATGTGGTTGTTTCACATATCATCAAGGGGGTGTCAAAACGTACCACAATTGAATTGATTGAGTTGGCCATAATAATATTAAATGTTTATTAAATTAAATATTTACATCAAATTAAAAGCATTGCAGAAACTTGATCGCTTTAATACCTAATTTTATTTAACACATTTTGAATGATTTTTGTTAGCCGCATACATTTAACAAATTCTTTAATTCTTTAATTAAAGTAAAATTGTGAAATTTGATTTAGCACTCAGATAGTATTTACTATATGACTTAAATCAATAACATATCTCATTTCATTTTACCACATTTCTTATAGTGCATTTAAATTGAAATCTTGAATTTACTTTGACTTTGTGGTCGTTCTGTTGTAATATATAAGTTATTTGCCATTTAGTTTGTAGATAAAAACACAATTAAAATTTAATTACCTTTTTTGCCATAATCTTAAGACTAAATTCATATAATCACATCATTTATCACCGTAGAACACTTTTGGAAAACTAATTCATTTCATTAGGATTTAAATAAATCTGTGCAGACAAAAAAAGAGTTGAGTACAAAGGGGTCATATGTGTGTGGTGGGGTGACAGAAGTTTGTGTTTGTGTTTGAAAGTTGTTGGTTCGAAATAAAAACTTATCAAACTGGTATTTAAATAACACAGTACAACATTTTTCAGCTCTTTGATTTGGGACTCAATTCTGAGAACTGTACGTGAAAGTAACCCCAATAAGAAGAAGTTCTGCATCATTCGTCTTGTTAAGTTACATGCCATAATAATTAAATTGCGATTTGTAGTTAGTTAGTATCGTATAGGGGATTGAATGAAGGAAATCATGAAAAAGGCATGAGAACCATGGCAAAGTAATTTTCATCGCTGAATTTTTATTTTCCTGTCATTTTAATTCAAAATTGTTCCGTTATCTGCGACACTAATCTATCACTCCAAATTCGCATTGCTCATACGTTTCATTTGCTATAATTTAATATTCCATACAACCTTATTGATAATAGGCTTGAACAGCAAATTAATGTTTTTGTGTGAGCTCTAAATAATTAACACTTGTCAAATAATAAGTAATATTTAAATTCTCAAGTGTTAAAATGACATCACTTAAATCAACCAAACGTCAGACGGACAATGCAATTATCAGAGTGAATAAAATTCAATAAATTTTAAATGTTCACACAAAAACCACACAATTACAAATATAAATGTATTATATTACACAACGTGTAGTATAATGTAAGTAAATAGACGTAACATTTTCACAATAATTATAAAATATGAAAAATAGAAAATCAAATTTGAAACTTTAGATCAAACGATGGTATTTAATTAATGTACAACAACTTGAAATATTTCATCCATCAACTAATGCATTTGGATTAATTTCATTTAATGACTGTGCTTATTAAACAATAAAATTAATTGTTTATTTAAGGTATAAATTTCATGTTACAATAAAGTTAATCGCTTATTTCATTTGCCTATGGCCTACTAAGTCAACTTGGCATAGTATTTTATGGCATGGGAAAATATTTGCTATCTGCATAAGTTTCTAATGCTAATTTTGCATATGCATGCATGCATGTATTCAATGTATGTGGTATTCGTAGGATTAACATAAACATAGGCAACTCCAGGCGAATTTTCTCACTTTGCCTTGAGAGATGTAAAAAGAAAACCTAGTACAAGCGACAACAAGCCCACACAAAAACATAAAAGCAAACATCTAATGTTGTATGCGCTACATCATGCAAATTTTCTTTTGCATATGCTACTTTAGAGGAGGAAAGGCGAAAAATTCCCTACGATAGTGTGAATATTAGGGGTACGCCCTAGAATGTGGCCACATTATATTTGTTTTGATACAATTTAAAACAAAAGTTTCCCATGAACGAGATAAGAGAGAGCTTTTCATTTGTATAAGTTACATGCTTCTGTTTGTAGATTCACGCAACGCGATGTATAGTTTAACGACAATTCCGAATGTCATATGTCGAGATTACTGTGACAGGGTTCGAACCCAGATCATCCGTATGATAGTCGCGCGTTCTAACCATCATGCCAAGGTCGGTCTCTCAAGGTAATTTTTTATATATGGTACAATTTAAAGTTCACTTTTCGATTGGAAGTGATATCTTGCAGATAATAAGGTTCGAAGGAGCTGTGTTGAATGACGTTGCTGAAGTTTAGTTGATCGAAATATGAAACACGGAGGGATAAAACCAGCCGAATGTGGAACTTTCCAGCGGTAAAAATAATGTATAAAATATCGTCCACTGATTATAACTCCGATTTAAATGTCACCTACTGACATCGTCACTTACTTCGTAATCAAGCGTGTTATCAAGCTCGCATAAAACTTCGCTTATAATGTAATTGCACCCGAAATGGCACTTACTAACATCTTCCCTTACTTTGTAAGCAAAAGCGCACCGATTAAACGGCCTAAGACACTCCTGTGTAAATGTAAAGTGGAACATATGAGAGAGAGTCATCACCGATTGCTACTAAATATAGCTGACATCAGCGATTACGTAATGGATATTTTTACCGCTGGGTTGTTCAATGCTTACTTACCCCGCGGTAAATGGAACGAAGTACCTATTTAGTAATCCATGACAAACGTCACGCTTTTGCAATATAAAAAATATCGTCCACTCATTACAACTCCGATTACAATGCTATTGAAATTGCACCTACTGACATCGTCACTTACTTCGTAATTAAGCGTGTTATCAAGCACGCATAAAACTCCGCTTATAATGTAATTGCAACCGAAATGGGATATACTGACATCTACCCTTACTTTTAAACGCTGGGTACTTTATTAATTATTATATGTGTTTCATCTTCAATTCGTCACAATAATATCTGCAATTTGCTCAGTAACTTGTTCTTTCGAGCTGAAGCATTTGCATCCTTTACAACGGAGTTTTGGTTGCCCACTTCGTGTTCAACAAGACCTAGCCAATCCAACCTCTGTACCATAATGGGTCTGACCACGTCAATGTCTGTACACTGCTCACGCAGCCTACCAAACGAGTTGATACTTTGTTTGGTGGAACTAATAACCATTAGACCCATTTTATCTGATTCCTTCTATATTCCTGAGAAGGCTGCAGTCACATGCCGCAGTTTTCGGCCGCAATTAGCATATTACTTTTGTTGAATTTCGTGCCACCCGTGTTTATTTCAGCGGTCATCATTATCATCTTTATTAAAATGTTGAAGAGGTTACACGATAGAATTTTGCCTTGTCGGGCTCATCTGATAAAGAATGACTTTGTGAGATCCTTGCAAATCTTCATTCAGTCAGGCTGATCCCGCGATAGTTGGGGCATACGCTTGGATCACCTATTTTCTGCACAGGCCATAATACGCTTAGATTCCATACTTTGGGCATGCACTCTTTAAGCCAAACCATGCGTAGGAGCTGGTGCGCATGCTCGCTATCAGCTTATCGCCAACGGAGTTGAAGAGCTCTGCCGGAAGTCTGTCGACACCGGATGCTTTATTATATTTCAGATGCGATATTTTTCTTATTACCTCGTTTTGATATGGTGGTGAACAATCTAAGCCGTCGTCGACAAATGGAGTTACACTTTCATTTGCGCTGCCTTCCGTAATCGGCAATTTGCAGAAGGGTTCTGTCCATATATGCAGCACACTCTGCGTTTTTGTAAGCAGATGTACATCCGTGTTCTTTTAGGAGGGGAGAATAGTATTGTAACTTTTGCTTTTACTTTCTGCTAAATTTTTGGGCTTTACCTCTATCCCTGTACCTCTTTATATTCCTGCTCTACCAATTCTTCATCTGATTATTTTCTTCTCCACCATGTTGCCTTAATTAGGCGGCCGGACGTGGCATGCTGGTTAGACCACGCAATTATCATGCGGGAGATTCCTGGTTCGACTCCTGTCTCCATTCATCTACATTTTCTTTCATCGGCGGCCCCATCGATGTTTTCGACAGCCACTTCGCAGTATGATGTGGAGTCTGTCGGCATGTCTAGTAAAAGCTTCTTAAACAGTGACGTTCGAACTCGTCTAGAAACATTAAGGTGCCGTTTGTTTTGAATCTAAAAAAAAGAATCGCGTAAGTTCATAATAACACAAAGAAGCTATCCCATACCTCATTCATGGAGTGTACAGGGATTTTTTTTTTGTTAAGTTGCATATACTATCTTATTGTCTCCTTGTGGTATTCCCTAACATCCCGCGTTACAGTTGCCTGTAGTGTTGCTCTGTAAACAGTATCCTATTCTTCAAACGCTATTCGAAATTCTTCATCGTACCAGGATTCGTCAGAGTGTAACTGTGTATCGGAAACGTCTGATGTAGACGCGTTGTGTCGTAGTAGTTGGGATAGCTGATTAGAGTAGGCAGTGGCTATCCCTGGGGTTTGCTACTTTGCGATATCCTCATTTCTTTGTGATTGGTTACATGTGTTTTTTGCTCTGTTGAGACTTGTGCGCACCTTAGCTGCAACCAGGACATGAGCGGAAGCAATCTTACCACCGCAAATCACGCATATTTCGTAGACTCTAGATGCATGCCATGTTTATATTACACTGTGATCCAAACAATGGATCAATATGTTGTGGTCCTATTCTAATATAATATTTCTGACGAAGAATCTATAATATTAGTAGGCTTCAGTCAACGCCTTGTCCCCAATTTCTACACAATATTCGTCCTGTATAATTGGCATCCCTCTAATAGTACCACAACATCTTCTACATTTCGCATACGAAACATCATTGCCATGGGTAAACAGAACTCCCAGAAAAACTCTCTGTGATGTATTTACATACAGTGTTGATGTCTGCTTGTCACTACAAATGTCACACACATCCACATGCCTAGTCAGACCGTAAGACAGCAACACGAATGCAAACAGACATGAATGTAATTCTAGCTGAATGTGCAAATGGGAAAGTTGAAAAAAATACAGACTTTGTCATAGGTCCTCCATGTGTGCGTGCGAATTATCTTCTGCCAAAAGATTTGTAGCACCTTCAAATCTCAGAAGAGCTTAAAAGAAGATGGTGATAGTTAAATGTTGACTCTGACAAACTGAAACTTTTTACGGTATGTAGATTGCCTAACCAGTAAATCGTTGGCATGCGTGTTAATTTTACTTGCAAATAAATGTGGTATTTAAATGCAATTATGTTATATGTGATATTTGTATTTACATTTGTTAGGAATCAAAGTCAAAGTGATTTGCCATTGTGGTTTGACGTTGGTAGATTGCTTATGTAGACAGTGATGTTATATCATCATTGAATTCTTGCATTTTTTGCGTTAACATAGAATGGAAAGTAGTGTACTTGATTCTTCATCATATAATGTTTATATAATTACACAAATGAGCAATTCAAATAAGCCTTCTCTTTTATTCAATTTAAAAGCATTTTCATTTTCTCTCATCTTAATCCTTTTATACATACTTTTTTTTAATAACTCAATATCCCTAATAGTTATACGCATGTTTCTTTTTGTATACCAACGAAAAGCTTCTTTTTATTACATTAATCCCCCATCGTATGAGACTTCTTAGAAGGTAATAATCTTAAAATATGACTTAAACAAGATGATGGTGTATCTATGCGGTTAAGACTCCCACCGCAGCAGACAAAGCGCTTCTTTACATACGGGTAATCTGTTTAAAGAAATCCTTTGCACAAAAACACTTATAATAACATTAACTTATCTCTTGTGGCTGGAGAAAATGTTTAAAAAGTATAACAATAAATTTAATGACTACATAAGACATAAACTTGTAGCAGTTCACATTGTCATTCCTTTCAAAAACAGATCATTATTTTTGCATAAATTAGGATTAAAACGCTAAGGTCCCAACTGACCGACCGACGGACCAGTGGTAGCCGGCATCAGTTGTTGTGCCTTGACTCAACTGTAAGAGCATGTTACAATTTAATGCCTCTTTTTGGTCAATTGTAATGAGTCCGTTGTCCACAGACACTCTCATCTGGATATGGACATGGACATGGTCATGGCTGTGGCAGTTAAACGATGACATTGATGTTGATGACAAACTTTTCAGGCCAGCATTTCTTTTGAAATCCATTTGTGTTTGTTTGTTTTTTTTTAAGTATTTTAGCCATATAAGGTTAAAGGTATGAGTAACTAAAGAAACACAAAGAATGTTCAAAAAGTTTTAGTTGGTTTGACTTTGACTTTTATTTTAGGACAGCCGCACATGAAATTCTTGTGGGAAATGTTTACATTATGACATGAAAGCATCATTATTTAAAAGGAGTTTTTTTTTTGTTTCTTTAGATGGAAATTTTTTGTATGTCGCAAGGACATCTTTAAAGATAGTTGAGAATTTTTGTTCCTACGTTGACTGATGACAATATATTTGACACTTTTATGTCAAAAAATTTATGTTCAACTTTTGTGCGTTGCCGACGTTGAGAATTGGGTGTTGTTATTGCATCCAGCGTTTCTAAAGAATGGTGTGAAAGGTTTTGTGTGTGTGAATTTAAAAAAAAGTACTAAAGTTAGCTTGTGGTCAACTTTTTTAGATAGTATGTTATTAATTACACTGTGGAACAAAGTGAATTTTTTTTCGAAAATAACAAGGTGCTGACAAATGTTGACTTCAAAGAACAAAAAAATATAGTATAGAACAGTGTTAAGCACCCCATAGCCTCGCGAGGCCGATAATAATCGTCGTACTCAAAGCTTAACTTAAACTTAATTTCCCTATACACCCCAGGTATGGAATAGATTCACGCGTCGTTGCGAATTAAAACGCTTTCTATTTTTATATTCCGACAAAATCACTGTTTGGGGCGGTTAGCGTACCGTCCATTTTTCTTTAAACCCGAAACCGGTGCCGCTCATGTCACTGCAAATCATTTGTAAGATAAATGGTTTCAATATAACGGCGAAATATGCCATCAGCCAAAATTAAGGTGGCCGAATAATGCCAAGAAATAGATCTATGAGTTGGTCACCACGTCCATGTGATTTGACACCTTTGGACTACTTTTTGTAAGGGTACGGCAAATCTCTGATCATTATATAAACACTATATAAGACCGCGTATGCTCGAAAAAGGGTTGCAAAATTGGAACGACAGAATGGCGCCCATAAGTGGCGGTTGCGAAATTCATATACCAGAAATTATGTATTATAATTAAATGACACTAAGTTTGTTTACAATAAATCCAACATTTGGTCATTCCATTGCATTTGCTGTGTTTCATTTGTGATATGATTTCACCACGTTTAGCTCCCTACCATTAATTTGATCCTCAGTGTTATTTAACTACATATTTAATAAATTTGCAAAATCTAACAAATAAAACCATTTGTTTACTAAACATTTCCTGCAACAAGCAATTAACTTTTTTATAATGTCTTGTGTCCTATTATAAATTTTATTGTGTTTATCTAACTGTCATTTCCTGGAGAAAACATTTCAATTTGTTGGTCAATCAGTGGTAATGACAAGTAATACCTAAAGACAAAAAAAACAACCACATAAAAACAACATCAATAACTGAACAGTAATCTCTGTAAACGATTTTGTAAAGAAAATATTTTAGAAATGACCATAAATTCTAATAAAATATTGAGGCGCCATTTAACACAATAAGCAAGACCAGAGGAAGATGAACGAACGAACAAACGAACGAATGTGTAGAATACCTTGGAAAACCATTAAGAAGAAATCTCTGGACAGCAGCTACAATACAACGCAATATGCCAGAAATTAGCTCTAAGACCACATAGAAAATGAATAACCAGCAAATGGCAAAAGAAAAGTAAATAACAGAATATTACGTGTTGAATGACCACCACAAAGTGCAATCGTTGAGCCAAGAACTAGACAGTAACCGCAAGTAGCTTTAAAAGTGACACATTAATGAGAATATATGGGAACATGCGAGACGCGTACTGAGCTTTGCCATGCAACGAACGTCGTCTGTCTGTAGTATTCCTCCCGTGGATGAGGGCAATGCAATAGGAGCCGCCGTCGCCGCCGCCGGACTAATGATGCACACAATCCAATGCAAACAGTGTTGTCGACAGCGACTACGAGTACAAACGAAGATGTTGATAATGACAATAATGGTAATATTATGACTGCATACCATGATACCAATGCCTGTTTAAAGGTTTACTTATGATGGCTTTCAACACAGACGCAGTAATGCGGTTAATCTGGCCCACCAAGAGCCGGGCTACCAAGAGCAATTGGCATCAGATGAGATGGCAAAGGAGTTTTAGTGCGTAGCACTCTCTGTCTGGGCTCTTTGCAAAATAATTGAATTTAATCGTTAAGATTTGCAAAGAAAATTGTGCAAAAGAAATTAAATATAATTAGATTGGCTTGCTAAGGAAATTTTTAATTAGGAAGCTAATATGGGAACAACAGGAAGATAATTTAAAATAAACTGCAAATAAACGGGCAAATGCGTTAACTAGCTTAGAAAACCATTTAGGTGAAACTAAGAAAATCAAGAAAGCGGTGGATAAAAAAAAAATAACGCTAGTTTAAACATTACTACAATGTAAATTGTAAAATTTTTATAAAAAGTAAGCAAAGCAAAGCACAAAATTTTTCTGAACTCGAGGTCAGACCATGCCTTTAATGTTTTTCTGGTCGCTGAAACTGAATCTGTAGTCTGTGTATCCCAATCACGCAAGTTTTGGCATATCCTCAAAAACAAATAACTTTAGTGGTCGAATTTTGACGACTTTTGAGTCTGTTCGTGACAACTTAAATATAATTATATATACCCTTTAATATACCCTCACTTAACTTAAATATCCCCTTACTCTCAGTAAAACATGAAATTTTCTAGTATATTGATATTATTACTCGATTTCCAAAGTTGGCGGAGTGGTACATTTGTATGGGAGGTGCTAAAAGAGGCGTGGCTAGACTTCCAGTTTTTTTCTCAAAAACTTTATTCTGATTTAGCTTTACTACATACATATTTTTGGTACGATAGTATCGAGTGTATTAGTACTCGATTTCTAAAGTGGGCGGAATGGTACATTTGTATGGGAGGTGCCAGGAAGGGCGTGGCTAGACTTCCAATTTGTTCTGCACAACTTTATCCTATTATAGCTTAACAAAATATGGAATTAGGGCATTTTCGCGTTAGTTGTATTAACAATAATAATCGATTTCTAAAGTGGGCGGTACCACATGGGTATGGTAGGTACCAGAAGGGTCGTGGCTATATTTTCAGTTTTTTTTCTCCGAAACTTTATTCTGTTATAGCATTACAAAATACAGAATTTATGCACGATTCCGTTGGGTGTATTGATATCATAATTCGATTTCTATAGTGGGCGCAATGGTACATTTTTATGGAAGGTACCAGAAGGAGGCTAGGCTGGCAGTTTTTTTCTCCAAAACTTTATCCTGATATAGCTTTATTAAATACAGAACTTGGACACAATCGCGTTGTAGTTTTGGGGAAAAATTAACTTGTGCAAAGTGTTCCAACACTTGATTGCGTCTTTCGAAGGATATTGTACGTACCAGCCGGGCAGCCAGACAGACAGACGGACGGACATGGCTCAAACGACTAAAAAAGTCATGAGTCGAATTTGGTTCAAAGAAACCTAGGGTCTAAAGTGACTCTTTCTATATGTTACACTTTTGGGTCGTAACAAATGATATATAAACCCCTACCAGTAGGGTGAGGGTATAAGTAGGGTAGTCGTAAAAATCTAAGTTGGATTTTTGTCGGTGGCACCCCCCAAAAATGATAAGTCTTCGGGATTTCGCGATAGCCAAAGTTTGAGCACAATTGGAGTATGTTTACTCAGTCGCTGCAGTCTTAAATTTTTTAAGATCCTGTTGCCACGTTTGAGGGACATAACTCAAGAATGACTATTCCAATTTTGCTGAAACAAATATTCAAATCCAAGTGTGAATAAAAGCTAAACGCCATAACCGATTTCCATGATCTATACCTCATTTTGCTTACAGGTTATGTGGCATTACGTTTAAATAGTAAGTCTTGACACTTTTTTCTGTTTTCTGTTTTGGAGTTTTTATTTTGTTTTAAATAGAAATAATTGAATTTCTTATGGAAACTTTTCATTAATTTTTTTTTAAATTATTTAAAACTACAAAACTTTTGATTATGCTTAGGCAAGATATGTGAACATTCAAGAAATTTTAACTCTTAAATTTCGAATGTTTGTCTCAACAAAATTGGAGTAGTCGTTCTTGAGTTATGCCCTGGTAGAGTTTTCGGTATCGTGGACTTTCACTGCAACAATGTGCTACACACCCATAGTGTAGCGGAGATGTTAAGATTGGTCTCAACTTTGTTCCAAAAATGTTCGACTCCTATATAGTCCGATTTAACTTAGCTATTCTAGGGATCGCTGACAATCGCATTGCCCAGTGCACACCACGGGTAAGGCCTTCATGGCGACACTCATGTAAAACTCTCTCGTGGAGTTACGTCCGAAGTGCTTCGTTTTGACCAAAAATATAATTTAAAACTATTGTCAACAACAATTGATGGAGTCAGAAGCAAAAGGATGCAAGTGACAAGAAAAAAAAAATTCAGATAAGTGTGCCATGGCATTTTTTAACTTCATCTCTGTCTACTGGCAAAAGATGAATCAATTTTTATTACGAGTGGTGATATGTACCGGAAAGACTATGCAAGTTATACTTGCATTTGCAAGTATACAGATTTTTAAGCTCTGAAGGTGAATATTTCGAAATGAACTTTTTGTCACGCTTTACTTCTAACCCCCTCAACTGTCAACAAGATTTAAATCTCATTTGTCTTATGACAATTTTGTCTGTAACTCTATCTTAGCAATACCGACATATACCCTTTGGCTTTCCATATATTCTACTTACAAATATAGACTCCACTGTTGTCTCATAGAAAACATGATGATGATTATGCGTGTTACATATTATCGCACTTACAAATGTTTAGGTAACATACTTTCCTTCCTTATAAAAATATTGAAGCAACATATGAATAACCCATTCTAAGCAAACATGTTGAAGCAACATTGTTGTGTCTAATACAAAGTCATTTCATTAGTAAAGTTACATGTTAACAAGTTGTTGATAAATAACTGTAACAAATACAAATTTTTTTCAATTTACACTTCAAAACACTATAGCCGATCACATTTTACTACAATCGCACACATGGTGGACAGATGCATATGTTCAAAAGAGTTTACATTGCCATTTATACTACTATGTGATTAGAAAAAAAGAAAACTTTCTCGGAATGATGCCTGCTACAAATACGTACCATTTACCATCAACTTGTAATGGCAACCACACAAATGTCAAGATTTTTCAAAATAATCTTGTTGTTTTCTTTACTAAATTAAATTTTCTTAAACAAATAAAAACTCAAGAGAATATATTCAGGTCATATTTTCTATCAAAGTAAATTATTCACAATGACACTTGAGTGAAATAAATGTTTTGCTTTTACCAAAATGAAATTACAATTCTGGTAAAGTAAAAACACATCTATGTTATAGTCATATCTATGTTATAGAGTGCTATACAAATATTACGAAAGAATTTAGATGATTACAGATAACTCCAAATTAATTGATATTGATTGTTACAAAGATTTGATCAATCATTTTAAAATGTCATTGTATTTTCCACTTAACTTTCTGTGTTGCTTAATTGATGCATGAAGCCTATCTACAAACTGCTTCATTGTCAACATATCCGATGAGCTAACAGATTATGTATTGTCATGTTAACATCAAGTCACTTTGGTTGATAAAGCTATTTTGACACCTGTAATTAGTATGCTGCTAACTTTGTGGATATATTATAAATATGATTACTTGTTTAAACCGGCGCTAGACTTGTTTTAATTAAAACATTAATTATTGTCAACATATAATAAGCCTCTTTGTGGCAATCAGTCTGTCAAACAGACTAACATGTGTGCCATTGACACAACAGCAATATCAAATCAGACAACTAAATAAAATTCAGTTAATTTTTTTTTCCATTTTTTACAAAGAAATTGGCAGTCGAAATGTCAACAAAAAAAACGCAAATCCCAACATCCGTACAGAGAATCATATTAAAGTATTTATCATTATTCTCATTCATTGATATGCATAACTGGCAAAATATTTATCCTCGTTCGAACGACAACACCAACAACAACAATAGTCTTAGCATAAAACCACCGACTCATCCCGTATCGAAACAGTTAAAGAGGAACCGCGCGAACCGCTACTAACACCACCAGCAAGCACCGTAACGGAGCTGCAGGAATACAAATAAAGAAGAAGAAGAAAAAGATGACAAGGAGGAGATGCCGCTGCTGTCGCCTTAAACAAATAATCCAATTTAAAATAATCATGCATGGCGTCTGCCTGACATATAGCAACAGAGGCAACAGCATACCACCATATAATAATACCTTCATCTCATACTTACGCTAATAAAACCGATATGGGCGATTTGGGTCGGTTTAAAAGTGGCAAGAAATGCCTAAGCATTTAGTGGAATTGTGATTTTTAATGTGGTAATGTTTCTTATACTCGAAGTTGTAGGCAGCAACATTCGAGTAGTCGAGTAAATTGGATTTTGCCTTATGTAAAGTTAAAAGATTATCAATATGCTGACACTCGGACTCGTGGATAAACTGTAGGTCTTGTTGTGTCAATCTTAAAATAGAAGCGTGTTGACCCACTCAAATGCGAAAAGCTATTCCACATCTTATTCATTGGGGGTTTGTCTTAGGGCAAACATAGACATATCGGATAGGTAGCATGGTTACTGCAAGGGTAGAGACAGCCCTACTTGACTTGGTCTGAGTCAATAAATGTTCACTCGCCGTCAAAGTGCATTGGTAGCCTTTCTAGATATAGAAGAGGCGTGTAATAACGTAACTTCCGATATGGAGTATACCCAAATAAATCCGGAACCCCGTCGGTAAACCTAACTCCTTGAGGGACACTGTAATTACTTTCCGTTGGCGAAGTATTGGGCAAGAAGCTGAATTTGAAACTTAATATTAAAGACCGGCCGTGGCATAGTGGAACACGTGACTACCATGCGGGAGATCGCAGGTTCAAACCTGGCTCCAGTCATCTTAAAAGAAAAACCATAAATAAAATTGTCTTTCATTGTCGGCTCCCCTCTAATGTTGTTGACAGCAACTTCGCAGTATTAAGCGTCGATTCAATCGTCGTGTCTAGCAAGTGCTTCTCAAACAGTGACGTTCGCATTCGTCGATAAACAAGTAGGTGCCGTTAGTTGTGAACCTAAAAATAGAAAGCGTGTTAATTCACAACAACGCGAGAAGCTATCCCATACCTTATTCATGGGGTGCAAAGGGAAATTAAGTGAGTAATATTAAAGCCACGGCGAAATAGGGCCACAGTGGCACTATGTGCATCACATTGTTCAGTGGCTATATACTGCAGTACTAAGATTGTAAGTAGTAAGATCTTCAAAAGTCCACATACTGTGGGGAACTAGACTAGTATCAACAAATGGCTAGTCTATACTCTACTGGTGCGCTCAGTACCATTCCTTCTGACAGGATGAAAAAGGCCTAAGTGGCACTGTATGCATCACATTGTTCAGTGGCTGTATACTGCAAAAGTAAGACCTACAACGCTATATGGAGTCATCGTTTGATAAAGGGATATCCAAAAGTACACATACTGTGAGAAGACAAGTTTCAACAAATGACTAGTCTGTACATAACTGGTCCCGGAACACCACCCTTTTGACAGGGCGAAATAGATCCACAGTGGCTCTATATGTATCACATTGTTCAGTGAAAACACATGACGGAAATTTGAATAAGATTGGATAACTATTTCCCGTGCCGCAAAGAGTTCAAAGGTCAGGTTCTTAGTCAAATTTTAGTAAATTCTATGTTTTTACCCTCACCCTACGGGTAGGAGAGTATATATCATTTGATTCGACCATACACATAGAAAAAGTCGCTTTAGACCCTATGTTTCTTTAAACCAAATTCGATTTAAGACTTTTTATGTCATATGAGCCATGTCCGTCTGTCTGTCTGTCCCTCTGTCTGTTGGGCAGGTACACACGACAACTTTCGAAAGACGTTTCCAATTGTTTTGAAACTACACATAGGTTAATATTTGTTTTCCAAAACTATCTACGGTATTGGAAATGGGCTACAGGCCACGCCCCTTTTGGTACCTTCCATACAAATGTACCATTCCGGCCACTTTAGAAATCAAATTCTGTATTTTGTTAAGTTAGATTAGGATAACGTTTCTGAAAAATATTGAAAGTTTAGCCACGCCCCTTTTGGTACCTCCCATTTAAATTGACCATTCCGCCCTCTTTAGAAATTATGTGATAATATCAATATACCCAGCGCGATGTTTTTACTGAGAGTGATGTTTTTACTGAGAGTGAGGGTATATGTAAGTCGGTTTACCCGCTCGGGCATTACCGAAAATCCAAAATTGAATTTTGGCTGCCTCTCTAATATAATACAATTATAGTAGCTAGCGTGGTAATATAGAACTCCTGTATGTTGACTTCTTCACTGACGCCTTAAGAAAGCGTGGTGTTGCCTTCACAACGCTCCAGCAGAGACTGACCATAGCCTGACTAAAACATTGCTTCGCATACGTGTCTGTGTGATACGTGTGTCTGTTTCTTGCCTACCTCACGAGGCTGTGAGAAGCCTGACACTGTTCTGGATTCTGTCTTACTGAAATTGACATCAGCCCTGATGGCCGCAAATCTCTCAACTATATGACTTTGCATTTAAACATCCACCTTATTTGTGTGTCGAGCCTCAGAGACGTACCAGAGAACTGCAGAGCAGACTAGCTAGCAAGAGTCGGGATTACCTTACATATTCAAGCCAAACAGACATCCGTTAGCATGCCTCTAACCTCTTGCGAGCTTCTCTTGCGCTTTAGAGCATATTTAGCAGCAAACGGTAGGTGGTCGTCTGTCCGAAGTTGTATACAATCCTCGTATGGACTCGATTAGATTTGCAGCATGCTTACCCAATGATGTCGCTATCAATACCCGATATTCCCTTACTGGTGTGCGTCATGACGGAAAAATGTCTGATTAGAAGGCAAACAATGAAACTGAAAGTTGCGATTAGTGATTTCTGTATAATTTGTTGGGTTAATGAAGAGGAGGAAATCATAGAACACATTCTTTGCACTTGCCTTACCTTGGCGAACTGGCGGAGATCAACACTTACTTACTTACTTAAGTGGCCTGAAGTGTTAAAGAATTCCACACGCTTCGGTCTTCTGCGTGCGTTTTCCAGATAGTCCTACCAGATGGTGACACGTCGCCTACCACTTGGTCCTTCCGATTGCCATTGATTGCCGTTCTTATCATACGTCCTCCTTATACATCATACATTTTTTTTGCCATGCTTTTTCTTCAGGCTTATAAGCAAGCTCATCATCATTGCCTGATGGTTTTGTAGTTTTTATATTGCTGCTGCTTCTGCTGCCGTCTCTTCAAGATCATTGCGCACAATTCATATGTGAAAATCGCTCTTTCTCCTTTGAGTAGCAACAAACCATTTGCGAATAAACTTCAACTTGTGTTTATGTGCCGCTGTGGCCCGCCCGCTGCTGCAAAATGTTGCTGTGGTGTGCTCAGTATGGGTACGTGTAGGGTGTTCAAAACCGAAACCGAAAAACCGTAAACCGGCTTTTTTATTTAAAACCGTATGCCGGTTTTTGTAAAAATGTAATTTTCGAATAACCGGTTTAACCGAGTTTTTTCCTTCGGGTACTCGGTTTTTTTTTTAAATTAGTTTGAAATTGAATTTTAAAAATTTACAAAGCTTCAAAAAGCATTGTGGTTTATAAAATGTAAAAAGATTTTTCTAAATTAATTTAAAATTTTATTTTAAAGTTTTCCAATGCTTCTAAAAACATTATCGTTTATAAAACGTGAAAAGTTTTTTCTAAATTAATTTGAAATTGAATTTCAAAATTTTACAAAGCTTCTAAAAACATTCTTGTTTATAAAATGTAAAAAGTTTTTTCTAAATGAATTTGAAATTGAATTTTAAAACATTAAAAAGTTTCTAAAAACATTCTCCCTAATTATATGTATTAGGACCGGAAAATATCCTACAAGCTAATCCTGTGTAAAGTAGTCTAAAAAGGCGGAAACGATGGAATTTGCTAACGAGCTTTTTAAAAGACTTTATCCTGCGATTTCCTCAAAAACGCCAGAGTTTTTTAACAGTTCAGATTGTGAGATGGGGGAATCTCCTAATGGTAGTCTTTGCAACAATTTAAACAGGACAGTAAATAACATCCAAAATCCACCAGTGAAAACAAATTGCAATGACACAAGCCTTTATGATGATTTCAACTATTTCGATAGATTTAATAAAAGAACAGAAAAGCTCAACATCCTTCTAAACGCTCTTTTGACAATAAATCGTATTTCCACAATAAGTGAGCGCGTGTTTTCTGTATCAAGCTTTATAAAAACGAAACAGAAGAATTGACTCAAAATTAAACAAAATTTCATATTATTTCTTAAATACTATTTTAACCAGTATGAAAGTTTCAGTCGGGTAAGCCGACTTACATATACCCTTACCCTCAGTAAAACATATAATTTTCTTGTATATTGATATCATTACTCGATTTCTAAAGTGGGCGAAGTGGTTCATTTGTATGGGAGGTACTAGAAGGGGCGTGGATAGACTTAAAGTTTTTTTCTTCAAAACTTTATCCTGATTTAGCTTTAATAAATACAGAATTTGGGGCCGATCACGTTGGGTGTATTGATATTACTACTCCATCTCTAGAGTGGGCGGAATAGTACATTTGTATGGGAGGTCTCAGATGGGGCGTGGCTATACTTAAAAACTTTATCCTGATTTAGCTTTACTAAATACAGAATTTGGACACGATCACGTTGGGTGTATTGATATTACTACTCCATCTCTGAAGTGGGCGGAATAGTGCATTTGTATGGGAGGTTCCAGCAGGTACGTGGCTAGGCTTCCAAATTGGTTCTCAAAATTTTTATTCTGTTTGAGCAATACTAAAAACAGAATTTGGCCACGATCGCGTTGGATCTATTAATAATATTAATCGATTTCTAAAGTGGGTGGTACCTGATGGGTATAGGTGGTACCACATGGGGCGTAGCTAGACTTCCAGTTTTTCTCCAAAACATTGTCCTGCTATAGTTTTACTAAATGTAGGAATTGGGCACGATCGGATTGGGTGTATTGATATAACATATGCATAAATAAATGCATTTTTCTAAACCAAATTAGTTTTTTTAAAAGTATTTTTAACTTTTAAGGAAAAAACCGAAAAAAACCGGTTAAACCGGTTTTCTTTAAAATGCTGTATTCGAAATCCGGTTTTTCTAAAAAATAAATTTTTCGAATAACTCGGAAACCGGGTTTCTAAAAAAATGAGGTATTTGAACACTCTAGGTACGTGTGACGTGTTGTGTTGCTCGTTGGCGCATCCTTCAGTTTGAATTGCCATAAATCAGACAACAAATTCATTTTAAATTCATACGTTGTCATATCGTTAGTTAGATGTGTTTCTTTTTATATTATTTCTTTCCTTTATTGTTGGTAGATGTTTTTTTCTTTTTAATATTTTCCGTTTTATGTGTCTTTGACGAGGGACGCCGTACGCCATACAATGATGGACTGTCCCGTCTAATCTTAGTAGAAGGAGTTGTCAGTTTTGTAACTCCTGTAACGTCATGCATCGTCACGATGTGTGATGTGTGTTTGCTGCCTGCCACAAAGTGTTTGGGGCAACAACTTGCACACAAATCATAGACGTCGTGTCAATTGTTGTCTCTGGATCATCATCGTAATGATTTAGGACATTGTGCGAAGAATTGCAAGTTGTTTTGCGTTATAAGATTAAGTGTGGGAATTTTGTGAACCACAAAAGAGTCTCATTTATTTTCTGATTTATACACTGTGAGCTGACATGGAGCAATGGAGGCGAAATCAGTGGGATCCAATTAAGTTTTTATGGAATACGTGTAACTTATTGCATCCTCGCTGTGGGCAGCACACAAAAAAAAAATACGTTGTATGGTGTGATATAATTGGACTTGTACATGTATTTAATAGATTTTATTCTTTTCTCAAATAGCTTTCACATTGTGATATACAATCAGCAAAGGTAAAGGCAAAGGCACCTGACAAATGTATTTCTTAAAAATTTCATTGTTTTCGGTGATTCATGTTGCCCAAATTCAGTTTCATTGCCTGACTCACAATTCTTAACAGGCATTTTTGAGTCATTGTCTTGGGGTGCCTTTGTCACAAATGTCGTAAACTTTATTGTTTTCTTTACTTACCTTTTTTCATATGATGACATTTGCTAAAACTTGACACATTTTACTTTGTTAAAATTTAACAAATTTCATCACAATAAAGGTCAATCACCAAGCACCCCCGTTGAATGCTTATCCATGGTGCGCTCAAAGTTGCTGTGCTACATAGCATTTCATAAAAGGCACAGCAAAAAAAAACATTTAGGACAAACTGCTGGCAGCTTCAAACCAAATATCTGATTTTTATACCAAGTGTCATTTGCAACAATGTTTTGCCTGTGGTAACGAAATGCGCAACACAATTTATAGTGGGGCATAATTGTAGTTGCTGTTATCGTTGTTGTGCTATTTAAATATAAAATGTAGCAAATGTCACACAGATACAGAAACCTTCGGCGAAGTGGCAGCACTTGAAACTTACATACATACACTGGGGCATTTCAACATTTGAAATGGATCTGCAGCAAAAAAAGTGTCATTTACTCTGAGAGTTGAATGAATGTTTAATGGGATTTGAAGTGTGATAAAGTGCAGCGGCGGCCAGGTTAACTAGGTCTAGAAGCAAACCTAGGGTTTTCTTATCTCTAAAATGCGGTTGTTCTGCCGCAACAGGTTGTAAATTGGTACCGTCGATAGGACGATAAATAACATAAAAGTAATTTTCATTAAGTTTGGTAAAACAAAAATCTCCAATCTATGCAAGCAAATTGTTCTTTCAACAAATATTCAAAGTTTTTAATTTATAAAACAACAGCCCTTCTTCCTTAATTTTGATACGTTTAAAAGATCTCCTAAATTTTTCTTGCGCAACATCACTATATGTTACTGCGTGCCTAGTTTATAACAACATCACTGACATTTCCATATGACCCTCTTGCTAGTGCACTTGCATTCAACTTGCTCAGTAACTGGAGATGTGAATTTTCAAATGTGAACTTTTTGTACGTGTGGATGTTGATTCAGCAGACCTTCAGAGTAACGAGATCGGTATGAGTTGCACTCAAATGTAGGCCCTTTTTTGTTGTAACGGTGAGATGTGACAAATTAGTTTCAGTTTCAAATTCATATTCAAATGTGTTGCTGTTGTTACACACACACACACACACACACCAAGTGTGACACATATCCGTTTGCTGCCAACTACAAGTGGACTCAAATGACATGACAATTTAAAAAATATTATGAATGATATGGTAAAAAGTGTGTGTTTCTTTAATTGTAGTGTGGATATCATAGTGTGTGAATGTGTTTAGATTTGAAGCACGTCATATATTCGAAATTTTTATTCTAGGGTGATTGTTTGGCCATGTAGAGATTTTGCTTAAGTGTGAAGATATGAAATACTTTAGAGGAATTGTGATATATGCATTTTCTGTTGCACTTACTTGTTGAAGGGCAAAAATAAGAAAAATAACATTGCATGTTGCCAAATAACGAAATACAAATTATTGTGGAGACTACCAGAGCGTTGACACAATGGAATTCTTGGCATTGTAAGAACAACAATCTACCCAGAAATATGTTGTTGTTGTTGTTGTTGTTGTTGTAACAGCTGGAGGAAGTACCTGGAGTGATAACTTCTTATACCGAATTTTCCATTTATCGGCACTCCATCGGGCATATAATCCGATTAACTCAGTAACTCAGTTTCGTTCCTTTGTAGATAACAAGGTTTGTGTCAAGGGATAGCTAGTTGTTGTTGTTGTGAGTTTTAACCTCCAAGTTTCTCCAAAGATGGCGCCAGTTGTTTTTGTTGATTTATTTTACGATGTTGATCAATCTTTTTCTTGACCCTTGCGCAATTTGGATTTTTGTAGTGGAAGCATCTAGAATGAGTCTTGTTGGCTAAAGAACTCGAAAGTACTTAAATCGAACCCAGCACCTTCAGATTGCTAATCTATGTAGCTTCACTGTCCTGCCAATATTGTCTCAATGTTACTATAATTTTCAAATGTATTATAACCAACAAGTTCAAAGAAAGGTTAAGAAACAATGCAAGGGATAGTTTGGGAGATAAGTGTAAGATCTCAATTCTCTTTCCTTCTTCCTATTTGACAAGAACAACAGATAATCAATTATCACGACGACGATACTCGCCGCTAACGGCAATGGGTCAAAATATTTTTCGAGGTATTTTTCTATCGAAGACTCCCAGAATAGGTTGATCCGCTTAGATTCGGCGCTGTACAACAAGACAAGTATGATCAGTGTCTGGTTGAGTTGGATCTTTGTTCGTCGAGAGAGAACTTTTTCATTAAATCCCTTGCTTAGCACGTAGCTGCTGTTACTGCTTTCGATTAGTGCTCTTCTCTTAACATCTTTATCATCTACTATTTTAAAGTTATAGTTGTCAACGTTCGCACAACATTCGTTAAAACAAATAATTTGCTTATCACCAAACCTACTTCTACCGACTGTTTTTCAAAGTTTGAAGTGGTAGCAGTAAAATCCCGCTGTCCTCGGCCAATGCTATCTATATCATCGGCATACGCGATAATCATTACTCAGAATTTGGCACTGTAGAGCAAGCCAGGTAGAATCAGTGTCTGTTAGCGTTGGATCTTTGTTCGTCGAAAGAAGGCTTTGCCTTTAAAGTGCTTGCTTAGCACATAGTAGCAGCGGTTTGCAACCAATGTTAGTCTCTTGATTTCTACTCTGGCATTTTTTATTATTATTAACGGACGAGCCAACGGAGACAAAATCATATACCATTTCAAAGTTATGGTTGTCAACGTTCACGCAGGGTCCCAAACGACTAGACTTTTTGTTCGGTAAAACAAATAACTCGGTTTTGTCATCAGTTACCACCACAACAACTTCCGCCGACTGCTTCTCAAAGACTGAAGTGGCCGCAGTAACATTCCGCTGTCCTCGGCTAATGATATATATATCATAGACGCACGCGATTATATAGATGGTACCATTCGTGTTTACATTATGATGTAAAAGAGATCGCATGACAGATTCTCTAAAGCCTTATTTGGGAATAATTTGGTCTGTCGAACTATTGCCCATTTTCACTGAAAACTCTGTGTCGGTCAGTGTCATCCCGCAAAGTACACCAAAGTATAACATCTTATAATTTCTGTCATAGCGGACTGTCGAATGCATATTTGCAATCGATAAGGGGTGTCGATGTACTTTTTGGGTCCTCTCCATGATTTGTTGGTCGTGGTTTTACCAGGTCTAAAGCCACACTAATAACAGTATCTCCAGGATGAGCTTTAGTCGTTCATATAATACACTACACCAGTCAACGGCGCAAAGTATCCCATGGGCGCAAGAGACACATACGCATTTGCTCACACATTGAACGAAAACAAACAAATGCATATAGTCTCGCTTGAGCATTCATCCGACGCGGTTGTGTTTTCCATATCCTAGATCTCTCTTTTCTTCCATTGACGCATTAAATGCCTGAAGAGGCGTTTCATCTCCCTCCTCTTCTTATTTTAACATTTTATCATCGCACGTGTTGCTATTGGCTGCAGTGTTGCTATGAATGCATCATCTATTTCCTCAGAAGTGACACGAAAGGTGGTCACCGCCACTGTGTGTCAGGAACATCATTACTAGGGGTTTTTTTGCAGTACTTGATTGAGCTGGTTAAAATAGACCTTTGCCAGTTCGGTAGTGTGCAGCTTTGAGATGTTTGCTTTCTTTTATATTTGGTTATGAACGTTTCTGACACTACTTAATCGCGTGAGTACCTATATATACAGCACGCATTGCACTCACGTCCATGGCTATCGATCATCATGCGATCAATTTGGTTCTTTGTATATTGTTCAGGAGATATCCAGATCGCCTTCTGGAAATGTTAGTATGGAAATCTGCCGACTCGAAGCTTGCCTGTTATAATCGGTTATCGGAGATGTTGCAGAACAGACTGAGTTTGCCGAATTCTAACGGCATCTTCCCTTCCTATTTTAACATTAAAATCCCCCAGAATAATATTGTTGTCAAGGCCAGGATAACAACCATATATTTCCCATTTAATTAGTAAATTTTCATCTTTATAGCTGTATTTAAAATATGTAAAATATATATTCCAATAGCTCCTTGCTCCTGTGCAATTACCCATTTAAAACATTTAATAATTTTAACTAGATTTAACCTCATTCATCGTCAGTCAATTGTTGCTTGCCCAAAACGTAATTAATTTAATGTCTTAAACAAGAGTACATAATTAGTTAGAGTGCAAGATGTGTCAATCGTCAGACTAGTAATTAATGAATTTTTTTGTTTTGTATACAACTTAACAAAAATTTACATAAGCAAATACAAGTACATTGCAAGCGACAGTGTCTAGAGCATATAGGACATTTGCTAAAGGATGAGTTTATACAAAATTAAATAAATTCATTTACGTGAATAAAAACCCTCTCCTTGCATGTCAAGGCCCAGACACAGAATTACAACAACAACAAAATATCTACAGCAACCACCCTCTGGAATATTAAAGAAGGAAATGTTAACATTGAACATGACAGGAAATGTAATCATACATATACAAATAGACAACATTTTGTCTGCAAATGGGCCCCCAAACTCACATGTATGTATGTACTCAATGAGACGCAGATTTAGTAGTACTTAGAGAAGACATGGCAACAAATGCTGCGGGGCCAACAACATTATTATTGTAATTATACAATTCAATGTTGTTAGCAACACTTTTACATCTCCAGCACAGCCAGGCAGCCGGGATGACTTGTCTGTGTGAGTGTGTCTGCTGCCCGTTCTCGCCGCCCAGTGTTTATGCTTGTGGCATTGTTGTCCTGTTAAGGACGAAAAACGCCCCCTCATATAACATTGAAAATGGGTTTCAGGCCATGAGGTGGCATTGTTTTCTATGCCAACTTCAAGTTTAAGGTTAGGCAGGATGACAGCAAAAGGATGTTACTGCACTTGAGGCGCTATAAAATGGCCTGATGTATGTAGTAAGCTCAGCCGTGGTGATTATATTGCCACTGCCGTTGCCACTTCTAATGATGATGATGATGATTCCACTGAATTGCAACAAACAAACAACATAATTTAAATGGTCATAATCAGTGTCTGATAAGACAGGGGAGAAGCTTATAGCAGCTACCTCAGTGGCCTGCATCAGGACCAGACTGCGCAACGAGCTTGAGAAGTAAATACAATGTTAGAATAATGGTAATTGAAAACTGGAATGTCTAATACGGATGATAACTCAACGATGTAAATCCTTAGGAAAACATGTTATTCGGCTAATGACTACAACGGACGTTCATCACAGAAAGGGGTTAAGGATTAAAGCCACATGATATTAGACCGAAGACTGACAAGGACGTCGATGTAAATGCAATTGAATATGAAGTCATTTTTGCATTCGATATAGATAGATGTGGACGTGTTTAAAGTAATTGACAAACCTTAGTAGAGCGAAGGAAAGGAAGGAAGGAAGGTAAGGATAATAACTTGCTTGGTGAAAAATTTTGTGTATTATTTAAGAGAAATTATAAACTATTCACAGAAAGTTTGTGGAAATATAAAAAAACATAAATTTTTTAACAGTGCACAAATTTTAGTCACGTAAATTGATAAAAACATAACCAACGCCATAAGGCATCTCCACTAAAACACCCAGAAAATCACTGGTTACAGACCATTTATTATTTTTTTCCCCAACGAAATCGATTTTTCTTCTAAATAATGCCAATGTCATCTATAAACAACACATATGTTTCCCACCATTAGCGTACCCACAAAATAAATTCTTCAATTTTCCTCCGAAACTTGAATAATAACTCCATTCATCTCTATCATTTCCTTTGTCTTAACGAGAAACCATACAGACATACATTTTATAAATTTTGATAAATGTTTAAAGGAAAAGACATTCGTTGAGTGTTATTAAACTAAAAATATTTATTTAAACGCTTCTTACGTGACATCTTCATTTTCGAAAAAGCATTACACACACTGCCATCGCACAGACACATGTCAAGGAGAAAAAATACCTAGGTAACATCGTGCAAGACTCACAGAACACACAGGTACTACATCCATGGCAGGCAAAACCGCAAACGTTGGAGACAACTTGAGTCAGTCGTCCGTCAGCCACCACCACCTGTTCGTAACAACATCGAATGACAGAGGAATATGCAGACATTGCATACATATGTATACGATAGACAAATAACAATGAAATAAAAATTATTATATATTATGTGAAACTTTCGTAGAAGCACTGTAATATTATTATGCTGCCACATATGGCAATAGCAGACAATGTATTTGTTGTTGCTGTAGTTAAATGACATTAAAACACGAAAAATTTACGAAACTCAATGTGTCAATTTAAGTTACTACTCTTGGTTATTCATAACCATTTAAGGCTTTGGATTAAGATATAAAAGAATCAGCGAGCGCAGAAAGGTATATTTGTAACGTAGTCTGCATGGAGCAGTGGCAGGCAAAACCGAACGCACGTACACAACAATATGATGTGCCGTGGCACAGAAAACGTTAGAGCTGTTGAATTGTACACGGTGAAAATGTTAGAGATTCTGCACACAGGGCAAAACTACAGCCAATGGCAACTCGTGGTGTAACGGAGCGTCATAATGAGAGGAAGAGGGAGATGACAAGCCACTTCAGGTGTAAAAAGCGTCTATAAATGAAAAGAGAGAGACAGGATATAGAAAATAACAGGGATTGAGGTGAAGTCCAAAAGTTCAAAAGACAACTAGAGTCAGTCGTCCGTCAGCCACCAACTTCGGGTTAATATTTACAAGAATCCGCCAGCGCAGAAAGTAATATTTATATCGTTGTCTGTATGGAACAGTGGCAGGCAAAACCGAAATCAGGCACACAACAATTTGATGTGGTGTGGCACAGAAAGGGATGCTGCATACAGGGCTTAACTGCAGCCAATAACAACGCGTGCTAATAAAATAAGATGACCCGTCTCTTCAGGCGTAAATACCGGATATGGAAGAAAAGAGCAAGCCAGGATATAGAAAATTATGAAAGTTCTACCAAAAGGTAGAAAGCAAAGTTTTTCGAACAGGGATCCTCACCTGTAAGGACAGAGACGAAAATCTGGTCACGGACTCTCAAGAGTGTGCTGCAAATGTGGAGGGAACTCTTTCGTTCTCATCTTGTTACCGAAGGCAGCAAAAGTGACAAAATCATGCCAATCATCGACAACGAAATAGATTGTCCACCACAGAGCCAAAGCGAGATCAGCACGGCAATAGCACGGCTTAAAAATAATAAAGCTGGGGGAGCCGATAGACTGCCGGCAGAGCTTTTTAAAGCCGGCGGCGATGAGCTGGCAACATGCATGCACCAGCTCAAGGAATGCATGCCCGATGATTGGAATCTAAGTGTTCTATGTCCTGTGCTTAAGGTGAAAGGCGATCCAAGTGTGTGTACAAAACTATCGTGAGATCTGTATTTTACCCATCGCATACAAGGGTCCAGTCTAGTGTGTTATGTGAAAGCCCATTACCCCACCCTATCATCAGAGTGACTTTAGACCTAGTAAATCCACGACCAACGGGATATTCACACTATGACAAAGCCTAGAGAAGACCCAAGAAATACAGATCGACACCTACCATCTGTTAATCGATTACAAAGCTGCAATCGATAGGACATAAATTGTTAGAAGATATAGCAGAATTTGGTATACCCGCAAAGCTAATACGACTTTGCGTGATGACACTGACTGACACGACGTCCTCAATGCAAATAGACAAAAATCTGACTGGACGATTTTCTACCAAGCGATCTCTTTAACATCGTAATGAAGATGATCATGTGGAAGGCTGCAGTAAACAGGAATGGTACCATCTTCAACAAAAGTCACATGTTGCTCGCGTATGCTGATGATATAGATATTATTGGAAGTGCATTGCGAGATGTTACTGCTGTAGTAGTCTGGTGTAGTGGGTCTGTAGTGGGTCTGGTGATAAATGAGGCCAAAACCAAGTTATTTGTTTTAACAAACAAAGAGTTTACTCGTCTGTGACGCTGCGTGAACGTTGAGAACTATGACTTTGAAGTGGTACTCAGAAAAAAAACACAACTGTTGTTAAGTAATTAAATATTATTGTAAGCATTCAATTTCGATTTATAACAACTTTTCCATTTGAACATGTTTGTAAATTGTCATATTGAAAAATTTTCAAACACTTTCCAAATTTAACTAAAATACACAAATTGTAACTATTACAAAACTGTTTTTTGTATTTACAATTTTGGTTATTGGCGCCTTTTTAATTAAATATTTAATTGTTTTGACGAAATGGAAAACTAATAATGTCAGCCTGGAAATCAACAGACAAGTATTGATTGCAAACCGCTAGTAATATGCGAGCAAGCGATTAATGACAAAGCCCTCTCTCGAAAATCAAAGATTCAACTGTACAAGACACTGATTTTACTTGCTTTTCCCTATAGCGCAGAATCCTGGGTAATGACACAAATGGATCAATCTATTCTGGGGGTCTTCGAGAGAAAAATACTTTGCAAAATATTTGGACTCATCATCTTTAACAACGAGTGTTGTCGTCGAATGAACCATGTGCTGTATGAGCTGTACAATGACATCAACTTAGTCAAGCGCGTTGAAATAGACCAAATACGCTGACTTGGATACGTTGTAGAAATGGATGAAAATGTTCCAGCTCGAAAGGTCTTCGTCAATAAACTTGATGGGCGCCGCAGAAAGGGGCGACCATAACTGGACCAGGAATGATAGACCAGGTGAAAGAGATGTTATCTAAACTTGGTGTGACAACTTTCTAAAAAAAAGTTAATTTCCCATTACACACCATGAATGAGGTATGGGATTTCTTCTCGAGTTGTTGTGAATTAACGCGCTTTGTATTTTAAGATTCACAACTAACGGCACCTACTTGTTTGTCGACGAATGCGAACGTCACCGTTTGCGAAGATTTTAATAGGCATGCCGATTGAGTCGATCCTTATACTGCGAAGTTGCTGTCGACAACATAGATGGGGGGCCGGCAATAAAAGAAAAATTTTTCTTGTAGATGACTGGAGCCAGGAGTTGAACCTGTGATCTCCCGGATGGTAGTCGCGTGTTCTAACCACCTGCCACTGCCAGCTTCCAACCTTTTTAACTATCTACGTAGCGCAAAAGACCGAAGAGCCTTTTTTGCATGCGGTTACTGATAGATGAATTTATGTTGCTACTGCCGATTAAAAGGAAGAAGAAGAAATATTAAGCTCACCCAGAAACTGTGCTCTCATGTTCTCCCAACAATCGTTGACTATAGTTTCTCTGTGTGTACATGTGTCTGTTTCTCTATTGAATGCGAAACAAGCGTGTGTGGTGTTGCTTTTATAACACTCAAGCAGAGACTGACTGCTTTGAATCAAACAAAACTTTCGGTAAAGTGGGAATTGTCCATCGTGTCTGTATGACAATAAACAATTATTGCTCACCTCGCGAGGCTATAAGATGCCTGACAGAAATTGAAAATGAAAATTGTAAACAGATGAAAGACAGCAAAACTGCATATGCATTAGTGATAAATCACATCTCCTAATAATAAATGGTACATATTGTCCACATTATTGAGTCACTAATATAAAAATCTTTTTTTTTTAGCATTTTTTTATATTTATAATTTTGTATTGAAATGAATCAGTACAGCGTTTTTACAATGATAACATACATAAAACATTAATTTTTCCTTTTGTAATTACACATCATAATATTTCAATATCCTCTTGATCATCTGCAGATTCTTACGAAAGGCCTTCTATTATATGTATATCAGCTATCTGTACTTTTTACATTTGCAGTTAATTACATTGCATTAACAATCCACATTTCCTTCATTAATTTAAAAAAAAAAACGCAAAACTTGAAAAGAGCAAATTATCCTTTGAATTCTAAAAATTACGCTCTTTTTGTTGTTGTATGAAATTGTTAAAAAAACAACATAGGGTGAGTGAAACAAATCAACGTGGCTAGCATAAAGAACCTGATGAAATTTAATCCCTTAAGGGATGTCCTTTCCACACCGACATCAACAAACAAATGCGGAAAAGGAATCTAAAGTTGTTGAGTTATATTAACGCATTTATCAAAACTCTGGGTTTTTTTGTTGTTCAAAGTTGCTGTTGTTGTTGGCATCATCTTTCATTAGAATTTTCTATACGAAATGGCATTGGGATTGGTTAATACCTAAAGTCTGTTTGCAATTGATAAGGCAAAAGTTAAAGTAAGCGGTTATTTTACTGCCACGTTGGCTGCTGTTGGTTGCTACACGATGAAAGGGTATATGCGGACATAAATAAACCTTTCTACGAGAAAAAAAGGATACCCCAATGGCCAAATCGTGTCGAGAGGATGAAATATAAATAAAGGACATTTGAGGCGTAAAGTGGAGGGAGGGAGAGTCCAATAAAAGGATTTGCATTAGAATAACGAAGGCAAACAAAAAAAAAAACGCCATATTCTTTGCAATATGTTGGCAAATTAACTTTCAAAACAATTCAGCGCGCAAACAAAAGAATAAGAAACAAACGGCGGTGCTTTCGCATATAGAGGAAGAAAAAAAACAGAGAAAACGAATTCAAGAAGATGAAAAAAAACAATTTAAGTACTTTATTGTGTCATTTGTATCTTTGCCCAGACACATAAACCATCTTAAACAACAAAAGATGAAGACAACAACACAATGCTGGCCATAGAAAACCTCAAGTTTTACATTATTTGCTGTTATAAATCACACAGAATAGGCTAAAGGACTACTAATAAACATATGTATGCGTGGTTTTCGTTTACTGCCGAATGTGAAAACCCATAAGACGATTTAAATCGCAACATGTCCTGCCTCTCTCCCATTTCTTTAAATTGTTAAAAAGTTGTTAACTGAAATGTTCAACATAGAGGGCCATAATGATGTTTAAACATAATAATACCCCATTATTATTGTTACAAATAGACACTCAAAAGGATATAAACATAAACTGTTGTTGATGGAAATGAAATAAACCATAAAAGTACAAAAAAAAATAATAAACACAAATATTAAATATTCTATCAAGTTTTTGAGCACATTTCAAATGCTGCTTTACTCTATTGTTTGCATTGTCAAAACTGTCACAAAGCAAATACTGTGTCTATACTTCTGACATTTACAAACCTACATTTGCGCTTTGCAACATCTTACGCAGCACCTAGCCATCGTACATAGTAACCCATCGTTGATGTTGTCAGTCACGTTTGCGTACATGTTAAACGTCTAAATGCTTGAGTCAAGCGACACATCATGTTCGTATACAACAAACGACAAACTCAAGCGATGTCACAAAGTGACGGGGTAATCGGATCAACGCAAATAAGCAGCAAGCACCCTACTGCAACTGCATGACAAGCTATTCACTACTATGTACTATGGAAGGCAAATTGTATTGCAGCAACTTTGTTTTAATGCAAACTTTAGTGCGACACTATTACTATAAGCTGCAATGTAGTGCGATTGTATTTGCAAAATATCAAATTTTTTGCGATTAATAGCAAAGTTTCCCTTTTTATGGGAATAGTTGTAGACAGGGTTTTGTCATTAAATCTCTTGATTTTCAGGCTGACATTATTATTTTTGTTTACAACGGGGACCTGGTAGAAAAAATCATCTACCACATCAAATTTATAGTTGTCAACGTTCATGCACTGTCCCAAACGAGTAGACTCTTTTTTCGTTGAAACAAATAGTTTGGTTTGGTCCAGCTTCTCAATGCTTGAAAAGGCCGCAGTAACATCTCGCAGTCCTTGGCAAATGATATCTATATTATCAGCTTACCTACGAAGGATGTAACTTTTATTAAAAATTGTAACAGTAGTGTTTACTGCCGCCTTCCGCATGATCATCTCCTTTAGGATATTAATGAGATCGCCTGACATAGTGTCGCCCTGTCTTGTAGATCTGACAGAACCAAAATTTTTCACAAATTTTACTGAAGACTTCGTGTCGGTCAGAGTCGTCTTACAAGCTTTTCTGAGATACCAGTCATAGCATCTAATAGCTTCTGCCGTATCGGACCGTAGAATGCAGCTATGTAATCGATAAACAGATGGTAGGTGTCGATCCCACCACGGACCGACCGTGGCATAGTGGTTAGAATACGCGACCACTATGCGGGAGATCCGTGGTTCAATTCCCGGCTCCAGTCATCTACAATTTCCTTTCATTGCCTGCTCAATCGATGTTGTCGACAGCAACTTCGCAGTATAAGCTTCTCAAACAGTGACGTTCGCATTCGTCGATAAACAAGTAGGTGCCGTTTGGTGTAAGTCGGTCTAAAATAGAACAACACAACAACACGAGAAGCATTCCATGCCTCATTCATGGGATGTAAAGGGAAATTAAGTTTTAAGGTGTCGATCCGTAATTCTTGGGACTTCTCCAGGCTTGTGGTAGTGTGAATATCTGGCCGGTAGTGGATTTATCAAGTGCAAAGCCACACTGATAAGCCTCGCTTAGTAGAAATCAGATTTAAGCCTATTTATTCGTATCGGTCAGTATCACCCTGTAAAGTCATATCGTATCAGCTTCGATTTTACACATGTTATAAAGTGTTGCACCCAAATTTAACTTGGAAATTATCTGCAAAAGTTTAGTTTTTTTAGGTTATGTCAAAATCCTGAAGTGATGAGGTAAAATATACTTTAGTTTCAGTGACAGCAAAGCTATAACGTAATTATTAGATCATTATCAGATCATGATTAAATTTAGGCGTTTTGAAATTACTAGAAAATTTTAAAATCATTTGTTGATTGATAAGTAAATACAAGATTGTACTACTTGTACTACTACGAATGTTTGTGCTACAGGATGTGTATTGTTTTTTTGTTGATCATACTTCTGCTGATTAATTCGTATAACATTAACATGTATCTATGTAAAACTCAACTTACACAAAATTGCAAAGAAATGTGTACAATCCATTATTGGAACCCCTTAAATGCTTACGTTCCTCAACCTAAGACTAAACTTGCACTGTTTTCTTGTGTATCTTATTAATGTAACCGCCATATGCTTAAAATTCTTCAGAATTCCTTGTTACCGCTTAATTTAACTTAACAATTAAGAAATTAACTCCAGAAGAAGAGCAAACTGCAAAGTTCTATAAATTAATTTCATTGTCTTTTTTTGTCTTCGTTTTTTTTTTGTTTGTTTTGTTGACTGTTTGTATACTCGCTTCTCTAAGAAGATACCACAATATCTATAGCTCTATCATACTTTATGGATTGTTTATAACTTTTCGTAATGACAACAAAACATTGTTGTGTGTGTCTCTGCCATTTATTGCGGCTGCTGTTTGTGCCACCGCTGGCGTTTGGCCCTCGTCAGCTACTGTTGCAACACAGGAACGAGAATTATAGCATCATTATAAACAATGACAATATCTCTTCATCAGCAGTAAAGTTGTTTGCAACTAAAATTAAAACAATATGCTACATAAAGTAAACTTTGAGTTGTCGTACTTAAATGTCAACACCACCATCGCCAGCAGCAGCAGTGGCAGTGGCGGCGGTGGCAAACATCACCACCACTTTGCAAAAGGCGGGTGTTCAGCTTATAAGTTGTTGCCACGAATTAGACTTGTTGCTCTCGTTTGTGTCTCTGTGTGTAGTGTATGGCGGCAATGCAACCTTAACCTTAACACAGGCTTAGTTTTTAGACATGCATGCCCATATCATGCATATGCACGTTTGCATAAATAATTTGTATAGTATGTGGATTCATTTATCGTCTGCACATGTATATGGGGCTGGTGCCATTGTGTCTGTGATTATTATCTTATAGTCGTCTTATACAGCCACTCATGCAGCGCACTGTCTGAGATACTTAGATATGACAGCAGCAGCTACAGTATAGGATAGTGAAGGGATTTTCAAACGAAAGTAAATGAAAACTAAAAGTTGTCGTATTTAAGTTTTACTCGTGGTGACTTTGCTAATTTATTCTAGGTGGAGTGTATTCATTTGGCAAATAAAGCACAGCAGCTAGTCTTATCTTAGGAGCTTTATAAGTGTTAGTGGAACTTTGCGTTCTATGTTGAGAGTTTTGTGCAATAGTTCTTGGAATTGTAAAGCGTTTGTCACTAAAGTGTCTGCTCACATGTTGTTTTAATGATTTATGCTCTAAATGTACTTTAATTATTAAAATTTTATAATAGCAAAAATGCTATTGTCAAAGCAAGGCTTTTGCCTGATTTCTAAGGATTAAGGATTTGCAACGAAATGTTTTGTCATCTGTCTACTATGATTCATGTTTACTCGTATTAAAGATAACATCGAGCCAACAGGAAAAAAAATGTTCCTCCCCCACCCACCAAAACAGCCAAAATCGTTTTTGTATCGCTGTTTTTTTGTTTGTGGCTCAATCGTTAATCGTTAAATAGAGGTACCTGCTAGACTTCCAGTTTTTTCTTTAAAACTTTATTCTGTTACATCTTTACTTAATATAGAATTTGACCACGATCGCGTTGGATGTATTGATATTATTACTTGATTTCTCAAGCGGTCGGTATTGTACATTTGTATGGGAGGTACCAGAAACGGCGTGGCTAGACTTCCAATGTTTTTTCTTCAAAACTTTATTCAGTTTTAGGTTTAAAAAATACTGAATACGATCACGTTGGGTGTATTGATATTATTACACGAATTTTAAAGTGGGCCGAATAGTACATTTGTATGGGAGGTACCAGAAAGGGCGTGGCTAGACTTCCAATGTTTTTTCTTCAAAACTTTATTCAGTTTTAGGTTTACAAAATACTGAATTTGGGCACGATCGCGTTGGTTGTATTGATATTAGTCCTCGATTTCTAAAGTGGGCGGAATAGTAGATTCGTATGGGAGGTGCCATAAGAAGAGGCGTGGCTAGACGTTATCCTAATATAGCTTTACTTAATAAAGGATGTCGCCACGACCGCATTGGGTGTTTTGATATTGTTACTCGATTTCTAAAGAGAGAGCAGGGGTACATTTGTATGGAAGGTACCAGAAGGGGTGTGGCCATGTAGCCAATCTGCAATACCGTAACTAGTTTTGGGGAATTAATAACACATACAAAGTTTCAACAATTGGTTGGGTCTTTCAAAAGTTACCGTACGTATCAGCGGGACAGACTGGCGGACGGACAGACGGACATGGCTCAAACAACTTAAAAAGTCATGATTCGAATTTGGTTCAAAGAAACCTAGGGTCTAAAATGAATTTTTTGGGTCGTATCAAAGGTATATACCCTCCTACCCTTAGGTTGAGGGTATAACAAAGGACCCTTAACTGGTTACAATCACGTAAAGTGTGCTGCAAATATGAGACAAGGCATCATAGTCGACGGAGTAGCGTACAACATAATGACGTAATTTATAAGCTTTTATTTTACGAAAGAGTACAGTTTAAAAAGTAATGTCAAAAAAAGACAAATAACTTACTGGCACAAAAAATTGCTAAACTTAGCTCCAAGACATTTATCGGCAAACACGTCCGAAAGTAAGAACCAGTATTCCTCTTAGCATTTAGGCAACCCATAGCCTCACGAGACCCACTATAAACGTTATTTTTTACACAAACACGATCGGCAATTCTCACACAGCAGTCAGTTTCTGCTTGAGTGTTATGAAAGCAACACCGCACACACTTGTTTCGCATTCATCACACGAGCAGACACCTTTAATAGCAGATAAACTCTATTCAACGGACAACTCAACTCTATTCGGACAGCATGAGTCCATTATTGTTTTATTTTACGAAAGAGTGAAATGTAAAAAGTAATGTCAAAAGTATCTCGGTGACCGTTTGCATTTGAATATCCTTCGAATTTTAAAGATTATATAAAAGACAAAGAACTTTCTGGCACAGAAAATTGCTAAACTTCGCTCCAAGACATTTATCGGCAAACACATCCGACACACAGTTATCCTCATAGCATAAGCCTATCAATAGGCAACCCATAGCCTCACCATTAAAGTTATTTGTTTACACAAACACGATCGGCAATTCTCACGTACTCTAAAGTTTTGTCTAATTCAAAGCACACATCACACGAGCAGACACCTTTAATGGCAGAGAAACTCTATTCAACAACTCAACTCTTTTCGGATAGCATGAGACCATGATTGTTTTATTTTACTAAAGCGTAAAATGTAAAAAGTAATGTCAAAAAGAATCTCAGTGACCGTTTGCATTTGGATATCCTTCGAAATTTAAAGATTATATTAAAGACAAATAACTTTATGGCACAGCAAATTTCTAAGCTTTGCTCCAAAAGCGTTATTAGCAAACACATTCGAAAGTAAGAACTAGTTTTCTCCTTGCATATAGCATTGATAGGCATCCCTTAGCCTCGCGAGGCCGAACATAAACGCTATTTTCTTACACAGACCTATCGTGCAATTTACACGTACTCTAAAGTTTTGTCTGATCCAAAGCAGTCTGTCTCAGCTTGAGTGTTATGAAAGCAACACCGCACACGCTTATTTCGCATTCAACATAAGAACACAAACACCCGCATAACAGAGGAACACTATTCAACGATTGTTAGTAGAGCAAGAGAGCACAACTGTTGAAAGAGCAAAACAATTTAATATTGTTCAAATCGACAGCGCTGAGGCCATACTATTGTGTTGAAGCGTTCGGTTATACCTACCACTGATATAGGGCTTAAATCGCTGCATTTAGATTTAATAGATTTCTATACCTTATCCTCAAAGTCAATGTCACTATTATAAGATAATTTTTCCAATTCCGTTTGTTTAGTCGCATCATTTCATTGGATATCATTAAAATTAATTTAGCATATTATTCCCTTCCTTTTAGTCACTGCTGCTGCCATTTGTTTTATTTGACACTTGGGTTTTAACATCGTCATCGCTTTCATTTGTGTACTGCCATTTCATTTTTATAGTTTCCGGCTAGAAAACATTTTATTTTTTAATTCATCAACTTTTTATTTCCGTTGCAAAACAGCGAACAACAAAAAAAAGCTGTAACTTTTTAATAAGTTTCCATTTCACGCCTTTGGTCCTGTTGTCTTCTTTTTGTCGGAGATGCGTTCAATGTCTGTTGCACCAACATTATTGTTATGACTCCGGGCTTTGGTGGTTACATTTGTAGCAGAACATTTAGTTGCCAAACCATATCCATGACTCAGACCATAGAAGGAGAAAGGAAGCTTATACTGAATGTGCGATATGAACCACAGCGGCAGTAAAAAAAAAACAAATCCGGAATGGAATGCAAATTTTTTGGGGTTTTAACAGTTCTCCGCTATTTTACACTTCATAAAAATACATTCAAACGTTATCTCGGCTGGATTCTTTTCTGTTGGCCTTTTTTTTTTTGCAATATATATATGGGATGGTTTTTCTTTTTTCGTTGCTTTCTTCATTGTATAGAAACATATTCATACTTTCTTCTTTTTTTTTTTGGACTGTAATTTGTCACTAATGTCGCACTTTTTTTCTTCTCGCCCGTTTTTTTTATCTTCTCTTACAGACGGAACTTTCACATAATCTGCAACAATTGTCAGAGAAGGCACGTTCAACAACAGAATTCATACAGCGGTTAAAAGGAATGAGTGACAAAGTAACGGTAAGTTTAATGGTATATTTTTTCTCTTTTCTTGCAGCTTTATCACTTTTTCGTGTTCAAAGGACCACAAGAGATACACACATTTAGCGTATCGTGAAAGCGTTTCTCAAAAGTCAAAGAAAATGAAAGCGCCCAAGGGCTGCAACAGACATAGCTAGCTGCAAATGCAAAGAACAGAAAGCAACATCACTAACCTGGCGTCTCCGGCAAACGTAATATTGTCTGAGTGTTTTTTCGTTGTTTCTTTACATTTTCGAGGCGTTTCTTTTATATTGCAAAGAAACGCATTTAATTTTTTCTTTCCAGGCTGAAAATAATAAAGTTTTGCAAACTTAATATCTTAATTAAGTAAATGTTGACTCCAGCCACAAAGAAAGTGGTAACATGGCACTGCAGGCTGGTCTTACTAGAGTATGAATAAAAGAAAAACATACAAAGTTTTCAAAAGGTTTAAAAATCTAATTTTAATGACCCTCTCTTTTTCATTATGATAAAGGGCGTTTTATTAATTCATTACTGGAATATTGTTCAGAGGATACAAATCTCGAACGGTATGAGCGTGTACAAAGATAATAAATGTTACTAAGAGGTTTTGGTGATGCTGCTGATAAAATGCAGCAAAAGGCTTGTTGATGTGGTGCACATGATGCCAGTAATTCTGTGTGAAAGGAGTTAAGTCCAAATTTGAGGGGAATTTTTTTGGGAGTAAGAGAATAGTTTGAATGCACCTTTACTTCGTTGTCATCTTCCCAATCAGTTAAACCAAAGGACTTTGCCCAATTGCCCCCAAATTTCCAAAAATGTATTCCTTCTCTCACCTTTCGCTGCCATACCACCTTTTTCTTTAACCAAATTAATTATACTCACAAATCCTTACTAAAATGAATTACATTCAAGAGTAGTGAACATCATTCCCGCCGTAGTGTGCTACACAAAGCATCTTCCGCTCTCTTTAACACCGGTAAAACACCGCATGACAATTGTAAAAGTCCCAAAAGGAAAATATTCGCAAGACTTTTTTAAGTCGCTTGCCTGGTTAACGGCAACACCAACACTCTTTCACTTATATTCTTTACATTTTCGTCCAGACAAATTACACTTAACGCTAGCACACTTTTATTTAGCCAAAGTTCGCAGTCTATACCTGAACAGTATTGCAGATGAAACAGAAAAACACAAAACTGTAGAAAGTCAACAGCAGTATAGTCGAGCATCAACCTAGCATTGTTGTAATTTCTGTCTTGTAAATTTTCCATGTAATTTCTTAGCAGTTTGTGCTATTTTTTCGCACAATATTATTCCTTTGAGAATTTCAGTTGTGTTTTCCCTTTCGGAAGAATTACTAACAATGCAAAGATTTCCTTGGGTACAGAGAAATGCGATACTTTTTTTAATAAATTCTTTAAGCTGTGTAGAGTTTTATATTTAATTTGTGATGATTGTTTTGTTATTATTTTACGTCTTCTTATGACTTTTTCCTATTTATTGTTGGTCCTTGCAGGAATCTTGTATTGAATTTGAAAGACTGGTTACAGCGCAATGTGAAGCCTTAATACAAGCCATACATGATCGTCGGGAATATCTATTGGAAGCCATACGTATGGATAAGGACACAAAGATACGAATATTGAAGGTGAGTTAAATATTTCATACTGGCTTAGAATTTGTTATAGAACCTACATACGAATATACTTTATATGTTTTTAAATTGAAATATTCTATTATTTTTTTTACGTTAAAGGACCAACAATCAAATTGCACTGGAAAACTACAGCAAACAACAGGTCTAATACAGTTCTGTATTGAGGCGTTAAAAGAGACTGATAGTGCTGCATTTTTACAGGTAAGAAGAAAAATATGTCACTACTTAAATATTACGTTGTCTTAAATGTTTTGGAACACTAACTATTCGTTATTTGAAATTCAAATTTAGACTTTTCTTAAAAAATTTTAAATAAATTTAGACTTTGAATTTTTTTCTGAACTTTGAAATGTGTATACATAACAGAATTTAAATGTGTTTAAGTTTACTTATTTTCTTCAAATGTTGACAGTAAGTTGTACTGTAACCCAGTACAACTTACGAACGCATTTCATATATAAGAGGCTTAAGGTATTAAAGAATTTCAACGCTTCGGGTTTCTGCGTGCGTTTTTCAGACAGTCCTACCAGATGGTGACACGTCGTCAAGCACTTGGTGATTCCAACGAAGTTCATGCTTTATCTATCCGTTGACGCAGATAGGTCCATATATTTCTCGTAGTACCTTCCTCTCGAATACTTCCACATTTTGTGTGTCCGTTACCGTAAGTACCCACGATTCGGCAGTTTACAACATAGCGGATAGAATTAACACCTGGTATAGCTTTTTCTAAATATCCCGACATAAGGTGATGTTACTAAAGTGCTTCTACAGTCCGTGAAAACATATATTGGGAACATATTGAGACCCTAAACCTCAGGCATGCTCTTCTCTAACCAGAATTTTTCTACGAGCTGATGCATTCTTCTTACCAGCTCCAACATTGCCATTGGCTGCAGTTTCGTCCTGTATACAACATCTGTTTGTAGCGTGGCATTACGACATTCATCATCGTACCAGGTATCGTGTTTTGACGGTTTTTTTTGTTCCAAAGTACGCTTCGCCATTCCATTCGAGTCGGCGATGTAGTATTTTAAGGGATTGTAACATTCCGAAGCAGTTGAGTATGGTGGTGACGTAAGTTTTTCGCTCTGCTAATTATTTTTCGTACCTTATCTGCATTATAGTAATGATCGAAGTCAATGTTCGTACCCCTGATCACTCGTACATCTAGAACAGGGGATGCGTGCCTTCCATCGAATACCACGCGATCAATCTGTTGCCTTATGAATATTTCTATGGTTAAATCTAACATATTTCTTGCCGCAGAGAAATGGGCGAGGTAGGATAAAGTGGTGTGCCTCGCCCATACATCTACATTTACAAACATTTAGTATCAGGCGTACTATTAACCTGACCGACTTGAAATTAATTGAACAAAAATTGTCGGGATTAGATAATCGGGGCGGCACTCTACTCTACTTGTTTTAAATATGTAATATCTCAAAGTAAAATTGTCTGGGTCGGATGTCGATGTGTGGACCTGTCTATATGACAGTACTAACAAACTTTCAATATCTGGCTTAGTATGAAAGTGAGAGCTTTGAAACTTTGTAGCGAATTCATATTCCTCCAGTTTGTAAAAGATCGGTTTAGGTCTTAATAGAGGGCTGTCTGTATACTCGCCCTTGTCCTGACAATCGCATTTTGATGAAATTTGCGATTGTGATTTCAAATCGCAAAATTGGTGTCACAGAGATCGCAATCGCCTAATATTTGGCGATTGTCAATCACATGCATCCAACCTGGTGAACACACATTTTTTACCTAGAGTTTATTTAAAAAACAACAAAAAAAACGATGCACCTATACAATTTAACATTTTTTCTTCCTATTTGATCACTAAAGGATATATGTTTCTAAACAATTTTTATAAAAAATGCGTATTTAAAAAATGTTTAATGTTTTCGTCAAAATTTCGGTGCAAATGCTCTTCTTATTTTTTTAAAATTTGGCGATTCAATAGTTTACAGCTGACTTGCAAATCTTTGAAAAATGTGTGCTGACACACATTCATGTGTTTTTTACCGACAAAATATATGTTTCAAAACGAGTGAACTGTAGGACAAGAGGAAAATTTATTAGCGATTTACAAATCGCATGTGATTTGACAATCGCATGATTGTCAGGACATGGGCGACTGTTTTCGGATACTTTAAGGTCCTCTCCTGTCGGAGATGGCGTACATGGCGTACGATATTGATAGTGGTCTGCAGGTTGCGGTGGATGCTGCTCCGCTAGATTTTGTTGTTATCCGTCGTGGGTAGCATTTGAAGGCCACTCATGTGTTTGTATTGGCTTGTTGAGAGTAAATAGTAGTACGAGTAGGGTACAGGGTATTTGGTACAGCGCATATTAATGAATGTATCTTGTCGAGATGGCAAAACAAGTTGGGAGGATAGTGAGAACGGTCGTGCTATTTATTAGTTTATTAGGAATGTTAGAGAGAACCCTGACTTTGGCTTCAACTTTTCCCTAGGGTTCCTGTTAAAAGCGAATGGGTCCCTCAATTCCTTTCTGCATAAGAGAGCCGTGTCGGATCGTGCTTCGTACACACGTGGAGCACCATCGGAAGACCGGTTGCACTTATTTTGTGATTGTCTCTTTTTTGATGATATAACGGATCTCCAGGGATTAGCGATAATTAGAGTAAGTGTAAGTAAGTAAGTAAGTAAGTGGAATGTGAGCGAGTTGCTCTCTACTTCAGGAGTGTTGGCTTGAACAACGGAGTTTACTTCCAGAGTGTTTGCTCGATGTCCGGGAATTTTCCGGAAATGTGTTTGCCGACAATTATTTCGCAGATCTTTCCAAAGTTTCCGATATTTACAAGACTGTTGCGTTCAATCGATTCTCAAATTTGTTTAGTCTAACAACGGTTGCCACTTCCCGTTGCTGGGACACCAGTCTCTGCAAGGGGTTAAATCTGGAAGTAGTTCGTCTACAAGGCCATTTTCTGCTATCGTGGGTAAAAGGAATAACCACAAGCAAGGTCTCACTGGCGTTGAGATAAGTCTAACCTTAAAAACATGGTTTCCATTCTCCGTCGTCGTGCACAAGGAGTTTGGAAATTCCCCCGTGTTCCACCGGCGAAGGTGTTGCATCCTTGCAATGTTATATCGATCGTTCCACCTGCTCGGGGTATTGATGTGGAAGTATTAGTATTTTTTCTGTAATGTGGAAGTATTAGTAAAATTTTCTGTCTGTTCTCATATTGCGAAAGTCGACGAATCCTATGAAATATGGCCCCGGGACTTTTACACGCCTTATCGGCTGGTGTAGGCCGCCATATGGGAGCTACAGACCCTTAGAATAGCGGAGGTGGTAAGATTGGCCTCACCTTGGCTAACGGGGGAATATGCCATGCTAGCATACCCGATTTGGTAGCTTTTGGCTAGACCTGATCATTGCTGAAGCTTGCTCCAATTTCACTCGGATATCCCAAGAGATAGCATTGTTTTCTACCCATAGTTTTAGCGCACTACAGGAACGGCCTTTAAGGCGAGACTCACGTAAAACTCTCCATTATTGTTTGTAACTGACCGAAAAAAGGGCGAAATCGGTCTGTTAGGGGTGACATATCCTTACATATAAAAATGTTTCACAACAGGAGAACAATAACAATGAGAGTCTTATAACTTTTGTGTCTCTAATGTGCGTAATTTGTCGAAAAATGGGTTTGATCAAAAAAGTAGGCGTGGCACCTTCCCAAGTAATGGACCAATCGTTATTAAATTTGTACAGTACGAAATATCTTTATGAATAATTTTGGAGACAGGACAAAGTCTGCCAGTTCGGCTGGTTACAAACAAAGTACAACACATGATTTTGGGACTCAATACTGAGAACTGGACGTGAAAGTAGCACCAAAAAGAATAAGTTCTGCATCATTCGTTTTGTCAAGTTACATGCCATAATAATTTCATATCGATTTGAAGTTAGTAAGTATCGTATACGCACATTAGTGACAAAAAAGTTCTAAGACGCTACTACTACTTTCACGTGCAGATCTCAGACTTAAGTCCCAAATCAATGAAAAATGTTGTACCGTGTAATAAAATGAGAATAAAGAGTATATGAATGTAATTTCTCTGCAATATGCAATGAATTCAATAACCATGGTAACGCTGACCGATATTGCTTTAACGGTACTAAAATTATTATTCAGTTTGGATGTCATAACAAAAATTCAAAATTATCTTTGTGTCCAGCAAAAAATATATATATTTTGCAACTTCTTCGCCGTTTTTCACAAGCACAACCCATGTATATGCTACAAATTAAGAAAATTTATTTCCTATAATTAAAATTATTATTATTATTTATAAACATTACTTATTTTATACCATTTTTCTCTTTCTCCCTTCAGGTCGGCTCCATGTTAATTAATCGTGTTACCAACATTGATATGACTTGGAATCAAGAGGTCACCAATGCTGCGCCCCGTGTATCGCCCATTGTGGATTTAACACTGGACGATGCCTCCGTTTTACGAGCCATCGATAATTTGAATTTCATCCAAATGAAACGTAAGTTGCCATATAACAAACACACACACACGCTATTGCATTACCCATTTTTAGCAGTAATAACTAGAACAGTGAGCAAATATAACCAACACAGCGCGTCTTAATGCTCCACCTAATTTAACATTACTATATGTAACAAATGTTAAAATGTAATATAAGAATAACTAGCACACATCTGCAAGTAGTTAAACTTTCACTTTAACTAAGTTTTTGACAAAGGTTTGTCGTGGATACAGCTTAACGTACATATATTTTTAAAACGATTAGATTTAATTAAATCAAATACACACAACTCACACAAACGACACAAAATGCTATTTTAAATTTATGTGTACACATTAAACTGTAATCATGTGTTATCATAAGTCACTACACACTGGGTGTGAAGTGAGAAGCGACATTGCTATGCTTGCCTATGGCATCATCATAATTTGTGATAATTTTTCCAAAATATCTAAGAATTTTTGGTTGTTTTAGAAGGATCCCTCATTAAATCCACTTAAGTCACAGCTGTGACGTTACAAATCGCTTACAAGAATATAAACCCCAAAGCAACTAATTCAACACTTTTACTATGAATGTCTAGGATACATGCATAAGTGGAAATATGATACTTTTTGTTAGATTTACTAATGCTGCTCTAACACTGCTTCAAAAAGCTGATGCCATCCATGTACATGTACCCTTTGCCACAATCATTCATACACAACGAACATAACATGAACACACCGAAATACATGTAAACAATGTTAAACATTTTTACAAAAACCACAAGATGCTAACGAAATTGTGAACATACAAATGTGTAAGAAATTTAAGAGCAGAAATAGAAAGAAGAAGAGGAAATCAACGAAAACAGCGGCGGAATGTTGTGACAAGATTATGGGAAGAAATATGACATTTTATTGGAAAGGTTTATGAAATTCCCGGTAGACACAATTTACCTATGTAGCGTTCCCAGAGGATAGTAAATTCTGAAATATTGTTTTGTTTTAATATTTTTTGCTTGGTTTTCTTAACTGGGAAAGACATTTCTGTCTAATATCCATATAAAGTACGAGATTTCAAGAATTTCCATCAAAAGGGATGTTAGCAGAGATAATCGCCCATATGTACTTGGGACTGGATATAACGTTATTGTAGTGTAGTGATAGATTCTATAGATGGTAGTATCCCTATGGGAAAATGAACAGGTACAACAGCAGTCACGGGTACACTTCCTTGGAGTGCATCAATTCAAAAGTTATAGAGCTGAAATTTTGTATGTAAAGAAACGGTTTGTTTTGTATTGAATTTAGTTTCGGTTTAGTAGTTACAAACCTTAAGCCAGTCGCATATTTATCTAAAATCAGCCGATTTTCAAAAGTATCTCAATTTAACTGCTTTCTTCACAGAATAAGTGCATGTAACTTGGAAGGACAATACATCAACCAGATTGACACTAACACAGTACAACACATGATTTTAGGACTCTATTCTGAAAACTGTACGTAAAAGTAGCCCCAAAAAGAAGAAGTTCTGCATCATTCGTTTTGTCAAGTTACATGCCATAATAATTTATTATCGATTTGAAGTTAGTAAGTATCGTATAATGGAATTTGTCACATTGTCACGGCTTTTTTGCTTGACACAACATAAATACTATATGGTGGCGTATGATTATCATAAGTAATATTCCACGTAAATCATACGCCACGGAGTACAACAGTTTTGTTGTAATTGCTACAAAATTAACCCAGTTCAAAACGTTATATGAAAAGATTAAAGGAATTGTAATTCTTAAATTTTTTTCAATTTGTTTCATATAAATCGGACGAGTGGTTCTCGAGTTATGTCAAACAAAAGAGCCTAAAACGTGCAAATTCCCCCATACGATACTTACTAACTTTAAATCGATATTTAATTATTATGTCATGTAACTTTACAAAACGAATGTGCAGATCTTTTTCTTTTTGGGGCTACTTTCAAGTGCAATTGAGTCCCAAATCAATGAGCTGAAAAATGTTGCACTGTGTAATTTAAGACAATAGAACCAATTTGATGATTAATACCGTCTTCACCAATCTCAAAACTGGTACTTTGAAATATTTGACTCCCCATTTTCCATAGGGATATTAGTGGGAAATTTAATATAGATATAGAATAACTTTATGAGATTTGCAGTCATAATTTTTAACACAATTTATTATCACGGTAGCTTAGAGAAAATTACGGCAGTTAGTCGTCGTAAAAAAAACAATTTTCTACATAACACATACAGTAGATACTTCCAGCAAATTTGTTTCTTTTCACACATAAACAAAGAATCAACAAAGTGCACCTACACACAATGTTTCCTACGCTGAATACTTTAATAATAATAATATATCAGATATTTAATCAAACAACGTTTAATACAATATTATCTCATCATTCATTATCTTTGATATTTTCTCTTTTTTCTCTTCAATACATGCTGCTTCAATAAAAATGCGTTATTCATTATATATGAACACCACCAAATAATTCACCCTACCGAAATTTCCCCCTATCTGTTGTTTTTTTTTTCTCTTGTGTAAATTTATCATAACCTCAAATATTTCGATTTATGCTTGCAACATTATCAATCAATTATTATCATCGCTAGCTGTCAAAGATGGAGACGAACGGCTACCAGCAGGTGAGATGCTTGATGAACACTTGATCAGCAACACGTCATCATTTACCACCTCCATACTGTCCACCAATACAGTCATCAATGCCTCATTATTAGATACAATTGCAACAAACGCCAACCACACCAACAACACAATGTCAGCGATAGCAATCAGTGATTGCAACAAGACCTCAACATTACGATCCACCAAATCCAATAAATCATCATTATCATCATCCTCCTCAACAACACTATCCCTGAAAATGAACGCTTTTAGAAAATTGATCAACTACGATGATTCGATATCATGTATGCATAATTTAATTTTTTTCACTCTTAATTTACGAGTTTCTTTTACGTTAATAATTTTGTTGTAGAAACTAAATTAGTTTTCCAAATTGTTCTTTCATTTCATGTTGCATTTTGTTTGTGTTCTATTTGTGTTCCATAGTGTCATCGAAAACTTTATGTTCCATTAAAAAAAAACACATATGTTTAATTTTTATTTGTTTCTTTAATATCATTCATTTCTAACACACACACACTCTTGTTGCGTTGCCTTTATCGCCCGCATTGACTAATATTTTTCATATTTGGTATTTTGGGTCATGTATTTTAGTTACGGTTAGGGTTCTTTTACATTTTGATTCTATGGCCAACATATTGGTATATGAATATTATTTTTTAGAATACTGTTTGTTAAATTTAATTTATGGGTTTTATTTCGTATATATAATTTCATATTTCCTATTTGTCGTTATAACTTTAAATTACCCCTTTTAATGTGACATCATGTTTTTCAAGAACAGCCAATTTAAAAAGTCGCTAAGCTTATGTGTTTATAGCTTTGGTAATTATTATACTATGCAAAATTCGGAAACTCAGTCAGATTTTCTAAAGTTGGATGACCATAATAGTCGTTGTGCGCATCTTAAATATACCTAGGGTGCATCCTTAAATGAAACATGCAAAACTAATCTAAGCCCAAACAGTTGGATTTTTTATTCACAGGTATACATTATAACTTACATTGACACGAAGAATAAATTCATCGATCACTGTAAATCAAAACTCTGACTTAAGGTTAGCGTACAAATTGAACTAACTTTGTGTTGATCAAGACTTGCTGAACAATATCCAAACAAGTGATTTTTATAATTTCCAGGCTTTTATTATAAAATACATTAAAAGTGAGAAATCATCAGTCGCAGTAAAATTATTTAGGTGACTTTAGGTCTGCTACCCTATTAAAATAACATGATGTCGATCGAAGCTAAAAACTTGGGTTCGTGTTCGCCTTTTCCCATTTTGTGCTAAATTTACTAATGTCTGCGGAGGCTGCAGTAACATATTGCAGAATTGGGAAATTGCTGCTTGTGTTAAAAAAAACAACATTATTTTCCCTTTTCACCCCGAAAACAGCACACCATACAGTGACTTTGAGAGGGTGTAATGGCTCTTCGTGGGTTACACGTGGATTTTCAGTGCCCCAGAAGCGTAAATTATGCTTATTTACGTACCCGCTAAGATGGAAATAGGCCTCATCACTCATGATTATTTTTGATGAAAAATCATCTTCCTCTTGGTGGTGATTAAGGATGGTTCGAGCGTATGTTAGACGCGATTGGCGGTCAGCAGCTAACAGCTGATGCACCGTCCGGACTTTGTACGGAAACATCTTCAAATCTTGTACCAAAAGTCGCTGTAAAGACCGTCGACTGATACCCATTTGCATGGCACGTCGTCTGGTCGATGTCGACGGCGCTTCCATGACATCCTCGGCTACAGCAGCAATATTCTCTGCAGAACGGCTACTCCGGGGTCTGCCACGCCTGGCAGCATCTAGTGTTGTGCCAGTCTGTTCGAGGCGAGCGGCTAAACGTCGCAGTGTTTCACCAGTAGGCGTTGGACGGTCAGGAAATCTGCGACGAAATTCACGTTGTGCCAAAGTCACCGACCGATAATTGGTCAAATAAATAGTCAGCAATATTCCGCGTTCTGGAGCAGTGTAGCGTAACATTGTTTATTAACGTGTATTTCGCATGTGCTTACTACACAAATGTCAAAACAGAACTGACATTAGGGGCCAATCGCAAAATTTATAGCATTTTCTGATAGGAGGATTACTTTTGCGCCACCTTGTAAATTCCTGTTGTTCCTATAAGGAGCATAGGACCTCAATGATTGCGTTCCATTCTCTTTTGTCCGATGCGAGAGGTTTCAGCTTGTTTCAAGATTTATTCAATTTAACTATTTCCATATCCACCTGCCTTTTTCCAAGTGTGACTTGGACGTCTTCTTCTGCGACTGCCCTGAGAATTCCATTCAATGGCATTTTGAGTAATGTTCGAATGTGGTCTTCGCAAGGCATGTCCAATCCATCTCCATTTTCTTCTTCGTATCTCAGTTTCGACTGGGATTTGACCAGTTTGTGCCCAGAGCTGAGCGTTGCTAATTGTGTTTGGTCAGAAGATTTTTAGGATTCGACGAAGGCATCGTTTAATGAAAACTTCAAGTGCTCTGAGATCACAATGAGCTGCATTCTATAATTTACCACCGTATAGGGTAACTGACTTCAAACAGGTGTTAAATATGTTCAACTTTGTACGTCTCGAGATGAAGTTAGAGTTCCAAACATGATTTAGTTGACCATAGGCTTGTCTGGCTTTGTTAATGCGGTTTATGGCGTCCTCTTTATAGCCTCCGGATGATGTTATGATGTATCTCAGATAGCAAAACGACTAAACTTCTTCGATTGTTGTAGTTTGAAGTTAGTTGTTTTTGCCGCATTAACACGCATTGCCTTGGTTTGGGTATGTTAATTTTAAGGCCGCATGATTCTGGTTCAATACTCATATCGTTTAGTTTGAGCTGCATGTCTTCAAAATTTATAATCCAGATCTTCGAGACAGCCACCAGGCGCCATACGATGCGCATTGATGCTATCAATGACCACATTAAACGGTAAAGGCGATAATAGACATCATTGTCGAATTCCTACTTTTACATTTATGGGGCTGCTAATAGCATCCTCGCACTGTATGCGTCATATGTAGTGTATAGGGCCTTAAAGAGGGACAGATGATCTTTTTTGGAATTCCTTTGCAGCGAACTGCGTTCCATATGGCACAATGGTGTAGGTGTCAAACGCTTTTTCGAAGTCTACGTATGATATTCGGTGATCGCCATTCGACCGACTGTTCCGTGATTATTCTCAGACTATTAATATGATCAACACCGGATTTGTTGGGACGAAAACCAGCCTGTTCGCTGCGGTTGTCGTCGGCAAGAGCGTCTGTCATTCGTTTGGTCAGTATGTTCGCCACGCTGAGCAACGTTATTCCCCTCCAGTTTTTATAAGTCCCTCTTTTAATTCGTCGCTAAGACTGTTGCATCTCCAGATCAAGCACATGACAGTCTTGTATTCTAAAAATAAAGCCACGGTTGTACGATCTTGGCCTACAACCGTATAAGAACTAACAGGTGCAAGAATTAACGTCAGAGGACCATCAATTGCTTGGAACTTGAATCAGATATTTATCGTCAAATGAGACTAATTTCTGGCTTGAGTATGTAAACAACCAGAATTTTTTGTTAAAAATTAATTTTAATTATAAGACTGTAAGTCTTGTTGTGCAGATAGCCCAATAAATAAACTAAAAGAAAAAGCATTTTCCTCATGATACTCTTGAGACTACAACACATTCCCTAAAAAGTCACTGCATGTCGCGGTTTACATGTCGAAGGCATTATCGGCCCATTTGTTTTTAAATCCGAAACTAAAGCAAACCAATTGGAGGCACGTGAAACCATTAGATTGTTGAGCCCAACGTTTAGTGACCGAATTATCTCAAGAAACGGAACACATCGTTCGTATGATTTGAAAACTTTAGACCACTTTTTGTTGTGGTACGTCAAATCTCAAATCTATGCTGATAGACTATCAACGATTGAATATTTAGAAGCCAACATTCGATGCACTCTTGATAAAATAAGACCGGGTATGCTCCAAAAAATGGTGCAAAATTGTACCGACAGAATGGCGTTTACATATATGGCGAAGGTGCGGAAATTTGTGAGCTAATACAGAAAAAATGTCGGTCTTCTTCTTCTTAATTGGCAGCAGCAACAGAAATGCATCTATCAGTAGCCGCACGTAGAAAAGAATTTCAGGCGCTAAGGTCTTTTGCGCTCAGTAGATAGTTAGTAACACCAAGTGTAGATAACATCTCTTTCATCTGGTCCATCCAACGAAGTTTTGGTCGCCCCCCTCCACCGCAGCCCATTGAGTTTATTGACGAAAATTGTTCGCGCTGGAATATTTTCATCCATACGTACAACGAGTCCGGTCTATTTTAACGTGCTTGACTACGTCGATATCGTTGTACAGCTCATACAGCTCGTGGTTCATTCGACGACGATACTCGTCGTTAACAATGATGGGTCCAAATATTTTGCGAAGTATTTTTCTCTTGAAGACTTCCGGAATTGGTAGATCCGCTTGTATCATTACCCAGGATTCTGCGCTGTAGAGCAAGACAGGTAGCATCAGAGTCTGGTAGAGTTGGATCTTAGTTCTTCGAGAGAGCGCTTAGTCATTAAATCACTTGCTTAGCGCATATTAGCAGCGGTTTGCGATCAATACTCGTCTATTGATTTCCAGGCTGACATTTTTATTTTTGTTTATGGCGGAGCCAAGGTAGACAAAATCATCTACCACTTCAACGTTATAGTTTTTAACGTTTACACAGCGTCCCAAACGAGTGGACTCTTTGTTCGTTGAAACAACCCATTTCAGCCGAATGATTTTTAATGCTCGAGACAGCCGCAGTAACATTCCGCAATCCACGGGCAATGATATCTATATAATCGGCATACGCGAGCAGCATGTGGCTTTTGTTGAAGATGGTACCATTCCTGTTTACTGCAGCCTCGCACATGATCATCTCCATTACGATGTTAAAGATAAAGCCTCGCTTGGTAGAAAATGGCTCTGTCAGATTTATGCCAACTTTCACTTGCATTAGCTTCGCGAGGATACCAAACTCAGCCATAGCATCTAAATATTTCTGTCGTATCGGACTATTGAATACAGCTTTCTAGTCGATGAACAGATGGTAGGTGTCGATCTGCATTTCTTGGGTTTATCCAGGGTTTATGGTCAATCAATTTTTTTAAATTTATCTATTTATATAATGTTACATCAATATATATATTGGCCATATTTTTAATTGTTTTGTTATTAATACATAACTTGGTTCCTAATTAATTATATCGTAGGAAAATTTTTACCAATTTTTTTTTTACCACAAAGTTAATAATTTTTTTTACATATATAAATTACCAACTCCTAGGTACATTTATTTACAAAATATTTAGCTAATTTTCAATTTAGAGCAAAAATCTTAAATATTGCATTTAATAAAAGTCATATTTTTGCCACCCACCTCTAGACATTTTCCAATCACTTGTGTTTTCCAATCTTAATTAAGTCTCCTACTTCTACAACTTATTTTGTGTGTTAACCTTTACGATTTGACCTCATTTACATCTTCTCGCCTAATCATTATGTTTATGTGAACATTAAAATTTATTTGTTTTGTTGCCTATTTTTTTTCTTCTTTGTTATGGCATTTACACTCTATAAGTAATTATGAATTGCCCCAAAAAAATACGGGTTGGTGTTTCTTTCCGGTTTCCGGTTAACAGCCATTTTTTGTTGTTGTTGTTAGCACTCTTCGTTGTGGTTGTTTATTTTATACCATAACCCACTATCTAACACTTCTAAATGGGAATCCTGCTGGGCAGAGTTCCGTTTCTTATTACTATGGCCGGCTTCTTATGTTTGTGTACCTATTTCATTGGGAATGGTGGTTATCATAACAAGTAGAAGAAAGAAAAAAAATTATGATTATAATTTATTGTTTATTATACCCTCAAATCGTAGTAATTATACCGTTGTATCATTGTAGAGTCCTATTTGTTGCTCTATCGCGCTAGCCTCTCTCCCTCCTGACACTCTTCTACCTTTGACTTTTCCTTTTCTTTACTAACCTTTTCCTTAGTGAAACAATATCAACTACATCGAAACGACATTTATTTTTTTATACTACCAGTAATTTGCATTTATGCTAACAACATTGTTTATTTTCCTTTACTTCCGTTTTCGTGTGAACACACATTTTCGGCCATCTAAACATCCGTTACTTGCCGTCGCCTCTGTGGCCCACTCACAGCACCACAACCACCTGCAATAATACCCCAAGATTGTTCGGCGGAGAATAATTCAGTTACGGTGGCGTGGCAAGCGCCCAATCATTCATTTGTCGAGGGCTACGTTTTGGAATTGGACGATGGCAGCGGTGGTGAATTTAGAGTAAGTCCTATGGCCTTTTTTTTTAGTTGGGCACTTTTTAGCGAAAGAAAAGTACATTTAGTTTTATTGGCAATTGTAATGGAACTTTTATTTTGCTTCCATTTTGCAGGAAGTATATTGCGGCAAAGAGACCATTTGCACCGTTGATGGCCTACACTTTAATTCGATGTACAATGCTCGTGTCAAGGCTTTCAATAGCGCCGGAGAAGGTGAATACTCTGAACTTATTGGCTTACAAACGGCCGAAGGTAAGTACTTCACACTTTACACACACTGACTGACGAGTAGAGTCATTCATGTCTTTGGGGTTTTCACAACTTCCTCGTTGTTATTGTAACAGGTCAGAGTTCAAAGCACTTTGGGTTTGCCATCATTGTAATGTGTTTGGCGCAGTGCAAAAAGTAGCAAGAAACAACAGTTAGACAGTTTTCATTACATTTTTCAATTAAACTTATCATATAGTTCTGTGGAAGCTAAAGTGTTGCACGGTGGATTTGAAGTTGGAAATTAGTTTAAAAAAAAGGGATAAAAGTTTTGCTTATTTCATGCAACACTTTATATATTGTTGGTAAAATTAAATTATATTTAAATTCCCCTTTACGTATCATAAAAATAATAAATTTATGGTTTGAACACGCGACTATCGTATTGGAGATCCCGGGTATAATTCCGGCCTCGAGTCATCTAAATTTTTCTTTCATTGCCGGACCCCTCGATGTTGTCGTCAGTAACTTTGCAAAATAGTGTCGAGTCAATCGGCCTGTCTAGTAAAAAGCTTCTCAAACAGTGACGTTCGCATTCGTCGACAAACAAGTAGGTGCCGTTAGTTGTGAATCTGTAACTAGAAATCGTGTTAATTCACAACAACGCGAGAAACTATCCCATACTTCATTTATGGAGTGTAAAGGGAAAAATTAAGTAAGTATCATAAATTATATATGAGAAAGCCTCATGCATTTGTGTAAGTTAACACATTTCCATTTTTGCAGTCCATTTTTAGACTCTCACTCAGTTTGACGAAGAATCCAAACGTCAGCTGTTTGAAAAGCTTTTACTATAAATGCCTATTATCTAGGCAACTCAGAAGTTGCTGTCGAAAACAAAGTGGGGACCGCCGATCTAAAAAATTGTTATGGCTGTAACAGGGTTGGATCCTAGGTCATCTGCATGATAGTCCCGTGTTTTTAGTTGAAACTTCTAATCATCATTTCGCAGACGGTCAATGGACAACTATTTCCAAGAATTTCTTATTTGAAATATCTGCTACTGTTCTGTGGCTGAACAACGTTTCTATTGCATACACAGTATATGTATTGCCATCGTGAAAACTTTTTTAAATTAAAAAAAAATCAAAGTTAATACCCAAATTATACAATATTGTCCAATTTTAGTTGTTGTCCTCATAATCATGTACACACTTTTGGCGAATGTTTTTCAAAGTAATAATACAATAAAAAAAAACCTAGCAACATAACACTTCTAACATTTTATTCAGGTAACACTTACCATGCGTCGGAACTCTACGAATACACCTTATTCACATGCGAGAATAATTAAATAACTATTTGTTTTTAATGTGTAACGTGACTGGATTCATAAAATAATTGAAATTCATGCTCATGCGTCTACAAAGCGTTTAACATAACGTGCATAATGTACCATCAAATCCAAAAGTGGACAACATATTCATATGCGTTGGTTAATTGGCATGCATACATTACGCATTTGATATATATACCTAAGATTAGTGTAGATTTTAACATCGGCTAATTTGTTAATTTACCAGTCCATTTTTTGAGGTAATTCGATCACCAACAGATTGGCTTAACAAAGTGATGGATTCACGCACTGTGTGGCATGCTTCTTGTTAAAACTATTTCTCATTTGCAATGCTAAAAGGAATGAAAAAATCAAACCCTGTAGCGTACGCAATTCACGGTAATGTTGGCATCGGTTTCGATGACGCGTTCTGCATGTAAACCCCACCAAACAGTTATATTTTCAGAATATAATAGAGTCTCATGAGCTGGTGCTCTCTTCTAATACGAAAATTTTGTTTTTGGTGATTTGTCAAATATAATGGAGTCTCAAGAGTCTCTAGAGGATTGTGCACTCCCCGAAAGCTTAAATTTTGCTAGTTTACATACCCGTTAAGCACGTAATGAAGAAATTTCAACGATTTGTAAGTCTTTGCATGGTTATATGACAAAGTATACAGAAAAAATATCTAACACACTTCATTAGTATAACAGTATAGTATAGTTTAACAGTTATATACATCGGAAGTTCTATACGTCTAAAAAAACAGTAGAAATGCCTTTACTTATAAGTCCGAAGGGAATCTTTTGTATCCGGTAGACCTTATAGACTCCTTTCCTTTTTTACATGGCATAAGATTGGGAGGTAAGGCCTTCCATTGTCGCATTCTATAAGAAGGCCTTATGGAAGGCCTGCATCAAGGCGGTGGCGAAATATATGGACGATTTTTTTTGCGGAAATTTAAAAATGTTCTACAGTAATATTTAGTCACTTGATGTAAAAAATACATGACGGAATTTTAAGTAGGATCGGAAAACTATTTCCCGTGGCCCAAAGAGGTCAAAGGTCAGCTTTTTAGTAAATCCTATATTTTTTAACAATGTTCGATTAAGGAATATTGACGTGTGTGTGGCGGCTCCACAGACCTTTTTGACAACTTGGACCCAATTAACGTAATTGTATCTATTTTATATTGTAAAATATCAGCTTTATACCTCTTATAGTTTTCTTGTATGTTCACGGTCATTGCTGCCGAATGTATCCACACAACACACATTTTCAAGGCGATTGAAGAAACAGACTTCTAGATATTACTTACTTAAGTGGCCCATTACAACTTACGAAAGTCGTTCATACATTTGAGGCCTGAAGTACTAAAGAATTTGGTCTTTGCGTGCGTTCTCCAGTTAGTCCTACCTAGATGGTGGCACGTCGCCAACCACTTGGTGCTTTCAACGAAGTTTGGGTCTCTCTGCCCAGGTTCGTCTTCAAACACCTTTCTCACTGGAGCATTTACTTCCATCCTGGAAACATGTCCCAGCCATCGTAGTCGTTCGATTCTGACTCTTTTAGCCACGTCGATGTCATGGTAAAGCTCATACAGCTCATTAGCACCTGGTATAGCTGTTTCTTAGTATCCCGAGATAAGGTGGTGTTACTAAAGTGCTGTCGAAGTTCGTAAAAACATCTAACTCAGACATTGCCTCATATAGCCTATTTCTTATCGGAGAGTTGGCGGGATACTGCCACACGTATCTCGCTCTGCTTCTGGAGTGGTGTCTGTATCCAGTAAATTTCTGAAATGATCTCCCCATATCTTCAGAACATTATCCGGGTCCGCCACTAGCTAGCGATCGCCGGTCTTGCAGGAGGGTAACCCTGTTCACACGCATTCTCGCCTTAACTCTCTAGTAGGAGCATCTTCTATGTCACTGCCCTGCTTTAGGTAACCTGCGATACGAAAAACTTGGTCATCGGACACTTTTAGACAATACCTGTCTATCAGTAGGCGATTTGCGGAACATCCATGCCTTCATCAGGGCAACGAAATGGCTTGACAGCGACGTTGACCGATTAGAATAGGAACATTTGGTGCGGAAATCATAAAATGGTATCACATCGGGACTCATACTAGGACCCTAGTGAGCTGTGTTCAACGTGTCTGCCGAATTAACCTAACCTAACTCTCTAGTAGAATTTTTCGGGCTTCCCCTCTACTTCGGAGCAATTTTGCCCACTTATCCTGTCTCTTCTTCAGATCCTTCTTATCCGTGTAACAAGACGCGTTGCCTATCGTCTCTTCTCCCTGTGTCGTTAATGAACAGATATTGTGGTTTCAAAAACAGGCGGGGCCACGCCCACTTGATAAATCAATAACGAGAGTACCCAATTTTTACCACCGACCACACAGCTATTACTTAAAAACTTTATTTCCCTATAATCCCATGAATGCGGTATAGGATGCTTCTTGAGTTGTTGTGAATTAACACGCTTTCTATTTTAGATTCACAACAAAACGGCACCCACTTGTTTATCGACGAATGCGAACGTCACTGTTAGACATGCTGCAATCTGAAAATGTCAAACTAATTTTTATATATATAGATTTGACCTTTGACCGGCTTAGTGTTGTCCGATTTTGCCTAAATTTTGACCGTAGCTATTTTATAACATGTGACAAAAGTGGTTTTTCGTTGTCACCTTTACACATGAAAATAGGTAGATCTGCAAATAAAACAGAATACTGTATAGTGCACCCTAAAATTATTAAGTTTTATTGAGAGCGCTACGACTATCTTTAGATATTTCTCACTTCAATATATTTCTCTATATACCCTTGCGGGAAATAAACCGAAGCAGCACTAGTCAAGGGACTAGTATCCTAGGGAGCTTAAACCGGCCTTAGTTCCAGAACTTTTTTAAGTACCTAACCGATACGTTCTGCATGGGATTGGCTGCTATAGTGACAATTGACATCTGACTGTCACATTCTGATGTGTCTTAAGCCAGACCTTGAAGGGTCAATTTTGTCAAGGATTCCTACTATTATATATATATCCTGATCAGTGAATACACACAACAACTTCCTCTTGCCTTCGTTTTTTACATACCTTCTGCAGATCTGTAGAAGGAAAGCGAGCATGGATTCACATTCACCTTGGTTATAGTCAAATTAAATGTTCTGTATGCGTTATACATAAGAGGAAGTCCGCTCAAACACCGCCGATGGGTTATCAACCCAGTAGGAAGTATCGTCATACACGACTATTTCATCAACGCTTTCCTCAAGACAAAATGTGAAAAATATATGTATTTGTCGTCGAAACACACAATTGACGACAACCTAACCGACAAAATACTAATGTTGTCTGTCGTGCACGATCAACAAAATATAACACGACGGGACAAAAACGACGCAATATTGAAGAGAGGAAAGAGGACGTAAAAAATTTTCAATTTATTAAAAACAGCAGTGCGCGACGGTTCATGTATGACATTGTCGGTCATCAGGTTGTGCATGACAAAGCGGACACTAGTGTGAAAATTTCGTCGACGATTTGTATGGACGGTCCATTGCGTGTCATCAACGATTTACTATAGTCATACACCTTTCCTTGAGGAAGTCTTGCAGACAATTCCTGCTATGTTTATGGACATTCTATGTAAAAAAAAATTGATCGAGCATAAAAAGCAACCACAGAATTGAAATGAAATGCTGTATGAGGGCGGTCCTAACAAAGAAAACATAACAAATTTGGGAAAAATGTTTTTTATCTTAAGATAATGTTCTTTTGTCAGACGTTATGACCTACCTGTAGATGGAACTGTCTTCGACTTCTTTGGACACGATTCCAGTCCACTAATTTGACTGCCCCTTTGCCACAGGCCCCATATCTTAACAATGGTTACGAATTGAAGCAAAAACTCGGCTTTATTTTGGTAAAACATCGCCAACATTGCAATATCTTCATGATACGGTTTTTGTCATATTGTGAGCAAACGCGGCACTCTCTTTTCAACTCAGGCACCCAAGATTTTATAGTCCATAAGAAAGCAGTATACTCCTCTAGAGTTGAATCTAGCTTGGCTTTAATATTAGTATCAGTCTGACCTTTTGAATGTAAAGTATTAAATTACATTAAAGCAATCAATTTCTTACATGTTTACAAATACATTAAGATCGCTTATTTTTGAATCAGCGACACTTTCTACCTTCATAACTAACCCCACTGACCACTGTTGCAGTCATGCCCCCCTCTCCCTACAAGTGGTCTACGCTTAACCCTTCTACAAATGATTTGCTGTATTTACTGGGAAACGTGAAACCGCCATTGTGTAGGCTTAGTTACTTCAAGCGTTAAATGTCTTTTAATCTTTTTGCTGCCGTTCTGCTTTTTCTTTGACAACGAGCAGAATTACGACGTAATGTCTATGGCAACCAGCCGGCTAACGACCATTTAAGTGTACGGCAATAGTTTCGTTTCATCCTTTGCAATTTGAGAATATACCGTTGTTGTAATTGTTAACTTTTTGCATGTCAAGAAATCATGAAGAGAAACGCAAAGAAAACGTAAGGCAACCCAGTCAGTCGGCAGGATAAGAAAGGTAGTAGGTATATATGTCCTTTTTCAAGTTTTCTACAGTCAGTTGATGCGGGATGGAGGTTGGGAGGGGTTGTGTTCCTTTTGAAAATGTTTACAATTTGCACGAAATGAAAGGGTTGGCGGCGGCGGCTGTTAATTCATTCATGCGTGAGTGTCAGTTGTGTAAATTGTCTTTTACACCAAGTTTTTACTTTGTAATCTCGTTAGGTTACTTAACCTAACAACTAAACGTTTGTGTGCCAGTCTGTATGTATGTCTGTCTGTCTATATGTCTCACTGTCTGTCTGTATGTACGCGTCTGAGTCTGAGTTTTCCTTTTTGCACTCTGGAGTATTTTCCTTCCTAACATCAACATTGATTGATGTCTTCCGCTGGTTTCCATTTTGACGGAATGCCACCTTTGTAAGTAGTTCCGACTGATGCCGCTGCCAAAAGGAGTGTTGCCTCGGCATTCTAGGAGCGTTTATTTTATTAAACGCGTAATTCTATTTAATTTGTGAAATTGCCTAGGGCTTTTAACAACCAACAGAGTGCGAAATGAGTCGAATCGTTAAAGGTTGGAAGCTTTTCAATTAGTGAGTGATGGTGGATGGGAGGTAGTGTAGAGAAATTGATTAGTACTTAAGGGTTTAATTACTTAAATGTTGGCGGAAAATAAAACATGGCCACTGTAATGTTAAACATTCAATTTACATTATTTGCGTAACGGATTAAAGGGATTTGAATAGAGGCAAATATGAAGTAAATCGAACAGAATTACACATTTGTTGGTATCGATGATGTACAATATAGGAATATACAAAATCCGTATCAATAACTAATCTTTATCTTACAAAAACAAGATTTAGAACGATGGAAGTCTCGAAAATTTCTTAATATTTTTCAACAGTAATAATATTGACTCAATTAAATTATTGAGTCAATTATGATATGACTGGATAACAAAATTAAGGGCTAACTTTAGCAGAAAATTATATAGATCGCTCAGAATTTGTGTATGGTCAGTTAAGCCAAATCTTTAATTTCAGTAAAAAAAAGAATCCAATTGAAGAATGACAATTTCCAATAATGAAATATGTATGTATGATGTAGGTGTACGACTCGACAACTCGCTTGAGATTACTATTTACAACAATACAACAACAAGGAGACACCAGCCCGAATAAATGTACATTATGTTGGCTACGAAAATTCAACTTTGTATTTTCAATCATGTTCGAGTGGAATATTGTGTCAGTTGTTATAAAATTGCTGGGACCGGCCGTGGCATGATGGTTAGAACACGCGACTACCATGCGGGAGATCACAGGTTTAACTCCTGGTCCAGTCATCTTAAAAGAACAAAATTTATTTCATTGTCGGCTCCCCTCGAATGTTGTCGACAGCAACTTCGCTGTATCAGTGTCGAGTCAATCGGCATGTCTAGTAAAAGCGTCTCAAACAGTGATGTTCGCATTCGTCGATAAACAAGTAGGTGCCGTTAGTTGTGAATCTAAAAATAGAATACGTGTTAATTCAAAACAACGCGAGAAGCTATCCCATACCTCATTCATGGGGTGTAATGGAAAATTAAGTTTTTTAAGCTATAAAATAGCCATGATCAAAATTTGAGCAAAATCGGTCAACTTTAAGTCTTGCGCCAAAGAGGTCGAAGGTCATATCTATTTATATGAAAATCAGTTTATATTCATTATTTGCATTTTTAGGTCCCGCTTAGACTCGAAAAGGCTTAACTGATATTTTCGAAAATTTTCTCAGAATGTTACTGTGTAACACATAAAAGGAGTCACTTAAGACTTTTTGAGTCATTTGAGCCATGTCCCTCTGTCTGGCTGTCCGGCTGGTACGCACGATAACTTTCAAAAGACGCATTCAAATGATTTGAAACTTTGCAGGAGTTAACATATCTCCAAAACTACTTTCTATATTACAAATGGGCTACATGGCCAAGCCCCTTCAGGCACCTTCCATGCAAATATACTATTCCGCCCACTTTAGAAATCGAGTAGTTATTAAATACAACCAACGCGATCGCGCCCAAATTCTCTATTTAGTAATGCTATATCAGTAATGCTATTGGCACCGGCCGTGGCATAGTGGTTCGAACACGTGACTTCCATGCGGGAGATTCTGGGTTCGATTCCCGCCTTCAGTCATCTACATTTTTGATTCATTGCCGGCCCCCTCGGTGTTGTCGACCGCAACTTTACAGTATAAGTGTCAAGTCAATCGGCATATCTAGTAAAAAGCTTCTCAAACAGTGATGTTCGCATTCGTCGATAAACAAGTAGGTGCCGTTTGTTGTGAATTTTATACAGAAAGCGGGTTAATTTACAACTACGCGAGAAGATATCCCATACCTATTCATGGGGTGTAAAGGGAAATTAAGAAGAATATTAGAATCATGTTTTCGAAAAACAAAATGGTTGTCTAGCCACGCCCTTTCTGGTACTTCCTATACAAATGTACCACTCCGCCCACTTTAGAAATCGAGCAATAATATCAATACAACAAACGCGATCGCGCCCGAATTCTGTATTTAGTAAAGCTATAGTAGGATAAAGTTTTGAAGAGAAAAAGTGGAAGGTTAGACACGCCCCATTTGGTACCGCCCACTTTAGAAATCAATTTATATTAGTAAAACACCCAACGCGATGGTGCCAAAATTCTGTATTTAATAAAGCTAAAACAGGTGCTAACTTCTGGTGCCTCCCATACAAATGTACCAGTACGACCATTAATACAACAGACGCGATCGTGCCCAAAGTCTGTATTTTGTTCAGCTATAACAGGATAAAGTTTTGTAAAAAACTGGTAGTCTAGCCACGCCCCTTCTGGTGTCTTACATACAAATGTACCACTCCGCTCACTTTAGAGATGGATTGAGAATATCAATAGAACCAATGCGATCGCGCCCAATTTCTGTATTTAGTAAAGGTATAGCAGGATAAAGTTTTGGAGAAACAAAGAGGAAGTCTACCCACGCCCCTTTTGGTATTATATTAATAAAACACCCAACGCGATAGTGCCCAAATTCAGTATTTAATTAAGCTTAAGCAGGATAAAGTTATGAAGAAGAAATTGGAAGTAAAGCCAAGCCCCTTCTGGTGCCTCCCATACAAATGTACCAGTACGCCCACTTTACAGTTGGATTGATAATATCAATACACCCAAAACGCGACCGTGCCCAAATTCTGTATGTAGTAAAGCTAAATCAGGATAATGTTTTGGAGAACAACTGGAAGTCTAATCACGCCCCTTCTGGTGCCTCCCATACAAATGTACTACTCCGCCCACTTTAGATATCCAGAAATAATATCAATATATAGTTAGTTTCTCGACTGAAACTTTCTTACTGGTTGATATATTAAGTGGGCGTGGCCCCGCTCATTCGACCCTATTTTTAAAAATGTTATATATGGAGAACTGTTTTTCAAATCGCCTGGAAAATTTGTGTGGAATGTTCGTTATCCAACTTGGTATAAAACTTGAAACTTTAACCGGCAGTATCTCATGAACTGGGAGAGGTGAAAAGATGATATCTGGTATGAATTGTTGGACCAGTATGATTTACAACCAGGGTGGAAGTGGGATGTGCCTTGCCTCAGTTAAAAGAAACCGTTACTAAGGCCATAATAATAGTTTGATCGCCATGAATATTTTACAGTATAGCAGAGATACAATCAAGTAATTTGGAAACAAGTTGGCAAAAAGGGCCGCCCACAAACGTCAATATTTGACTATTACATAATATATTTACAAAAAAAATACAATTCCTTAAACGAACATATTTTGAAAATCAAGGATATCCTAAAAACATTGACCTTTGGCGTCTTAAGGGCAAGAGAAATAGTCGTCCAATCATACTCAAATTCTCGTCATGTATTCAAGTCAAAATCCGGTCAAAAAAGTTTATTTGTCCGCAAAAAAAATCGTCCATACATTTTGCTGACGCCCTAATGTTCATGGTTGTGACGGCACTCAAACATATATCATTTGAATGATAATCGCATATTCTAATCATACCACTGTCACCCATAGTGGGGTCCTCTCCGAAGGTCCTCCGGAGGTAATATCTTTATGAGCCAAGTGCACGGATCTGAAGTGCCGAAAAGTTGTTGTAAAGGCTAGACCCTTCCATCCCCATGATGGGGGAGTCAACAGACGGTAGCATGCCAGGCCATGTGATCCAATGAATCTGAATGAAGTCATTCGTCTTGTCAAGTTACATGCCATAATAATTTGGTATCGATTTGATGTTAGTAGGTATCGTATACGGAAATTTGTCACGTTTTAGGCTCTTTTGTTTGACATTACTCGAGAACCACTAGTCCGATTTAGCTGAAACAAAATTTAAAAAAATACTAAGAATTACAATTCCTTTAATCATTTAACGTTTCCCTACATAAGCAACAGTTTGAATTTTCCATTCATTAAATGATTTTGAACTGGGGTTATTTTGTAGTAGTTACAATAAAAATGTTGTACTTCGTTGCGTATGATTTACGTGGAATATTACTTATCATACGCCACCATATAACAATATAACGAAAGAGCCTAAACGTGACAAATTCCCCTACATATACGATACTAACTAACTTCAAACCGATATTAAATTATTATGGCATGTAAATTGACAAAACGAATGATGCAGAACTTCTTCTTTTTGGGGCTACTTTGACGTGCAGTTCTCAGAATTGAGTCCCAAAATAATATGTTGTACTGTGTTATGAAAACACATCCTATTTGCTTATGCAGATATATTTCTACGTTCTCTGCCATAACATAATTTATTAAATTCTCCTTACCTCTAACTGCCCAGCTTCTAACTGCTTTGTAGTTTTGTTTTTCCCATAACGATTTAAAATCCTTCACTTTTCTTGTATTGCAACTTCTTTCATAAATTCTCCTGTCATCTTGGTATCCTTATGGCTACCACTCTTGGACAGCTAATAATAAACCGTCAATAACTATTAGTGTGTCCTGTTGTAAAATGAATGACTGCAACCAACCGCATCCATGGCATCCACTACAACAATATTGCATCTTATACACTGTATACAATATAAGGCAGCGGGGGGTCTGACAAGAAGGCAAGCAACCATAAAACAAACACTGTTCCACAGCGTATACCTAAAGCATACTTTGTGGCGTAGACAACAGTGTTTGCAACATGAACGCAACAACTGTTTACAACATCAAGATTAAGTGAAAAACGGAAGTGCAAAAAAACAAGAATAGAAAACGAGACAAAAACAACACACACATAACAAGGAAATGCAATCAAATTGAATTTCCTCCATATTGACTGAACACAGCCAAGCTTATGGCGTTCTCTCTCTTAGTCTGTCTGTCCGTCTGTACAATAGCTACTAGTCTTTAGTTTTAGCAGCCTCCAGTCCCATTGTGTCTTGTACAACTTGTGGCCCTTCGATTTATATTTTGTTTATTTTACCCCGATAACTTTGATTGTTAAATCCTTATTGTCCTTTCTATATTTACAGTTGCTTGGTTTACATTTGATCCTGTTTTAAGCGGTGGTCCTGGTTCCGGACTTATCTTCAGCAATAATAACTCTACAGTCTCGGTCGAGGGATGGGAGCACCGCGTCGCATTGGGTTCTGTGGGTTTCTCACGTGGCATTCACTACTGGGAGTTTACCATCGACAATTACACGGCAGATACGGATCCGGCATTTGGTGTGGCACGCATCGATGTTAATCGCAATAAAATGTTGGGTAAGTACAAACCACAAACTACTCTGCCAATTGAAATGGAGAGCGAGAGCTTACAAACCAAGTATGCCAACCATCTAAGAACTTTGTGCCGGTAAGGAGTAGGACACACGCACATTGTCACAGCTATATTAAAAGCTTGAAACTATTTGTTTGAATCGCACAAGTAGTTTTAAGTGGTTGACTATGAATTACATGACAGTAAATCTGTGAAATTAGGAAGATGAAAGACTGCTATATTTGTCTCCTAAGGGAACGGGTGTGGTGTTTCGTTATTTGGTCGGGAAAGCATTAAAACTTTTAAATTGAAGAAAATTAACTGTAAACAGCATAAACTATAAAGTAAAGTAATACCAATGGCAAAACTTTATAGAAATGTCTGGAATTTGTTTTAAGTCCTATGCATTTATTGAACTTAAAGAATGTTTTTTTTTCTGAAAGCTATGTCTGCCCCAGGACGATTGATACAAGTTAAAAATGAAAACTTAACCTATTGATACAAGATCTATTGAGTTAAACAAATTTAATTGTGTAATTTTTAAAAATTATGTATTTAATAACAAAAAGACTCTGTCTAAAATATTCCTCACATAAAGCCAAAGCACTATAAAAATCTTGGCGAAGCAATGTTGGCGGAATTTTATTGAAAAAGTAAATTAAATGAGGTATGATCTCCTCCAAACATTGAAAGAAAGTGCAAATTGCATTTATTTTAAAGTATGTTAAATGTATTTGGTGAAAACTTACGTTTATCACTTATATCATGATTAAGATTAGCAAGAATGTTGTTTTCGTTTTTTTGTTTGCCGAACAAAAGTCAAGTAACAGTGCAAAAAAGTTTGTTTGAAAAATTGAATATCAGCATCCTCACATGCAAGTTTTATAGTTTTCAAAGTTTCTCGTAATACATAATATATCTTAGGATAACTGTATATATGATACATACAATATATACTCTATGGCACTAGTATTACAAACTGTCATTAAGTTTATATTTGAAGTTTTTTTCTATCTGATACAGCACTCACAAAACATAATAGATAACGCAACATTATCAGACAAACTTTTTGCGTGTAGGAGGCATAACAATATGATGTTAGCGCCACAAAGTAACAGCAACACACTATCTAACGACAACCGGATAGACACATTGGCAACATAATATTGCATTTTGACTCGCAACTCATCTTAGGTAAAGTTAGCAACAGTGTATACCAATAATGCTATAAACGCAACAAATGCAACTAAGTTTATCAGACAAAATCACTTAAGGTAAAGTTTTTTTTTTTGTGAAGAATATGACACATTTTTGCTCGTAGTCATAGAGAAAATGCAGGAATGCAAGGAAATTCTCTTTCTTATTTATAATTTTAATCAATTTCGTTTTTGCTTATGTTAAATAATTCGAAATTATTCGATATTTTTTCTTTATATTTATTTAGATTAAGTCTTAACAAGCTTTGATGCTTTGATTCAACAACTAGATATCCTTTTTGCCCCGTCCTTTCAATTTATTATCGTAGACCTTCTGTGCTGGGGCAAGTTATTCTATTCTTACAACATGACCCATATAGCGCAATTATCGTATTGGGTGTCGGCATTTAGATGCACAGTTATGACTTAATGATGCTTAGATAGCGGTTACGTCATATATTTTCATCAATTTTGAGATATGGTTTTGTTTCATTATGTTCTATGTTCCGTTGATGCAATATTCTCAAACGTTTACCGGCAATTTAAGTTGGTGATTGGCCTATAAAACTGTGGCAAAGAATTATAATTGAATAATCTTATAATGATTTTGGACGCAACAAGTCTATCTAAGTGAGGACGAGGAGGAGTCTGAGATGATGGAACATCTTCTTTAGCAGTCCCGGTCTGGTCTGTAGGAGGCAGATCTACATAAGCGAAGAAAAAGAACAAGAGTCTTTCTCCTCACTCAAAGAAATAAATTTACTAGGTTTCATGTGGGGCTATCAATGGTTGACTGGGCCAATATGAACGGCTATGGAGGAGTTTTCAACAATTTTCTTTAATCATATATATCTAGATATAACTAATTTTACATATACTTATGTGAACTCTTTCGTATCCAAATGTTTTACTTGTACAGTGCAACAGCCAATCTAGAGGGTGAGAAACTCAGAGTGAAGGTACTAGGTCAATAAAGTAAAAGCCCCAAAAGGGGGTTTGCAGCCTTAACCATGTATGGAGCTGCATTCGTCACAAAGAGCAAAACATTATTCTCATCCAGCTCTCAAGCGGTAAGCTCCAAGCTTGCTCCCAATAAAACAACTATGGAATTAATCATAATTTTTTGCATTATTTGTCAAATCATATAATTTGCTAACATCTATGAGAAATTAAGTGATCCTAATCAAAAAAACCATCCACCAAGATTTCCTGCTTTAGAGAAGAGTCGCCTCTACGATTCGCAAATGTAGTCCACTTTACATCAATTCCAACTGGGTCTATTGTCTGCTGCAATAACTTTCAGCACGCCAGTCAGGGCATTCTTTTGCAAGCGCCTTTAGTATTGCTGCTTTTCCCGTTATTATGTCCAGGATCGAAATCGGTGGTTGTTGAACAACTTTTTATATGATTTGTTTATTTATTGAACAAGAACGAGCGTGAAGAACAACGTTTTTATATATTTTTTAAGGAATGAAAAATTTATTTGAAATTATATAATATAAAGGGATATTTTTTAAAAAATATGCCCAAAAAATATTAAATATGATTAAAAATAATATATGATGAATTTCATACCGAAACCTATAAAAAAAGGAACAATTTTGAACCCAACCCCCACAGATTTTAATGAAATTTTGCATGCAGCTACATTTTACCTACAGAAACACAACCTCATTTTTAGAAATTACATATGGTTTTATGGGTAACATATGCAAAAATATGCTCTAACAAATAGGTGTCAAAACACTTGTTAGAGTATGAAACATATAAAAAACTTTTCCATTTGTAAATATTTCCTTTTAAAAAAATGTGCATTTGCATATTTCCGGTTGCCCATTTTCTTCATAAGTTTTCCTTAATAACTCTATCTGTGATAAGTAGTAATTGCTGATGAATGGAATTATTGCCCTGACTCTAGAACTATACTGTACTGTGTGTTTGGAGCGAGCTTGCATATGGTAGTCGCTTCATATGTGTGAACAACGTATGCGTAATATTAATTTTATGCCGATTTTATATTAATCATACGCACATCGTTTCAATATTGTGAATTTATGGTCTCATAACACAGCCAATCTGAGGGGTGAGAACTACCAGGGTGAAGGTATTAGATCAGTATAGGAAACCCCCAAAAGGTTTTGGCATTCTCTATATTTATGCTGAAGAATTAAATGAAAAATCGTCAACGGTACTTGAGTTATATGTTAGGTGAAAAACAAAACGAACAGACATCAAGATCAGCAAAAATTATGCAAGGCCATTAAAATAGTTTGGGCTAAGAACGCTAAACCCTTAGGGGTTTTACTATACAGGTCAAGTACCTTTGATTAGATTTTCTCACTTCCAGACAATGACCCGAAAATGTAACAAAGTGCAATCAGGAAAATGGATGTGTCCGATGAACATCTTTTCCTTTTCTATGGACATCCATGAAGTGAGTCTTTCTAAATGTTCATTTTTATCAGGGTTAGGTGTAGTAATTTCGCGTTCCCGCGTCGTGATCGAATTGTTTTCTATTTGTATATCGTTCTTGGTTCCGTGTGAGAGCGTATAAATGATCAGCGTCAAATTCAAATATGCCCGTCTGGCCGTCTGTTTGTCTGGTTTTTCCCGCGATTTCAACCGAAGTTTAAAAGATATCAAGGTATCATGGTATGCAACCTCTCTAAGCGGAGGTTAACTTTTGAGATAAGTAAGATCGGACAAAATTTACTCCCACCTCCCATACAAACTTCGTTCTTTTTTGGGGGGGTGTCCATCTGTCTGTCCCCGCGATTTCAGCCATAATTTTGGAGACACCGAACCGATATTTGGTATGCAGTCTATATCCTCTAAGCAAAGGTTAAGTTCTAACAAACTTGCCCTATTTCGGAATGTCAGTCTTCCTGTTCTCCGAATACAGCCATAGTTAAGAGCTATCGAGCTGATATTTGGTATGCAATCTTCTACTCTCTAAACGGATGTTAAGTTCTAAGATGAGCAAGATGACTCCCAACAGCCATACAAACTCTCCCTTTTGGGGGTGTCCGTCTGTCTGTTCCCCTAATACAGTTATTTTAAGAGCTATCGAGCTGAAATTTGGTGTGCAATCTTTTTCTCTCTTAACTGAAGTTAGGCAAGATTGGACGAACACAACTCGGGCCACCCATAAAAACTTCCCCTTATTAGGGATGTCTGTCTGTCTGTTCCTGCGACTATAGCCGTAGTTTAAGAGATATCGAGCTAAAATTTGGTATGCTCTTAGCGTAGGTTAAGTTTTAAGATGAGTTAGAGCGGACAAAATCTATCCCAACCTACCATACAAACTCCCCCCTTTTTGGGAGTGTCCTTCTGTCTGTCCCCCGGAATACAGGCATAGTTTAGGAACTATCGAGCTGAAATTTGGTATGCAACCTTACATCCTCTAAGCGTAGGTTAGGTCCTAAGATAAGATCGATTGGACAAAAACTTCTCACACCTCCCACACACCACTTCTCTTTTTGAGGGTATCTGTCTCTCTGACACCCCGATTACAGGCATAGTTTAAAAACTATCAAGCTGAAATTTGAAATGCAACCTTCTGCTTTTAGCGGAGCTTATGTTTTAAGATGAGCACGATTGGAGAAAAACTAATCGCACCTCCATATTCATAAAAGAATTCTCAGCTCGTATAAACTATTCAATCTCAGTATTTGACATTTCAGGAGTAATGAAACATAACCCTGCAGTTCTAGAGGTATCGACTGACCATGCTTCAACTACATACCACACTAATTCCCACATGGATACTTACTTAAGTGACTCTATGGTAAGCTAACGGCGAACCACCGATTAAAAAAAAGTATGAGCACGAGGCGATCGAAAATGTAAAGCTATATTTATTTTTTACTTCTGGGTACGGCCGGCCGTGACATGATGCGACTATCATACATTAGATCCATGGTTCGATTCCCCCTCTCTCCCTCGATATTGTCAAAAGCTAAAGTATAGTTTACCGTTCACATGTCTAGTAAAAGTAAACAAGTAGGTGAATCTAAATATAGAAAATTCTCCTTTACAACTGGTACATAGGATTTAAAGAGAAATTACGTTTTTCTGGGAACTCATATCACCACCCCTAGCATGGGTATCCGGTATAAGTACTCTTTTCATGGGGACCCATTTTACTAGTACGCGGTAAAGAAGATGAAATGCATTGCTTAGGGTTTGTAAAGTAAGTACAGGTGAGTCCCTAGTAAGAAGTGATTTCACCAATGTTTTAGAGGGATAAAAATTACGCCCTCCTCTTAAACAAACTATCCATTGTTGCGGTACAAAATTTAATAAATTATAGTTTCTGGACTTGGACATAGCCGAATATAATTATCTGAGATCTTCTTTAATAATTTCATACCACATTCTTATTATTGGGAGTGTTAAAGAAGCTCCCCATTTTTGTTTAAAAAAAATGTAATACATTATTGTTTCTGGACTTCGGCATAGCCGAACATAATTATCTTATTTAACTTAAAAATGAACTTAATTTCCCTTCACACCCCATGAATGAGGTATAGAATGCTTCTCGCGTTGTTGTAAATTAACATGCTTTCTATTTTAGATTCACAACAAACGGCACCTACTTGTTTATCGACGAATTCGAACGTCACTGTTTGAGAAGCTTTTATTTGACATGCCGATTATATCGACACTTATACTACGAAGTTGCTGCCGACAACATCAAGAATTATTAGGTTACTAGTTTTTATTGAAATCCTGAGATCTTCTTTTATCATTTGATACCACATCCTTATTATGGGACAGATACAAATAAGTGAGTGTTAAGACTTCCAAATCCTTTATAAACTCGGAGCTTTTTAAGCAGGGTTAATTTAAGATTTCCAAATTATTTTCAATGGCATTTTCAGCCTTATTCTGTAACTGTATAATATATGGTTCGGACATTTTTCTTATGTCACAGTTCATATCAAGAAAAGTCGCTGCAATAGATACCTTCCACGACAACTCCTTTACTTCTAAGTTTAATCTTCATACCATCCTCGTTGTTTTCATCGAAACACGTACTGTTTTCCCCTACATATGTCAACATTTCACCGAGTCACTCACTAAACTAACGAAGACTTTTCCAAGTTGCTCCTGTAGGATTTTGGTGTCAGTTTCATGAGGGCGCCACCAAACTGCAATGTGCACATTGAATAGCAGTAGTGACAACAAAGTTTCAGCACACACTGCTGCAGTGTCTTATGAAATTTTAATTTGAAAACTTTTTTCCAGTGAAGATGAGCTGCTGCGTTAACACGTGTCAAATGGAGTTGAAATATTAAGCGAAATACGAGTCGGAGACAACAAAAAGGGGAATTTAATATGAAACAAAAAAAAATAAAAATATTTAAAGAAACTATTCAAGGTAAACACAGAAAAGAGTGAAACGTACAACAAAACATCTCCATGATGACAAAACTTCATGAAATTATTAGGTGTTTAACCAGAGACAAGAAACAAAAAAAAAGTTAACGGAACATGAGATTGTGTTAATTTTTGTTGATATTAGTAGGGATATTAAGAAAACGAAAGTGACTCACTGAGTTTACATATCTATGATAGGCATTGATACTTTAATATAAAAGTGCTATTGATATTTAATAAAGGTTTTTAAAGTGGTTTCTAATATCCTTCTACCGCTTTCACAATAAATTCTTTAGCTTAAATTAACACTGTTGTTGTTACGGTTCCATCTCCTTCCAGTTACAACTTTGAGTCAAATTTCACAAAGACCGTTTAAAACTTGCCGTATTCTGTTTCCTTATTTAACGTCTATCCTTGATGTCTGTGTGTGTGAGTGTAAATGCTTGGGTGTTTCTGCTTCTTAAAGTAAAAACAATAACATAGCATCAATGTTGCCACTGCCAAAGCTATGATATCACCAGCCTCTTCACTGTATCCTTAAGAGGGAAGGATGGACGTTTTTACTTCGATCCTTAAACTTTGAAAATTGTATCGAAATTGCCAATTTTTCGTTGTTTCTTGCTCATTTCGTTTTTCGCAACATTTTGTAGTTGTTGTTGTTTCGAAAACAATACCCTGATTAGTTGCCAAACTAAGGGAATATTTCACTGTTCGCGAATTTATTTGTTTTCTTTTGCAATTGGCTTTATTGTTCTTTTTTTTGTTTTTGTCTTGAAAGTGTTTTCGATTATTGTCACGCCTTTTATAGCTGAGTCCTTTGTTTTGTATTGCAAGGAATTGAAAGGTTTTTATCTCCCCAATGAAGTGCGCAGCAGGCATTCGAATTGTCATCTGAGAATGTTATAGTTAAGTTTGCGAATAAATCGAAAGTTTTATATTGCGTTTTTTTTTCGAGGTAAATTTTAAACTGGGGTGTCCTACATATGGGGCAGAGTGGAAAGGAAAGACAGATACTGAAAACTTTACTTTTAAGGTATCCCCATTAATTCCATTTGATATTATTCTTGGTTACGAAGAGCAAATTAATTAAAAGGGACTCTATTCAAGTTCACCCCCTTTAAATAACACATGATTTCGGGACTCAATTCTGAGAACTGTACGCGTAAGTAGTCCCCAAAAAAAGAAGTTTTGCATCATTCGTTTTGTCTAGTTACATGCCATAACAATTTAATATCGATTTGTAGTTAGTAAGTATCGTATAGGAAAATTTGTCACGTTTTAGGCCCTTTTGTTTGACAGAACATAAATACTACATGGTGGCGTATTATTATCAAAAGTAATATTCCACGTAAATCATACGCCACGGAGTACAACAGTTTTATTGTAACTGCTACAAAATAAACCCAGTTCAAACTCATTTGATGAGTTATGTCAAACAAAAGAGCCTAAAACGTGACAAATTCCCCTATTCTATACTTACTAATTTTAAATCGTTGTTAAATTATTATGGCATGTAACTTGACAAAACGAATGAGTCCCAAATCAATGAGCTGAAAAATGTACTTTGTAATGCAGAGAAATATGTCGTGTTATACATTTAGACGATTCTGCGTCGGATTTATTGTAACAGATCTTTTCCTGCACCAAATTTCTACAAAAAATGCATTTAAAAAAGTTGAGTTTTAATAAAATATTACAAAAGATATATTTTCTATAGTGGTTCCTAAAAGTGATATTCGAAATTGTATAAAAAATTAGACAAGGACATCTTTTCTTTAAAAAACTTACCAATGACTTATTTTTTTATAAGAAGAAAAACAACTACTTTTAGAAAAATGTATGTGACACACAAAGCCTTTCTTAGACAAATTTTATAATGCCCATTCTAACTGTACAATTTGCTTTACATATTAGTGAGCCCCCCATATTTCACTGAGGTTTCTCTTCCCTTATTACCCTACTAAGTAACACAGTATTTGTTTTCAAACAATTTTCGCACATCCATTACATTTAAGTAGGTGGAAACAAAGCACATTTCACCGAAGGTGCTGTGCTGCCATCACGCTTTTAAGCTTTTCCAAACTTTTCAGCAGCTACTCAAACTTAAACAAAAACCTAAACTAAAACGAAAAAGCAAGTAAAAAGATACTTTTCTTATTATGTTTTTATTGGAAATCCATTAAACAATGAAGTTTACTTTACGCTACCGTTAGAAAATTAAAAACTTTCTTTAGATATATTCCCTAAAGCTTTTCATGCGATAAAGCTTTGTTTCCGCCCTCCACCAAATGCAGCACAATATGTGTGAAATTGTTGACTTAACAATCAAAAAAACAAACACCAAGTGGCAATAAATTAATCCTAAATTTTTATTGTATTTCTTTTGTGGTTTTCCAGGTAAAGATGAGAAATCCTTTGCCATGTACATTGATCGCCAACGTTCGTGGTTCCAGCATAATTCCGTGCACGAGAGACGTGTTGAGGGAGGCATCAGCACAGGCAGCACCATTGGCGTTCTGCTGAATTTGGAACGACATACCTTGAGCTTTTTAGTCAATGGAATGCCTCAAGGTTCAATAGCATTCCGTGATTTATATGGAGTCTTCTATCCAGCGGTTAGCATTAATCGAGGCGTTACCCTGACACTGCATACGGCTTTGGATGCACCGCAAATGGATTATTTTTAAGGTTGCCGTTGGGAGAACGATGGCGAGTTCATCTATAATGAAATGTGTGTAAATAGTTATATAGTTAAGGTTTGTATATTACATTTTCTTTTCTATATATTTAATGGATATTTAAAATATAAATGTTTATTATTATTATTATTATTATATAGTTGTAGTAGTTACATATCTTATTTGTATGATCGCAAACGAAATCTTAAAGTCTTGCATGTCTTGAAGTTTGAAGCAAAAACTAAAATATAAACAATAACACTATATTGTAATTGAGTGGGTTTCCTAGGAAACAATTAAAAACAACATCAAGAAAAAAAAATCAACCTAAAATCGAAAATCAAAGTTTAGTATAAATTTAGTTTTAGGCAAAAGATGAGCGAGTTTGACGTTATAAACGTTTTCTTTAAGATGTAAGGAAAGATATTGGAAATGTGAAGTGAAATGTGTCGGATATGTTGAGGTTTTTAGAATACGTAGATTAGGAATTCATGATTCACAGGAAGGAAGCATATAAACAAAATCTCAAATCTTTTGGAAAGTTGCCTTAAGGCGTTTGAAAGATGAAGCCTGCTGGGTTTTAATATCCTATTAAATTTGACCATGGTCTTTTAAACTCAGAACTATATGTCACAGAGATAATTCACATCTGATTTTCAACAACTTGAAGATATTTATGAAGATTAAATTGTTGCTTTGGACGAGCACAAGAACACAATAGTGCGATTTTTTTTTTTAAATTTTGATCGAAAAAAGAAGAAGAAGAAGAAGGAGCGTTTCATAGATTTTAGAATAAATCAAAAACCATTTGTCCGATTACACCCTGCGACAATTTTCAATTTTTGTTTTCACACGTATATATGATCGTGAAACTAGAGATCTTATGTAGTAAAACTGCGTTCTCAGTTTATCGCCAGAACGTCAGGATTTTTTTTTAAAGGACTTCAAAGTTTCATAGGATACACCACTTTCTATAAATTAAATCAAATATTTCAACGAACCATATGACATCGATATGGGTATCAAATGAAAGGTAAGAATCTCAGAAGAATCTCTTCAAATTTTTTTTTTCAGTAAAAATTATTTAAATTATATTAAGCTTTAAAACTTTAAAAGGACATATTTGAAATTTTCGGTCCAGATCCATTAAAATCTGTTATTTGTTTGCATTGCTAATATTCTTACCTTTAATTTGATACCCATATCGATTTATTTGATTTAATTTTTTGAAAGTGGTGAATCCTTTGAGACTTTGAAGTCCTTTTAAAAAAAATCCTGACGTTCTGGCGATAAACTGCGAACGCAGTTTTACTACATAAGGACTCTAGTTTTACGTATATATGGTCTTCATCAAATGTGAAAACCACTGTTGCACGGTGTTATATCAGTAAATGTACCGAAGTCTTCTAAAGTAAACTACTTTAAAATCTGTCTAAAGTTTGTCTTTAACCTAATCAATAATCTTGGAGTTATCTAAAAGGTTGTACCATGTTTGTATATCCATTATGTCTTTATTAGCTTAAAAATTGCACGACATTCTATCGGTTATATAAACTATAAGTAGTCCAGCAGTTCATTGGGACTGGCCGTGGCATAGTGGTTAGAACACGCGACTACCATTCGGGAGATCCGTGATTCGATTTGCGGTTCCAGTCATTTTCATTCGTTGCCGGCACCCTCGATTTTGTCGACAACAATTTCGCAGTATAGTGTTGAGTCAAAGCTTTTCAAACAGTAACGTTCGCATTCTTAGACAAACAAGTAGGTGCCGTTTGTCGTGAATCTAAAATCGAAAGCGTGTTAATTCATAACAATTCGAGAAGCTTTCCCATACCTCATTCATAGGGTGTAAAGGGAAATAATGTTTGTTTTAAGTCCTAGATCATTGGAAGTTGCCATCGACCATTATGTTGACTAAATTAGGAGAAAATCGGCATCATCAAAATCGGCAGCGCCTTCGCCCATACAATTCAAATCCAATTCTGCCAAAAAATTTTAAAATTTTGTACATACACTTTCTAGAAGAAACAACAGAAGTTTGACAAGTTAATACAAAATCGGCCACGCCCATACCCTTTAAGATTTTTTCGCATAGAATTTTTCTTGTCCAAGCGAAATTGTTCAAATTTGGTGTATAGACTTTTTGGAATGAACTAAAGATGCACGACAAGTTTTATCAAAATTTACCATCGCCAACCGACTATATAATCCAATATGCACTGCAATATTCGTAACCTTTTGCAGAAAATTTTTGGGTTTATCCAGCAATTGTAAAAATAATGGATGTTTTTTCTGCATCATAGTTAAAGAAGGAATTCGGTATTTTTATATTCCTTTGATTGGACCTTGGAATATCAGTTTATCATAATTTTTTTAGTAAGTTACACAGTAGGGTGTTCCTTGTGTGGGATTTTTAGGAATTTCGTTGAAAAAAGGTATTAGTAACGAAGTTGGACATCGAGCTTCACCTTTCGTTTGTTGTTCAATGCAATGTTTCATCATTTCGTTAGGTATCATATAGCGCCGATCGCTACAATATCGTTCACCGCGAACAAGTGAAATGGGCCCCTAAGCAAACTGTACTTGTATATTTACCCATGCTAGGGGCGGTAATATGAGTACCCAGAAAAACTTTTCCTTTATACCCCATGAATGAGATGTAAAGGAGAATTGTCTATTTTTAGATTACCTACTTGTTTATTTTTACAAGACATTCTGATTGTGTCGATACTATACCGTAAAGTTGCTTTGCCAACATCGAGGGAGCGATAGGGAATCGAACCATGAATCTCCCATATCATAGTTGCGTGTTCTAACCATCATGTCACGACCAGTTGAACCCAGAAGTAAAATATTAAAATAGCAATAACCGTTTCGTTTACGCTTTCTGTTTCTTTCGTGCGCAAAAAAATTTTGTAATTGGTGGTTCGACGTTCGCTTACCATAGAATCGTGACCTTCACCAAGCGCTCGCACACACCGAAGAGTATAGTCAGTTTGTTCTTTCATTTCTATCGCTCATAAAGAGGCGTGGTAGGCATGTCGATATATATAATTGTAAATTGCCATCCTCGAATTCTGAGTTAATTTAAAGATGTCAGTACGTTCGTACGTCTGTCCCCTCAAATCCAGCTGTAGTTTACGAGTTATCGAGCAGAACTTTGGTACAAACTTCTATTCTCCAAACGGAGGTTAAGTTCTACGATGGGCAAGAACTACCCCCACCTCTCATACAATCACCCTATTTTTTCGTGTGTCCGTCTGGCGGTCTCTCAATCTTAAATTTGGTATGCAAGTTTTTTTTTCCGTTAAACAAATGTTAAGTTCTAACAATTGAAAACTTTAATCTCAGTATTTAGAAACAAATGGATGTGAGAGGCTAATAGTAACGTCCACCTCTCATACAAAGTCCCCCATTTTGTAGTGCAAATACAGATTACAAATGGTGAATGTTATTTTTGCAACAAATTTATTTCAGGGTATTATAAAGAGCATTGGAATCTTCTAATTTTTAATGCTATAACACTGAACCACATTATTTTCGAGTATGTATTCCTATAGAACATCTAACAACCGTTGAATATTTGCAATACCTAGTTAACCGACTTTAAAGATAAAAAGGCTGAATACATTACTGATCGTACTAACAAATATGTTTTCATTCCTACATGAAGCAGTCATCGCATACAACTTACCAATATAACATGTGGCATTTCTATTTTTAAGACTTTTCACCAAAGTTGTTCTCGTCGAAGTTGTCTATTAAGTCATTTACTAAAAATTTCAATTAGCGCTATATCACAACGTTCAAGACCCTTCTTAAACCTTTCCGTCACAAAAATTCTAAAACCTTTCCCCCTTGATCTGTATTCCTTTCAGCCCGACACAACCCATCACACACTTTACAACACAATTTTAGTATCGAAATATATAGTCACTAATTATAAATGTGTTATTGCTTAAAACAGAAAAGAGCGCTTGAATTTATATTTAAACAATAACAAAAACAAACAAAAAAACAAAATCCAAAAAAAAAACATTAAATTAAAAACTCTGTATAGTATGCAATTAAAAGTAATTAAAACTAAAAAAAAACTAACAAATTCAAACGATTGCACTTAAGCCAAATGATAACCAATCCAACAATTACCGATATATTTAAAATATATTAATGAGAACAACAACAAAAAACACATCAACACCAAATAACAAACGAGAAAGCTAATAATAAACACATGTATATACTAATAAATAATAATAACAAATAGCACTTGAATAATATCATAATTATAAACATTTTAGAAAAACATTGACGGCGTATCACAATGCATTTAAGTGGAAATCCATGATACAAAGGCATTTAATACACCAACTACATAGCAACACAAAGGCTTAGAGGAGTAAATTGATAAAAAAGAAAGAATTACAAAAAAAAAAAACAGAAAACTTATCTTTACCAAAAATGCAATTAGTTTGAAATTTTTATGTAAATATAAAGAAAAAAAATAAAACATTTTATTTTCTTTGCTACAATTCTTAAACAACCTTTTAAAAATCTCGATGTGTTCTTTGCAAAACTTCATACTAGTTTTGCTATAAACTTAATATGACGATGGCACTGATCTACGGAAGGTTTTCTAATGGAAGTTGAAACAAATATTAAAAATTTTTGCGAAAAATATATTGTGGGTAATTGTACTTTCAAAAGTTTTCTATAATAACATTTGTCCAAAACTATGTTTCTATATCTTTGTTTAAAGGTTAAATAATAATCCAATATCATAATATTCATTTAAATTTTCCCCTATTTATTTATGTAAGTAGATCAGTGTTAATCGACAACTAAACAACTGAAATCATTTTCAATAACATATTATTAATTCCATTATTTAAATTCCTTAAACATAAGCATAATTAAAAACTTTTTATAATGCCAAAAAGTTCAAAGAAATAACATTAAATTTTCTTTCCAAATTCTTAAGACTATTTCCTACATTAATTTGCCCTTAGTAATAATTTAAAATATTTCTATAGTAAATTGGTTTAAAATACCAAAGCATTTAAATATAGTTTAAAATTTCGTTACTTACCAAAAGCAAAACAAACAAACCAATCAAAAATTCTTTTTGATTTATTTAGCAATGTAAACTAAAACGACAAAAAATGTCAACATTTTTTTATTTTATTAATCAATTCGCATTAATTAAGTGTTAATGTAAATGTACATATTACCATGAAAATAAACATAAGAGAATCCTTTATTAATTTCGTTTAAGTCTCATTATAATATACATACAATTATTTATACATACAAATGTTAATGAAATTGAAACAATATTGACATTAATTATAGTAATGAAACAAACAAAAAAACAAAACGGAAGACATTATTTTATATAGTTATATTTTTAATATTGTATTATGTATTATTTTTTATAAATCATAGGAAAACTGTATGCTTACAGTATATATATGTATACATAAATTGAATTCAAATTGATTAAATTAAGTGCAAATATTTAATTAATTAACTCCCAATATGCGTGCGATAATAAAAAAAAGGAATACATACACAACACACACCCACACAAAAGAAACTTGATAGAACGTTTAATTATATCCAACATTTATAAAAACAACAAAAATAACTAAAGTTATTGTAACTTATGAATGAACTAAATGTAATGAAATGATAAAATTAAATTAAATAAGAAGTAAAACAAGTAAACGGTGAATCAACCACAACACATATTATTCCAAAAATCAAATAAAGAATACTAAAAAATACATAACAAAAAATTTTTAATTAGTTGTTATTATTGGGAAGTGGTAAGTTTACAATAAATTTTATCATTTTTATATAATAAATAAATTGTAGTGCCAAAGTACTATTGAAAGGAGTAAGTATCTTCAAGCCGCTTCGACAATGTGCTACCATTTAAAGGTATAAAGTAATATTATATATTTTTCCAAAGATCACCAACCTCTCAAATAATTGTCCCTTCTTTAGGTTTTAAATCAAAAAAACATAACAAGTTATTTTACCTCTGTGAACATTTCTGAGAGCCTGGTATCTAGAAATCATACAAAGAGTTTCACGCTATTTTCTTCTAACCCAATGTCACTTTAAAGTAATATTTCAAGCAGAAATGCAACTAATTTAGGTTTTAAATCAAAAAACATAACATGTTATTTTACCTTATTTTACCTTTTGAAGTAATATTTCAAGCGAAAATGCAACTAATTTTGATTTCAAATCAAACAACATAACTATTTATTTTATCTCTGTGAACATTTCTGAGAACCTGGTATTTGGAAATCAGAAAAACGATTTCATGCCGTATTCCTTTAACCCAATATCACTTTGAAGTAACATTTCAACCAGAAATGCAATTACTTTAGTTATTATACATCTGTGAATCTTTCTGAGAGCCTGGTATCTGGAAAACAGAAAAACAAATTTAAGCTTTGTTCTTCTAACCCAAAGTTACTTTGAAATAATATTTTAAGCAGAAATGCAACTACTTTAGTTATTTAACCTCTGTGAACATTTCTGAGAGCCTGGTATCCAGAAATCAGAAAAACGATTTCAAGCTTTATTCTTCTAACCAATGTCATTTTGAAGTAACATGTCAAGCAAAAATGCAACTGCTTTAGGTTTCAAATCAAGAAACACCAAATTATTTTATCTCTGTAAGTATTTCTGGGAGCCTGGTATTTAGAATTCAGCAAAACGATTTCAAGCTTTGTTCCTTTAACCCAATGGCACTTTGAACTGATATGTCAAGAAGAAATTAAAGTTATTTTTCCACTGTTTCTGCCAGCCTGGTATCTAGAAACCAGAAAAACTATCTCAAGATTTGTTCCTTTAACCCAATTTCATTTTGAAGTAATATTTCGTGTGGAAATGCAACTATTTTAGGTTTCAAATAAAAAAACATAACAAGTTATTTTACCTCTGTGAACATTTCTGAGAGCCTGGTATCTAGAAATGAGAAAAACGATCTCACGCTTTGTTCCTTTAACCCAATGTCACATTCAGGTCATACGTCGAGCGGAATTGCCACTTAGTACTTCAGGTTTCATTCAAATCAAAAAACATAACAAGTTATTTTACCTCTGTGAACATTTCTGAGAGCCTGGTATCTAGAAATCAGAATAACTATTTCACGCTTTTTCTTCTTAACCAATGTCACTTTGAAGTAATATTTCTAGCAGAAATGCAACTACTTTAGGCTCTAATCAAAAACTATAACAAGTTATTTTACCTCTGTAAACATTTCTGAGAGCCTGGTATCTAGAAATGAGAAAAACGTTTTACCGCTTTGTTCCTTTAACCAAATGTGACTTTAAAGTAATATTTCAAAAAGAAACGCAACTACCCTAGGTTTCAAATCAAAAAACATAACAAGTTATTTTACCTCTGTGAACATTTCTGAGAGCCTGGTATCTAGAAATCAGAAAAACGATTTAACGCTTTGTTGCTTTAACCAAATGCGACCTTAAACTAATATTTCAAACAGAAACGCAACTACTCTAGGTTTCAAATAGAACAACATTACAAGTTATTTTACCTCTTTGAACATTTCTGAGATCCTGGTATCAAGAAATCAGAAAAACGATTTCACGCTTTGTTCCTTTAACCCAATAATACTTCGAATTATTATTTCAAGCAGCAATGCCACTTGTTTAGGTTTCAATTCAAAAGAAATACTACGTTATTTTACCCCTGTAAACCTTTCTGACAGCCTGGTATCGTGAAATCAGAAAAACTATCTCTAGATTTGTTTCTTTAACCTAACTTCACTTTAAAGTAACATTTCAACCAGAAATGCAACTACTTTAGTAATTTTACCTCTGTGAATATTCCTGAGAGCCTTGTACCTAGAAATCAGAAAAATGCTTTCAAGCTTTATTTCTTTAACCCAATGTCACTTTGAGGTAATAATTTCAAGCAAAAACGCAACAACTTTAGGTTTCAAATCAAAAAATATAACAAGTTGTATTACCTCTGTAAACATTACTGAGAGCCTGGTATCTGGAAATCAGAAAAACGGTTTCAAGATTTTTTCTTCTTACCCAATGTGAATTTGAAGTTATCTTAACAAGTCATTTTACTTCTGTGAACATTTCTGGAAGCCTAGCACATATAAATCAACAAAACGATTTCAAGTTTTGTTGCTTTAATCCAATGTCACTTAATTAATTTTTCAAACAGAAATGCAACAACTTCAGGTTTCACAAAAAAACAAATCAAGTTATTTTACCTCTGTGAACATTTCTGAGATCCTGGTATCAAGAAATCAGAAAAACGATTTCACGCTTTGTTCCTTTAATCCAATAACACTTCGAATTATTATTTCAAGCAGCAATGCCACTTGTTTAGGTTTCAAATAAAAAAAAAATACTACGTTATTTTACCTCTGTGAACATTTCTGAGAGCCTGGTATATAGACATCAGAAAAATGATTCCACGCTTTGTTCTTCTAACCCAATGTCACTTTGAAGTAACATTTCAACCAGAAATGCAACTACATTAAGTAGTTTACCTCAGTGAACCTTTCTGACAGCCTAGTATCTAGAAAACATAAAATCTATCTCAAGATATGTTCCTTTAACCAATTTAATTTTGAAGTAAAATTCCGTGCGGAAATGCAACTTTTTTAGGTTTCAAATCAAAAAACATAACAAGTTATTTTACCTCTGTGAACATTTCTGACAGCCTGGTATCTAGAAATGAGAAAAGCGATTTCACGTTTTGTTCCTTTAACCCAATGTCACATTCAGGTCATATGTCAAGAAGAATTGCCACTTACTACTTTAGGTTTCATTCAAATCAAAAAACATAACAAGTTATTTTACCTCCGTGAACATTTCTGAGAGCCTGGTATCTAGAAATCAGAATAACTTTTTTACGCTTTTTATTCTTAACCAATGTCAATTTGAAGTAATATTTTAAGCTGAAATGCAATTACTTTAGGCTCTAGACATAAACCATAACAAGTTATTTTACCTCTGTAAACCTTTCTGAGAGCCTGGTATCTAGAAATCAGAAAAACGTTTTTACGCTTTGTTCCTTTAACCAAATGTGACTTTAAAGTAATATTTCAAACAGAAACGCAACTACTCTAGGTTTCAAATCGAAAAACATAACACGTTATTTTTAGAAATCATAAAAAAGATTTCAAGCTTTGTTCTTTTAACCCAATGTCATTTGCAGAAATGCAACTACTTTAGTTATTTCACCTCTTTAGCCTTTCTGAGAGCCTGATGCCCATAAATCAAAAAAACCATTTCAAGCATTGTTTCTTTAATACCAATGCCACTTGGAAATAATAGTTCAGGCATAAATGCAACTACTTTAGTTATTTTACCTCTGTGAACCATTCTGAGAGCCAGGTATCTAGAAATCAGAAAAACGATTTCAAGCTTTGTTCTTCTAACCCAATGTCACTTTGAAGTAACAGTTTAAGCTGAAATGCAACTACATTAGTGATTTTACCTCTGTGAACATTTCTAAGAGCCTGATATCTAGAAATCAGAAAAGGATTTCACGCTTTGTTCCTTTAATTCAATGACACTTTGAAGTAATATTTCAAAGCAGAAATAAAACTTTTTTAGTTATTTTAGCTCTGTGAATATTTCAGAGAGCATAGTTTTTAGAAATCAGAAAAACGATTTCACACTTTGCTCCTTTAACAAAGACTGAAATTTATTTACTGATTTCCTTTAACAAAGCCTGAAATCGTTTTACTAATTTGTAGATACCAGGCTCACAGAAATGTTCAGAGGTAAAATAACTTGTTATGTTTTTCGATTTAAAGCCTTTATTAGTTGCATTTCTGCTTGAAAATATTACTTCAAAGTGACATTAGTTTAAAGAAACTAAATGTCAAATCATTATTCTGATCTAGATAACAGGCTCTTAGAAATGTTCACAGAGGTAAAATAAATTGGTATGCTTTTTAATGTGAAACCTAAATTTGTTGCATTTCTGCTAGAAACTATTACTTTAAAGTGACATTGGGCAAAAGGAACAAAGCGTGAAATCATAACTCTGATTTCTTGATACCAGGCTCTCAGAAAAGTTTACAGAGTTCAAATAACTAAAGTAGTTGCATTTCTGCTTGAAAATATTAACAAAGCGTGAAATCGTTTGTAAAAACTTGTTCGTTAATACTTATTTACTTACCTTTATAATTACCTTTATACTTACCTTTATGATTACCTTTACACTTGCCTTTATAGTTATTTTTATACTAACCCTTGTACTAATTTGTATACTTACTTTTTACCAATAAAATTACAACTCTAATATGCTAACTCTCTTAATCTTTGCATAAAAAGTACATAGAAATACACGTAAATATAAGCTAAGAAAATTAATTGTAAAGATGAAATGTAAAATGTAAAGTTAAGTATCTATTGAAGAAAATGACGCTTCTTAGCGTTACCTCATAGCGAGTAGTCAACTTTCAACCTGAATTGAAACCAATTTTTTTATAACGTATAAACCGAATTCAAATCGTCTTTTAATTTATAATTGGGCCCGATTAGGCATACTGCGCTTCTCTAACTCGTCGTTTGTTCGCTATAATTCGCTGGTTTTATTATTTTCTTTCCACTCTAATGCAATTGCTCGTTCATGAAAATTGTATGAACCTAAAGTTAAGTTTTACTATTTCACAGCTAAACCGTCAGGTGTAACCAGCGCTTCACATTGACATTCACATAATATAAAACTTGCAAAAACCTAGCATGAAGCTAGCACCCTCTATCCCTTTTATACTAACGCTTACGTTTGTTCATCGTTTTTCTGATTTCTAGATACCAGGCGCACAGAAAGGTTCACAGAGGTAAAATAACTAAAGGAGTTGAATTTCTGCTTGAAATATTACTTCAAGGTGACATTGGGCTAAAGGAACAAAGCGTGAAATCGTTTTTCTGATTTTTAGATACCAGGCTCTCAGAAATGATCACAGAGGTAAAATAATTTGCTATGTTTTTTTAATTGACCTCTAAAGTAGTTGCATTTCTGCTTGATATAATACCTCAGAGTGACATTGTGTCAAAGGAACAAAGTGTGAAATCGTTTTTCTGATTTCTAGATACCAGGCTCTCAGAAATGATCACAGAGGTAAAATAACTAAAGTAGTTGCATTTCTGCTTGAAATATTACTTCAAAGTGACATTGGGTCAAAGGAACAAGGCATGAACTCGATGTTCTGATATATAGAAACCAGGCTCTCAGAAATGATCACAAAGGTAAAATAATATGCTATGTTTTTTTAATTGACCTCTAAAGTAGTTGCATTTCTGCTTGATATAATACTTCAGCGTGACATTGTGTTAAAGGAACAAAGCGTGAAATCGTTTTTCTGATTTTAGATACCAGGCTCTCAGAAATGATCACAAAGGTAAAAAAAGTTGCTATGTTTTTTTAATTGACCTCTAAAGTAGTTGCATTTCTGCTTTATATAATACTTCAGAGTGACATTGTGTTAAAGGAACAAAGTGTGAAATCGTTCTTCTGATTTTTAGATACTAGGCTCTCATAAAGGTTCACAAAAAAAAATTTTTTTTGTATTGTAACCTAATTAGTTTGCTTTAGAGCTTGAAATTTTACTCCAAAGTGACGTTGGGTTAAAGGAATAAAGCTCGAAATCGTTTTTCTGATTTCTTGATACCAGGTTTTCAAAAAAGTTCACAGAGGTCAATTAACTTAAGTAATTGCATTTCTGCTTAAAAATATAAACAAAGCGTGAAATCGCTTGTAAAAATGTGTTCCTTAATATTTATTTACTTTCCTTTATACTTACATATAGACTTACCTTTATGATTACCTTTACACTTTGCTTTATAGTTATTTTTATACTAATCCTTGTACTTATTTGTGGACCTACTTTTTACCAATGAAATTACAACCCTACCATGCTACAATTGTAAATCAGCTCTTTTTATCTTTGCCATAAAAGTACATAAAAATATATGTAGATATAAGTTTAGAAAATGAACTGTAAAGATGAAATGTAAAGTTAAGTATCAAATCGTCTATTAATTTATAATTGGGACCGCTAAGGTATACTGCGCTTCTCTAAATTGTCTTTGGTTCGCTCTAATTCGCTCGCTTCATTCTTTACTTTCCACTCTAATGCTATCTCTCGTTCATGAGAAATTGTATGAACCCAAAGTTTGGTTTTATTATTTCACAGCTAAGCCGCCACCATTATCAGGTATAACCGGCCCTAAACATTGCAATCCACAGCATATATATATAACTTACAAAAACCTAGCAGGAGATTGATTGGATTCAACGCTCTATACCCGCTGAAGCTGGCCCCCTCTAGCCACTTAATACAAACGCTTACGCTTACCATGCTCTCAGAAATGTTCATAGGGCTAAAAAAACTTCTTATGTTTTTTGATTTGAAACCAAGAGTAGCTCCATTTCTGGTTGAAATATTACTTCAGAGTGACGTTGTTTGTGTTAAGGGAACAAAGCGTGAAATCGTTTTTCTGATTTCTAGATACCAGGCTCTCAGAAATGTTCACAGAGGCAAAATAAATTGTTATGTTTTTTGATTTGAAACTTAAATTTGTTGCATTTCTGTTTGAAATATTATTTCAAAGTGACATTGGGTAAAAAGAACAGAGCGGTGAAATCGTTTTTCTGCTTTCTAAGATACCAATCTCTCAGAAATGTTCACAGAGGTAAAATAACTAAAGTAGTTGCATTTCTGCTTGAAATATTACTTCAAAGTGACATTGGGCCAAAGGAACAAAGCATGAACTCGATGTTCTGATATATAGATACCAGGCTCTCAGAAATGATCACAAAGGTAAAATAATATGCTATGTTTTTTTAATTGACCTCTAAAGTAGTTGCATTTCTGCTTGATATAATACTTCAGAGTGACATTGTGTTAAAGGAACAAAGCGTGAAATCGTTTTTCTGATTTTTAGATACCAGGCTCTCAGAAATGATCACAGAGGTAAAATAATTTGCTATGTTTTTTTAATTGACCTCAAAAGTAGTTGCATTTCTGCTTGATATAATACCTCAGAGTGACATTGTGTCAAAGGAACAAAGTGTGAAATCGTTTTTCTGATTTCTAGATACCAGGCTCTCAGAAATGTTCACAGAGGTAAAATAAATTGTTATGTTTTATGATTTGAAACCTAAAGTAGTTCCATTTCTGCTTGAAAATATTAATTCAAAATGACATTGGGTTAAAGGAACAAAGTGTGAAATCGTTTTTCAGATTTCTAGATACCAGGCACTCAGAAATGTTCACAAAGGTAAAATAAGTTGTTATGTTTTTTGATTTGAAACTTAAATTTGTTGCATTTCTGTTTGAAATATTATTTCAAAGTGACATTGGGTTGAAAGAATAAAGTGTGAAATCGTTTTTCTGATTTCTATATACCAGGCTCTCAGAAATGTTCACAGAGGTAAAATAACTTGTTATGTTTTTTGATTTGAAACCAAGAGCAGTTGTATTTCTGCTTGAAATATTACTTCAGAGTGACGTTGTTTGTGTTAAGGGAACAAAGCGTGAAATCGTTTATCTGATTTCTGGTTACCAGGCTCTCAGAAATGTTCACAGAGGTAAAATAAATTGTTATGTTTTTTGATTTGAAACCTAAAGTAGTTCCATTTCTGTTTGAAATATTATTTCAAAGTGACATTGGGTAAAAAGAACAGAGCGGTGAAATCGTTTTTCTGATTTCTAGATACCAGGCTCTCAAAAATGTTCACAGAAGGAAAAATAAATTGTTATGTTTTTTGATTTGAAACCAAGAGCAGTTGTATTTCTGCTTGAAATATTACTTCAGAGTGACGTTGTTTGTCTTAAGGGAACAAAGCGTGAAATCGTTTTTCTAATTTCTAGATACCAGGCTCTCAGAAATGTTCACAGAGGTAAAATAAATTGTTATGTTTTTTGATTTGAAACTTAAATTTGTTGCATTTCTGTTTGAAATATTATTTCAAAGTGACATTGTGTTAAAGGAACAAAGTGTGAAATCGTTTGTCAGATCTGTAGATACCAGGCTCTCAGAAACATTAATAGAGGTAAAATAACTTATGTTTTTTGATTTGAAACCTAAAGTAGTGGCATTTCTGCTTGAAAATTATTCAAAGTGACATTGGCCTAAAGGAACAAAGAGTGAAATTGTTTTTGTGATTTCTGAATACCAGGCGTTCAGAAAGGTTCACAGAAGTAATCTTTCTATTACTTCAAAGTGACATTGGGCTAAAAGAGCAAAGCTTCAAATCATTTTTTCTGATTTCTAGATACCAGGCGCTCAAAAAGGTTCACAGAGGTAAAACAATTTGCCATGTGTTTTGAATTGAAACCTAAGTAGTGGCATTTATGGTTTAAATATTACTTCAAAGTAACACTTGGTTATAGAAACAAAGCGTAAAATCGTTTTTCTGAATTCTAGATACCAGGCCCTCTAAAAGATTCACAGAGGTAAAATAACTTATGTTTTATGATTTGAAACGTAAAATTGTGGCACTTCTGCTTGAAATATTACTTCAAAGCGACATTAGGCTAAAGGAACAAAGCGTCAAATCGTTTTATGATTTCTAGATACCAGGCTCTCAGAAAGGTTTACAGAGGTAAAACAATTTGCTATGTTTTTTTATTTGAAACCTAAAGGAGTTGAATTTCTGCTTGAAATATTACCTTAACGTAACATTGGGTTAAAGGGGTACAACGCGTGAAATCGTTTTTCTGATTTGTAGATACCAGGCTCTCAGAAAGACTCACAGTGGTAAAATAACTTATGTTTTATGATTTGAAACCTAAAGTAGTTGCATTTCTGCTTGAAATATCATTTCTAAGTAACATTGGGTTAAAAAAACAAAGCTCGAAATCGCTTTTCTGATTTCTAAATACCAGGCTCTCAGAAATGTTCACTGAGGTAAAATAACTTGTTATGTTTTTTGATTTGAAACCTAAAGTAGTTGAATTTCTGCTTGAAATATTACTTCAACGTAACATTGGGTTAAAGGTACAAAGCGTGAAATCGGGCTTTTCATTTCTAGATACCAGGCCCTCAGAAAGTTTCACAGAGGAAACAAAATTGTTAGGTTTTTTTTTTATTTTAAACCTAAAGAAGATGTATTTTTGCTTGAAATATTACTTCAAAGTGACATTGTGCTGAAAGAACAAAGACTGAAGTAATTTATTTTAAATCTTGATATCAGTCTCTCACAAAGGTTCACAGAGTAAAAATAATTAATTTAAAATTTGATTTGAAACCTGTATATTTGTATGTATAAATAAAGAAATATGCCGAAGAAAACATTACCATTATCTTTACTCAGCTGACCGCAAACTAAGGATTTCGTCTGTCACATACAACATTTGCACGTAATTCCTGAAATAATATTAAATTGTTACAGTTTGCTAAATTCACTCAGCTCATTACATTTAAAGGACACATGCGAATTTCTAAATCATATTGCGTTACAAGTTTGAAACGCCCACACGAACACACAAATCTTCTACTGTAATTAATGAAATAAATAAATAAATCTTATCACGCTATACTTAAGGCAATTACATTGTGCACGAACCTTATTAGTACTATTTTTAACCAAAACACGCACAAATGATCTAAATCCACAACGTTGAGATTTAGCGCAATTATTTTGGATTTCCTACTGTCAGTTTCATTTGAAAATCAATTTATTGTCGTTATATTTTACATAAGCTTATTATTATTTCTAATAATATATTATGATAGCATATAAATAAATAGATGTTTCTTTTTGCAGTCAGTAAATTTACTAAAAGGAAACCAAAAATACAGAAATAAATTGCTGATATTAGCAACAGCAAGCAAAAAAGAGATCATTCTTAAAAGCATTAATTTTAAAGTATAATCAGATAAGTACAAGATAATGATATGTTTTTTACAGAACTTAAAACTGGTCGTTATGCAATTTATTTAAAAGCCTACAGGTACAATGAGACAACAACTTGGATTATGTTTACATTTGTGATAATTTCTGAGAGCCTGGTACCAGAAATATAATTTCAAACTTTGTTCCTTAAACCCAAATGTCACCTTAAAGTAGCATTTTAAGCAGAAATGCAACTACTTAAGTTATTTTAACTAGGTAAACCTTATTGAGAGCCTGGTATCAATAAATCAGAAAAACGATTTCACCCTTTGTTCTAACCCTATGTCACTTTGGAGTAATATTTCAAGCAGAAATGCAACAACTTAGGTCACAAATCAAAAAACAACAAGTTATTTTACCTCTGTGAATATTTTTGGGAGCCTGGTATCTAGAAATCAGAAAAATGATTTCACGCTTTGTCACTTTGGGCCAATATCACTTTGAAGTAAAATTTTCAAGCAGAATTGCATCTAATTTATGTTTCAAATCAAAAACATAACAACTTATTTTACCTCTGTGAACCTATCTGAGAGCCTGGTATCCAGAAATCAGAAAAACGATTTCATGCTTTGTGCCCTTAACACAATGTCACTTTGAAGTAATATTTCAAGCAGTAATGCAACTACTTAATTTATTTTACCTCTGTGAACCTATCTGAGAGCCTGGTATCTAGAAATCAGAAAAACGATTTCACGCTTTGTCACTTTGGGCCAATATCACTTTGAAGTAATATTTTCAAGCAGAATTGCATCTAATTTATGTTTCAAATCAAAAACATAACAACTTATTTTACCTCTGTGAACCTATCTGAGAGCCTGGTATCCAGAAATCAGAAAAACGATTTCATGCTTTGTTCCCTTAACACAATGTCACTTTGAAGTAATATTTTAAGCAGAAATGCAACTACTTAAGTTATTTTACCTCTGTGAACCTATCTGAGAGCCTGGTATCTTGAAATCAGAAAAACGATTTCACGCTTTGTTCCCTTAACACAATGTCACTTTGAAGTGTTATTGCAAGCAGAATTGCAACTATTTTAGGTTTGAAATCAAAAAACATAACAAGTTATTTTATCTCTGTGAACATTTCTGAGAGCCTGGTATCTAGAAATCAGAAAAACGATTTCACGCTTTGTTCCTTCAGGCCAAAGTCACTTTGAAGTAATATTTCAAGCAAAAATTCAACTACTTTAGTTATTTTAGCTCTGTGAACCTTTTTAAAAAGTCTAGTATCTAGCAATCAAAAAAACGATTTCACTCTTTGTTCCTTTAACGCAACGTCACTTGAAGTAATATTTCAAGCAGAAATGCAATCACAAAACAGAAGTTATATTTCCTCTGTGAACATTTCTGAGCGCCTGGTATCTAGAAATCAGAAAAACGAGAGCAAGTAATTTTTTAAAGTAATTTTTAAGCAGAAGTGCAAAACATAACAAGGAAATTTTACCTCTGTGAACCTTTCTGAGAGCCTGGTACCTAGAAATCTGAAAAACGATTTCAAGCTTTGTTCCTTTAGGCCAATGTCACTTTGAAGTAATATTTTCAAGCAGAAATGCATCTAATTTGAGTTTCAAATCAAAAACATAATAAGTTATTTTACCTCTGTGAACATTTCTGAGGCCTGGTATCTAGAAATCAGAAAAACAATTTCACGCTTTGTTCCTTTAACCCAATGTCACTTTGTAGTAATGTTTTCAAGCAGAAATGCAACTAGTTTAGGTTTCAAATAAAAAAAACATAACAAGTTATTTTAGCTCTGTAAACTCTTCTGAGAGCCTGGTATATAGAAATCAGAAAACCAGTTTCACGCTTTGATCCTTTAACCCAATGCCATTTTGTAGTAATGTTTTCAAGCAGAAATGCAACTACTTTAGGATTCAAATCAAAAGCATAACAAGTTATTTTACCTCTGTGGACATTTCTGAAAGCCTGGTACCTATAACTAAGAAAAACGATTTCAAGCTTTGTTCCTTTAGGCCAATGTCACTTTGAAGTAATATTTACAAGCAGAAATGCATCGAATTTAAGTTTAAGATCAAAAACATAACAAGCAATTTTACCTCTGTGAACTTTTCTGAAAACATGGTATCTAGAAATCAGAAAAACGATTTCCTTTAGGCCAATGTCACTTTGAAGTAAAATTTGCAAGCAGAAATGCATCTTATTTAAGTTGCAAAGCAAAAACATAACAAGTTATTGTACCTCTGTGAACATTTCTGTGAGCCTGGTATCTAGAAAACAGAAAACCAATTTCACGCTTTGTTCCTTTAACCCAACGTCACTTTGTAATAATATTTTCAAGCAGAAATGCAACTAGTTTAGGTTTCAAATCAAAAACATAACAAGTTATTTTACTTCTGTGTATCTGTGGAAATTTCTGAAAGCCTGGTACCTAGAATTAAAAAAAAACGATTTCAAGCTTGGTTGCTTTATTCCAATAACACTTTGGAGTGGTAGTTTTTCCAAAAATTTATTTTATTGTATCTCAGTCACTAAGAAATTTCTAATACATTTTTTCTTTTATTTCTTTCAATGACCCCAAAAGAAGTTTTGCTGTAACAAAATCTACTTTTTTGTAAAATTTTGTACTCCCAAAAAGTACTAAAAACTACTTTTGTTGTCTCGAAATGCACGAAGTGTATTTTTCTGTAACAAAAAGTACTTTTTTGCATCAAAAAGTTATTTGTTGCACCACAAAAGTACTATAATTAGTAATTTTATTTTCTTAAAATTAATTTATTTTTACCCAAAAGGTTTTTTCTCTGTTCCCACTTTTACTTTCATTACCACCATAAAACATAAAAGTACTTTTAAAGTTCCAAAAAGTAATTTAATAGTACTTAATTCTAACAAAAGTACTTCAAAAGTGCTTTTGTTGACCCATAAAGTACTATAATTGTATCAAAAAGTATTTCAATTGTAGAAATAGAATTAATTTATTTTTATCGAATTTAATTTAAGAAGACTTTTTTGTTACATTCATTGTAATAATATTAAAGTTATTATTACCCTACTGACTAATGGGTTGACATTTGTCTAAAAGTACTTGTTCAGAAATTAGTAGAGGGGTAAAAAGTGTCAATTTGACTAATGTATAGTATTTGGTTGGTCCTAGGATAAGTACTGTAGAATTGACATAGGAGTGATCCAATTTATGGCGTAAGGTATTAATTCCTACCTCCAATGACATGTTAAAGTGAAGTGTCTCCTTCATATATTTGAGTTAGAATTAGGACCGGTCCTTTCCCAACAGGGACCAGTCACAGGACTACTTCTGTGTTAGTTTATTTGCCTGTAGGGTATTATTATTAAAAACTTACTTACTTCGCTTATTTAGAAGAACATTTTAAAATCAATTTTATCACTATTTATAATATAAGGGAAAGATATCTAAGCACGAACTACATATGTTCTATGACAAGCCAATGTTAAAGTCGTTGGTGATTCACCCAAATCCGAAGTACTACTGACTCAGTAATTCAGCATTTTTTTCAGTAATTCACATTTGTCTACTTTTTCGGTTGTATAATAATATCCTTTTCCTTTCCAATGTAAACAATCAGTATACCAATTAAAACACATGGCACAAAATCTTTTTCAATTCAACAACATATTTTGACGAAATATTCCAATTAAATTCAATTCATAATAGTAGTAGAATACCTTTGTCTACTTCCCCACCTAAAATAATTTTATCATTGCAAGGTTATTTAATCAACAATAGAAAAGGCCATTACCTAAATACCACAATTAATTCAACTATTTCATACGTAATCATTAACAAATCTTTACGACGCACCCCACCCTTCGCTGCAACCCCGCCAAATAAAATACATTTTCTATGAATGCCACATTATCCTTTCGCCCTAGAATATTTTGGTCGAAACAAAGGACTACAAAAAAAACACAGAGTTCCTATTACGCACGTGTTGCTTAAGTGATTAACTCTTAATGATAATCATTCTAATGTGTACATTAGGGGTATAACCAATTTTTTGGTTAGAGGTCAACCATGTCCTAGTAACCACGAAAATCATAATCTCTTGTAATTTTTCTGGAAAAAGTTCACGCACCAATTGGTTTTTCTAAACAGGTGTATAATACCTTGCATAGAATTTAGAAGCTTAATTCTTATTTACCAATAGCAACTTAACGAATTAATAACGAAACTTCGTTAAGTGGGGATTGGTCAATTATCAACAGGCTGCCAGCTGCGATAAATGTTGCAAGTATTAGTAAACAAATAAACTATTAGCATTAGGAGAGATTATTCGTTACACATTTTAACTTTTTTTTCGTTAAAAAAGGTTAAAGATAAGTTTTGGTTTGCGGAAAAATGTCTTACCATCTCTAAATATTAATTAAATTTCATACTTGAGCTATTTTTTGTTTTAAATAAACATATTATTAGTTTTTCTTAACCAAAAAAAAATTAAAAATTTTCAAAACTTTATCGCGGTTGGTGCGTGAACTTTTTTGACCTTAGCGAAAAAATAAATATACGTTCCCTAATAGTTTTTTATGCTCTATTGGACTGTGCTATGCCAATTTTGATATTTACAAAAATTGTTAAAAAGTTATATCCCTAGTGTACATACGTGTACTCACACACAACGTACATACATTTGTACATTTCGTTATCCTGAAAGCGGTAGACTAAGTAGTTGGCGACATATGCAACTGAGCAAACAAATGGAAAAATATTCTAATGTCCATTAAAGTGGACGGAAATAGAGTTGGGCGGCGGACGAAACTAGAAATTAATGTTAAATGAAACTAAACTTGACATACACGCACATTTTAAGTCACCGTAATCCCGTGGAACAATGTGAACACATAAAAAAGAAATAATAGCGTCCATAAAACGACCTCTGGAAGCCATAAAACAAAAACCAAAGCGGAAGATGCCTTCTATTGCATTGGAGCTTTATAAATTTACTTGAGGGTCCACTTGTAAAGTATTTGCACTGCCAGAAATAGCTCTCTCTTTATGAATGTAGGTAAATAATCACAAATACCTAGAAGTCAAATGGCTAAATACTATGAGGGGTGGTGTATTGAGTGAGGAAGTTGGTTGGATAATTCTCGGCAAGATTTTGTATAATACAAATATGGGAAAAATTATCCACTATTGAAGCGATTCTAAAAACATGTATGTTATCTCTTGACAAAATTAACTATGTATTTTCTAAAAACTTTATCAAAGCTCAGGCTTAATATGACGATTTTATTTATTACAAGGACTTAAGCCGCTGTAATTTTCGTGCATATAACTTAATTTTTACAATCACTATTCATTTCTAATGTTCTCCCTTTGCTCTACTACTTCCTTCAACTTTATGTTACCATAAATACTATAACTACATACAAACACATGCAGTCCACTCACTACTCCCTAGCCCACCCACTGAAATGCAAATAACAAAGTGAATATTTGAAGAAGTACAACGTGTGTACATATTTGAAGTACGAAGGAGGTTTTTCACAACGTCTTACATATGTTAGTTTCCCTGGGGTAGGGGGTGGGGGGAAGGGACAATGCCAACACAAATACGCAGACAAATACAAGTTAGAGCATTAAAATTATCATGGACAACGTTGATCATTTGAGTTACGGACTTTCTCTTGTAATAGTTGCCACTTGTAGTTGAGTCATTCAATAATAACTTCAAAGATGTGTATGTGTGTATTTAAAGTGGTTGAAATAATTTGAATGTATACACATAAGTATCTTTAAAATGTTTGATTACTGAACACAAACCTCACACACATACACACAATTAAATGAACATAAGAGCAACTGAATATGACATAAGGTCCATCATTAGCAACAACATGAAATTCGATGAAAATGGACATTCGTAAGAGTTTGTAATATTTACATTTGTTTGTATGACAACTTAACGTAAAGGGAGTTCTGTAATAAGCTTTAAGTCTTTTAAAATGCTTTACACATACACAGTCGTAAGCATAGGTTATTGTCAAAGTGGTGTAAGTCCTATTTAAATATAACGTACTTAAGAACAAAGTAATTACTTGAATAACAACGAAATACAACCACGGATCTCCCATATGGTAGTCTATTAATGAAATAGGAGATATCTTACTCTCTATTCCGAAAAATAAGGCATACATCACAGCTTTGAGTATAAAACCTAAAGGATCAAAAGATCTGGTACAAACGTATATGCCTTAAATGCCCTTAAAAAATCACTAATGATGAAGAGGGCCCAATTCCTACCGATGTTAATCAAGATCAAGTGTTCACTCCACTTGCTGAATTGACTTATATGGGTGACGGACTACAGGTACACACCAGAGAACTGCAGAACAGAAGATAAAGCAAGACTCAGGACTACTTCACTGCCGGACTGTGGTCTGTATGGTATGCCTCTAACGTATTTAGCAGTAAACAGTAGCTGGGCGTCCATCCGAAGTTATATTCAACATAGACAAATGTGATGTCGATTAGATTTAAAGCAATCTCACACAATGACCCGCTGTTTCATTACAGGTGTCAGTCATAACAAGACAATGTCCGATAGGAATGCACGCAATGAGACTGAAGGTTGTGAATAGTGATTTCTGCAGGAGATGTGGGTATGAAGAGGAGAAAGAGTCCATGAAATCCTTTCTCTGCAGGTGCTCAGGATGGTTCAACGGGGGAAACTAGGGCAATCCGACCTAACCAAAACCAGCACTAATCTGACCTAACCTTGCAAAGGAAAAGCTTTTTTTTATACCCTCACCATTAGGGATGAGGTCATATATCATACTTACTTACTAACTTAGCTGGTGGATATACTGCACGTAGAAAAATATTATAAGCGCCTCGATCTTCTGCGCTTCTTCTCCAGTTAGTCACACCGAGTTCTGCAAGGTTCTCAGTAACCTGGTCTTTCCAACGGAGTTTTGGTCGCCGTCTTCTGCGCCGTACATCGAGTTCATTGCCGAAGACTTCGAGCTGGAGCATTTTCGTCCATGCGAACAACATGACCTAGCCAATACAACCGCTGCACATTAACACATCTGACCACGTCAATGTCGGTGTACAGTTCGAACAGCTCATGATTCATACGACGCCGATACTCTCCGTTAACGCTGATGGGCCCATATATTTTACGGAGTATTTTTCTCTCGAATACAGCCAGAACCGATTCATCCGCTTGTGTCATAACCCAGGATTCTGAGCCATACATTAAGACAGGTAGAATTAGTATCTGGTATAGCTGGAGTTTTGTTCGTCGAGAGAGGGCTCTGTCATTGAATCGCTTGCTTAGTCCGTAGTAGCATTTATTTGCAAGCAGGATTCTTCTCCGGATTTCTAGGCTGACATTATTTGCTTTGTTGATGGCGGAGCCTAGGTAGACAAAATTATCTACCACCTCGAAATTATAGTTGTCAACTTTCACGCAGTTTCCCAAACGAGAAGATTCTTTGTTCGTTGAAACTAATAACTTCGTTTTGTCCTCGTTCACCGTTAGGCCCATTTTCGCTGATTCCTTCTGAATACCTGGGAAGGCTGCAGTCACATCCCGAAGTTTTCGACCGATGATGTCTACGTTATCAGCGTACGCGAGTAGCATGTGGCTTTTGTTGAATATAGTGCCACTCGTGTTAACTGCAGCTTTTCTCATTATCATCTCCATCACAATGTTGAAGAGATCGCACGATAGGCCGTCGCCTTGTTTTAGGCCTCGTCTGGTATAGAATGGCTCCGTAAGGTCCTTGCCAATCTTCACTGAAGACTTCGTGTCAGTCATCGTCATTCCGCAAAGACGTATCAGCTTCGCTGGAATACCAAACTCAGCCATGGCTTCAAGTAATTTCTGCCGTGTCGGGCTGTCGAAGGCAGCTTTATATTCGACGAAAAGGCGGTACGTGTCGATCTGTTTCTCTTGGGTCATTTCCAGGATTTGCAGAAGTGTGAATATCTGGTCTGTTGTTGATTTACCAGGTCTAAAGCCACACTGATAAGGCCCGATAAGATTGGAAAACACTGGCTTTAGTCTTTCACATAGAACACTCGACAGGCCTTTATCTGCGATGGGTAATAGATTGATCCCGCGGTAGTTGGAGCACACACTTGGATCACCTTTTTCAACACAGGACATAAAATGCTCAGATTCCAATCATCGTGCATGCATTTGTTAAGCCAAACCATGCATAGGTGCAAATGCATGCTTGTTATCAGCTCCTCGCCACCTGACTTGAAGAGGTCTGCCGGAAGTCCGTCGACACCGGCTGCTTTGTTGTTTTTCAGCTGCGATATTGCTCTATTTACCTCGGCTTGACTTGGAGGTGGGCAATCTAAGCCGTCGTCGACAATTGGAGTAAAAATTTCACATGCGCTGCCTTCTGGAACCAGCAGTTGCTGGAAGTGTTCTCTCCATATATGCAAAACACTTTGCGTATCAGTTACAAGATTCTCATCCTTGTCCTTACAGGAGGGGAGTCCGTTACCATAGCCTATTGCTCTTACTTTCAGGTAAAGCTTTCGGGCCTCACCTCTATCGCTGTATCGCTCTCTATCATCGTTCTCCCGTTCCTTCATCTGACGTTTTTTTCGCTTAATTAACGGTCTCGCCTACTTTACTGTCTCCTTGTGCCGTTTCCTAACAGCACGGGTTATAGTTGACCCTATAAGCAGCATCCTGTTCCTCAGACGCTATGCAACATTTTTCATCATACCAGGATTCGTCTGAGCGCCATTTTTCATATCCTAGCACAGTTGTTGCGGCGGTTGCCATGGAATGTGTTATTACGCCACTGTTATCTGCCACTGTGTATCGGGAATGTCAGAAGTAGAGGCGTTGTGTCGCAGTAGTTGGGAGAGCTGGTTGGAATAGGCAGTGGCCATCTCTGGAGTGTTCACCTTCGCGATGTTTATCTTTCTTTGTGTTTGTTGGTGTTTGTGCTCTACTCAATCTTGTGCGCACCTTGGCTGTAACCAGGTAATGTTCCAAGCCAATATTAGCACCAAGGATCACACACATGTCCATGACACTAGATGCATGCCTGCCATCAAATACCACATGATCAATTTGATTTTTGGTGTTTTGATCGGGGGATATTCAAGTTGCCTTGTGGATATATTTGTGCTAGAATCAGGTTCCACTCACTACCATGTTCCTTTCAGCTGCGAAGCTAACCAGCCTTAACTCGTTGTCTGACGTGTCGGTTTGCAGGCTGAATTTACCGATCGATGAACCAAGAACATCTACCCTTCCCATTAAAGTCTCCCAGAACAATTTTAATGTCGGTCGTATGTTTCCTCTAGGCGCTCGTAAAATGCATCTTTGATCTCATCGTTTTTTTTTTCGTCGTGGCATGAGCACAAATCAGCCTGATGGAGAAATATTTCGCCTTGAGGCAGATTACGGCTATTCGATTACTAATATGATTGAATCACCAGACAAGATGTATGATTCTCTCGCTAACTACAAATCCAAATCCAAATTCGTGCTTTTCCCCATAGCAGCTGTAATAGATGTCGCAATTTTTACGTCGCGAGCATCCTTGTCCTGTGCAACTCATCACCTGGATGGCGGTGATGTCAGCCTTATATTTTTTTAGCACAACCGGCAGTCGAATAATGACATCTTCTCTATAGAAAGTCCGGACGTTCCAGGTGGTGGCATATCCTTAAATCATGGTCCTTATTACGTTTGCGGGGGTTGTCAACATTTGTGGGGTTCTGTTTGATACTTTTTCTATCTCATGTTTTCATAGGCAGTAAAGGACCTGAAGGCGGGTGGCTAGCCCAACCGTCAGGGTTCGTCTCTCAATATCAGCCGCAATTCATGATAAAAAAAAATATTACGAAAAACGTTGCCCAGATTTCAGTACTGTTTAAACTAAATATCTCTTGAACTGGGTTTTTTTTAATGTGCCTTTACATCACCTTATTAACTAAGCAAACGACAATGAACTACCAACTGGGGCCTTTGCAACAAAACAAAACTTTTAGTACCATCCACTAACATATTGGTGATTGGACTTAGGCTAAGGCGAACGTCGGTTTATTTGACCAAAATATCTGTATACGTTTTGTTTAACGTTAGTTTGAAAAAATCGAAGTGACTTATACCACTTTGGTTTTAACATACCCAATGGGCCCTGCGTATATATAAGAATGTGTGGGTGGGAACAGTGGTTGTTGTTGATATGAGAATAAATTATGCCTAATCTAAAACATTAAATGACAAAAAAAATTAACCAATGAACAGTTTAAACACAATTTTCTAAACACTTTTAGGATATGAACTAGATTAGATATAAAGTGGAACATCAATATCGGGTTAACATTTTAAAAATTCCAGCAATTAGACGTTTAAAATATCAATTCCAACTTGTTATCATACTACCTAATGCCTTCACTGGAAATTTCCTATTACGAAACTGTCCACATTTGATGTTATCACTCGTTTATCAGCCGTAACAATTTACACATCCGATACTGTACGATGCTCCAATTTCTTTGTGGTAAGAGAAATTAATACCATAGTATACATTAACTTAAGTGGATATTTAATGTAATGCGTCTGGTATTTTTCTCTAACCAAATGCATGTTATTCTATTGTTGTTAGGGATTTCCTACTGGCTTTTATTTACACACACATTCAACCAAAAGGAGTTAACAATACAGACACATGATTAGGCCAGGTCAACAGTAAGCAACAACACCTTTTACATATAAATAAGTAAATGTATATATAATTTAGCTTATTGTGTATTATAATTATATGTGTGCCATAAATTACAATTAAACTCAAGATAAGTTATCATTATTTATGAAGAGACAGTGCATAAAATAAATTTTACTAAAATGATAAATTTAAATATTTAAAATTGTTAAAAGTTAACATAGCGCCAGCTATTAAAATTGAAACGTCGACACCACTATAAGGGCTTCTTTTAACTGTTGTGTGCCAGTAGACGACATCGAAGTGGAGGTGCATATAACGAATTGACATATTGACATGAAGCCAAGCAAAAATAAAAATCCATTGAAAACTCGCGTTGTGGTGGTGAGGCGGGGGAGAGGATGGTATGAAAAGTAAGCAAAGCTGTTGTTATAAAAAATGGATGCACAATTTCGAACATGTGGTGACAACAGCGAATTAAGTTATTTGTCAATGTCCTTTTAAAATATATTTCTTTCCCGCGCACTTTCTCTCTCCCTCTCTCTCTCTTGCTCCTTCTGTGCATTTATGCCTGTCAACACTATTGTTTGTTCGGTTGTTTAAATTTGATCCTATAGTATGAAAGTTGCGCCCTCCTGTGAACACCATATGTACCGGTATGTGGGGGGAGCATTGTTGAGGCAAGGACAAAATCGCCACAATCATTTCATTTCATATTCGTGTGTAACTTTGGAATTGACAAAAAAAAAACACCAAAGAATTGAGAATTTGTACATGTTTGACTGTTGTGGGGACGGTGTCCATGGAAAATCAACGGTTTGTGCAACTGTCACATGTGATAGCCACAAAAATAAAAAACGAACTAATATTGCAGGAACTTTCGCTTCATTGATATTGCAGCTTACAATGCAAACGACATATGTGAGCGGATGCAGTTTTGCTGAGTTTTTGAGTTATAACAAATAGTTAAATGTTTTTTGCTGCATAGGACGCACATGAAGTGATTAAAAACTAATTTTCTCCGATTTTATATATATTATATATATCAATAGAAATCGGTTAAGTTACTAGAAGAGGAAAATAGTTAACCACCGTTATATAGACTGAACTAAAACTAGCAATATACTAACTACTACATTATATCAAAAACCTACGACCTTTAATTATTTTGTCAATCAAAATTTTATCGATGATTTATCATTATTTTATTTTTACTATTTTCTCTATATTTCGTGATAGAATAATGCGATAAACTTCGGTCAGTTTAATGCGGTGATAGGCATCCCATAGACTCGCGAGGCCGGCAATAATGTTTTTTCACACACACACAATCGGAAATTCACACGCACTGGAAAGTTTTGTTTGATTCAAACAGTTAGTCTCTGTTTAAGTGTTATGAAAGCAACACTACACACGCTTGCTTCGCATTCAACATAAAAACAGACCCAAGTGCAAACAGAGAAACAATGTTCAACGATTGTTAAGAAAGCGAGCAAGATTGTTGGGAGAGTACAACATTTTTTAGCGTTGACTCTTCTTGTGCTCCAAGGCTGAAGTGGGTCTGGTGATAAACGAGGACAAAACCAAGTTATTTGTTTCAACGAACAAAGAGTTCACTTGTCTGGGACGCAGCGTGAACGTTGGCAACTATAAGTTTGAAGTGGTAGATGATTTTGTCAGCTTGGAAATCAAAAGACGAGTATTGATCGTATACCGCTGCTACTATGCGCTAAGCAAGCGATTTAACGACAAAGCGCTCTCTCGAAGAACAAAGATCCAGCTGTACCAGACTCTGATCATTCCTGTCTTGCTCTACAGCGCACAAGCGGATCAATCTATTCTGGGAGTCTTCGAGAAAAATATACTACGCAAAATATTTGGACCAATGATCGTTAACAGCGAGTACCGTCGTCGAATAAATCATGATCTGTGCAACGACATCGACGTAGTCAAGCGCGTTCAAATAGACCGGGCGGCGCAGGAGGGCGACCAAAACTACATAACTACATACATAATTGAGCAATGCGTTAAAGTTAAACAATAAAACTTAATTTCCACCCTACGGGAAAATGAACCGGTACAGTACCAGTCACGGGACCGGTTCTCTGGGGTACATGAACCGGTTCTAGTTCTGGAACTTTTGTATGTAGAGAACTGGTACGTTTTGTATGGGGTTGGCCACTAAAGTGTAAATTGACACATAACTGATACTTTGTGATGTGTCTTGAACCGGTTCAACAGTACAAGCCCTAAGACAGGTTCAGTAAAAACCAGTCACCTAACTATGATATCTGTTTTTGGTGAAATGCCCCAAAATAAAACGGAAAAATTTAATGAAACTTTTTGATAAATTACTTAGTTGACTAGGGTTAAATTATATATAAATATTGTGGGCCCGGCAATGCTTCGCTATTGCATTTTAACTTGTAATATATTTTACATTTAGGTCTACAAAGTACTTTGAAAACGGTACTTAAGCTCGATAATGATATGTTGAGTTTATTAACTTATGTAACTAATTTCAAGCAACTCCTTAACATGAAAGTTAACAAATTAAGTGTTGTTGTTTTAAATTCTAAATATCATTGGCTCTATGACGATAGTAAAAAGTTCATCAGCAAAGTCATATCTTTTACAAATAGGAAACAGACATTCCGTTTAAGATCAAAATTCAATGTAGTAGCGGTAACCGTCTGTATACTAACAATCTCTTTGGGCGTAAAAAACACTTTTGACATGCCTTCTCCGACTATTGACCGAAAATGGAAATTTCGTTTGAAGCTTCATGCCTTTAGCCATGAAAACCTCTTTTGTCATGTCTTCTTCTCACATGGATCAAGAATATTTCCGAATACTATCTTTGTATTGAACTCGTATTACCATTCTATGAGATAATTCGGTCACCAACGTTTGGCTTTACAAAGCCGTCGTGTTGGAACCATTTCTCCTTCAAATAATGTGCAATGACATGATAAATAAAATAAATCAATTGATCGTCCACTGGTTTTAGTTCTTCTACCAGTTGGATATATGAATATAGGCCAAGATCTTTCCTCAGCATTTGCAGAGACCGAGTTGCTGAGAACGGCGTCGGTTCGATAAATTCGAGTCCCTTGTCACACTTACGTCTACAGCGTTGATGGCTTCTATTAGCTGCTCAGATGGATGAGTATATGCACCATAAACTTCACAAAGGGCAAACAGAACGCGCATTTTGAAAATAAATTTGCAAGATTTGTAAACGTTGTTCTTGTGCAGTCTTTACATGGTGATTTTTCAAAGAAAGTCTCAATGAAAGTCTATCACACTTCACAGACCTCGGCTGAATGACGAATTGGTTGACCTAAAATGGCAACAAAAACGGCAAATGGGGTTTTGTTGGGTGTCAATTGTAAATTAAAAATCCACATGAATCAAAATCCTAGCTGATTCTTTTTTTATGATAAAAGGATTTTTCGTTTATTTACTCCATTTTGCGCTTCTTTTGAAAATGACGTTCGTTGCCCCATGATTATTGAAAGCGTACAGACTTCAGCTTTAAGACACTTCTATCAAAATTTAAGTTTTCTGCACTAAATTAAGCTTTCCCAGCGCGAGCTAGGAATTGATATTATACACAAAGTTTATTGGTGACATTTTCTAACAATTCATCGTAGATTTGGTTACAATTTTTGCGACTAAAAAATACTGGCCCACCTTACTGTTCATATCTCTAGGCGAACTGCAATATACTGTGGAATTTTGACAGTTATAACTGTTTATTTTAAAAGGGGTGTGGTACAGCCCACATCCACGCTTACTGTAATTTATACTGCAACAACAACATATGTAACAAATCTCATCTTCATACCTCTTATAGTTCATGAGATATAGCCCGTTTTATTTTCATGTTGTATGGGCGGTGCCACGGCCCTTTATCCAATCACAACCAAATATAGCCAGGGACTATCTACAGGTCATCACTACTACTTGGTAAAATTTTCGTATCAATCTGTCTATTGGGAAAGCCTGCAGAGCGGTTTTGAAAAAGGGGCGTGGCACCCCCCACTTCCACGCTGGCAGTAATTAATACTGCTCCAACAACATATATACCAATTCTCATCTTCATACCTCTGGTAGTTCATGAGATATAGCCTTTTGATTTTCAAGTTGTATGGGCGGTGCCACGCCCCTTTGTCCAATTGGACCGAATTGTAAATATAAACCACCCGGAGCGCCACCCAAACGCATACAAAAAAATTTATACAAATCGGTCCAGCCGTTCGTGAGTTATGAAGTCACAACACACTTGCAACAATTTTTTATATAGATTTTATATTTTTCTGACTTTTATACATATTTATAAACAACGCTGTTGAAAACACATCGATCCAACTGATAGTACAGATCAGTCAAATTGACTTTTTTTTAACACTTCAGAACCAGTTTGGTGACAAATCCTGCTTCACCCGTCCTAAGATAGGTACACTCAGGTAAATTAACATCACTTTTCCGTAGGGCATTTCCACCCCATGAATGAGGTATGGGATAGCTTGTTGTGAATTAACACGCTTTCTATTTTTAGATTCACAACTAACGGCACCTACTTGTTAATCGACGAATGCGAACGTCACTGTTTGAGAAGCTCTTACTAGACATGCCGATTAACTCGACACTAATACTGCGAAGTTGCTGTCGACAACATTCCGACAGTGAACGAAAATTTTTCTTTTTAAGATGACTGGAGCCAGGAGTTGAACCTGTGATCTCCCGCATGGTAGTCGCATGTTCTAACCACTATGTCACGGCCGGTCCCACGCGTTAAAGTTAAAGTTATTCAGGCTTATTATGAAAATGGGCGTTCAAATCAAAATGCATATCGTGCACTTCGTGATTTTTTCGGTCAATTTAATCGTCCAAATGTGCGTACAATCGGAAAAATCGTGCAAAAATTTGAGCAAACCGGGTCTGCAGGAGATGTGAAAGCACCAGTGCATGCGCGTAAAGCTCGTACTGCAGAAAATATTGCTGCTGTTCGCGATAGTGTGGCTAGAGAGCCGTCCAACTCAACTCGTCGTCGTGCCCAACAATTACACCTCTCACGCTCGTCGTTGATGAATTTTAAGCATAAAGACTTGCATTTACACGCTTACAAAGTGCAATTGACTCAAGAACTAAAGCCTCTAGAAAATCATCTTCATTGATGAGGGTCATTTTCACCTCAGTGCATTCGTCACTGGACCGGCAGTGGCATAGTGGGACCGGCCGTGGCATAGTGGTTAGAACACGCGACTACCATGCGGGAGATCACAGGTTCACCTCCTGGCTCCAGTCATCTTAAAAGAAAAATTTTCTATCATTGCCGGCTCCCCTCGATTGTTGTTGACAGCAACTTCGAAGTATATGTGTCTAGTAAGAGCTTCTCAAACAGTGACATTCGCATTCGCCGATAAACAAGTAGGTGCCGTTAGTTGTGAATCTAAAAATAGAAAGCGTGTTAATTCACAACAACGCGAGAAGCTATCCCATACCTCATTCATGGGGTGTAAAGGGAAATTAAGTAAGTTAGCATTCGTCAAAAAACAGAATTGCCGCATTTGGGCAATGATAATCCAAGAGTGATTTCCGAAAAACCAATGCACACACAGCATCATCGGGCCGTATTTTTTTTAAAAATGAGACCGGTCAGGAAGTTACTGTGAATGGTGTTCGCTATCGTGAGATGATAACGAACTTTTTATGGCCCGAATTGGAAGATATGGATGGGGACGATATGTGGTTTCAACAGGACGGTGCCACTTGTCACACAGCTAACGAAACAATGGCTCTTTTGCGCGACAAATTCAATGGCCGTGCTACCTCACTCGGTGGCGATGTCAATTGGCCGCCAAGATCATGTGATTTGACACCGTTGGACTTCTTTTTTTAGGGATATTTGAAGAAAAGGTATACGTCGATAAGCCAGCAATCATTAAAGTGCTCAAGGATGAGGTAATTCGGCACATTATCGGCATAGAACCTCGGATGGAGGTGTGCCGCCAAAGTCGCGGCCGATATAATTTGTCTTTTAGTCAAAATCAACATCGGCCCTAAAAATTTAACCACCCTTTATAGAAGTAGCTTTCATACTAATAATGAGTGTTTCACTTCTTTTCACTACACATTGACAAGTACCATGCAAAGATCAGAGCAACGTTTACAAATCGTGGAAACTTATTTGCAAAATTCACGCTCTGTTCGCCTAACTTTTAAAACACTTTGTATACGGTTCGCATAATAATCCATTTGATCAGCTTATACGCAATACTACCGATCGATTCATGACCCCATTTACTATTTTGGATAAGGGGCACGCAAATCGATCTCATGCCGTTCGTATCGATCTCATGCCGCTATAAAAGTGAGTGTGGCAGAGAACTCAAATTTATCGATTCGATGCCGTTCTCAGCAACTAGGTCGCTGCCTACCTACTACTTGGAAAATTTTAAGGACAAAGCTTTACCTTCTTCTATATAGGATCCAACTGGTGCAAGAATTAAAGCTAGCGGAGCATCGATAGCTTCGTGTGTTCGGTGAATGGACTGAAAGTCAACTAGAAGTTGAAACACAGCATAATCCTCAAAAGACCCTTGAGACTTCACTACATCTCGAAAAAAGTACTGTCTGGCGGAGTTTACATGCCGGAATCGTCATCGTTCTATTTGTCTTTAAATGCGAAACCGGTGAAAACATTATCGTAAATGGCGAAAGTTACAGGCAATTAATTCGTTATTTTTGTTCCAACTTCCAATGTCTTGGTTCCAACAATACGGTGCAACATGCACTAAACAACCATACTCTACACCTATGCCCGGTGTAGGGTAACACAAAATCTTAATCCTCCAAACCATTTCAGATGCTATAGTCTAGTTTTTTTCTTTGTACCCGTTTGTAAAACGTTTCATTTCATTTAACTCACTGCCTATTTGAGTGGAGGACCCCTCACACTGTCGCTCTGTATTTTGGGCTCAAGATGTTTTGCGAGCTCACTTCTCTCACTTCATGCCACACATTCTGATTGAATTAAATGTTACGGAACTTTATGCATTTTTCACATTTTGTCAAACAGACCCTTAGCAATTTCTCTGTTGTGGCCTTCTTGCACCCCACCACAGTGTAAAGGCATTCATCAATTTCTGTTCAATATTCCTGACAATTTATTTGTATTTGCTCCGAAAAGTTTTTTCATTGCGAAATAAAAAAAAATACGACATGAAGAAAATAAGAGAATTATTATGTCAATATGAAATTGTATGGACTACGACAAAAGGGACAACGAAAAATTTTTGGTTACCAACTGTTTGTGCGGTTCGGCATCAGTCAGACGTATCATCAGTCATGCAGTTGTTTGGTCGCCTGGTGATGGGACAACACAACACTGCCAACGCCCGCCCGCCTATAGTGCTGTAGACGAACAAACAGTCTGACATTAAGTTTTATTGCTAGTGGCTGTCAACAGGGTAGTCTGTGATTTGACAAAAATCAAATTGGCTTTTTTATTCTCATTGAGTCATACATAGCTTTGTCTGGCTATGGAAATCGGTTATGCACTGACATGCAATCATTCATTGATTTGCATAGAAAGTAAAAGAACTCTATTATTAGGATTTAGTTTGATGTCCTTTGTGAAAAATTTCAATATTTTATGGGAGAAAATTCTTTGATCGCTGCATGACATATGATTACAAAAAAAAAAAGACTGAGATAGGCTTAAAATAATTGCAGTGTGGTACGAATGGGCATAGGCGTTAAAGAGGTAGCAGGTTTGTCAGACAACATTATAGCGGCTTTAGGGGTGTTTAGGTGTATTAAGCTGAAATAATTTATTGTCCTAATGCTTTACATCAGGGTACATATTGTATAAGGTTTTTGTATATCAGATAGTGTTAGTAAGAATACAAAGATTTTTTCTTTCACATACAACTTCACTTCACGATCTTAATATTAGACTCATTTATATGAAATGTACCACGCTAAATTCTTGTGATGACCACTGGCCAAATGTTTTTTTTTATTTTCTATGGTCCGATATGGCTTTATGGTAACTTAGCATATTTAGTTAAAGTAATACAAGAATTTTATTATGTTATCATTAAATTATTGCCTAAAGCAGTTAATTATTTGGGCGCCGTTGGGGATGTAAAGTGAATCTTACATATTAAGACTTCCATTCTTCGTGATATTTTATATCATGAATAGCGGCATGTAGTGATCGGCGAACCCTGATGGTAGTGCTAGCCACCCGCCTTCATGTTCTTTAATGGGTATGGAAACACGAGAAAGTACGACCCCAGTAAACATAATAAGGAACATAATTTAAGGATATGCATGTGTAATGTCCCGATTCTCTATAGAGAAGATGCTACTATACGACTGGTGGATGTCCTCAAAAAATATGAGGCTGATATCAACGCCATCCAGGAGATAAGATGGACAGGACAAGGATGATCGCAACGTAAAAATTTCGACATCTATTTCAGATGCCATACGGAAAAGCTCGAATTTGGAATAGATTTGTAATTAGCGAGAGACTCAGATATCCTGTCTCGCGGTTTAATCCTGCTAGTGATCGAATAGGCACAATCCGCATCAAGGCAAAATGTTTCAATATCACACTGATTTGTGCTCATGCCCCAACGGAAGATAAAGACGATGAAATTTAAGAGGAATTTTTCGAGCGCCTAGATGAAACAAACAACCGCTGACCAGGCCACGATCGAAATCATTCTGAGAGATTTTAATGCAAAAATAGGATGAGAAGATGTTCTTGGTCTATCGATCGGTAAATTCAGCCTGCGTACCGACAGCCAAGAAATTAAACGGAGAATAGTGCTAGCCAATAGATGTTTCTACGGACTTCGGCAGCACTTTAGTAACACCACCTTATCTCGGAATACTAAGAAACAGCTTTACCAGGTGCTAATCTTACCCGTTCTTTTGTATGCTGCCGAATCATGAACACATGCACAAGACCGAAGCGTGTGGAATTCTTTCGTACTTCAGGCCTCAAACTTATGAAACATGTTCGTAAGTTGTAATGGGCCACTTAAGTAAGTAAGTAAGTACCGCCACGTCAGACAATGGGTTTAGGTTGGTAAGCTTCGCAGCGGGAAGGAACATGGCGATCCCCCGATCAAAACAACAAGAATCAAATTGGTCATGTGGTAATTGATGGAAAGAATGCTTCTAGTGTCATATACGTGCGCGTGATCCTTGCTGCTCATATTAGCTCGGATCATTACCTGGTTGCAGCCAAGGTGCGCACAAGATTGAGCAGAGCGTGAAAAGAAATCTGGCCGTCGCGCAGCTGCCGACACTAGAGGTAGCCACTGCCTACTCCAACCAGCTCTCCCAGCTTCAACGACACAATGCCTCTACATCTGACGTTCCCAAATGGCAGCTTATTGCGCATTCCATGCAACCGCCGCACAATATGAAGAATGTCGCATAGCGTCTGAGGAACAGGATGCTGCTTATAGGGCAACGCTACAGCCAATTGTAACCCTTTTAGGGCTATTAGACAGAGCTTTTCAAGTTCGGTGGCGAGGAGCTGATAACGAGCATATACCAGCTCCTACGCACGGTTTGGCTTCACAAGTGCATGCCCGATGATTGGAATCTATGCGTATTATGTCCTATGCTGAAAAGAGGTAATACAAGTGTGTGCTCCAAATACCGGGTGATCAGCATTTTACCCATCGCATATAAGGTCCTGTCCAGTGTGCTATGTGAAAGCCAGAGTTATTCAACCTGATAGGGCCTTAGCAATGTGGCTTCAGACCTGTTAAAGAAATGATATTCACACTTCAGCATGTTCTGAAAACGACCAAAGAGAAGTAGAGCGATACGTACCATATTTTAGTCGGCAAAAGTGCAGAATACAGGGCGGGAGCCCAAAAACACGAAAATCAAGGTCAAAGTTGGCGCTAGGGCCCACAGGGCCCTGGGAGCCCAAAAAAGGGGTCCCTTGGGTTCTATCATAAGCCTACATGTGTGGATACTCAAATGAAAGATACTTTCGAGACGAATCCAACGGTGGTATTTCCTACGGGTCTCCTGGGCCGAGTTAGAGCCATTTAAATTTCCGGAATATACCTAAAAAAATTGAAAAAATGTGAAAAGTGATGGAGATGATAATGAGGAAAGCTGCAGTAAACACGAATGCACGATATTCAACAAAAGCCACATGTTACTTGCGTATGATAATGACGTAGACATCATCGGTCGAAAGCTGCGAGATGTGACTGCAGCCTTCTCAGGTATACAGAAGTAATCATCGAAAATGGGTCTAAGAACGAGGACAAAGCGAAGTTATTAGTTTCAACGAACAAAGAATTTACTCGTTTGGAAAACTGCATGAACGTTAACAACTATAATTTCGAGGTGGTAGATAATTTTATCTACTTAGGTTCCGCCATCAACAAAACAAATAATGTCAGCCTCGAAATCGGGAGAAGAATCCTGCTTGCTAATAAATGCTACTATGGACTTACTTACTTAATTTTCCCTTTACACCCCATGAATGAGGTATGGGATAGCTTCTCGCGTTGTTGTGAATTAACACGCTTTCTATTTTTAGATTCACAACTATCGGCATTTACTTGTTTATCGACGAATGCGAACGTCACTGTTTAAGAAGCTTTAACTGGACATGCCGACTAACTCGACATTTGTACTGCGAAGTTGCTTTCGGAAGAATTTTTTTGCAACAAATTCTTAAATTCATATTGTTTTAAACTCTAAACAGCATATATATATATGATAAATACAAAATATCTTACAAAATAGAAATATTTATATGTGTTCGAAAAAAGCAAACTGTGGTTAAAAAGGTTTTTACGCAATGCCTGTTAATTTTATATATATAATATATGCAAAATAATACATTTCATTGAACACAATTAACAAAAAATTAAGATTTGTGACAAACCATCGTCTTAAAATGTAAAATACATCTGCAACCATCTATGCGCAATACAATTATTCATATGAATAATCTGTCATTATCTCCAACATTTGTTTGTGGGCCAGTTCACGGGCATCTTTACCCCACATCATGGTCAAATGATTCCATTTTTTATGCGGATACAGATTATCCTTGACCACATTCGGCAACAATTTGATCAAACGCTTAACATCCACTACACTGGCCAAATAATCATTGTGGGCGTAGTAAAGACCCACCGGAGCAGTGATTTTCTCAACTGGATAGTCAGGAGGAGATTGCTTACCATAAAGATTTTGATTTTTCTTCGAATCATAATCATATTGACAAAATCGATCACTTTCAACGAGTTGCAAGTAGTGACCCATTTGTTTAAAATTACATCCTGCCGGAAGATGTCCGTATACCGTAGGCAACCTGGTCTATAAAAGAGTTAATAAAAGTAATTTTATTATTGTATAAATATTTCTAATGTTTCCCTACCATATCAGTTTGATCCGAATCTTCTCCCACAAATCGATTTAAGAAACCATAACACATTTGCGTTGCAGTTTTTGAAACGAAGCACGAACGCCATAAAATATCGGTGCGCGGCAAAAACTCACCGATGCGTGTTTTGTAAGCAGCAAAAACACTTTCTCCCAGTGACACCAAAGGTGTGCTTATATGTTTCATAAATGCCACGGGAGCCAAGGCATGCATCATTGTTATTTTATCATTGTACTCGGGCAGCATGGAACACATGACCCAAAAGGAAGTGGTTCCCTGTGAGTGACCAAAGTATCCAGTTTTATTGAAACCCGAAGTTTGGAGAACATAATCAATAGAGGCAGGTAAATCGTAGATTCCAATTTCGTGCCAACTAAAAGTCCAAAAAGAGCGGTCGTCATTGGGATTTAAAGTTGTGTGATTGCGAGAGTAACGATTGCCGCGAGCATTGCCCATCCAAACATCGTAACCATTATCGTAGAGATAATAACCTGGCAAATATATAATGATACAATATTTGTAATATTTTCGAAGTTTATCTTACCAAGCGCTTTCTTAGGTCCCATTATTATCCATGTGTCAGAAGAGTCCATCAGTCCATGCATCAGAAACACTGGCGGCGCACCAGGTTTGGGTATACGATGCAGTCGTAAAATATATTTATCCTTAGTTGTCACATAATGGGTCTCAGAAGGGTATTTATATTTTTTCAAGAGTTGAACCTATAATGGGAAAATTGTTTCTTAGAAATACATATAATGCGGGATTTAAAAATATATAGACATTATTAATTAAATTCTTAGAAAGTCTTCAAGGACATCTGCCGCCTTATAAGAATTATTTTCAAAAAATTAATAATAAAGCATATTTTGATAATACTATTGGGACCGGCCGTGGCATAGTGGTTAGAACACGCGACTACCATGCGGGAGATCGCAGGTTCAAACCTGGCTCCAGTCATCTTAAAAGAAAAAAAAATATATATATAATATTCTCTTTCATTGTCGGCTCCCCTCGAATGTTGTTGACAGCAACTTCGCAGTATTAAGCGTCGATTCAATCGTCGTGTCTAGTAAGAGCTTCTCAAACAGTGACGTTCGCATTCGTCGATAAACAAGTAGGTGTCGTTAGTTGTGAATCTAAAAATAGAATGCGTGTTAATTCACAACAACGCGAGAAGCTATCCCATACCTCATTCATGGGGTGCAAAGGGAAATTAAGTAAGTTAGTCTTGTTAAACTGTACTACTAATACAATTTGTATTATATATTTTGTTACCTAGTGTTTTTTGTAAAACCCCAAAATCTTACTTAGTTACATATCTGCAACTTCTTTGCAATCCTATTGGTTTATATACCGCACATAGAAAGATATTATAAGCGCTTCGATCTTCTGCGCTTCTTCTCCAGTTAGCCACACCAAGTTCCGCAAGGATCTCAGTAACCTGGACTTTTCAACGGAGTTTTGGTCGCCCTCTTCTGTGCCGTCCATCGAATTCACTGTCGAAGAGTTTTCGACCTAGACAACTCAACCGCAGCACCACAATGTCAGTGTACAGCTCAAGATTCATATATTTTGCAGAGTATTTTTCTCTCGAATACTAGCGATTCATCCGCTTGTGTCATAACCTAGGATTCCGAACCATACATCAAGACAGGTAGAACCAGTTTCTGGTATAGCTAGATTTTTGATCGTCATTAAATCGCTTACTTGGTCCATAGTAGCATTTATTACCAAGCAGCATTCTTTTCCGGATTTCAAGGCTTATATTATTTGTTCTGTTGATGGCGGAGCCATTCAACACGGAAAGAGGTCTTAGGCAGGATAATAGCTTGTCATGTACTCTTTACTATAATTATGGCGTGGGTGATGAGAAAGGCTGGTGTCAACATGTCTGGCACCATATTCCACAAGAGCCACATGCAACTGGCTTATGCATATGATATAGACATCATTGGCCGAAGGCTGCGGGATGTTACTGCAGTTTTCTCATCACTAGAAAAGGAGTCAGCAAAAATGGGTTTAGCGGTCACCGAGGACAAAACTATAATAATGATTTTCTCGATGGGGACGCATTTGTCATAACTTTGTTTTGTCCTCGTTCGCCATACTCGCTGATTCCTTATGTATGCTTGAGAAGGCTGCAGTCACATCCCCCAGTTATTGACCGATGATGTCTACGTCATCACCGTACACGAGTAGCATGTGGCTTTAGGTGAATATCGCATTTAATGCAGCTTTCCTCATTATCATCTCCGTCACTATGTTGAAGAGGTCACATGATAGGCTGCCGCCTTGGTGTAGGCCCCGTGTGGTATAAAATGGCTCCGTAAGGTCCTTGCCAATCTTCACTGAAGATTTCGTGTCAGTCAGCGTCATTCCGCAAAAGTGTATCAGCTTACTGGAATACCAAACTCAGCAATGGTTTCGAGTAATTTCAGCCGAACGGGCTGTAGAAGTCAGATTTAAAGTCGACGAATAGATGGTACGTGTCGATCTGTTTCTCTTGGGTCTTTTTCCAGGACTTGCCGAAGTGTGAATATCTGATCAGTTGTTGATTTACCAGGTCTAAAGCCACACCGATAAGGTCCGATCAGGTTGGATAACAGTGGATTTAGTCTTTCATATAGCACACATGACCGGATCTTATATGCGATGGGTGGAAGGCTGATCCAGCGGTAATTGGTGCACACACTTGTATCACCTTGTTTCATCACTGAACATAATACGCATAGATTCCAATCATCGGGCGTACATTTATTAAGCCCAACCGTGAGTGCATGCCCGCTATCAGCGGCTCGTCACCGGAATTGAAAGCTCTGCCGGAAGTCTGACGGCACCTACTGTTTTATTATTTTTCAGCCGCGAAATTGCTCTTCTTATCTCGGCTTGACTTGGTGGTGGGTAAACTAAGCCGTCGTCGACTGGAACCAGCGGTTGCTGGAAGTGTTCTCTCCATATATGTAGCACATTCTGAGTATCTGTTACGAGATTTCCATCCTTAATCTTACAGGAGGGGAGACCAGTGACTTTTGCTTTTACTTTCTGGTAAAATTTTCGGGCCTCACCCTTTATCCCTAATTTACTTAGTATGAAATTACCATTACCAATTCCCATTTCAAATTCTCGCACCAATTTGACTTACTCTATTTAGCCAACGTCGCTCTTAAGCTATTATGTTGCTTTGATAAAGGCGTGGTTGTAAGGTAATGCAGATCGCCCACTGATAGACATTGAGGTGTTTGCGGTTATCTCTTCGAGTCGATGTAACTTAGGTGTAACCAGTTTAGGGTCGTGAGTTTGAGTACTTCTAAGTTCCCATGTTATCGTGATTTGCACAACTCTCATAAGGCGCTCGAATTTCACTTTTTGTCAAGTTCGATTTTTCATCTCAAAGTTTTAGATATACCTTTCAAAGAACTTTATTTTAACTAATACATGAAAATGTTCGTCCACTTTAACTGATGAGAAGTCCATTGTAACTCAATATTTTTTTACACAAAATTCGCAGATTTTCTCTTATTTCGAGACTTACATTATCCAAAGTGGCGTCTTCTATCACATCTTTGGTGTAATGATCTTCCATATAAGAAGCCCGCACTTCTAACGACAATAGGCATAATATACCCATTGCAATAAAACTTTTAACACTAAGTGAACTAGAGCTCGGAAACATATTTAAAGTTAAACTTCCGCGTGAATTAAAAAGTAACAACCTCGGCTCACGAATGATACGTGTTGTTTGTTGTCTCCATGAAGTGGAATTTTTTTTTGTATTATTATTTAAAACAAATTATGATTTAAAATCGAGATTGCGTTAAATACTGTTGCATTCATTTTATGATAATGGTTGTTGTTATGTTAGTGAACATAAAAAAAAAAAAGTTTATAATAATAACAAACACTTAAATTGCTCTATATTATAACGAATTTATTTTCGAATCAGAAGTGAGATTGAAAGTGTTTTGAAATATACACAAATTGATGAGCTGTTGAAAGCGACAGGGGTTGGCAGGGACGTAGTGGGCAATGCGTTGACAGAAACGAGTAAAAATTAATATCAGAAGAATTAGGAAAATTCTAAATAATACACATTAGAAACCGATTAAAGGTTAATTATACTGTAATCCAAACATATACTATATCTAGGGCATATGTATATTGGCTTTGGACTTTGCTATAACCGTCACAAGTAACACATACTTTTTCTAAATTTTAAGTGACTTACGTGACTCAGAGTGGCATCTTCAATAACACTTTGCGAGTAATGGTCATCTAAATAAAAAGTCGTGACTAATACTGGCAACATGTGTAATGTACTTAGTACCATACAACTTTTCATGCTGCATTGAGTGATGCACTGGTGCACTTTTAAGATTTTGCCTAAAACTAAATGCAACAACCACGACTACCGTATAAAACGTGCCGCTTTTTGTATCCATTGAGTAAATTATCCTAGTATAATTATTGCTATTAATTTGTGATTTCAAATCGAGTTTAGGTAATGTGTCATTGCATTTATTTATATTAACAGTTCGAGCTAAATATTCTGGTATGTATAATTCTAGAACTTACGCTATTAAAACACGTCATAATTGCTCGACAATATATTTTTCTGTTGTCAAGTTAGAAATAAAATGTGTTTCCATATTTGTATATATTAGTGAAATGTTAACTACTTTTGTAAGGCAGAGACGTCGTAGGTATTTGCATTTGAGGAAACGATTCTGTAGGATTGCTGATACATATATATATTCTATTTACAAAAGCTACAACAGTCTATAATATTTATTTCGGATCTTGGTAGTAGTTAAAAAAAACACTCTTGCCATTCAATATTTAAAAGAAAAGTTGTTTGATCTTTTTACAGTTGGGGTGGTATCCCTATCTATCTATATATATAAAAGGCTAAAACCGTGAAATTGGGAATGTAGGTTCCTTTTATGACGGAGGCGCGCACTAAGACGGGATTTTCGGAAATTCGGACTGCAAGGGGATAAAAAAGGCGTGGCACCACCCCATACAACTCAATTTTTGAAATGGCTGTATCTTTAAGACCATAATATGTTCGAAGTCGAGATTTGGTACCTATATCGGTCGTATAGGAAAAAATACTTTATTTGTGGAAAGTGGGCGATGCCTCGACCCTTTTATGAAAATCGAAATATGGGCCAAATAAATGGACCGATTGCAATTATATCTTCTTTGTCTGATACTGTCCATAGGGTCTCTAACGTAGGCTACATAAAAACATAGTTAGACAATGGGGCGTGGCACCGCCCACACAAACCGAAATTTCAATCGGTTATATCTTACGAGCCATTAGAGGTATGAATATAAGATTTGCTACATACATATGTTACATGAATATGGAAATTGCGTCTCGCTGGAATATGGGTGGTGCCACGCCCTTTTAGAAAAAAATCATTATCCCGGCGAAATAAATAGACCGATTGCAATACAATTTGTATCTTTTGAAATTCACACTTTTAGGGATAAAAAGGGGCTGAAGGTACATTTGCATTTTTCCCGTATTGCTTAAACTTTTAAGAAATAGAATTATTATAAAAGTTTGTTTATGTGTTTGTTTATTAGTTTATTTATTATTATTTTATTATCACGTCTAAACGGGTGAACCGATTTTAATAAAATTTGGAGGGTAGTTAGTATGAAGTGTCGAAATTACCGTAGGCTATATATTTTTGACTCAATAGACGGAGTGGGCGTGGCAAAACTTTTTTAGAGCTAGAGAGATACAATTTGATACTCAGATAGTGCTCGACAACACGAATATGAATGTGCAGACGAAATTTTAATTATTGACCCAATTGGCTAAATGGGTGTGGCAAAACTTTTTTTTAAGCAATACAGATAAACTTTGATACCCAGATAGTACTAGACAACGCGAATATGAATATGCAGACGAAATTTTAAATTTGGATCCAATGGGCATAGTGGGTGTGGAAAAAAGGTTTAAGTGCTAGAGAAATACAATTTGATTCTCAGAGAATTTTTAGTTTTGGACCTACGGGACCACACCTACAGAGCTAGAGAGATACAATATGATACCCAGATAGTACTTGACAACACGAATATGAATATGCCAAGAAAATTTTAATTTTCGATGAAAGGACGGATTTAACGTGGCAAATTTGTATTTTAGCCCTAGGGGGACATTTACGGACCAAATTTTTATTTTGAATTAGTGGGTGGAGGGGCGTGACGAAACTGTATTCTAGCGAACATTTGATACACATATATCACATTGCACTACATTGTTGTTTGACCTGGTTTAGGAGTAACTTGGGGTAACGAATTGTTTACAAAGCGCATAAGATCAACGCTTAAAATACGCTGCATATTGGAACCAGTAAAAAGTGAAAGTGCTCACTACATACATATATGCCTCACCCTCTGTATATATGTAACAAGACTATCATCCTTGTCCTTATAGTAGGGGTGCCATTTACCGTAAGCTTTTACTTTTACCTTAGCGTTCTTTTACAATAGGCCGCAACTGAGTGGCTATGCGACATTCCTCATCGTACCAGGATTTGTCTGAGCGCCGTTTTTCATATCCAAGCACGGTTGTGGCGGTTGTTGCCCTGGAATGCGTAATATGCTGCCACGATGTATCGGTAACGTCAGAGCAGAGGCGTTGTTTCGTAGTTGTTGGGAGAGCCAGTTAGAGTAGGCAATGGCTATATTTTTTTTTCATTTTTTTGTTTTACAATGTCCAGCTCTCATTGTGATTGGCAACGTAAGTTTTTCGCTCTGCTTAATCTTGTGCGAAACTTAACTGCAGCAGGTAATGATCCGATCCAATGTTAGCACCACGGATCACATCGATTACACCATGATCAATTTAACTTTTAGTGTTTTGATGGGGGGATAGGCAAGTTGACTTGTGGATATCTTTATGTTGAAATATAGTTGCACTCACTACCATGTTCCTTGCCGCTGCGAAGCTAACCAGCCTATGTAGGCTGAATTAAGAGATCGATGGATCCCCTCCAACTGTTGTTTTAAAATCTCCCGGAACAATTTTTATGTCGTGGCTAGAGCAGCAATCGTATGTTTCCTCTAGACGCTTGTAGAATTACGGCCTTATTCATAAAAACTTATAAGAGGTTTATAAACCATTTTTAAGCAATTTTCGAGAAAACAATATTCATAAACGATTCACATCTTCAATAAGTTAAATTAGGGTTGTCTCCACTTTAAGCATGCTATAACTTGACGTTTGTACAATTTATTCTATATTCATGAATTTGAGATCTTTATTTTAAGTTTTTCGGCATTTTTCCTATTGAAAAGAGTTGTTGCATGCATTCATTGTGTAGGAAATTTTCTTCTTAATCATTGCGCACATAGAAAAGTATCTTAATAGACACTTTTCATTCATGAATTCCATTTTGAAAATTATATCCTCAAAAATCTTCAAAAATATTTTGTAAATAATAAAATAATTTTCGTGATGTAAAAACAATCAAAACAAGGAAAAAATGTAATCGGTATCCGATTATTATTTCAACATGAGGGAAGGAAAATGCAATATTTAAATGCCATTTTTACTTTAACGTCTTTCTTACCGTCATGAGAATCGTAGTTAATGTAAAATTGAGTTACAATTATGTTCATAGTTATTATAAGTGCAAATAAATGTTTGGTAACCGATTATAAAGCTTTTGTATCCGATTATAAAGCTTATTTCTATACATCATTAATGACCAAAAAAGTCGGCGTTGCCACCGGAACACATAAAGCTAAAGTACTGATAAAAAACGTTTATGAATACAATTTCTTATTAAAGGTTTTTTAGAGCTAAAGAATACTTTAGCTAGAGAACGCTTCATATCTACTTTAGAAATTTTTTATGAATAAGGCCGTTAATCTTTAGTCCGTCACCTTATTTCTCCCTTTGGGGCATGTTCACTAATTAGTGTGATGTACAAATTTTTTGTCTTGATGTAGATTGTGGCTAGTCGATCACTAACAGAATTAAACTGGGAGACAAGATTTCTGAGTCTCTGACCAATTACAAATCCACACCCAAATTCCTTCTTTACAGCATGGCATCTCTTGTAGATGTCGCAATTGTTACGTAGCGAGCATCACCGTCTTGCCCATTTCATCTCATGGATGACGGTGATGTCAGCGTTCCAGGTCAGCGTTGCATGCTTACAACATTTGCAGGGGCCGTCAACAAATTCACGGGTTTTTTTGTTATTTTTTCGTGTTATCATGGACAGGATAGGACCTGAAGGCGGGTGGCTAGCCCAATCATCAAGGTTCGTCGCTCACTACCTGCGGCTACGCTGGATAAAAAATATCACGAAACAACGTTGCCCAGGTGCCACCACATGGAGGTTGTGAGCCGGGTTGAGAGTTTTTTACGATGCATTCCCAAAGGCACTCCTATTCTATTACTATTAAGTTTTAAACTAACGAAAAATCGCAGAATTCTTAAGTGATGTCCATTTAGATCAAAAGTTCGGATCTTGGTATTTTAAGCAAATTCAGTAAAAGTTTTTATAAAAAAATATGTGATAAACCGCTTTAATTTCTAATATGACATATTGTGTGATATTATTGAGTTACTTCAATCTCAAAAAATTGAAGATTTGTCCATAAACATTCTTTACACATTCTTGATCAGTTATATGCATACTAATAGGTAGTTTTCTACAAACTTTTTATTGTGTTCCTTCTCAAACGCTACATTATATACACATGACCTGTATTCAAATACAAAGTTAATTGAAGCAATTAAAAACGCTATAAATTAAAACAACATTTCATCATAAAATCTCTAAAAAAAGTGTTTATGGAACATGAACATTTAAAAGCAATTGTTTAGATAAAATTGCCAAATTCTACATAAAATCATTGGAACTTAAAACAAATTGTTGCCATGTTTCACGATATGAGACCACACACGACTTGTTGTTTTTCTATCATTTTCACAGCATTGAACTGTACAGCGACGACACTATAGCACTGTTTTTGATTTCCATAAAAAAAATAGAAGATTAAAGCGAAAGCATAGCCGCTATAGCTTTCTTTGCAATTCTATGAAAACAATAGTTTACGGAAGAGAATAGACATGACGACGTCAAATGTTGCCTTTGCCACACATGCGATGTAAACACTTGTCAGCAACTTTAAGATAAACTAATTCTAAATCAAAATTTCAACAAATCATTACAACAGACAGATAGCTTAAATCAATCATTCCTTCATTCATAGTGCTGTCACAAACAATATAATTTCATGGGAATTATCGTAAAAATATTTTCAGTAGTACATATAAAGGGGGAATGGTCTATGAAAGAGACAAATTGGAAAAATATAACTTTTTTTTGCACTAGAATATAGATTAGAAATTGCTCTGCAACCGCTTACAAATTTATTTGAACATTTTGGGAATAGGATACAGCTTAAAGTCATTTTGCGTAGGATTGATAAAATATAAATTTAATGGCAAAGCGAAACACCCAGTCATGAACCCCGATGTTGTGGTAGTTAAGAATTATTTGATCTATGATATGTGATGTACACAACGTTAAAACTATAGAACCTACAACAGTTGTCAATCCTAAACTAAAAACTATTGATAGACATTTAGAGATAATTGTAATTTGCTGGATATATATTGTATTTTTGAACGTTATTAATTTACAAATTTTTTGTATCGATTATTTCCAATGAAAATGTTTGGAAAAGCTATTTGCAACAGATCACCTATTATGAGGTTAGACGGATTCACTAGACCATTTCCAAGGCCATATTAGAATGTTTCGCATCATCTGAGGCTTGATTTATGTATATTGGTTTAGAGATAAAAGTTATATAAATATGTCAATAGTAATAAACAAATGATTTAATTATATAAAATAAGAATATTTTTTATACAGTGGATTCATAATTTTACGATCAATAGATTCTCAGGTGTATTCTTTACACGGGGTTCTATTATTAATTTATTTATGTAAAAACTTCACGCCATAATTCATGACATATCTTATAATAATTAAAAAGTACATGTCATATTTAAAGTAATCTAATATTTAAAAAAATTTCTAATTGAATTTCGATTTTGAAATATATGTAAACTTGAACCGATTTTGTTCCTGGATAAAAGGTGACCGCAATAAAAAGGTTTTTAATGTATAAAGGCCCACCGTGATCGAAAAATAAAATGTTGACAAAAAATTTATTTTAACATGTATTAGTAATGACAAATACTTAAATTTTATTAAAGTAAAATGTCCAAAGCTTATCTTAGGTTCCTTTATGATTAATCGGACTGCAATATTGCCACCACTTTTCAATTCAATTTTAATAACTTATTTACTTATGATGTAAGTGCACTTTTATCAGAACATATTTGTTACAACAATTAAAAACTCCAAAAATATTGAAAAGTAACAATTTGACCCTAACATTTTAATATGATTTTATAGACGTTCTAATGTAGCTTTAGTAATACAAAATTTGTGGCACATAAAACGTATTCTTCTTCTTAATTGGCAGCAGCAAAAGAAATTAATCTATCAGTAGCCGCACGTAGAAAAGAATTCGAAGCGCTTCGGTCTTTTTCGCTCCGTAAATAGTTCGTCACAACAAGTGTAGATAACACATCATTCACCTGGTCCATGCAACGATGTTTTGGTCACCCACTCCTGCGCCGTTTATTGACGAAAACCTTTCGAGCTGAAACATATTCATCCTTTCGTACAACGTCAGTCTCATGCTTTTGATTTCCAGGCTGACATTATTATTTTTTATTATTAGACAAAATTATCTACCACTTCAAAGTTATAGTTGTCAAAGTTCACGCAGTGTCCCAGACGAGTGGACTGGAGTGGACCGCTGACTACTTTTCAATGGTCGCACAAGCCGCAGTAACATCCCGCAATCCAAGCCCAATGATATCACTTTGCGTTGATATCAAACTTAGCCGTAGCATCTTACAGTTTCTGTCCTATCGGACTGTCGAATGCAGCTTTGTAGTCGATGAACAGATCGTAGGTGTTGATCTACATTTCTTGGGTATTCTTCAGGATTTGTCGAAGTGTTAATATCTGATCGGTCGTGGCTTCACCAGGTCTAAAGCCACACTGATAAGTTATAATCAGATTCGCCTGAATGGGCTTTAGTCTTTCACATAACACACTAGAGAAGTCCTTGTATACGATGGGTAAAAGGCTAATCCCGCGATGGTTGGTACAAACACCCGCCTTTTTAAGCGCAGGAACACTCAGATTACAATCATCGGGCAGGCATTCCTTGAGCCAAATCGTGTTTATGAGCTGGTGCATGCATGTTGCCAGCTCATCGCCGCTTTAAAAAGCTCTGCTTGTCTTGCGATCGCCGTGCTGATCTAGTTTTGGCTCGGTGGTGGAAAATCTACTCCTTCGTCGATGATTGGAGTGATTTCGGCACTTATGCTGACGTTCCGTTGGGAACGAGTAGAGATCGAAAGTATTCCCTCCATATTTGCAGCACACTCTGAGTGTCCGTGACTAGATTTCCGTCTCTGTTCTTACAGTTGGGGATCCATGTCCCAAAACCTTTGCTTTTTACCTTTTGGTAGCACTTTCGGGCTCCACCTCTATCACTGTAATTTCCTGTATCCTGGCTCTCTCTTTTCTTCCGTAGACGCTTTTTAGTTGGTTGGAGTAGGCATTGACTATTTGGGGGTATGCAGCTTTGTGATGTCTAGCATCCTTTGCCTTTGGTTACGAGTATTTTAAGCACTACTTAATCGTGTGCGTACCTTGGCTGCAACTAGGTGGTGATCCGAGTCAATGTTTGCACCGCGCATCACACGCACGTCCATGATACCAGATGCATGCCTGCCATCAATTACCACATGATCAATTTGATTTTCGGTGTTTTGATCGGGGGTAGCCAAGTTGCCTTGTGGATACCTTTGTGTTGGAATCTGGTTCCACACACTACCACGTTCCTTCCCGCTGCGAAGCTAACCAGCCTAAACCCGTTGTCTGACGTGTCGGTATGCAGGCTGAATTTACCGATCGATGGACCAAGAACATCTTCCTTTCCTATTTTTGCATTAAAGTCTCACAGAACAATTCTAATGTCGTGGCCAGGGCAGGGCAGCGGTCGTATGTTTCCTCTAGGCGATCGTAAAATGCATCTTTAATCTCATCGTCTTTATCTTCCGTCGGGGCGTGTACACAAATAATCGTAATGTAAAAATATTTCGCCTGTATTAGAATAGTGACTATTCGGTCACTTACAATGTTAAACCGCGAGACCAGCTGTCGAAGTTTCTTGCCGACTATGAAACCATATCCAAATTCGTGTCTTTCTGCATGGCAGCTGTAAATGATAACACAGTTCTTTCGTCGTGTTTCTCCCTGTCCCGTCCACCTGATTTCCTGTATGGCGGTGATGTCAGCTTTGTATTTGTCGAGGACATCCGCCAGTTGGATAGGGGCACTATCTCTGTATAGAGTTCGGACATTCCAGGTACATATCCTTTAATCATGGTCTTTATAACGTTTGCGTTGGAGCGGATCTCGTTTTTTATTTTATTTTCTTCTTGTTTTCATAATAATTGTTTTCTTAAAGGAGAGTGGCTTATCAAGCCTCCGCGCCCGATTCTAGTTACTTGGGGCTGCCTTAAATTTATAGAGAAACCATCCATCTAAAATCCTTAGTAATAAGGGTTCATATATTATTTGGAACATGAATACCTATATGCATGATAGGAGACTAGTTACACTGTAAATATCTTAAGACGAAATTCTTTTCTTTAATTTTATGAAATCAATGAGATATGTCCATTAGTCAGGTTATAAATTTTCAGTGTTATTACCTTATAAGAGTAGGCAAATCGTCTGAAAACCTAAATATTTGTCACAATTCTTCTTGTACCTTCGATACAAATATAGTATATCACGCATATCTTCTTTGTAAGAACACTAAATTTTGTCATTTCTATTTTGAGTATTTAATTGAAGTGAATATGGCTTATATCGGCCTTCCCCTTCAGGTACCTGCCATACAAGTTTACATAGTTTTGGAAAACATTTTTATTTCAACCAAACGGAAAGATGAAGGCTAAGGGCTAAAACTAAGAAACCCCTGCCTCCCATACAAATGACCAAGTTCACCCATATAATTTTACACACATATTACTCCTACATGTTGCATTGTTCCTATCGGCCCCTCGTATACATATTGGCCTTTTACAGAAAATTAATATTTTTCCCATGATTACTCAATCGAAAGCTTTTGAAAGTTGAAAAATTTTCAGTTCCATTACTTTGAAGAACAATATCTGAGAAAACTATGGTGACTTACTCCGTCCATTCTGGTACCTCCTGCATGAAAGATTAAATTGACAACATTATTTTTATCAGTCACGTCTTTTCTCTAAAGGTTTCATGCGTTTCAATTTGGTTTTGAATACACGTTTTAGGTTGTCAAACATAAAAATAATGAAATAATATTCTTAGTCCTTAACAATTTCGCTGTTTCTAACAATAAAAAGTTCTTATCTCTTTTCAGAATTTTTGTTTGAATCATCTTTATTAAATCGCACACTATTTGAATTCCCAAAATTAATACACTACATTCACTACACTACATAATGCCAGCAACAATCGATAAATGCACCCGCTTTAGTATCACAATTAAGAACAATAATGCCAAAGCTAAAATACCTTTTCAAAAACAACAACAAAAACCCTTGATTGAATGGTTTCATAATCCCTCTTAAATGGATAAACTCTACTATGAAAACATTGTTTACTACTTGTAGAAATATATTTTCAAATAAACTTTGTTAACTCACTAAACCTTTGACTTTTCAACCGCAAAATATTTTGCAAACAGAATTTCTTTAGAGCGAAAAGTTCATTGGTCGCATAGCGAGGCACAGTGAAGGATCTACAGCTTTGTTGAGGAAAAGTCACGAGACTAGTAAAAAAACTGAGTAAATATGTCATTTACATAAATTGTACATTTGGTTTTTCTTTTACATATACAAGTTGACAAAGAATGTATGTATATACATATATAGAAAAAGCTATAGCAGTAACAATTGTTTTCGCTCATAGATGAATTAAAAACACAAAGTCCTTTACATGAAAAGTATGATGATGTTTTTACATACTGGGAAACGTCCACACACACAAACAAAAACTGGTACGCATAAAGGCGTACTCATAAAACCTCTTACCCATTAATTGTGATGGAACTGAATGTGATGTGAATATGGCGAATAGCATTTGCAAATGTGACACAAAGGAGAAGGATCAAGTCGACGCACAAATGTGGGAGAGATCCCTCGTAATGACTATTCGTGGGAAAAGCCTATTCACTATGGTACGGTGGCACAATTAGTAAATAAGAGTCGATGGAAGTGAACTACAGATGAAAAAATGTGAGTTAGTGATTTCAACGGTATATCAATTGTAAAAGCCTTTCACAGTTTATTTATTGCTTTATTCATTGCCGCGTGTGTCTATTACACCTTTTAGAAAAAACATGGTGATATAGCCACCTGGCATTATGAGAATGTCTTACTGCCAAAACTTCCTTTGAGCTTTAATACAAATATTATTCAAATAATTTATGTTTCTTATGAAGAAAACGTAATATGCCAGCAAAAAAAATGCTCAGAAATCGGTATAACAATCGGTAAAATCTTCCGATATCGGATCCGAAATCGAGTCGAAGTCGTTACATAAAACGTATGGAGTGGTTGACACGGGTTCAAACTACCGGGAAGGTTATATCGGTAAAAAAGAAGTTATACGTCTCCCGGCGTTTTGCTGGGTCACGTCTAGGAATCGAGATATATCGATTTGAAGTTAGTAACTATCATATAGGGGAAATTGTCACCTTTGGTGGTCTTTTTTTTGACATAACTCGAGAACCACTAGTCCGATTTTGCTCAAACAAATTTAAAAAAATTAAAAATCACAATTCCTTTAATCTGTTCATATAACGTTTTTCTATATAAGCAACACTTTCACTTTTCTATTCATCAAATGATTTTGAAATTGGTTTATTTTGTAGCAGTTACAATAAAACTGTTGCGTATGATTTACGTGGAATATTAATTATGATAATCATACGCCACTATATAACAATATAACAACAGAACCTAAAAGGTGACAATTTCCCCTATATGATAGTTACTAACTTCAAATCGATATATCTCGATTCCTAGACGTGACCCAGCGAAACGCCGGGCCACGTATAACTTGTTTTTGACCGATATAACATTTCCCGTTGGTTTCATCCCATCCCGATTTTGACTGTCGCATAGTGTTATTAAAAATATTGTTTGTCTTATATTTCAGACAACAAAATTCCATCAACCAATCCTACTGTACTTGTGCAGAGCGAAATACATATTAATAGCGTACAATATTTTCATTACTGCAAATGGCTTTCACCTGAAAATTGTTTAATTTTCATAAAAATATTGTTCAAATGCCGTTACCTGTTTTGCCAGACAACAACAGACGGTAGCAGACAAATGTCACAATTTGAGCGTTTCCTGGTGGTATTGTCACCAAGAGGCGTAGGACGACTCTTATGAGCATGAGACTACCTTTTGCAAATTCCAACTAAGGTTATATGTTCCCGCATATACGCTGCCATGAAATATGTTACATATCAAAGATATAAATATATACCACTGAAAAATAAAATTATGCTGCAAAACGACAATAAAAACAAACAAACTTTTGATACTCGTATCTAAAAGGAATATCATGTTCTGGCACGAGCAAATGTTACATGTGAAAAAAAAAACGTACAAAACTCATCTGAACAACCGCATAAGATTGGCTTTATTATTTCGCTTGCCTCCACTTGTTAACTCAATTCAGCCGAAAGTTAAGCAGAGGGCAAATATGGCGTCTCTACTTTTCTGGATGAAGTTTCCTACACATATGATATGGTTGGATATACAACTTCCGGTTTATTGTACTGAGTTTCGGACGAATTTTTTACAGCTTTGGGTTCTCTGCTTGGGTAACGTATTTTTACTTAGAGTTCACTAAGGATCTATTGGGTCGTTCGTGTTTGTGATGGAGTTGAAAGACTTCGCTTGGCCATAAATCAAAAACAAAAAGTTTTCCACACTCAACGTGTTGGCGCAACAGTGGTGTTAATTTTCACTTTTTTTATAGTATGTGATACTCAGTAAGCGTTCACGTTCTCAGATTTACTGTAAGTCTTCTTCTTTAGCACATCTCCACACAAAATTTGGCATCATGTGGTGAGAACAGAATGTTTAAAAAATTTATGTGGAATTTATGGTTGGTGCTTTAACTAAAATTGTATGATTTATCTTTATTCGGTAAATTATCGAAAGAATGAAATATTGATAATGTAATATAGATTCCGGGTGAAATTTGTATGTAAGGTGGAAGTTGTATTTTTAAAATGTAGGTGAACTTTATGTTACTGTTCGCTTAAACATGAATTTCATGAGTTCTATAAAAGAAAGTAAAACACAAATTCCCCTTATTATGTATGTCGTAGTCACGTCGAATCATTGTCGTTTTTTAAAATATGGCATCGCTGACATTTGTGAGTCTCAAATACGACTGTACTTGGCCCTATCATGTTCTTTTTCATCATATGCTGAAAAATTCTCAACACTTAACATTTCTGTTAATTATTAAAAATTTGATTAAAATAAGAAAAACAATCAAATGTTGTCGAAAGTCGACTACGACATACGTAATAAGAGGGATTATGTGTAAATTATTCACAAATTATTATGCGGGAGGTCCAGGGTTCGATTCCCATCATAATCATCTATATTTCCTTCAGCGGCGACACCTTTATGCTCTAGACAGTAACAGTAAGAGTCGAGTAAACAAACATCTGACACTCGCATTCGTCTACAAACAAGTAGGTGCCGTTCTGAGTGTCTAAAAATAGAAAACGTGTGAATTCACATTAACGCGAGATGTTGTCCCATAAGTCATTAATGGGGTGTAAAGGGAAATTAGGTTTTTTTTGCATACATAGAATTGTAACACCACCAATTTCAAGGCTAAACGAAGTTATGGATATCATATACTTTAATTTCAATAGATTTACTCAGTACAACACATGATTTTGGAACTCAATTCTGAGAACTGCACGTGAAAGTTGCTCCAAAATGTCAAGTTACATGCCATAATAATTTAATATCGATTTGAAGTTAGTAAGTATCGTAAGGGGAATTTGTCACGTTTTAGCCTTTTTTGTTATATTGTTATATGGTGGCGTATGATTATCATAAGTAATATTCCACGCAAATCATACGCCACGTAGTACAACAGTTTTATTGTGATTGATTAAAGGAATTGTAATTCTTAGATTTTTTTTAAATTTGCTTCAGCTAAATAGGACTAGTAGTTCTCGAGTTATGTCAAACAAAAGATCCTAAAACGTGAGAAATTTCCCCATATGATACTCACTAACTTCAAATCGATATTAAATTATTGTCATGTAACTTGACAAAACGAATGATGCAGAACTTCTTCTTTTTGGGGCTACTTTCAGGTGCAGTTCTCAGAATTGAGTCCCAAACAATGAGCTGAAAAATGTTGTACTGTGTCATACTATTGCCCAGAGTTTGATAGTATTACATCAGAGGTGAATAGGTGCATCTTATACCAGTTTGTTTTAAACCCAGGGTGATCCTTGCCAACTACACTTCAAGTCTACTCACAGAGCTCCGTATTCGTGCTCTCCTGGAAACGTGCCTTTGACACCCGTCAGATCACGGCTAACTGTGAGGGGCGAAACCTAAAACCTAGGCACGTCGGCTAAGAGTGAGCGGTACCCTGATCAGCGTCTGACCCAGAATAGGTCGACAGAAGAGAAAAGCGATGAGGACAAATAAGAGTTCTAAGAGAGCGTAGAAAATGTATATGACCGTATCCATATCAAAATTGTACTAGGTGATTTTATAATATAATAGGCAGGGAGACCGCATTTGAGCCTACCATCGGCAAATTCAGTCTGCACACCGAAAAGTCGAACAATGGCATCTTATAGATTAATTTCTCAGCGACAAGAAATATGGTAGTTAGCAGCACTAGATTTGACCATAAAAATATTCATAAGGCAGCACGGTTATCACCAGATCAATTGACGAGGAATCAGATAGATCACTTGGAAGTCGATGGAAGACACGCATCGACTGTTCTGGACGTACGAGTGATCAGGGGTGCGAACAGTGACTCCGATCACTTCCTTGCCGCAGTTAAGGTACACACAAGACTAAGCATGGCGAAAAACGTACGTAACCAGGCACAACGAAAGCTGGACATCGGTAAACTGCGGACCACAGAGGTAACGGACGCCTACTCCAACCATCTAACTCTACTGCTTCGGAATGCTCTAACCCCTGATAATATTACATCGCAATGACAATATATAGCCGACTGCATAGAACGGAGAAGCGTACTTGGGTACTCAAAACCGTCTCAAGAAGATGCCTGGTACAATGAAAGAGGGGGATGCTGCATACAGGGCGAAACTGCAGCCAATGGCAACGCCAACGGCACAGGAAGAAGAAACAAGAGGCAAATCGTTTTTTAGACGGAAAAAAAGAAGCTAAAGAAGAGACAGGATGGGTGCACAGAGTTGCTACTGAAGTAGAGGGGAAGCCCGAAAATTCTATCAGCGATGGCCAGCTTGTGACGTACCCGAATAACCTTCTGAAGATATGAAGAGATGATTTCAGATGTTTACTAAATACGGACACTACTCTTGAAAACCCCACTCCAATTCATGACAATGACATTCATTGTCCACCTCCGAGCCAGAGCGAGATACGTATGACAACAAAGCGGCTGAAGCCGATGGTCTCTCTTCTGAATTGTTTAAGGCAGGCGGAGAGGAAATGATTAGTAACATGCTTCAGCTCATGGAGAACATCTGGCTAAAGGAGAGCATGTCCGGGGATAAGATTTTCAGTCTTTTATGTTCCATATACAAGAAAGGATATCGTACCAATTGCGTACAAGGTCCTTTCGAGCATATTGTGTGAACGTCTAAAGCCAATTGTGGAAAAACTAATTGGACCTTATCAGTACGGCTTTAGATCTGGTAAATCTACGACGGATCAAATATTCACCTTACGTCAAATGTTGGAAAAACACATTAAAAACAACCTCTTTGTCGACTACAAAGCTGCTTTCGACTCTTCAATAAGGAATAGGCTATACGGGGCTATGTCTGAGTTTGATATTCCTGCCAAGCTGTTTCGACTTCGCAGATGTACCTTAGACAACACCAAATCCTTGGCTTAGATATGTAAGGTTCACCCTGCCACCATTCAACACGGAAAGAGGTCTCAGCTTGTCACGCTAACTATTTAATATAGTTATGGATAAGGTGATGAGAAAGGCTGGTGTCAACATGTCTGGCACTGTATTCCACAAGAGTCACATGCAACTGGCCTATGCCGATGATATAGTTTTCTCATCACTAAAAAAGGAGTCAACAAAAGTCGGTTTAACGGTCAACGAGGACAAAACAAAAATAATGGCTCGACAAACAAAGAGTCCTCTCGATGGAGACGCACCCTGAACGTTGACATTAACCTACTTAAGACCTTCCGTCAATAAGAAAATAGTGTCGCCAATAGATGTTTTTAATGACTTCGGCAGCACTTTAGTAACACCATCTTAACTCGGAAATAGGGACCGGTCGTGGCATAGTGGTTAGAGCACGCGACTACCATGCGGAGGATCCCGGGTTCGATTCCCGCCTCCAGTCATCTTCATTTTTCTTTCATTGCCGGCCCCCTTGATATTGTCGACAGCAACATCGCTGTATAAGTGTCGAATCAATCGGTATGTCTAGCAAAAGCTTCTCAAACAGTGACGTTCGCATTCGTCGAAAAACAGTAGGTGCCGTTTGTTGTGAATCTAAAATAGAGAGCGTGGTAATTCACAACAACGCGAGAAGATATAACATACCTAATTCATGGGGTGTAAAGGGAATCGAGAGAGAAGGTACTCCGAAAAATATATGGACCTATCTGTGTCGACGGCGGGTTTCGCCATCGGATGAACCATGATCTGTATGAGCTTTACCACAACATCGACGTAGCTAAAAGAGTCAGAATCCAACGACTACGATGGCTGGGACATTCTGCCAGGATGGATGTAAATGCTTCAGCCAGAAAGGGGTTTGAAGGCGAAACTGAAGGACGGCGCAGAGCAGGGAGACTCAAAATTCGTTGGAAGAACCAAGTGGTTGGCCTAACTGGACAACGCACGCAGAAGACCGAAGCGTGTGGAATTCGTTAATAACTCCAGGCCTCAAATTTATGAACCACTTTAGTAAGTAAGTTTGTTGTACTGGAAATCAAAATTGCAACATTATTTTTGCTGTAAAATTTGCCATTTCTATTTTTATTCCATAAAAAGCTATATTACATTTGGTAATTCGTGTTTCCCAGATATCTTAAACCGCCTTTAAAATTTTGCTGCATTAAGTAAGGATATTCCCTTGCATATATCTTGCTTGTAATTAGCTAAAAACCCCTATTTACCTCAAATAAAAAAAAACACTACACGACGTAATTAGCCACACATCACATGCTACATAGTAATACAACTACAACAATGTCACAACATTTTCTAACCACATTGATTGATCCTAATCATTTCGTTTGCTAATTTTGTTTTTTGCATAACAAATTTCCCTTCAGTTTCGAAGACATTTCCTTGCACAAACTCTTGGCGATCACGAATTTTCATCTAATTTCCATTTTATGACATTTTAAAACCAGGTAGTAGAAAACTTAATCCCTTTGCTTTTACCTTAACGACTACAGCTTAATTTCCATAAATATACAATTAAATGCTCCAGTTTTTCGATGCATGCATGTCAACGCCACATCCATTACACTGCCGTTGATATTACCTACCATCCGGGTCACAACATCGTGATATTGCTTCATTGGCAACATTTGGAACAAATTGAGAATTGTTAACATTTCGTTAATTCGTTTCGACATCGATCTACTACACTGAGGCAGAGCAACAAATGACATTTACACCATTTGATTGTCATTTGGTTGTGTCGCTTAGAAATCTTTGGGATGTAAAGTAATCGTAATATCTATGAAAACTAGAAAAAAGAGTTAATTCCCCTAAAAGGGTACTCGTAGAGACTAACAGGCTACAATCGATGCGCATTGTCATCAGACTCTATTGGGTGTTATTTCGAAAAAAGCAGTTACTTTCTGGCTCTAGCAACTGGATGTTGGATTTTGCCTATTAAGATTCAAATATGTCATAAGTTTAGATTTGCTTCTAACATTGTTTAATACTTTTTAATACATTTCTACCGATTATGCTCTGTTTTCAAACCGAATTGTTTTCCAGAACATGGATGAAAGATTTGATCTTCCTAATCGTTATTCACTTATGAACAACCAGAAGCTCTCTCCAAGCAGTTCACAACGTCCGAGAGATCACGTATTCCCCGGGCAGTGCCGGGGAATCCCCGGATGTTCAGTTGTAGCAAATGTTAGGAGGCATTCCATTTGAGTAATCTAAATGGCATGCTACCACCGATGTGTCTCTTATCATCTTATTCATAAGAGGCATTTCCAATTGGCGGATGTTCTCGACATATACAAGGCTGATATCACCGCCATACAGAATATGAGATGGATGGGACAGGTATGCACACGATGAAAGAACTGTGATGTGTTTTACAGCTGCATGCAGGAAATACACGAGTTTGGATGTGGATTCACAGTCTGCAGGAGACTTCGACATCTAGTCTCGGGGTTTAACTCTGTAAGTGAGGGAATAGCCACTATTCTCATCCAGACGAATTATTTTTACATTTCACTGATTTGTGTACACACCCTGACGGAAGCCAAAGACGATGATATTAAAGATGCATTCTATGTGCGCCTGGAGGGAGATTTATGACCGATGCCCTGCACATGACATTAAAATTGTTCAGGTAGATTTTAATGCTAAAATAGAAAGGGAAGATGCTTTATGTCCGTGAAGATAAATTCGGAATTTAACTAGCGGAGACAAAAACCACTTCGGTTAACATAATTCTGTTAACCAGTTAACAGAGCTCTGTTAACTTTAAAAATCAACCAAATTTAAATTAAAACGCTTACTTTAACTATTTATTAGAAAAACAAATTTCTTTATTGTGGAATCATATAAACCACATATCAAAATTCACATATTACAACATAAACAAAAAAAAATAAAGAAAAACTGGGTTACATGTGCTAAAACAACTGCGACTTTTCGACATGTTAGTTTTAATAAACTAAAAACAAAGAATTCTGCAGATATGACACTTATGCCAGGATATTCTACATAGGAAGAGCTTTCAGAAAAATGTGTCCTTAAATTTCAGAACAACCTCAGAACGACTTCAGAACCCCAAATTCTTCACTTTTATATGGCCTTCAGAAGTAACAGAATTGCTCACTGTGCGTAAACTAAGAATTCTGCAGATATGACACTTATGCCAGGATATTATACATAAGAAGAGCTTTCAGAAATATGTGTCCTTAAATTTCAGAACACCAAATTCTTCACTTTTATATGGCCTTCAGAAGTGACAGAATCGCCCACTGTGCGTAAACTAAGAATTCTGCAGATATGACACTTATGCCAGGATATTATACATAGGAAGAGCTTTCAGAAATATGTGTCCTTAAATTTCAGAACAGCTTCAGAACACCAAATTCTTCACTTTTATATGGCCTTCAGAAGTAACAGAATCGCCCACTGTGCGTAAACTAAGAATTCTGCAGATATGACCATATGCCAGGATATTATACATAAGAAGAGCTTTCAGAAATATGTGTCCTTAAATTTCAGAACAGCTTCAGAACACCAAATTCTTCACTTTTATATGGCCTTCAGATGCCCTTCAGAAGTAACAGAATCCCCCACTGTGGGTAAACTAAGAATTCTACAGATATGACACTCATGCCAGGATATTATACATGCGAAGAGCTTTCAGAAAAATGTGACCGTCAATTTCAGAACAACTTCAGAACATGAGATTCTTAACTTTATATTTTGCCCTAAGAAATATTTTTTGCCTATTGTGCAAAAATTCTAACGCCTGCGTCATTACCGTTGTTCCCGTTTGATATCTCTTTTCTAGTAGTTAATGCTTCTATAAACTTATTTAATTTAACAAACTTTAAGTTTGAAGTGGGCGATTCTGTGACTTCTGAAGGCCTTATAAAAGTGAAGAATTTGGTGTTCTGAAGCTGTTCTGAAATTTAAGGACACATATTTCTGAAAGCTCTTCCTATGTATAATATCCTGGCATAAGTGTCATATCTGCAGAATTCTTAGTTTACGCACAGTGGGCGATTCTGTTACTTCTGAAGGCCATATAAAAGTGAAGAATTTGGTGTTCTGAAGCTGTTCTGAAATTTAAGGACACATATTTCAGAAAGCTCTTTCTATGTATAGTATCCTGGCATAAGTGTCATATCTGCAGAATTCTTAGTTTTCGCACAGTGGGCGATTCTGTTACTTCTGAAGGTCATCTGAAGGCCATATAAAAGTGAAGAATTTGGGGTTCTGAAGCTGTTCTGAAATTTAAGGACACATTTTTCTGAAAGCTCTTCCTATGTATAATATCCTGGCATAAGTGTCATATCTGCAGAATTCTTAGTTTACGCACAGTGGGCGATTCTGTTACTTCTGAAGGTCATCTGAAGGCCATATAAAAGTGAAGAATTTGGGGTTCTGAAGCTGTTCTGAAATTTAAGGAAACATATTTCTGAAAGCTCTTCCTATGTATAATATCCTGGCATAAGTGTCATATCTGCAGAATTCTTAGTTTTCGCACAGTGGGCGATTCTGTTACTTCTGAAGGTCATCTGAAGGCCATATAAAAGTGAAGAATTTGGGGTTCTGAAGCTGTTCTGAAATTTAAGGACACATTTTTCTGATAGCTCTTCCTATGTATAATATCCTGGCATAAGTGTCATATCTGCAGAATTCTTCGTTTACGCACAGTGGGCGATTCTGTTACTTCTGAAGGTCATCTGAAGGCCATATAAAAGTGAAGAATTTGGGGTTCTGAAGCTGTTCTGAAATTCAAGGCCATATATTTCTGAAAGCTCATCCTATGTTTAATATCCTGGCATAAGTGTCATATCTGCAGAATTCTTAGTTTTCGCACAGTGGGCGATTCTGTTACTTCTGAAGGCCATATAAAAGTGAAGAATTTGGTGTTCTGAAGCTGTTCTGAAATTTAAGGACACATTTTTCTGAAAGCTCTTCCTATGTATAATATCCTGGCATAAGTGTCATATCTGCAGAATTCTTAGTTTACGCACAGTGGGCGATTCTGTTACTTCTGAAGGCCATATAAAAGTGAAGAATTTGGTGTTCTGAAGCTGTTCTGAAATTTAAGGACACATATTTCTGAAAGCTCTTCCTATGTATAATATCCTGGCATAAGTGTCATATCTGCAGAATTCTTAGTTTACGCACAGTGGGCGATTCTGTTACTTCTGAAGGCCATATAAAAGTGAAGAATTTGGTGTTCTGAAGCTGTTCTGAAATTTAAGGACACATATTTCTGAAAGCTCTTCCTATGTATACTATCCTGGCATAAGTGTCATATCTGCAGAATTCTTAGTTTACGCACAGTGGGCGATTCTGTTACTTCTGAAGGCCATATAAAAGTGAAGAATTTGGTGTTCTGAAGCTGTTCTGAAATTTAAGGACACATATTTCTGAAAGCTCTTCTTATGTATAATTATGTGTCATATCTGCAGAATTCTTAGTTTACGCACAGTGGGCGATTCTGTTACTTCTGAAGGCCATATAAAAGTGAAGAATTTGGTGTTCTGAAGCTGTTCTGAAATTTAAGGACACATATTTCTGAAAGCTCTTTCTATGTATAATATCCTGGCATAAGTGTCATATCTGCAGAATTCTTAGTTTTCGCACAGTGGGAGATTCTGTTACTTCTCAAAGCCATATAAAAGTGAAGAATTTGGTGTTCTGAAGCTGTTCTGAAATTTAAGGACACATATTTCTGAAAGCTCTTCCTATGTATAATATCCTGGCATAAGTGTCATATCTGCAGAATTCTTAGTTTACGCACAGTGGGCGATTCTGTTACTTCTGAAGGCCATATAAAATTTAAGAATTTGGGGTTCTGAAGTCGTTCTGAGGTTGTTCTGAAATGTAAGGACACATTTTTCTGAAAGCTCTTCCTATGTAGAATATCCTGGCATAAGTGTCATATCTGCAGAATTCTTAGTTTAAGCACAGTGGGCGATTCTGTTACTTCTGAAGGCCATATAAAAGTGAAGAATTTGGGGTTCTGAAGCTGTTCTGAAATTTAAGGACACATATTTCTGAAAGCTCTTCCTATGTATAATATCCTGGCATAAGTGTCATATCTGCAGAATTCTTAGTTTACGCACAGTGGGCGATTCTGTGACTTCTGAAGGCCATATAAAATTTAAGAATTTGGGGTTCTGAAGTCGTTCTGAGGTTGTTCTGAAATTTAAGGACACATTTTTCTGAAAGCTCTTCCTATGTATAATATCCTGGCATAAGTGTCATATCTGCAAAATTCTTTGTTTTTAGTTTATTAAAACTAACATGTCGAAAAGTCGCAATTGTTTTAGCACATGTAACCCAGTTTTTCTTTACTTTTTTTTGTTTATCTTGGAATTTTGATATGTGGTTTATATAATTTCACAATAAAGTAATTTGTTTTTCTAATAAATAGTTAAAGTAAGCGTTTTTATTTAAATTTGGTTGATTTTTAAAGTTAACAGAGCTCTGTTAACTGGTTAACAGAATTATGTTAACCGAAGTGGTTTTTGTCTCCGCTAGTTAAATTCCGAATTTATCTTCACGGACACAGATGCTTTTGGTTCAGCGGTTGGAAAATTCTGTCTATGGCACAACATATTCGATGTCGATTTCAAACTAGTGAGCTTTGCCTCTGCAAAGAAATATGGTAGCGAGTGAAACCATATTCCCGCATAAAGATATCAAAAGCCAACCAGGATATCCTCTGATCAAAACACCAGCAACCAGATTGATCACGTGGTAAACGATGGAAGGTATGTCTCAGGCGTTATGGACGTGCATGTGAAAAGCGGTGCCAATATTGACTCGGATACCCATCTTGTAGCAGCTATGGTACGCACACGATTAAGTAGTGCTAAAAACAATAATAACCAAAGGTAAAGGAAGCAAGACATCGCAATGGTGCATACCACCGAAATAGCCAATGCCTACTCAAACTAACTAACTCAATAACTTTAAACAAACCCTCTAATTCTGATGTTCCCGACGCACAGTGGCAGGATGTGACCACTGCTGCAACATCCGTAGTGGGTTATGAAAAGCCACGCTCAGTCCAGCTCTGGTACGATGATGAATGTTGCAAAATGGATGCTGTATACAAGGCAAAACTGCATCCAATGGCAAGCGTGCGTTGACGGAGCGTTATAATGAAAATAGGAGAGAGATAAAACACCTGTTCAGGCGGAAAAAGCGTCTGTGGAAGAAACAAAAAACAATAGAGAAACTATCAGTTGGGTAAACCGACTCACAAGTACCCTCACCCTCAGTGAGCGTTAACAAAATACACAATTTGGGCTCTACTAATACGAAATTTGGGCACGATCGCGTTGGGCGTATTGATATTATTACTTGTAAGCTGATCCCTATGCAAAGTTTCAAAACAGTTGGTTACGACTCTCAAAAGTTATCATACGTACCAGTCGGACATGGCTCAATCGAGGCGAATTTGGTTCAAAGAAACATAGTTAGACCCTATGTGACTCCTTCTATGTTGTACACTTTTGGGTCGTATCAGATGATGTATAACCTCCTACCCGTAGGTTGATGGTATAAATAGCCAGGATACCGCAAATTACAGGGATAAAGGTGAAGCCCGAAGGTCCTACCAAAAGGTAAAAATCAAAGGTTTTGGAACAGGAATCCCCACCTGTAAGGACAGAGATGGAAATTATGACAGGGACACGCAGAGTGTGCTGCAATTATCAAGCCAATCATCGACGACGGGGTAGATTGTCCAGAACGGAACCAATGCGACATCAGCATTACAATTTCACGGGCTCAAACACAATAAAGCTAAATGGGCCGATGGACTACTGGCAGAGCCGGCAACGCGCATGCACCTGCTAATAAACAATGTTTGGTAATAGGAATGCATGACCGATGACTCTCATCTAAGTGTTCTATGTCCTGTGCTAAAGAAAAGAGATCCAAGTGTGTGTACCAACTATCACGGGATCATCCTTTTTACCCATCGCTTACAAAGTCCTGTCTAATGTGTTATGTGAAAGACTAAAGTCATCATAGCGAACCTGATTATACCTTATCAGTGTGGCTTTAGACCTGTTAAGTCCACAACCGAGCAAATATTCACACAACGACAAATCCCGGAGAAGAACCAAGAGATGTAGATTCTACATTGTAGATCGATACCTACCATCTATTTATCGATTACAAAGCTGCATTCGACAGTCCAATAGGACAGAAATTATTAGAAGGAATGGCTGAGTTTGGTATTACCTAGAAGCTGATACGACTTGATACGACTTTGCGGGATGACACTGACTGACACTAAGTCTAAAGTGAAAATATCAAAAACCTGACTGAGCCTCTTTCTTCCAAGCGAGGCTTTAGACAAAGAGTTAGTCTGTCGGAAAGTTACTGCGGCCCATCGGAGCATTGAGAAGTTGTCGGCAGAAGTAAGTCTGGTGATAAATAAGGACAGAACCAAGTTATTTGTTCCAACGAACAAAGAGTCTACTCGTTTGGAACTAACATATAACTTTGAAGTGGTAGATCATTTTGTAAACAAAAATAATAACATCATCCTGGAAATCAAGAGACGAGTATTGATCGTAAACAGCTACTACTATTCGCTAGGCAAACGATTTAATGACAAAGCCCTCTCTTTCGATCAGTGATCCAACGCTACCAGACACTGATCCTACCTGTCTTGTTCTACAGCGCAGAATCCTGGGTAATGACGGAAGCTGATTAATTTTTTCTGGAAGAAAAATATTTTGCAAAATATTTGGACCTATAATAGTTAAGGGCGATTACTCTTCGTCGTATGAACCATGAGCTGTATAAGCTCTAAAGCGACATCGACGGAGTCAACGGCGTCCAGCTGGAAAAGTCTTCGGAAATAAGATCGATGGACGGCGCGAGAGGTGACGACCAAAACTTCGTAGGATGGACCAGGTGAAAGATCTGTTATATAGACTTAAGGGAGCGTAAAAAAACCGCAGCACTTGTTTTTCTTATCCACGTATGGCTACTAATCGATGAATTTCTGTTGCTGCTGCCAAATAAGAAGTCAAGGGCGTGTTTTGCACTTTATGTTTTTTAAATATACTGAAGTTTTTCTTACCATCAATATGGCCACTATTGCCAACTTTAACAAAATCGGAGAAATTACATGAATGTCTTCAAAATTATTCTGAAAATGAGATGCGGATCCTTACGGGACAAAAACGAACGTGAATGTGCTCATCTATTGTGTATTTTGGAAAATAGTACTGATGTAGCTAAAAGTGTTTTCGAACAGCTATTAATATGACACCGTTTGCCTCTTTTTAATCCCAGTACTTACCTACTTAAGTGGCCCATTACAACTTACAAACGAGGTTCATAAATTAGAGGCCAGAAGTATTAAAGAATTCCACACGCTTCGGACTTCTGCGTGCGTTCTCCAGTAAGTCCCACCAGATTGTGGCACGTCGCCAAACACTTGGTCCTTCAAACGAGGTTTGGGTCTCCCTACTCCTTGCTCGTCCTTCAGGTTCGCCTTCAAACACCTTTCTCGCTAGAGCATTTACATCCATCCTGGCAACATGTCCCATCCATCGAAGTCGTTGGATTCTGACTCTTTTAGCTATGTCGATGTCGTGGTAATGCTCATACAGTTCATGGTTCATCCGATGGCGAAACTCGCCGCCGACACAGATAGGTCTATATATTTTTCGGAGTACTTTTCTCTCGAATACTCGCAGGTTTTGTATGTCCGTTGTCGTAAGCACCCACGAATCGGCGGCATACAACAGAACGGGTAAAATTAGCACCCGATACAGCTGTTTCTTAGTATCCCGAGATAAGGTGGTGTTACTGAAGTGCTGCCGATGTCCGTAAAAACATCTATTGGTGAGCACTAGTTCTCTCGTTGACGGTGCGTTCCCATCGAGAGAACTTTTTGTTCGTTGAAACCATTATTTTGGCTGACTCCTTTTCTAGCGATGAGAAAACTGCAGTAACCCGCAGATTTCAGGCAATGATGTCTTTATTATCGGCATAGACTAGTGGCTCTTGTGGAATATGGTGCCAGACATGTTGACACCAGCCTTTCTCATCACCTTCTCCATAACTATACCTTCCGCGTTGAACTTTCCGTGTTGAATGGTTCAGAGTGGTCCTTACCAATCTTAATAGAGGATTTCCTAGGTATATCTGTAAAATCGAATTAGTTTTAAAGAAATGCCAAACTCAGACATGACCTCAAATAGCCTATTCCTTGTCAGAGAGTCGAAGGCAGCTTTGTAGTCGACAAGGAGGTGATAGGTGTCAATATTTGATCCGTCGTAGATTTCAGAAAATATTGATAGTGTTACATTTTCATAAGGATTTGTGAAGGTTTCTCGAGTTGTCGTGTCCACGATAAACCTTTAGCTTGAGCTATTCAGCCAGTCAGACGGACATGATATTCAAGGTCTTACTTGTCTCCTTGAATGATGATTTGTAGATGTCTAAGACTTATCTCTATTACTAAATATGCATCGGCGTTGCGTTGCCCCGCATAAACCCTCTACATTCGATAGAAAACGAAATCATGCACTTATGCATTAACCTCTTTTAGATTTCAGATCAAAAATTTGTTGCGAATTAATGACATTGTTACGACTTGTAGTCCCAAAATATATACAAAATGTCACATAAAGTATGAAAACTTACACTTTTCGCCTTTACTCTCATCATAGGAAGTTTAAGCAGCACCACCAGCTACATAACAATTGCTATTGTTGTTGACTATTGTTGTTGTTGCTATTGTCCTTTATAGTGTTGGCAACAGCTGAGTTAACGACAACACCATTTGCCGCAGAGAGCCAAAATGACAATTGACTGTTGTTATTGGTATCTCGAAGGCAACACAGACACAACAGATCGTTTGCCAATATCTGGAAGGAAAACAATGCTTAAGTTAAAGTTAAACAATCAATTTGTTGCACATTCTTTTGTTAATTTAGACAAACTAAAAGTGTAACAGAAACCGACAAACAGAGGACGGCAGCAACTGCTAAATAACAATGAAATCGATATAATATCGTGATACAGTGGGAAGAAACAAGTATGTTGTGGGAAAAAATTTATGTATTTATTTTCATCTTTGATTAATTTTAAAAACTAAATATCCTTTTAAGTCTACCAATTGAAACCCAAAAACTAAGATAACATTAACCGTACGATAGCTTCCCGGAGTCTAATATATTAGTACTTGGTTTAAGTTAATGGTAGGCATAACCGAACGCACGTACAGCACAATATGGTGTGTTTTTATGCGAAGCGTCATCGTACCATCGTACTCACATGCTCTCTTAACAATCATTAAAAATTACAGTAAACTACGGATAAGTGCACATCGCATAAATGCAAAAACCGCATAAGTGCACTGGAACTTGAAGCCATTAGCCTTTTTTATACGTTTACATACAAAAATACACAGATAAGTGCAACACGTATAAATGCAAAAACCAGATAAATGCACAACTTTTGCTATCTTGAAAGAGCTTTTTTAGTACAACTTTGCATGCATAAATGCAAATCTCTCATACTACATAAATATAGATTATGATTTCGAGAAACTGGAGAAAAAAATATATAAGGTTGGAACAGAAAACACGGTTCAAAAAAAGATTTCAGACTTTTTCAGCACACGTGGTATAGGTGAATCGAATTGAGTGCAATTTAATATGTATTTTGCAAAAAACAATGTTGCATAATATGATTGCAATGATTCATTAACAGCTCTTATTTTGGCACAGAACTGAATATTTTTAATTTTTTTGTATTAAATATGAAAAACACTAAAACAATGAAATATAAATTTGTGATTTTTTTACCTTAAACTGAACTGATTTTATAAGTTTTTATTAAAACCTGTTATGTAATGCAAACCAAATATAAATAAAAACATTAAACAGCTTTATATTTTAATTATTTTCTTAAAGTTCCGTCCAAACTGAACTGGTGTTACAGGTTATTAAAAATAATCTAATGTTTGTATAAATGCAATAATCGTGCACTTATGCAATGTTTGTATATATGCAATAGTTGTGCACTTATCAGAGTGTTGTATAAATGCAAAAACCGCATAAGTGCACAAAAAGATGCGCGAAAACCGATGTGCACTTATCCGTAGTCTACTGTATTTCATTGTCTGTACTTGTATCTGTTTTTGTATTGTTGCTATAACACTGAATCACAGACTGACTGTTTTGAATCAAACAAAACTTTCGAGTACGTGTGAGTCGTCGATGGTGTTTATGTGACAAAAAAATATAATGTACGATCTCGCGAGGCTATGGGATGCCAATCACTGGTCTAAGTTTAGAATATACAACTAATTAATTTAAATCGCCTAAAATATTACAATATCTCAAAAAAATTAATTATTCTACTTCAAATTTTATTCAACACATTTTTGAAAAACACTGAAGCACAACAAAATATAAAAATATGTTTCTTTAAATATCCATCACACTGTCACCCTTGCACACGAAGCCCTAATTTAGTAGGCTACATTGCTCCAAAAGAGGTGAGTAGATCCTGAGCTTTCCCAAACAAAAACAGACACGAGACAAGTAAACATTTTGTGGCGCTTTTTGATGTTGGAGCAGCAGCAGCAGCAGCATCGATGACTGCAGCTTTCGTTATTGTTGAAGGTTTGTCTTTAAGCACTTAACAGTGCCACAAATCCGTGCTTAAGTGGGAAATCCCTATTACAACAATCAGCAGCAACAATACAAAGAAAATGGAATAGCAACAACAGCAATGTCAGAAACAGCCAACAACATCCACTACACTTCAATTGTTAAGCACTCCTGCTGAGGCCGGTGTTGTAAGCTCCTCTTTCTCAGCTAAAGTATATCTGTGGGTATCCATTCGTCTGTCTGCCTGGCTGCTCTGCCCAGTTTGTTTGTTTTTGTAGTCGTTATAGCACTCAACTGCTCTTTAGTTACATGTTAAATATCATGTTATTACATGCCACAGTACATACTTACTGCTTATGCCACAGAATGTATTCGTACTTATTGCTTTTAGTTGCAAATCTTTTTGTTGTTATTTCTGCCGCAGCTGCTGTTGTCGCGCTGCTGCTGCTTTCGGCAATGTTGGGGATTGGGCTGTATGGGCTAACTAGCATTTAATAGGCTAAAAAGCCAATTTTCATGCTTTGTCAACAAATTTGAACTTCGAAGCCAGAAGTTTTGTGTGGTGTCCCCCAATCTGTGTATACCTTAAATGGCACTAATATGAGCACAGAGAAGAATAGGATCTTTGAATAGGGCCGATCGTTTAAAAAAGAAGAATACAGAGAAAAATTCATTAAAATTTAGTTTGATGGTAAGAAACAGGACGATCACCAATGAATTATATCCAGAAAAAATGAAAAATATTTAACACAAAGCAAACAACTTAATTTCCCTTTACACCCCGTGAATGTGGTATGGAATAGCTTCTTGCGTTGTTGTAAATAAACACGCCGTCTATTTTCAGATTCACAACTAACGGCACCTACTTGTTTATCGACGAATGCGAACGTCACTATTTGAGAAGCTTTTTACTAGACATGCCGATTGACTCGACACTATACTGCAAAGTTTCTGTCGGCAACATCGGGTGGGCCGGCAATGAAAGAAACATCTAAATGACTGGAGCCGGGAACCAACGATCTCCCGCAAGGTAGTAGCGAGTTCTAATCATCATACCACGGCCGTTCCCAATATGTAACACAATTTAAATATTACCCCATTTATAATAATAATTGTTTTGCATTCAAACGATTGATAACTTGTAATTTATTTTTATCTAATCCATTTAACACTCCCTAACTTTAGTCATCCTCAATGCCAGAACTTTTACAATACAACAGGACAACTTACAACGACGTGCAGTACATGGGAATGTTGCAACGCAAAGTGTGTCTAGGGAACGCGTTAAGATTATGATCAGTAACTTGCAACAAATACATACTATAAACTACAATGGCAACAACAATACATAGCTATTAAAAGTTTTTCTTCTCAGTGTCTTCCCCCCTCTACAGCTCCTTTGCTAAAGCAGCGAACAATATTGTCATTGCTATAATGTTAGTTAGTGGTTCCTGGGATATCCGTGCGAAACAAAGCCATTGGCAGCACCAATATTGTTCTAAATTTTCCAAGTGGCATCATTTGTTACGTTTGTCATCGTTATCGCTTTTGGATTCGTTTCGTTTCAGTTAAAAGAGGTTCAAGCGTTTTAATAATGGCCTTATTGTGTGCGCAGAAATTAGTTAAGCGCGTTAAAATAGTATCTCATGGACATAGTTGTGCCATAAAAGGGAGCGAAATCGTTGTGAAAGAATTAACGGTGGAGCAGTAGGAGTAAAATGCGAAATTTAGGTTCGTGGTATAATATATAGACAAATATATAAATTATATCTTTAGAAAGCAATATTTTTGTGTGATGTCTTATGACACGAAAAAAATGTTTTAATAACCGAATGATTTGATTCTCATATACATTATAGTGAATAATATGGTATGGTGGTATATGATGGTTTAACTTCAAAGTTGAAACGATAGGTGGCCCAGCCATAGTCTGTTATTTTGATTTGTTGGTTTGTGTCTCAATTATGTTCAAACAGCTGTACCGATTTTAACGAAAATTTGTGGGCAGTTAATAAACTTTCCAAAAATTACGTTAGACTAGAGATATACAATGAGATACACACATGATGCACTAACGGTACAAATTCCAGACGCAATTTTAAATTTGGATCAGTAGGAGGCTCGTTTAGAAATGTTTGCCTCCAAAAAGATATAATATGATACAAAGACAGGTAAGAATATGAAGACTAGTGTGACAACTTTTGGTAATGCCTGAGCGAAATATTGGGTTCGTTTTTATAAAACGGCTATCTTAAAACATTGAACAAAATCGGACAACTTTAAGCCGTGCTCAAATCAATATATATGATATATATATAGTACCGTAAAGACTCGAAAACGGCTTGACCGATCTTTTTGAAATTTTCACAATATGTAGCTGTATAATATTTACATTTTTGATTTATCACGTGGGCGTGGCCCCGCTTATTGGACCCTATTATTGAAACAGCAATATCTGGAAGACTATTTTGTGGTTCCACAAAAAACGGGCGCGATCGGATCAGTGTTGTTGATACAGTATGAATTACAGCCAGGGTGGAAGTGGGCCCCATTTTAAAAAAAAACCCTCATAACAGCCATAATAATAGTTTGATCGCCCTGAAAATTTCACCGATAACGATGATGGGTCCAAATATTTTGCGAAGTATTTTTCTCACGAAGACTCCCAGAATAGATTGATCAGATTGTGTCATTACCCAGGATTCTGCGCTGTAGAGCAAGAAAGGAGAACGCTTTGTTGTTAAATCGCTTCCTTAGCGCATAGTAGCAGCGGTTTGCGATCAATACCCGTTTTTTGATTTCCAGGCTGACACTATTATTTTTGATTATGGCGGAGCCAAGGTAGATAAAATCATCTACCACTTCAAAGTTATAGTTGTCAACGTTCACGCGGCGTACCGGACGAGTGAACTCTTTGTTCGTTGAAACAAATAACTTTGTTTTGTCCTCGTTTATCACCAGACCCACTTCTTACTTACTTACTTACTTAGCTGGTACTTCTATGCAATCCCAGTGGATTATATACCGCACGTAGAAAAATATTATAAGCGCCTCGATCTTCTGCGCTTCTTCTCCAGTTAGTCACACCGAGTTCTGTAAGGTTCTCAGTAACCTGATCTTTCCAACGGAGTTTAGGTCGCCCTCTTCTGCGCCGTCCATCGAGTTCATTGTCGAAGACTTTTCGAGCTGGAGCATTTTCGTCCATGCGTACAACATGACCTAGCCAACGCAACCGTTGCACCTTAATGCGTTTGACCACGTCAATGTCAGTGTACAGCTCGTACAGCTCATGATTCATACGACGCCGATACTCTCCGTTAACGATGATGGGCCCATATATTTTACGGAGTATTTTTCTCTCGAATACCGCCAGAACCGATTCATCCGCTTGTGTCATAACCCAGGATTCTGAGCCATACATTAGGACAGGTAGAACCAGTATCTGGTATAGCTGGAGTTTTGTTCGTCGAGAGAGGGCTCTGTCATTGAATCGCTTGCTTAGTCCGTAGTAGCATTTATTTGCAAGCAGGATTCTTCTCCGGATTTCTAGGCTGACATTATTTTCTTTGTTGATGGCGGAGCCTAGGTAGACAAAATTATCTACCACCTCGAAATTATAGTTGTCAACGTTCACGCAGTTTCCCAAACGAGTAGATTCTTTGTTCGTTGAAACTAATAACTTCGTTTTGTCCTCGTTCACCGTTAGGCCCATTTTCGCTGATTCCTTCTGAATACCTGAGAAGGCTGCAGTCACATCCCGCAGTTTTCGACCGATGATGTCTACGTCATCAGCGTACGCGAGTAGCATGTGGCTTTTGTTGAATATAGTGCCACTCGTGTTTACTGCAGCTTTTCTCATTATCATCTCCATCACAATGTTGAAGAGATCGCACGATAGGCCGTCGCCTTGTTTTAGGCCTCGTCTGGTATAGAATGGCTCCGTAAGGTCCTTGCCAATCTTCACTGAAGACTTCGTGTCAGTCAGCGTCATTCCGCAAAGACGTATCAGCTTCGCTGGAATACCAAACTCAGCCATGGCTTCAAGTAATTTCTGCCGTATCGGGCTGTCGAAGGCAGCTTTATAGTCGACAAAAAGATGGTACGTGTCGATCTGTTTCTCTTGGGTCTTTTCCAGGATTTGCCGAAGTGTGAAAATCTGGTCAGTTGTTGATTTTCCAGGTCTAAAGCCACACTGATAAGGCCCGATCAGGTTGGATAACACTGGCTTTAGTCTTTCACATAGCACACTCGACAGGACCTTATATGCGATGGGTAAAAGGCTGATCCCGCGGTAGTTGGAGCACACACTTGGATCCCCTTTTTCAGCACAGGACATAATACGCTTACATTCCAATCGTCGGGCATGCACTCTTTAAGCCAAACCGTGCGCAGGAGCTGGTGCATGCTCGTTATCAACTCCTCGCCACCGGACTTGAAGAGCTCTGCGGGCAGACCGTCGGCACCGGCTGCTTTGTTGTTTTTCAGCCGCGATATTGCTCTTCTTACCTCGGCTTGACTTGGTGGTGGGCAATCTAAGCCGTCGTCGACAATTGGCGTGATAACTTCACGTGCGCTGCCTTCTGGAACCAGCAGTTGCTGGAAGTGTTCTCTCCATATGTGCAGCACACTCTGCGTATCCGTGACCAGATTTCCATCACTGTCCTTACAGGTGGGGAGGCCATTACCGTATCCATTTGCTCTTACTTTCTGGTAAAATTTTCGGGCCTCACCTCTATCCCTGTATCGCTCTATATCCTCGCTCTCCCGTTCCTTCATCTGACGTTTTTTTCGCCTAAATAGCTGTCTCGCCCGTTTTACTTTCTCCTTATGCCGTTCCCTAACAGCACGGGTTACAATTGGCTGTAGCGTTGCCATGTAAGCAGCATCCTGTTCCTCAGATGCTATGCGACATTCTTCATCGTACCAGGATTCGTCTGAGCTCCGCTTTTCATATCCTAGCACGGTTGTTGCGGCGGTTGCCATGGAATGCGCAATATGCTGCCACTGTGTATCGGGAACGTCAGAAGTAGAGGCGTTGTGTCGTAAAAGTTGGGAGAGTTGGTCGGAGTAGGCAGTAGCTATCTCTGGGGTTTGCAGCTTCGCGATGTCCAGCTTTCTTTGTGTTTGGTTACGTGCGTTTTTCGCTCTGCTCAATCTTGTGCGAACCTTGGCTGTAATGATCCGAGCCAATATTAGCACCACGGATCACACGCACGTCCATGACACTAGATGCATGCCTGCCATCAATTACCACATGATCAATTTGATTTTTGGTGTTTTGATCGGGGGATAGCCAAGTTGCCTTGTGGATATCTTTGTGCTGGAATCTGGTTCCACTAACTACCATGTTCCTTCCCGCTGCGAAGCTAACCAGCCTAAACCCGTTGTCTGACGTGTCGGTATGCAGGCTGAATTTACCGATCGATGGACCAAGAACATCTTCCCTTCCTATTTTTGCATTAAAGTCTCCCAGAACAATTTTAATGTCGTGGCCAGGGCAGCGGTCGTATGTTTCCTCTAGGCGCTCGTAAAATGCATCTTTAATCTCTCGTCTTTATCTTCCGTCGGGGCGTGTACACAAATCAGCGTGATGTAAAAATATTTCGCCCGGATGCGAATGGTGGCTATACGGTCACTTACAGGGTTAAACCGCGAGACCAGGTGTCGAAGTCTCTTGCCGACTATGAAACCACATCCAAATTCGTGTCTTTCTGCATGGCAGCTGTAAAAGATGTCACAGTTCTTTCGTCGTGTGCATCCTTGTCCCGTCCATCTCATTTCCTGTATGGCGGTGATGTCAGCCTTCTATTTGTCGAGGACATCCGCCAGTTGGATAGAGGCACCATCTCTGTAAAGAGTTCGGACATTCCAGGTGCATATCCTTAAATCATGGTCCTTATATCGTTTGCGGGGGTCGTCAACATTTGGGGGGGTTCTTGTTATATTTATTCTCCGTGTTTTCATAATACATTTTGTTTAAGGAGAGTGGCTTATTAGGCCACCGCTCCCGATCCTAGTTTCTTGGGGCTGCCAAAGCCACTAGGAGAGCCTATGTTGAGCTTCAGTAACTTCTGTTACCTACTTCCTAAGACGCATCGGTGGTAGCATGCCGATTAGGTTACTAAACGTTTCGCCTTCTAACTCTAGCTAACTTCAAAGCCGTTGGTTTAAAGTCATTGCCCAGGGAATACTTGGTCTAAGACCGGAAGTAGTTAGCTGCTTGGACAGTGCCGCAACGGAATCGATTCTGGTCACTCCCAAGTGAGTGACATTCAGTAACTTTCAGCCTCTGGGCAAAGTCCCATTCCCCAGACCCACTTCAGCCGACTGCTTTTCAATGCTTTCTCGCAATCCACGTCCAATGATATCTATATCATCAGCAGACGCGAGCAACATGTGACTTTTGTTGAAGATGGTACCTTTCCTGTTTACTGCAGCCTCTCGCATGATCATCTTAGCTTCGCCGGGAGCCATAGCATCCAACAATTTCTGTCGTATCGGACTATCGAATGCAGCTTTGTAATCGATGAACAGATGGAAGGTGTCAATCTGCATTTCTTGGGTCTTCTCAAAGATTTGTCGAAGAGTGAAAATCTGGTCGGTCGAAGATTTACCAGGTCTAAAGCCACACTGATAAGGTCTTATCAGGTTTGCTAAAATGTGCTTTAGTCTTTCACATAACACACTAGACATGACCTTATATGCGATGGGTCGCGATAATTGGTACACACACTTGCATCGCCTTTTTTAAGCACAGGACATACTTAAAACACTCAGATTCCAATCATCGGTCATGCATTCCTTGAGCCAAATCGTGTTAATGGGCTGGTGCATGCACGTTGCCAGCTCATCGCCGCCGGCTTTAAAAAGCTCTGCCGGCTCCATCGGCTCTGGCTGCTTTATTGTTTTTGAGCCGTGCAGATCTCGGTGGTGGACAATCTCCTCCGTCGTCTAAGATTGGTGTGATATCGTCACTTATGCTGCCTATGGCAACGAGTAGAGATCGAAAGTGTTCCCCTTCACATTTGCAGCACACTCTGAGTGTCTGTGACCAGATTTCCGTCTCTGTATTTACAGGTGGGTATTCCTGTCCAAAATCTTTGTTTTTAACCTTTTGATAGAAGGCTTAACCTCTCTCCCTGTACTTTTCGATATCCTGCCTCTCTCTCTATTCTTCCACAGACGCTTTTTCCACCTGAACAGGCGTTTCATCTCCTTCCTTTCCTCATTATAACGCACGCGTCTCCATTGACTGCAGTTTTGCCTTGTATGCAGTAATCATTTTTTCAGACATTTCGCGACATTCATCATAGTATCGGGGCTTGTCAGAGCGTGGTTTTTCATAACCCAGTACGATCGTTGCGGCAGTGGTCATAGAATTCGCAATATACTGCCACTGTGCGTCTGGAACTTCAGAATTTTTAGTAATTGAGAGAGTTGGTTGAAGTAGGCATTGGCTATCTCGGTGGTATATAGTTTTGTGATGTGTTTGATTACGAGTGTTACTACTTAATCGTGCGCTTACCTTGGCTGCAAATAGGTGGTGATCCGAGTCAATATTTTCTTCGCGCATCACACGCACGTCCATAACGCTTGAGACATGCCTTCCATCAATAACTAAGTGATCAATCTGTTTTATTTTGATCAGGAGATATCCAGGTTGCCTTGTGGCAACCTCTCAGACTCATAGAATGCATCTTTAATGTCATTGTCTTTTTCTTCCGTCGGGGCGTGTACACAAATCGGCGTAATGTATGCAAATAGTGGCTATTCGGTCACTTACAGGGTTAAACCGCTACACCAGGTGTCGAAGTCTATTGCCGACTATGAAACCACATCCAAATTCGTATCTTTCTGATTGGCAGCTGTCAAAGATGTCACAGTTCTTTAGTCGCGTGCATCCCTGTCGCGTCCATCTAATTTCCTGTATGGCGGTGATGTCAGCCTTGTGTTGGTCGAGTGGGATAGAGGCACCATCTCTGTATAGAGTTCGGACATTCCAGGTGCATATCCTTAAATCATGGTCCTTATAAAGTTTGCGGGGGTCGTCAAAATATGGGAGATTCTTGTTTTTTTCTTTTCCTCGTGTTTTCATAATAATTAGTTTTTTTTAAGTAGTCTCCTGGGGCTGTTAAAGCCACTAAAAGAGTCATTGTGTTCAGCTTCTATAATTTCTGTTATACGCATCGGTGGTATCACTCAATAAATAGAAATACAAATTTAAAACAAAACAATTTCCTTTTGCATACCATGAACGGGAAAGATTTTCTTACTCCATGGGGTCAATAAGCGGCTTTCTTATTGTGTTCTATTAATGAAATGGTAAAGAAATTTTAATTAAAAAACATACTAGATATTAGTTAAAAATGTAGTTCCATACCCACTAAGGAAAAAAATAGACACAATTTTGTGCAGAAAATCTATTAATGACTACACTTTCTTGACCAAAAGTTTCAAGTGTCAAATATCAGTGAGTTGATGTTTTATATGTAAAAACTAAAGGACAAGTATTTAGAAAGTTATTTGGGTTATTTTTACCCAAAAGTTGTCATTGAATAAATCCCGCTACGAAATTCATTTTTACTATACATTTATATTTATAAATATAACATATTTAAGCTATTAACCCACTGTTATTTCCCTTCATATCTATGCCCAATAATGAGGCGCTACGCACGTGACTGTTAATCACGACTGGAACGCCAATTGTTTCCCTTGCAAAGAAGCCTGCAGATATTAGCTGCATTTTGCTCCTAATTTTGTAATATTCCAACTAAAACTATTAGTAGAGCATGCAATGTGTATCGATTTGTGGAGTTTATGTTAAATGCCGAATTAAAGTTTTACAAACTTAAAAGAGATTAACTTGGAAACTTGCACAAACTTGAGTATTTAAAAATTTGCTTATATTTTAAATAAATGAACACTACATTAAGGAAGAGGAAAGACATGCTTAAAGCATTTAACATCCATTGTTAAGAATTTTTCGTTTAATTTGTTGGATTAAGACCAAGAATTTTTTTTGGGAAATAATATTTAAAATTTCCATAGCAATCCTTAATTATACTATGATATGGAACATACATACATACAGATGTACGTGTTAAAGTACATACTTTGTAGAGGATTATGCATTTATTCAGTCGTGTATGTTTTTTGGAGACTCAAGTGGTTCTGTTTCTCATTATCATAAAAAATAAGGTAAAAATGTTTTGCAATTCGAATGTTCAAGTATTCAGCATTTCAACTGTATGTTTCTATTATGATTCATATTCCATGTTGCAAATGTGATGCCTTAATAATTTTGACATAATTGCTGAGGACATAGCAAAACAATTCGCAGCAAATTTAGAGAAACTCAGAATAAACGAGGGGCGATTAAATTCTTTTGTAAATGTCTAGATTGTTTCACTGTTTTTGTTTGAATCTAAATTCTTAAAAAACACGTTAAATCCAAATTTGAAATGTTGGCTTTATCATAAATCGCGTAACTTAAAATGTTTTTAGAAATTTTGATGTAAAAAATAGCGGGTTTAACATTAATATTGGTAAAAAAGGATATTTAACGTTAAATTTGGTAAAATTTTATGTCCAAATATATTTAAGCTTAAAGCATCCCAGAGTAGTTCAATCATATACTTATGTTTTACGCACCTGATATTTCGTTTCTCTGAGACTAAGGCTTATTTTAAACGAATGAACAATTTAGTTACAGTTTTTTATAAAACATTATCACATTTTCTACTAAATTTTACTCCTACCCTTGGTTACAAACGTTTTAATTACAAACATTTGATACTAAACACGAGTATCATGTCTTCGACAGACATTGTTATTTTGTTGCTTTTGTATGCAGCTACAAAACATAATAGTTTCATTGCAAAAAAAGGGAAACAAAAATTGGCAGCAATCAAGCGCCGCCTTTGCAATTACATTCTACATCCTTTATTATTTCTATTGCATACCTCAAGAGGGCAGACACAATCCCAAAAAATGTTGTAGCTCATCTCTGAAACACTAAGGGATAACCTGCAGTTATCATGGAAAACTCAAACACAGATAGAGAAGAAAATAACTGAAATCTAACAACCGAAAAGTGTTAAGCTAACAAGTTCAGGGTCAAAACATGGCTAGAACATGATGTATGAACAACCCAAAAAGGACCACCCAGTGGCAAAAACAGATGCAGCAACAACAAGAAGGGAGCATCATTGCTATTAGTGTGTCGTGCAGCATACTTACACAGCATGCAACTGAAGGCAATTGCAATTATAGGAAAGAAGAATTCTTTGGCAATATTTTACTTGTTCGTTATAATTGCAGTGGTGGTAAAAGAAATTCTTAGTGAAATAGAACATTGTAAACTGGCGGAGAGTAAATGTTCAATTGCCAAAAGTTGTTTGCATATAATGTCGCATGTACATAATTAAATTAAAAGTTTGTGAAACTTAGGGAATAAGAAAAATAAAATAGGGCAAATATATATCAGATTCCACCGATTCCGTTAAGATGGCCAATAAGTAAAACGATTAATTAATAATGGCAAATATTTTCTTATTTACTAAGCAGAATTTGTCAAGCAGTATTATTTGTGTACATTAGGCAGCGAAAATTAAACTTTGGATTTTCGGTAGTGCCCGTCGTGTGGTAGGTGTTAAAAATACTGTACTTGCATTTACGATATATCAAGTAGGCGTGGCCCCGCCCATTGGGTCCTAATTTTATTCAATCGCCTTGAAAATTTTTATGGTTGCATTTGGCAGCAAAGTTCGTGATTCAACTAAAAATGGGCGGGATCAGGTCAATGGGCGTGGTTTAAATTTGAAACTTTAAAAAGCTGTATCTCATGAAATGTAAAATTAATAAAGATGATATTTGGTATGTGTTGTTGGTGCAGTATGAATTACAGCCAGGATGGAAGTGGGCTGTGCTACGCCCCATATAAAAGAAACCGTGATTCAACAAAAAATGGCGGGATTCGGTCAGTGGGCGTGGTATAAAACTTGAAACTTTAACAGGCTGTATCTCTCATGAACTATAAAAGGTATGAAGGTATTTGTTATTGGTACAGTATTACAGTGGAAGTGGGCTGTGCCACGCCCCATTTAAAAGAGACCGTTATAACAGCCATAATAACAGTTTGATCATCCTGAAAATTTCACAGTACAATGGAGATATAACCAGGCTATTTGGAACCAAAATTGGACTATTACATATTTGCGAGAAAAAAATACAATTCCTTTATTGAAAATTAGTGAAAACAAATTTGTAAACAACAATAAAAACAAACCTTTGCTTACGAAAATTTCCGTCATGTACTTTTTAGAAATTCATTCATCAGTAGTCGCACGTAGAAAATAATGCCAAGCGCTTGAGTCTTTCGCACTCTGTAGTTCGTAGGTCGACACACCAAGTTTAAATAACAGCTCTTTCACCTGGTCCATCCAACGAAGTTATGGTCGCCCCTACCTGCGCGGCCGATCGAGTTTATTGCCAAAGACTTTTCGAGCTGAAGCACAATGTGTCCTAGCCAGCGCATTCGGGTCTATTTGAAAGCGCTTGACTACGTCGATATCGTTATAGAGCTGATGGTACTCGTCTCTTGATTTCTAGGCTGACATTATTATTTTTGGTTACGACGGAGCCAAGGTAGACAAAATGATCTACCACTTTACACTTGTTGTATTTGTCAACGTTCACTGTAGCGTCCTAAACAAATAGACTCTTTGTTCGTTGAAACTAAGAAGTTGGTTTTGTCCTCATTTATCACCAGACCTGCATCTGCCGACTACTTCCCAATGCCTGAAAAGGCTGCAGTCCACGGCTAGTGATATATATAACATCGGCATACGCAAGCAGCATGTGACTTTTATAAAATATGGTACCAGTCGCGTTTACTGCAGGTTTCCGCATGATTATTTCCATGATGATGCACGACAGACTATCGCCTTGTCGAAATCTTCGCTTTGTAGAAAATGCCTCTGTCAGATTTATATCTATCTACGGAAGACTTTATGTCGGCCAGTGTCATTCCGACAAGCCTTATCAGATCCGCGAGGAAACTAAACTCAGCCATTGTATGTATATATATTTTCATATTTTCTGTCATATCGGACTGCCGAATGCACCTTTTTAATTGATGAACAGAGGATAGATGCCGATCTGCATTTTTTGGGACTTCCCCAGGATTTATTGTAGTGTGAATATCTGGTGGGTCGTGGATTTACCAGGCTTATAAGGTCCAATCAGGATCACTAGGATGGGCTTTAGTCTTTTACATAACACACTAGACAGGACCTTCTATGTCATCTATCCCGCCATTGTTGGTACAATCACTTGGGCCTCTTAAGCACAGGACGTAGAACACTGGCATTTCAATTATCGGGCCAGCTTACCTTTAGCCAAGCAGTGTTTTTGAGTACATGTATGTTGCCAGCTCATCACCGCCGGATTTAAAAAGCTGTGCCGGCAGTCCATAGCTCCCGCAGGTTTACTGTTTTACACCGTGTAGTTGCCGTGGAACGTTAGTGGACAATCTTCTCCGTCGTCGATGATTAGCGTGATTTCGTCACTTATGCTGCCTTCGGGAACGAGCAGAGTACGAAAGTGTTCCCTCCATACGAACAGGTGGGGATTAAAGGTTCTCTCCCGGGATTTCCAGGGCGGGAATTCCGGGGATTCCCGGTCATTTTTAATTCCCGGTTTCCCGGGAAATTCGTCCGGGATTTCCGGGAAATTAAAACACATTTGGCAGAGCCAATTTTAGAAGCTTTAAAGAAGCGAATTGAGGTAAGAAGGTACAAGCGACTTTATATTTTAGTAAAGTATCTTAAAGATCCAACAGTATTTGATAAGAATGGTAATAATTTATTTCAAACAGCTTCAAAACAAAATGTGATCGCGTACGCTGAACAAATTTATACTCGACGTTATCGACGAGGTTCTGGAATCGGACGAAATTCCTATTTGTGACGTTAGTACCGAAAGACCATTTGAGGATTTTTTAACCGATGCCATAACAAATGCTAATGTTGCATCAAGTAATAGATCAAGTGGAAGCAAGTGGATAAGCAACGGAAAATGACACCATTTTATTCAATTCTCTTCTGACAATCAGTCAGTTGAAAGCAAGAGAATATTTTCAACAACAGGGCAATTTGTAAATACAATTAGAAACAGATTGTCCGATGAAACCATTAACCCTTTTTCCGTTTTAAAAACGTATTTTCAAAATGACAAATTAACTTTTATTGTTTAACTAATATTTTTATATATACATACATACATTAATATGAATTAAAAAATAAATGTATATGTACGTACTGCAAAATTGTATAAAATTAACATAGTTTGTCTTGTTTTTCTACTGCGCGAAAATTCCCGGGAATCCCGGGAAAGGCAACAATTTTTCCCGGTTTCCCGGGAAATGAAAAGTCCGGGAAAAAGAGAAACTCTAGTCGGGATTCTAGTTCCAAAACCTTAACTTTTACTATTTAGCAGGACTTTCGAGCTTCACCTCATCCTTAGTAATTTTATATCCTCTCGCTCTCTCTTTTCGACTTGGAATCGACTTTTCATCTCTGAGCCACAGGTTGGGATTCCAGTTCGAAAACCTTCTCTTTTACGTATTGGCATGACATTTGACTTCACCCCTATTCCTGAAATTTTCGATATCCTCTCTTTCTATCTCTTGATTTTTCTTTTCCCTCTGTAGAATTGTTTCATCCCCCTCCTCCTCTGGTTATATCGTTTCGTCATAGCAGGCATCATCATTTTTCTCAGATAGTACAATTACTTATCGTATCAGGTCTAGCCTAAGAGTGGGTTTTCTTAACCTTGTACGGTCGTTGCTGCAGTAGCCATAGAATTCGCAACATGCTGCCACTGTATGTCTAAAATATCAGAATTAGGGAGGTTTGTTTGAAAAGATTGAAAAAATTGGTTAAGCCAATGCCTAGTTATATCGGTGCTATGCAGCTTAGCGATGCCAAGCTTTCTTTGCCTTCGGTTACGAGCGTATTAAGCGATACTCAATCGCGTGCGTACATTGATACCTTGGTGATCCGAGTCAATATTTGCACAGCGCATCACTTGTGACATCTGGTTTCTTACACTTTATGCGGGAATGTGGTTCCACTCACTACCATGTTTCTTGCCGACGCCAAGCTTCTTGGAGGTTTTCTTGTGTATACTGAATTTTCCGACTGCTCAACCAAATCCATCTTACCTTCCTATTTTAGCATTAAAATATTCCAGAAGAATATTTTTCCAGACGCTCATAGAATGCATCATTCATGTCCTCGTCTTTGTCTTGAGACGGCACGTGTACATAAACCTGAGTGATGTAAGAGCATTTCGCCTTGATGCGAATTGTGGATATGCCTTCACTTTCTGGGTTAAACAGCAAGATCAAATGTTGAAGTCTTTTGCCGACTAAGATTCCACATCCAAATTCGTGCGTTTCTGGATGAAAGCTGTAAAAGATGCACAGTTCTTGTTTCGTGTGTACCCCGTCCATCGCATTTCTCGTATGACAGTGATGTTAGTCTTGTATTTGTAGAGGTCATCCGCCAATTGCATTAATGCACCATCTCTGTAGAGAGTTTGGATATTCCACCAGAATATCCCTAAAATTTAAGGACAGTGGGGCTGCCAAAGCCACTACGAACACCCGTTTTGTTGAGCTTCTTTTGTTATCTACTCCCTAAGATGCATCTGTGGTAGCATGCCATTTAGGTTACTCAACATTGCAGCTTCTCACATTTGCTACCACTGAACGGATATTCAGTAGCATGGCCCGGGTTACACTTGATCTAACGGACTTTGTAAACTGCTTGAGCACCTTCAAAGCATGATTATTATGATTCGGATTAGAAAATCCCCCAGGTAGTCGGTAGCAATGTTCCACAAAACACAAAATCTGGTTAAATTTCATTGAAGACAAATTTTATCCAAAAACTCACTATAGCTTTTAGAAACATAGATCTTAGGCCACATTTCAAAGTGCATTTAAGTTGAAACTGAAAATTTCATTAGGCCAAAAAAAAGTAAGGAGGAGCATTGCTCCTGTAATATTAATATACTTACCTTAAGTTTTCATTTTGTAAAGGAATTAATAATATTAATTATAAAAAATGTATTGCAAAAAAACAAAGGATTATTAGAAAATGTGTTAAAGCTTGTCCTTTTAGAACTAAAATCTATTAGGTGGATTTAGGAGGTAATATCAATTTTCATCAAACAAATTTATTTTTTTTAAGGTCTCACGAGATTAGTTATCATTATCTCATTAACCTAGCTTAAATTCTTTTTTTTCGTCTATTGCAAGCCAGACTGCATTTTCATTGCAGCTACCATCCAAATGCGAATAATACCTTCTATAACAGAAATCTGTCTACAACCAAAACTATGCAGCGCACATTCTCACACATAATATCGATGATTTTTAATTAAATTTCCCTATCATTCAACCGCAGGTGTGGCGCTTCACCTCAAAGTGAATGAGCAAATGATTTGTACGTGGCACTTAGTGGGCAACGATGCTCGTCTCAATGACGTTTGGAATATTTTCGCCCATCGATATAGCAGTATAGCAGTGATTTTTTTTACACTTTTGCCTGATGTTTTTGTCAACTTTTATCCATTAATTATCTCATTATTGAAGCATTTTAGGTTTGGATGCATTTCGGAATAAAAATGATGGCAAAAAAAATTCCCTCTAACGAATGACAAAAGGCAAATTTTGAGTAAAACTCATCTCTGCATGCGAGTGACATTCTCGGTTGTCATGTAGTCATCGTGCGTCTCCATGACACATGCACCGAAATGATGTACATTCATGCAAATGTGAGCTTTTTACGCTGCACTGTGGGTCACAATGGAAGTTATTTGTGGAAAACATTAAGCTTTAAGGGGTAGAGGCAACAACAAAATTCGGAAGACATTTGCTGGATTATAATAACTAACTAAGGTTCTATAAAATTTTATATTTTCTCAAAAATTTAACCAATTCATATTGATAAATTTCTTGTAAAATTTGGAACAGGTCCAATTTAGAGCGGCTGGTAGCAAAAATTTTTTAAACATAAATTGGGAAGGATTTTTAAATTCAATTCTATTGCTGATCATAAACTATACTACTACTATATATATATATTTTTTTTTCAAATAATCTCCACTTTTAGGCTTTGTGCCCCTCTGTGCGTCCTGCGCTCGCTGCGAACTGTTAAACCTCAAACTTTGAGATGAATGCATTTTTAATGCTTAATTGTTCATTTATCTTCTTTGTGGGCGGATGTATCCGAAATGTGTGCATTTTGTTTTTTTGATTATTTATAATTAATTACCTCTGGAAAGAGTGAAAAAAAATTCACAATAATACGCATTTAATGAGCAATAAACAAATACGTGTAAAATAATTGATAGTAAATGATGCTGAGGTAATGACGGCCGCAAAAGCTTAATACATTTATTTAACGGACAAAATCCATGTTTGAGACACATCTCAATTCAGATGCATTAAGTGGGTATTCTTGCTGATTGACGAGTCAATTTGCAAACATAATTAATACAGGTATTATGTTTATTTTCTCAGAAACATAAATACTTAAAGTGAACAATATTCAATTGAATTTAACTGCTACAATTTAAGTATACAGCTTTTACAAATAGTTAAACACCCACAAAAGTTAAACACCTACAAAAGCTTCGCTGTATAACATATCAAAAATTCATATATTTTTTACACCTTTACACCCATAACTGAGGTATAGAATAGCTTCTCGCGTTGTTGTGTTAAACACGCTTTCTATTTTAAATTCACAACAAACGGCACCTATTTGTTTATCGACGAATACGAACGTCACTGGTTGAGAAGCTTTTTCTAGACATGCCGATTGACTCGACACTATTGCTGTCGACAACATCGAGGGGGCCGGCATTGAAAGAAAAATTTAGAAGACTGGAGCCGGTAATGGAATCACGGATCTTCCGCATGTTAGTTTCGTGTACAGATTCTCATAAATTATTATGAATATGCCGTTCAGCAGCAGTCTTGCAAAATGATGTGACTGATGACTGACCATCAAATATCATACAATAACACCCTCGATTATGGTTAATTCATTTCATACATCTTATCACGTACAATAAGATGATGCCTCCACGACGTACTATATCGCATATGTATATTTTATATTACGGTATATAACCCGGCTAACACGTACGTTCCGATTGTAGTTACCTCGGTATTTTTGCCCCTATCTGTTTGTTTAGGTATTTTTATGATGTACAGCCTTAGTTATATGCCTTTTGTCCTTTTTGCCTAATATTATTAAATAAAGAGTCATAAATTACAACAGCTCTTTATAAATGCTTTGCATTTGTTAGTAATACAAGTAAGTGAGTGTGAATTGTTCATTTCAACCTGTTTATCTGTCTTTTACAGAAAGATATTCCATTTATCTGAATGTGATATTTATTAATAACTGTCACTGTGTAATGATCTGCCGTAAGTAACGAATACTCAAGAGAAATTAAAAGGCAAACGCTTAAGAATGTTAGTTTTATTTTTGTGCTCTGTGGCAGTGTGATGGTTAGGGAATAGTCTGACATAGGGAATAATTTCGAAGAAATATAATATTGTATTTTATTGCTGACATTAGTACATTATTTAAGAGCTGAATATTGTTAGCGGCGCAATAGTGTTGGTATGATACAAGGGGTGTTATAGTGTATTTCTATGCAAATATAGTCTAGAAACAATGCGGTATTTACCGCATGATTTTACCTATGACAAACATTGTTTTGAATCATATAGTCAACATCATCAATAGACCAATGTAGCCAATAAGGTGTAGCAAAAGTACATATCAGGCTTAAAGTATATAAGAAACATATCGTTGGTATACTTCGTAAACTGGCAAACACCACTTTGTTGTGAAATGGACTTAATGATTTAAAGGTGTTCCAAAAGTTATAGTCTATGCCTTCTAAAAAAAAATCTAGACATAGGAAAATAGATTTGTAGTTATTGTATAAAAACCCAAGCGGCCAATCTATATATATAAAAGGCTTGGGTGACTGACTGATCACTCCCCAGCCCAAACGCCTAAGGCTAGAACCGTGAAATTTAAAATGTAGGTTTCTTTTCTGACGTAGGCACGCACTAAGAAGGGTTTTTTGGAAATTCGGACTGAAAGGGGGTAAAATGGGCTGGCACCGCCCCATACAACTGGAATTTAAAAATGACTTTATCTTTTGAACCATTATAGGTACGAAGTCGAAATTTGGTACCTATATCGGTCGTATGAGAAGAAAATACTTTGCTTGCGGCAAGTGGGCGGTGCCACACCCTTTCTTTAAAAATAATAATATTGGCCAAAAATGGAATTTTGAATTTTCTATGTATGATACTGACCATAGGACCTCTAAAATACATATGTTACTGATATAAAGAGGATTACGTCTCGCTGGAAAATAGGCGGTGCCACGCCCCTGTTGAAAAAATCGTTATCTGGACGAAATAAATGAACCGATTGCAATGAAAGTGTAGTACTATCAGTAGGGTCTCTATCATAGGGTACATGAAAACATACTTAGTCAAAGGGGCGCGGCACCGCCCACACAAACCAAAATTTCAATCAGTCAAACGAGTCCTGTAAGGTATGAAAATGAGATTTCCTACATATAAAAATGGTACATGGGGGATAACGTCTTGCTCGGAAATGGGCGGTGCCACGCCCCTTTTGGAAAACTTGTTATATCGGACGTATTAATAGACATTGCTGGACTATTCTTAGCTGAGAATAGAGTCATAAAATAAGAATAGATTTTTGGAAATTCGTACTTTTAGGGTAAAAATTACCAGAAGGGGTTTTTAGAAATTCGAACATTTAAGAGTAAAAAGACCGAAAAGGGAAAAGCTAGTTCCATCACCCAGACCAAACGGCTAAAGCTATAATCGTATATGGGCATGCTTCCTATAGAATTAGAGGGGTACCAGTCCATTTTAGTTGTGCAATACGAATGTATCTTTTGAAATTCGTACTTTAAGGGATAAAAAGGGGCTGAAATCGATGGGATATAGCTACAATCACATAAATGCGGTGTTCGTTCGTTTACATTTTACCTGCATTGCTTAAATTCTAAAGAAGATTCATTGTAACATCGGCTGAAGCAACGCGAGCCGGGAAAGCTAGTAACTTATAATCATCAATAACTCAGAAACACAAAAAGTGGAGTTGGTCAGTTTACGCAGTATACCGACGATATAATACAGACAGCTAAGCCAGGTGAGCCTTTTGTCATTGGTATAAACATTTCTAATATGTATATTAGAGTGGGTCAATTTGTATGGAGTAAAAAATGCATAAAGTGGTATCAAAATCGTAATCTTCGATGAATTCTAAGAAAATTTTTCCAAGAAACCATGGGTCAAATATCAAAATTTAGTCCTCGGTTTTAAGGAGAAACTTGTCATATTGGGGAAAATCCACAACAAGGCCTACAACTGCCCCGGAATCGTCCCTAGAGGGTCAGGATAGCGGGTAGGTATGTTCGTGATAGACATTAGGAGGGAAATACTAGTAGAGGTTGGTCGTACATGTTAACCCTCTAAAGGAAGCAGCAGGTTCTGATTTCATAAAAAAAAATTATAAAAATAAAAAAAAAATCTATGGGGACCACCTTAATGGTTGAAGATATAGGGTAGATATGATCTAAGAAACTGGTGGGGTTGAAAAAAACCAGTGACACAATATTCCGCTCAGGCAGAATGCAAGCTTTCTTTCTTTAAGCGCAGGTTGAGTTCTTACATGATCCCAATCGGTTTAAAACTACTTTCACATCCCATACAAAATTCGTCTTTTTGGGAGTGTCCCTCTGTCTGTCCCCGCGATTGCAGCAATAGGAAAGGAGCTATCGAAATTTTGTATGCAGGCTTCTATTCTCTACGCGGAGGTTAAGTTCTATGATAAACACGATCGGCCAAAAACGTGGCAGTACACAACCTCCTCTTTTTGGTGGTTTTCGTCTATATGTCACCGTGATTACAGACGTAGTTTAAGAAATGTTGAGCTGAAATTAAATATGCAAGCTTATACCCTCTAAGCGCAGGGTTATTTCTAACATGAGCAAGATTGGACAATAGCTACCCCCCTTCCATACAAACCCCCCCATTTTGAGGATGTTCCTCTATTTGCGGTTACATCAGTAGTTTAAGAGTTATGAAGCTGAAATTCGGTATGCAGACTTCGATTCTCTAAGCAAAGGTTAAGTTCTTAGATGATCAATATCGCCTTGTTGGGGTAAAAAAAAGCATATCAATATTCTCAGTTCATGTACACAATTCAAACTTAGTATTTGCAATTTCAGTAACAAATTATTGACAAAAAATTGATGCGGCAGACTAAAAGTAACGTCCAAAGTTGGCTGAAGTGCAGATAATGGGGCGGGAGTCCGATTAAAAAAAAATATGCCATTTTCTTCGTCTTGGCCCCCAAACATCGGAATGGTAGGTCAAAGTTAGCGCTCAGGCCCATGGGGCCCGGGGGTCAAAAAAGGGGCCCTTTCGGTTCTATGATGACCCCCCATGTGCCGGTACTCAAATGAAAGATATTTTCGAGACGAATCCAACGATGTTATTTTTAAAGAGAGCCCAAAAAAAAAATGCCACTCCCCCCCAAATACGCCCTAAAACACGAAAATCAAGGTCAAAATTGGCGCTAAGGCCCACGGGGCGCTGGGGCCCAAAAAAAGGGGCCCCTTGGGTTCTATGATAACCCCCCTTGTGTGGATACTCAAATGAAAGATACTTTCGAGACGAATCCAACGGTGGTATTTTGAAGTTCCTACGGGTCTCCTGGGCCTGGGTTTAGATTTCCGGGATATACCAAAAACAAAATTGCAATTCTTTTGAATACTGTCACAATCATATCAACATTCCAATAACAAGCTTATTGGTTTATTATGCTATTTTGTATTTAGTTTATTGTATTTGACTTTGATTTGATACATGAAAAACACTTTGAATTAGCTAAAATTACTCTATAATTACATAATTTCTTGACCACATTTTTGATTGGAAATGGTAAACAACAACACATACCGGCGGATACGTTTTATATATGTGCCCCATTTCCATGCTTGTAAAACACCCCATATTACAATATATTTATAACTTCACTGTACGAACTTTAAACTTTCATTTGGTTCAATTACAATATAATTTATCTCAAAGGCCAGTCATGCATAAAATTACTATTCCATTATAGTTTTTATATGTTCACACACACCTTTCATCTCGTGCTGGATGAATGAATACGAGTTTACGAGTAGTTTTGAAATTTATAGATTGTATCCGTGTAGCATGAGATACTTCCCGCTTTTGATTTCTTAATTTTCACTCCAAAATAACAACAATAACAAACAAGCAAATAAAATAAAAACAAAGTGCAACAACACCACCTTAAAATGAAACACATAACGCTTCAATGAATACATCAAGAAGTGAATCGCTTGAATGAAACGATACAACCAAGACATTGGAGGAAGAAAAAATTAAGTTTACAACTGAAATGTTGAGAGCCACTCACACACATGTACACATTTACCCTAATTACGTTTCCGGTTGAATACAAAGCGTAGTGGCTTTATCGATTCCTCACCCATCCATCACTTATATTGATGAAATGCAAAGAATAGAACGCGAACGCATACGGCGTTTTAAATGCGTGAGAAAATTTAAAATGAATATTACGAAAAATAACTACATGGTATTGTAAAAAGCTATACTCTTTAAATTACATATCAAATACTTTAGTTAGCGCATGTTATTTTAAGTGACAAAGAGGTATATAATTAAGTTCCATTAAACTTGGATGGGGTCCTCATAGCCATTTCTAATTTAATCACTTCATCACAATTGTTTATGCAAGTACTTTGCAAGTTAATTATCTTTGCAAGAGTTCTGGTTGCAACTGGAAGTGAGCAAGCAAGTCGTGGTTTTCGGTCTATTCATAAATTCGCATTATGGTCATTAATCTATAATTACAAACACTTATCGTTAGCGTTAGTCGAAAATGTCATTAGAATGGCCACCACCACAAAGAGGTCGTGAAAAGGTATTTGGGCCGCTTTGTTCTATCGATGCAACTTTGAATGTGATTGTTATCAGTTGAAAGTGCACCTGGGGTAGTGTGAAAATTGATGTTGAATGAAGCTAAGTGAAAGTGTTGCCTCTACGAAGAATTATGTTTAACATGGTTGGTAGGTTAAAAGTTTGACAGGCGTCATAAGATTGTGTGGTTCAGAACTTATATTTGTATGTCACGCCCAATGGTTCCAATTCACAGTTTCAGGAGCAATTTATAACTAATATTTGTCAAGTATTTTGGTCTCCTTAAATCAGAAAATAAATAAAAAAAAATGTTAAGGATAATATTTCGTAAATTTTTTTGAATTTTACTTTTTTATCGTTTGTAGTTTTACTATTTTGGCTATATATCAAAATAGATATTTACTATTAAGGCCGAAATATACTAGTGCTCCCCCTTTCCCGGGAAACGGTATTCCCGGTTTTCCCGGTCCTTTCCTGGGATACTGGGATTGATATATTTCCAGAGAGTAGCGGAAAAAAGTATTTTTCTTCGGTTTGTTAAGCAAAGACGCACAGAATGGCTTAAAATTTTGCAGAGATCACAAATAGACACTATGTTATCCTGTACCATAAAATTATGCCGTTTGATGGAAAGCTGTTCAAAATTCTATTATTTTCATATGCAATTTTTTTAGATTTCCAGTCTATCCCGAAACGGCGTTTTAAAATTCATTCCCGGATCGGCATTTCCACAGTTTTTCATCAAATATCACAAAAATTCGGGGAAATTTTATTTTGATGTTGTTCTTCAGTATTGCCAACACGGGACTCATTTAAAAAGTGTTTTTGAAACGACGATCCAGGATAGATAGAAAGGTGAAATAAATAATACAAATTTCTTCGTTCCCGGATCGGCATTTCCGCAGTTTTTAAACAATATCACAAAAATTTGTGGAAATGTTCTATTAATGTTGTTCTTCAATAATGCCGGTCCGGGAACTGAAAAATTTCATACAAATGTATGAAAATAACAAAAAATTGTCCGTTCCCAGACCGGCGTTTGAACAGCGTTCCATCGAATGCCATATTTTTTTGTGACAATATAACGAAGTGTCTGTTAATGATCTCTGCCAAATTTCTAACAATTCTGTGCATCTTTGCTTAACAAACCGAAGAAAAAATAATTTTTTATTTCCAGTGAATCCCGGTTATTAGAAATTTCCCGGGATCCCGGTACAAACCTAGAGCACTAAATTAAACTTGATTTCAAGACAACTATGTGAGAGCCCTTCTCACTGTGGCGAAGGGAGCGGGCTAAACCGATCTCGGAAAAATCTAAACAAGACCGATATGGTTCTGTTTAGCAGAAGGTATACGATTCCATTCTTGGAACCTATCTGAACTGAAATTCCTTTTGCAAAATATTTTGGCGTAATATTGAACAAGATGCTGAATTCCAAACTCAATATCCTAAACAGAATACACAAAAATCCACAGTGGCAAGAGGGCAATAGGATGACAGTGTATTTTGGATCTTGTCGACCCGACCAGATGGTGGGTTCAGCCCACTAGAACCTACAATGCCGCCGTTTTTGACCCGATACGTAATTATTTAGTTAACAATTCTGCAACAAAATATTCAGATGGTACATATCTCTTATGAAGTGGTAACATATAACTCAGACCTTCCTCACGCCTAATAATACGTGCACACCGCCATCTGCTAGAAGCGTAGCTTCCCACCTGACTGGTCTTTTCGCTACCTTCTAGGTGCCGTAGCACCCCATCCGGCTAAGGCATCTAGCATTATCAACACTCGGTTTTACTCGGGGACAATAACACAATATTAGATTTACTGTCGACTTTATAGGAAACATTAAAGATAAACATGGACTCTTATTACTATTATAAAGGAAAAATCCACTGGCAACGTAACAAAGTTCCTACAGTCTAAGTTACACCAAGTTACATCGAAATTATCTAAATGCAATGCTACATCAATTAAAGGGATACATTGATGCACGATGAGAACTGCGAGTCTCTTATGGTGTCAAGGGGCACCCAGGTCAATAACTCGCACACCAAAATTTTAATTTGCTGTTTCACAATCATTACAATCCCTACGTGGTTCCACAATAATGCATGAGTACCCATTCGACCAGGGAGGTAGAGGTGGGAACTACCTTTGGTATCCTGGCCATCCGTTGTACCAACTTTAGACTCCTTGATCGGAGGTCACACAGCCTTGCTCCTGGTTTTTACGAGGGGCCGATAATCACCACAGTGGGTATTACCTAATTCTTTGCCAATCGAGCTGCCATCCAATCTTTGGATTCTGACTTCCTGAATTCAACATCAGTAGGACTGAGCTTTTCAGCATCCAACTTATTGGGTGCGGGCCCACAGGGATAAACCAGATTACTGCGGAGCAGACGAGCTAGCAAGACTCGGGACTACCTTGCAGATTGCAGCCCAACCGGATATCGATGGCATGCCCCTAGGCAAGTTGATAAACATATTATGCAGCATATTGTAGGTGGACGTCAAAATGAAACCAAAGTTTGCTAATAGTTATTTTTCCAGAAGCTTTAGGGATGAAGAGCAGAATAAGTTTATAGAACACCTTCTCTGCACTTGCCGTGCCTTGGCGATCAGTTGGTGTCTGTCGTGGCAACGTGCATGCACTAGGTTATAAACACGATTTGGCCTCAAGTATGCATGCCCAATGATTCGAGTGTTCTATGTCCTGTGTTTAAGAAAGACGACCCAAGTGTGTGCATCTACTATCATGGTATTAAGCCTTTAACACATCGCATACAAGGTCCTGTCGAGTGCATTAGAGAACGTGATTTGATCTTATCAGTATGGCTTTAGACCTAGTAAATCCACACGCGAACAAAATATTTACGCTACGACAAATCCTGGAGAAGACCAAAAAAATCTAGATCGACACCTACCATCTGTTGATCGTTTATATAGTTGTATTTGACAGTCCTATGACTGAGTTTAGTATCCCTGTGAAGCGGATAAGACTTTGCAGTACGACACTGACCAACACAGTCTTCAGTGAAAATAGACAAAAATCTGACAAGGCCATTGTCTACCATGCGAAGATTCAGATAAGGCAATAGTGTGGCATGCGATCTTTTAAATGTCATAATGGAGATGATCATGCGGAATGCAGCAGTAAACACGAATGGTACTATCTTTAATATAAGTCACATGCTGCTCGTGTATGATGGTGATATAGAATTCATTGGCTAAGGACTGCGGGATGTTACTACGGCCTTTTCAAGCATTGAGATGCAGTCGGCAGAAATGGGTTTGGTGATCAATGAGAAGAAAACCAAGTTATTTCTGTTTCAACGAACAAAGAGTCCACTCGTCTGGGACGCTGCGTGAACGTTGACAACTATAACTTAAAAGTGGTAGATGATTGCCTACCTTGGTTCCGCCATAAACAAAAATATTACTGTCAGCCTGCAAATCAAAAGATGAGTATTGATCGCAAACCGCTGCTACAATGCGCTAAGAAAGCGATTGACTGACAAAGCCCTCTCTCGACCAACAAAGATCCGAATCTACCAGTCCCTGATTCGACCTGTCTTACTCTAAAGCGGATCAATCTATTCAAGCGCGTTGAAATGGACAGAATGCGCTGACTTAGACACGTTGTACGAATGGATTAAAATGTTCCAGCTCAAAAGGTTTCCGTCAATAAACTCGATGGGCGCCGCAGGAGACGGAGACCAAAACTTCGTTGGATGGATCTACACTTGGTGTGACTAACTATCTACGGAGCGCAAAAGACTGAAGCGCTTGGAATTCTTTTCTACGTGCGGCTACTGATAGATGAATTTCTGTTGCGGCTGCTAATTAAGAAGAAGAATAGGACTGTGGGATTTTACTGAGGCCTTTTCAAGCATTGAGAAGCAGTCGGCTGAAGCGGATCTGGTAATCAATGAGGAGAAACCCAAGTTATTTGTGTCAACGCTAACAGAGCCGTAAACATAAATAATACTGTCAGCCTGGAAATCATGAGGCAAGTGTTAATCGCAAATTGCTGCTACTCGTACTATGCGATAAGCAATCGTTTTAATGACAACTAACAAAGATCCAACTCTACTAAGCACTGATCCGTCCTGTCTTGCTCTACAGCGCAGAATCCTGGGTAATGACACAAGCGGATACATCTATTTTGGGAGCCTTCGAGAGAAAAATATTTCGCAAAATATTTGGAAACATTAACGGCGAGTACCGTCGTCTAATGAACCATGAGCTGTATAACGACAACGACGTAGTTAACCGCTTCAAATATACCGAATCAGTGGCTTGGGCACTTTGCTCGAAAAGTTTTCAGCAATAAACTCGATGTTACCTAAATTTGGTATGACGAACTATCTACGGAGCGAAGACGATCAAAGTGCTTGAAATATTCTAAGTTCTTCAACTGATGATAAATTTCTGATACTGCTGCCAAATAAAAGATGAGCAACATTTCAAAACTATTTTTGAGATTCTATTCGACTTTAATTGGCCATATATTCTTTCAGCATATTTAAAAAGTACATATTCCGCAACTTAATATTTCGTTTTTAAACCATTTGCTATAATCCCATATTCCACACGTATTATACTATCTTCGTTTCTATTGTATTACATTACATATATACTAACACATACAAGCGTGCGAGCATGAGTTCTGGGCGGCAAGTGAAATGTTATTTCTCTTTTTTCACAACCCTCCACCCCATGTTGTGTTATTGGCCTAAATCAGTGATGTCCATCTCATAGCACTTTTGTGCGGACCAACACATAAACAATGTCACACTTATTCTTATGCTCATCCATTCAGTCGTCGCTGAGAAAGCGAAGTGAAAACACGTAAGCGGACGTATGCATCTTTTGTGGATATTTATCTATGACTTTGCTTGTGCACAGTGAATTCACGTGTCAACCAAGTATGTTAAAAAAATACTTCATGATAAAAAATGTCTTTGAGCATATACAATGTATTTTATGCTATAAATCATTTACAAATAAAAGGGAAGGTAGTTTAAAAAGGCATTTCGACACATTTCATAAAAAAATTTTTTGCAAATATAATAAAAATGAAATCGAGAAGCTTTATGATGACCAAAATAAAATAAATATAAATTAATGGAAATAATACTTTATTTGTTTGAAAACTAATTAAAAAATTATTCAAATTTATGCTATGAAATCCATAATTTTTTTTTTCATTTCCTAATGCGCAACCATTTCACTTTGCACAACCAAAACCATAAAAAATATCAGCAAAAAATTCATACACCCGTGCTCATGTGCACACGTCGGCATCTAGTCGACGACTGAAGCAACATCGATATTCTCACCAATACAACGTCATAAAAAATTTTGGACACCACTGGCCTAAATGCACTTTATACGCCTTCTAATCAGCTTAAAACCTAATCATTTATACTCACACACTATCCAACGTGAGCACTTATGCAACCACGCAAACAAATGCAAGTTCATGAAAATGCTCTTTATATTGTTTGGGCACCGTAACGAGTGCTGAGGTAAATAAATTATAATTGCACCAAAAGTGTGTTTGCCTTTACCAGCCAAAGGGGGTTACACAAGGCCGTGTTAATCGTGTGGTTTGACTCTATCGACACACAAGTGCTGCAGGACAAAGGCCGGGAGAAATGCAGTCACAATGAGTTCAGTGGATAAATTAAGATCATATTTGAATGGGATGGACAAATCATATATTCCTTAATAATTTTTAATTTATTTTGTAGAATCTGCAATATAGTTATATTTTTGTTTCTATATTTAAAACTGAAGTTACACCCTAAGTAATTTACCTTATCTTAAAATCCTTATTTATGAATTGTGATATTCATTCATTCATTGTTTACAATTGAGATATAAGAACCCCAGTGAATCTATTCAAACTTCATAAATAAAAATTTGCCATGCAATAAATTTTCTTTACAATTATTTCAGGACTGCTTTTATAATTGATTACAGAGTTGATAAATGTAGACGCGAACACATTCATACGCGCACAAACAAACACTTAGAGGCGAAGAACTTTTGCTGGGTGAGATCTAAAGAAAACCTTTAACAAGAATACTTTTCTAGTTAAAGGAGTTTCATGGCGGTTTGTTAGCATTTTCTTCTTCTCCGTTTTCTTTACGACCATTCCCTGTTCACTCTCTCGCCAATGTGGTGAAAAGAACATAAATTACATTTTAGAGTTAGTGCCAGTGGCACTTGTCCAGTTGCGGAGGATAGTAGTGGTACATAGAAGCGAAAACTACGAAAAAAGAAAACAGTGAAACTCAACTATTTTAGTGGAAATGTTTCAAAAACGGAGAAGAACATTAAGGACCTGAAATGCATTAAAACTTAAACAGGAACAGTACAATAGAAAAGGACGCGTTTAACTGGAGTGGCAGCAGTGGCACTTCACTTTTTTGTAGAATTTGGCAACATTTCGGTCATTGTTTGTTTACGGTGGTCAAAAAAACAAAATGCTAGTTTTTTTATACCGAATGTGTGCACAAAAGAATATTTGTAGAAGAATGAGATCCATACATGCGACACAAGGACTTGATACATAAATCCTTTCATACTTGATATTTGTTCATTTCCGTCCGTCCGCTATCCGTGTGTTTGCTTTTTGGTCAAACATAACATGAGAAGTCCATCTTGGGATGAATTTATACACCAACGAATGTGTAAACAATGCAATGCCATGTTACATGCAACAGAATCTTTGTGTTGCACATAACAAGATTGTGTGTTTGAACAAGAGAAACATTTAATTGTAGCACATGGCAATTCACTTGAGTGGGAAATTCTTTAGCAATATGTGGAGATGTTCAAGATCTCCATTATGTGCAGCATCAATGTTTAAATCCAATTTGTTGTTAGTTGCTTTAAAATAACTGTTTTAAATTGAATACTCTATTATATTAGATTTCTTGTCCTCTATATTGTAATAGTGTAACATATAACATGATTACCTTTAGTTGCGCGTTTCTTTTCGGTTTACATTCAGTTGCATGTTAATCCAGGGCAAATACCCTACAATGTGCAGAGTTTAGGATTGTTAACTGAAATAGAATAAATAAGTTTAGTGATTATGTGAAACAAAAACATAGCTATAGTGGCAATGTATTCAAAAATCTGTCAGTTGAGAATATTTTGGAACAAATCTTTGGCATTAGAAAAGTTACATATTTATTTCAGATCAGAAGTCGTGTTAACCGATTGTAGATAATTCTGCAATTCTCCTTATTAAGCAGCAGCATGAGAAATTCTTCCACCTGTAGCCGCTAGTAGATAAAAAATGCAAGTGCTTTGGTTTTTTGCGCTTCGTTGATAGTTCGTCACATAGGCTTAGATAACAGCACTTTCAGTTGGTCCATCCAATGTAGTTCAGATCGCTTCCATCGTCGCCCATCGATTTTATGTTATCGAAGACTTTTCGAGCAGGAGTATTTTCATCCACTCCAGCGAAGACGGTATATTTGAACGCGCTTGACTACTTCGATGTCGTTGTACAGCTCATACATCTCGTGGGTTCTCGCCGTTAACGATGATGGGTTCTTTGTCGTATCAGACTGTCGAATGCAGCTTTGAAGTCGATGAACAAATGGTAAGCGTCAATCGGAATTTCTTGGTCCTCCTCTACCATTTGTCTTAGTGTGAAGTTCTGGTCGGTCGTGGATTTAACAAAGTATATATCTCTAGAAGACTGCAGAGCAAGATGGTTTGGATCAGTGTTGTTATAAGTCTTCAATATAATATCCTCGAAAGCGTGGCTTATACACACCACGATACAATTTCTTTTGGACATTTTCTTCTTCTTATTTAACAGAAACAACAGATATTCATTAAATAAATTTCATCGTGTCCCTCAAGTTTGGATAACGCATCGATTCTATCGTCGAAGACTTTTCATGCTGGAGCATTTCTATGTATCCTCATAAAATGTCTCAGCCAGCTCATACGCTTGACTACGTCGATGTCATACACCCATGGTTCATATGACCACGGTACTCTCCGTAAAAGATAGTATAGTTCTCTCACAAACTCTCAGTGCAGCCATGGTGGACAAAATCGTCAAGCACTGCAAAGCTAGAATTGTCAAGCATTGTTCTAAGCGAGTATATTATCTGATTTGTGAAACAAATAGCTTAGATTTGTCTTCATTTATCACCAGACCCACTTCTAGCGACTGTTTCTCAATGCTTAAAAAGACCACAGTAGCATCCTGAAGTTCTCTGCCAATGATATTTATAACATCGGCGTAAGCGAAAAGAATGTGACTTTTTTTGACTATGGTACCAGTATTGTATAGTAAAGCTTGTGTAAGGATATTATAACTATTAACGTAATTATCTTCGGCTATGCCGAAACTCAGATACGCATCACCATTTGGTAATAAATGGTATTTGCCTTACAACTATATTTTTTTAAACTTTCTACCTCAAAAAGGGGGATTATGTATGAGAGGGGGACGTTACTTTTAGCGCCTCGTATACATTTTAGATCAATAAATTTTTTACCGAAATGTCAAATACTGAGAATAATTGTTGTTGTGAGCAACAATGCATTTTTTTTGCCCCCGAAAGTTTTGTAGGAGAGGTGGGTTTAGTTTCCATCCGATTTTGCCCATCTTAGGCTATAACCTTAAAAGAAAGAAGCTTGTGTACCAAATTTAAGCTCGACGGCTCTTAAATTAAGGCTGTAGTCGCGAGGACAGACCAACGGATACCCCCAAAAAGATTCAATTTGTATGGGAGGTGGGAGTAGATTTTGACCGAACTTCCTCATCTTTGAATTTAACCTCAGGTTAGAGGAGAGAAACATGTATTCAATACGACACAGTGAGTGAGGTACAACTAGGAGGGTGATGTCTCTGTGGTTCCCCTAGTCAAACAAAAAATCCAAAGCGTCTGTTCCATATTGATAATGTTAGAACTCTATACCGACCAGGTGCCTCTATTGAACTGGTGGATGTCCCCAAAGAGTATAAAGCTGTCTACTGCTATACAGGAAATCCGGTGGACTGGTTATGGACTACTACAGCTGCCACTTGGATAAGTATGAGTTTCGTTGTGGATTTGTGGTCGGCAAGAGACTACTACACCTGGTCTATAGGTTAACTCGTGTCAGTGAACGAATCGCCACAATAAGAGTGAAGGCAAAATTTTTCTACATTACGTTGATATGTGCTCGTGCTCCGAAGGAGGAAAAAAGTGACAAGGTCAAAGACGAATTCTACGCCCAACTTGAAGAAACATATGACCGTAGCCGGGGCCATGATCTTAAATTCGTGCTGGAAGATTTTAATGCTAAAAAAGGCCGGGAGAATGCCTTTAGCCCAACAGTCGGAAAATTTAGTCTGCATACTGACACATCGCCAAACGGAATCAGACTGATTCCATTTACAAGGCAACGTGGATATATCCCGATCAAGTTACGAGAAATCACTTAGATCACGTAGTAATCGATTGAAAGCACGTGTCATAAGTCTTAGACGTACCAGTGATCAGGGGTGCGAACATCAACTCGGATCACCACCTCATAATAGTGAAGGTGCGTACTAGGCTAAGCAGGGAGAAAACCCTACGTAACCCGGCACAGAGAAAGCTGGACATCGCTAAACTGTAGACCACGAAGATAGCCAAAGCTTGAAGAAACATATGACCGTAGACTGGGCCATGATGTTAAATTCGTGCTGGAAGATTTTAATGCGAATTTAAGACGGGAACATGTCTTTAGCCAAACAATCGGAAAATTTATGAAGAAACATATGAAGAAACATATGACTGTAGACTGGGCCATGATGTTAAATTCGTGCTGGAAGATTTTAATGCGAATATAAGACGGGAACATGTCTTTAGCCCAACAATCGGAAAATTTAGTCTGCATACTGACACATCGCCAAACGGAATCAGATTGATTCCATTCACCAGGCAACGTGGATATATCCTGATCAAGTTACGAGAAATCACGTAGACCACGTAGTAATCGATTAAAGGCACGTGTCATAAGTCTTAGAAGTACCAGTGATCACGGGTGCGAAGATCAACTCGGATCACCACCTCATAATAGTGAAGGTGCGTACTAGGCTAAGCAGGGCGAAAACCTTACGGAACTAGGCACAGAGGCAGCTGGACATTGCTAAACTGCAGACTACGGAGATAACCAACGCATACTTCATCCAACTCACTCAACAACTTCGTGTTGTTCCAACTCCCGAAAATAGTAGCGCGCAATGGCAATATAATGCCCAATCGATGGAAAGGACTGCGCGGTCCGTACTGGGTTCTGCGAAGCTCTTAAACGAAAATGCCTGATACGATAACGCAATGCCACCCGAGAACAATATGCAGGGCCAAACTGCAGCCAATGGCAATGCGAGCTGTTCTTGAAAAGTAAGGGATAAGTGGCGGGAGGTGACTCAGCTTTTCAGGCGAAACAAACGAGAGCTGAAGGAGCAGAATAATGTGTGCCTTAAAGAATACAGGAACAGAGGTGAAGCCCGAAAATTCTACCAGAAGAAAATTGGTAGGGTACATGGAACAGGTCTTCCCTCCTGTAAAGACAAGGATGGTCATCTCCTTACGGACTCCGAGTACGTACAGAGAATATGAAAATAGCACTTCTGCAGCCTATTGATGCCTGAAAACTCGGCTGCAGAAGACTGTGTACTAATCCGAGACGATAACATCGAGTTTCCCCTTCCGAGCCAAGCCAATAACAACAAAGCCGCTGAGGCTGATGGAGATGAGCTTGTTTTAAGCATACAACAGCTCATAGCGAATATTTGGCTTCAGGAGAGCATGTCAGAGGATTGGAATCTCAGTGTGCTATGTTTTATTTACAAAAAAGGTGACCGAAGGGAGTGTAAAAACTGCCATGGAATTATCCTCTTACCGATTGCGTATAAGGTCCTTTTTAGGATACTGTGTGATCGTTTAAAGCCAGTTATGGAAATCCTCATTAGACCTTATCAGTACGGCTTTACACCAGGAAAATCCACAACGGATCAGATATTTACACTACGCCAAATTCTGGAGAAAAGGCATGATCAGCAAATCGACACTTACTACCTCTTTGTCGATTACAAAGCTTCCTTCGATAGTCCCATCAGGCATCGACTGTACGAAGCCATGTATGAGTTCGGTAACCCATCGAAGAAAATTCGTCTCTGCCGGTGTACCCTTACTAATATCAAATCCTCTGTTTGGATTAGTTTAAAGCCAGTTGTGGAAAATCCGATTGGACCTTATCAGTACGGCTTTAGACCAGAAAAATCCACGAAGGATCACATATTTACACTACGGCAAATTCTGGAGAAAAGGCATGAGAAGCAAATCGACACTTACCACCTCTTTGTCGATTATAATGCTTCCTTCGATAGTCCCATCAGGCATCGACTGTACGAAGCCATGTCTGAGTTCGGTATCCCTTCGAAGGAAAATCGTCTCTGCCGGTGTACCCTTACGAATATCAAATCCTCTGTTTGGATTCGGAAGGATATATTCGATACGACGAGGGGTCTTAGACAGGGTGATGGTTTGTCATGCATACTGTTGCTCATCATAGTGGTGAAGAAGGTGCTAAGGAAAGCAGCGGTAAACATGTCTGTCACCATATTTAATAAGAGCTACATACTAATCGCATATGCCGATGATATCGACATTATCGGTCGATCGACGCAAGAGGTAACAACTGTCTTCTCATCTTTTGTAAGGGAGTCAGCGAAAATGGGTTGGCAGTGTATGAGGACAAGACTAAGTTAATGGTATCATCGAACAAAGTGTCCACCCGTTGGGCACGCAGCGTGTCCGTTGATAACTATTGCTTTGAGGTAGTGGATGAATTCATCTAACTCGGATCCGACATGGATAAAAACAACAGTGTCAGCCTAGACGGGGAATAGTGCACGCCTACAGGTGTTTCTTTGGGCTACGCGAGCACTTCATAAACACCACCCTATCTCGAACCACGAAAATCCAACAGTACCAGGTACTGATTTTACCGGTCCTACTGTATGCCTCCGAATCTTGGGTGCTTACACAGTCTGATGCAGCTCATTTGGCGGTTTTTGAGAGAAAAAAAATTCGCAAAATATATGAACCCATTTGCGCAAACGACGAGTTCAGGATTCGGATGAACCATGAGCTGTACGAGTTATACCACAAGCGAAGTGCAACGATTACGCTGGATAGGCCAAGACCTCGAATGACGGCGCAAAAGAGGGAGATAGCGTCTACGTTGTAAGGACCAGATGGAGGTGCGCACAAAATCGAAGTGAATTGAAATCTCTTATCATTTCAGCCCCTTAGACACTAAGATATAAATATATATTTTGTCAAGTTGGTTTTAAGGCTAATAATAATAATAATCCCTTAAACTATGGCTGTAATCACAGGTACAGAAAGACAGACGGATATCTTATCATGCAAAAACGTCTCAAGTCCACTTTTCTAGAAAAAGGGCTTATGGATAAAAAAAAATTGTCCAGTAGTTCAAGTCTGTGCCATGTAAAAAATCTTATGTCTATTTAAAGTAGTTATTGTACCTACACATAGGCAGCCATAAACTTTTAACCATCAATAATTCAAAAACACAAAAAGTAAACTTGAAACTGATTGCAATAGTGTCCCAAAAGTCATAGTCTATGCCCTGTAAAAAATCCTATGTCCATTGAAAACGGTTTCGTGGTTACTGTATCAAAACAGAAGCGGCCATAAACTTTAAATCATCAAAAATACTGAAACACAATACGTGGACTTGAGACCATTTTGCAGGATACCGATGATACATATTGTCATACCTACCACGCCTGCTTATGGATGTTTCAAATGTAAGAAATGAATACACCCTTCGCTCCTTACGTTCGTTTGGTGAAAGGTATACAAATCGCATAACATAACAGACTCGCTTTGTCTGAAGTATTTCTTGGTAGAAAATGACTGTCAGATGTTTGTCATCTTCACTGAAGACTTCGTGTCGGTCAGTGTCGAGTGCAACATACTGACTACCGCGTTGTCTGAAGCATTGCTTGGTAGAAAATGACCCTGTCAGATGTTTGCTATATTCACTAAGGACTTCGTATCGGTCAGTGGTATCTCACAAAGTTGTATTAGCTTGGCAGGAGTACATAATTCAATCATGACAGCCGATAGCGATAAAAAGATTGTAAGTATCGACCTGAATTTCGTGGGTCTTTTCCAGAATTTGTTTGGAATACATGATCTATCGTGGATGTACCATGAATACTGATAAGGTCCATACAGGTTCGTTAAGATGAACTTATGACTTTCATATAAAACTCTCGATGTTGGCGGCTTGCGACATGCCTTCCGTCGGTAACTACATAACCAAATTGATTTGTTCTGTCCTTAGTATTTCAGCAGTAAAATCTCAAACAACAATTTTAATGTTCTCGCCAAAGAACTAGTCCTGGCCTTCCTTCCGTCCTTCCGTCGGATTCAAACTTTGATTGTAACCATTAATGGGGAGCAAAAGTACACATAACTGTAGACGGATAATCTTAACGCTATATTAATATAGGGCATTCATTTGGGACCGGCCGTGAGATGATGTTTAGAACAAGCGACTACCATGCTGGAGATCCATGCTAAAGATCCTCGATTCATCTAAATTTTTCTTTCTTTCTTTTTTCTTTCGATGTTGTCGACAGCAACTTTGCAATAATGTGTCGAGTCCATCGGCATGTCTAGTAAAAGCTTCTCAAACAGTGACGTTTGGTGCCGTTAGTTGTAAGTCTTAAAAATAGAAGAGTGTTAATTCACAACATCGCCAGAAGCTATCCCATACCTCATTCATGGGGTGTTAAGGGAAATTAAGTTTTTTTTTTTAAGTTTTTATTAATATAGGGCAACGTGGCAACCTTCCTTACCCAACTTATTGTTTGTTTTACAACCTATTGCCTTAAAATGCAACACTTAAATCACATATTGCTGCTCAAACCATTGCAACCCCTACCGTTGATGAAGTTGTTGTTAGACATCAGCAGTGCTGCCCGGGCACGTTAGGTTTATTGCACTTTGAACTGTATGCAATTCAGACTACTTTCAGGCTACTGCTGTTCTAACTACAAAAGAAAAGTACCACAACTACTACTACTACTCATACAGTACCAACAAACAGTGCTGCAACGTCATAAACTTCTTTATGCTTTTCAGCGCTCTATATTGTCTTTATTTTATTTAGTGCTCTTGGCATAAATTAAATCAAATTACACAAAACACTCTAGTAAAAGTAAAAATTGTAAGGGGGAGAGGAAAAATAATGTGAAAAAAAGGACATGAACTAAAAAAACGAATATGTGTATAAAAACAGGGCATACAGCTTCTGAAAGCTCATTTAACGGAGAACAGTGATTGGGTTGCTGGTTAAGGTTTGCATTGTTCCCATATTTTTCAAGAAAAAAAAATTTTTAAAAATAACAAAGTATATTAAGAAACGACTAAGATTAATATGTTGCTGACAGCAACTTCACAGTAAAAGTCTATTAAAAGCTTTTCAAACAGCTGACGTTCGCATTCGTCGATCAATAAGTAGGTGCCGTTTGTTGTGAATCTGAAATAGGAAGCGTGTTAATTCACAATAACGCGAGAAGCTATCATATACCTCGTTCATTAGGTGTAAAGGGAAATTAATTTTTTTTTTATCAAATATTTGTTTTTGACCTTTGACCTTCACACATGATTTTTCTCATCGTTGCATCAAAACATTTTCCTCGCAGCCGCAATTTCAACTAAGCACTGTCCATTGAGAGCATACTAACAGCGTTTTTACACAGCATCATGTTGCCAAGACACCAACCCTCTCTCATTACAACTACTATTGCAAACTCGAGCACAGGTGGGTATGTATATAGGTGTTGGTGCCACCACTGTTGCTTTATGAGTTTCAACTTTACCGTTTTTTAGTTTCAAATATGACTTTTCGCTATGGTAGTTTTTTTATTACATTCCACGAGTATGGCACCCACTACCACCTTTGACTCCGACGCGGTGGGAAAAGAATAACTTCATATATTTTTATGGTTACCAAGTTTATCATAAAATACATTAAAAAATAGTAAGTTGCTTTCAAATACGTTACAGGTAAATGACATTGTCACTCCGCTATTACGGTTACAACAGCTAATGCTGTGGGAGTGAGGGAATACACTCCGACTGGCAATATTACTAAGTACACATTCATTCTACCAGCATCTCTGAAAAAGGGTGAATGGGCGGGGAAGGATAATTTCCTGGTGACGACATTTCTGTGGTATTAAGGCGGTTGTTCTGGTTACTTATTTATCCATAAGATAACCCTATGTCGGTGGCTCCAACATATAGCCATATAACGGCTCAAACCCGAAGTTTGTGCAACACTACGATTTACATACTTAATGTATGTATATTACACACACATGCCTCTATTAAATGTAGTATTTATGCTCTCTCTCGTATACGTATTTACTATGATGACTTTATACTGTTGTTCTTCCGTTGTGATAATGATTTTGCTGTTTGGAGAAAACATATTTTAATTTCACACATAATTAAAATAACATAAAACATTGTTATGGCAACATTAAATTCGTAGCTTATTCACTGCAAGGCAAATACGTTTGTAAATTAGTTGTGAGTTGTATACATACATCGCAGATGATACTACGAGTACACATAATAAATGTAATGTGTGTATGAGAAGATAGTAATATGTGTATTTTACCTTAATTAAGCTAGGGGTTATATAAGGTTTTAGAAGATGAGGTTTTCCAAATCGAAGGCAAATCGTATCTCAGACTAGCTGACCAGTTGTATGTTTCTATGATCAAATTTAACTTTTCAAATTGAAATTGACTTCATCTGCTATTTCAGTACCTTGCTTGTACTAGTCCCCATTATAAATTTTTCAAAATTGTAGATTACCTTAAAGACTTATGTAATCTACCGAAAACTATAACAAAAATCGAATATAAATTCTTAGCCCGCCCAAAACTACTTCAAATTATCTACGTATATATTGTGTTTATATTCTTGAAATTTTAACAGCATATAACTGTATGACTCGAAAGAATAATAGGTTACATGAAATATTGATATAAAAATTTATCAATCCATTTGATTGGATCTAATCTGGGCGTATCAAATACTTCTAAGGTAGCTGTTCGTGGTCCCCCATTAGAATAAGTACCCTCTCTACACTACTTATACTATGTAATCTGAACATTTACATTCTTCTGAAGACGATGAACAAGACGTACTGCACAACTGCATATGAGGATGATGTAGCACTAATTGTTACTGGCAACGATCGTAAGTTACTCTCTGAGCTTTTGGATCAGCGTTGAAACTTCTGCTGAAATGTTGTAACAGCTGTGAACTGCGTGTAAATCCAGTGTTATTCACTCGGAGATACAAAATCGCTCAATTCGCCAAACTCAGATTAAATTGAGCCAATGTTATAAAGCCAATCTTATTTTAGGTAATGACAGTTTGTTGGCGGGCGCTGGAGAAGCCAAACTAAAGACTGAAATTCGGGAGCATTATGAGACTGGTTGCAAACATGAAAACAGACACACTTAGTACTACTCCAACTTAGGGTCTGTATACGATCTTAAACTGGTAACATCCCGACATTGATGCGAAAAAGAAACCAGCGAACACCGCATAGCGTTTAGAAACCACAAGAGAGTTAGGTTAGGTTGTGTACTCTGGTGAAAACCTGTCCATTGTGATTGATCGTTAGAAAGGGAGGAGAGGAGAATAAAGGAAATAGAAGAAGGATAGAAAAGGGACAGAAAGTCGTGAGAACACAAATTTTTATCTTGGCCCAGTAAGCCATGGAAGGCACCGTAAGAAATGTATTAAATCTTCTACTGGGACCGAGGAAAGATACTCTAGGTCTTCGATGTAACTTTACCCTAAGTATCTTTGCCTCCCACGGGCTAGAGCGGGACTTCTCCTCGTCCTAACACACAGCAGTATGTAGTCCGGTATGGATCTATCCCATTTGCCTGTCAGGTACCTGATATTGCAATGGCCTGTTAGAATTCCACAGGCCAGAGCCAGGTCTCTCCTGCAGAGGCCAATCATGTACGCTGATCGAGAACTGATGTATTCGGCCCACAGTGATTTTGCAATTATGCAGTCGGTTCTGGAGATCCAACGTCTGCTGGCTGTTTTTACATCCAAACCTCCACTAAGCCAAAAAGGTAATAAATGGGCAGGTAAACATCCATCATGGCGACATGTGCCAGCCATCGAAGTCGTTGGATTCTGACTCTTATTCTGTGACTCCAATTCTGATTCTGTGACTCCAATCCCCGGGCATGCTCTCCTCTAGCCTAATGTTCTTCATTAGCTAATCAAGCTTCTTATTAGCTCTTCCCCACCTGCTTTAAACAATTTAGCCGGGAGATCATCGGCTCCAGCCGCTTTGTTATTTTTAAGGCGGGATACGAGTATTGCCGCACGTTTCACAATCTGGCTCGGAGGTGGACAGTTAATACCATTGTCAAAGATTGGAGCGGGGTCTTCTGGAGTGGAGTCCGTATCCAGTAGATTTCTGAAATGTTCTCTCCATATCTTCAAATCGTTATCCGGGTCCGTCACTAGCTGGCCATCGCTTTCCTTGCAGAAGGGCAACCCTGTTCCACGCATTCTCGCCTTAACTCTCTGGTAGAATTTTCGGGCTTCCCCTCTACTTCGAAGCAACTCTGTGCACTCATCCTGTCTCTTCTTCAGCTCCTTCTCTTTCCGTCTAAAAAGACGAGTTGCTGCGCGTCCATTCTCCCTGTGCCTTTTACGAACGGCTCGCGTCGCCATTGGCTGCTTTCGCCCTGTATGCAGCATCCGTCTCTCTCGTGGCATTGCGACATTCATCATCGTACCAGGCATCTTCTTGAAACGGCTTTGAGTACCCAAGTAGGCTTCTCGTAGCCCGTTCTATGGAGTCGGCTATATACTGCCACTGCGAGGTAATATTATCAAGGGTTGGAACATTCCGTACCTCTGTGGTCCGAAGTTTACCAATGTTTCTTTCGTTGTGCCTGGTCACGTGCGTTTTTTGCCATGCCTAGCCTTGTGCGTACCTTAACTGCGGTAAAGTAGTGATCGGAGTCAATGTTTGGACCCCAGATCACTCGTACGTCTTGAATACTCTATGCGTGCCTTCCATCGACTACCACGTGATCTATCTGATTGCTCGTCCATTGATCTGGAGATAACCATGTTGCCTTATGAATATTTCTATGGTCAAATCTAGTGCAGCTAACTACCATATTTCTTGCCGCAGAGAAATTAATCAGTCTGATGCCATTGTTCCAAGTTTCGGTGTGCAGACTCCGATGGTAGGCTCAAATGTGGTCTTCCTGCCTATTCTAGCATAAAAATCACGTAGTACAATTTTAATGTCTTGGCTCGGGCTACGGTCATATACATTTTCTATGCTCTCGTAGAACTCGTCTTTGTCCTCATCATCATCATTTGCCCTCAACCATATATGGTTATGTGGAAAAACTTTGTTTTGACTCTAATGGTGGCTATTCGTTCACACACCGAGTTGAACCTGACAATAGGTGTCGCTAACCACAAATCCACATCCAAACTCGTGCTTGTTCGCTTGGCCACTTTAGTAAATATCGCACGTCTTCATGCGCGAGCCCACAGGATTTCCTGTAAAGCGATTATGTCAGCATTGTTTTTTTCGACGACTTCCGCCAATTGGGTGGAGGCACCTGGTCTATACAGTGTTCTAAAATTCCAGGTGCATATCCTCAAATCATAGTCCTTAATTCGTTTGCGATGGTAAACATTTTAGAGGGTCCATTTTATGTTTTTCTTACTTCTTTTCAATGCTTAAGTTCAGCTCCTGCCAGGATTTTATTACAGCCGCCCATTCAGGGTCAGATGCTGACCAGGGTACCGCTCACTCTAAGCCGACGTGCCTGGGTTTTAGGTTTCACCCCTCACAGTTAGACGTGCTTTGACGGGCGTCAAAGCCACATTTCCAGGCGTCACCACGTGGAGGTACTCCACCGTAGCAGTACCACGAATTGTGAGGTCTGTGAGTAGACTTGAAGTGTACTTGACAATGAACACTCTGGGTTTACCAAGATAAACCGATAGGAAGCTTCACCTTGCATTAAACTCATGACGCAGGTATGATATGGCTTTTGTTGAATATAGTGTCCCTTGTGTTTACTGCAGCTTTCCTTATTATGATTTGTATATTGAAGAGATCACACGATAGGCTGTCGCCTTGTATTAGGCCTCGTCTGGAAGTGAATGACCTTTGCCAATCTTCTCTAAAGACTTCGTGTCTTTCAGGGTCATTCCACAAATGCGATTCAACTACACAGAAATACCAAACTCAGTTGTGGCTGCGAGTAACATATCGGGCAGTCAAAGGCAAGATGATATGTGTCATTCTGTTGTTCTTGGGCCTATTCCATGATTTGATGCATTCTGAATATATGGTCAGTTGCTGATTTACTGTTTCTAAAGCTACACTGATAAGGTCGTAAGTGATTAGATAAGACTGGCTTAAGTCTTTTACATAACACACTCGACAGGACCTTATATGAAATGGATCTTCCAGAGGATCAATGGCACCGTTTTATTATTCTTCAGCCTCGATATCTCTCTTCAGATCTCGTTTTGGATTGGTGGCGGGCCGTCATCAACAATAGCCATGATACCTTCATGTGTGCTGACTTCCGGAACCGGCAGTTGGTGGAAGTGCTGTCTCCATATATGAAGCACATTCTGCGTATCTGCAATCAGACTTCCATTCTTGTTATTACAAACCTGTTTAAGCGAATAAAATGAATGGCATTCGATTCTGACAGGTTATAGTTAATACATTTTTATTTAAAACAATCATAAAACACGAATGAAATATGGTGGAGCTTCTCGTATTTGTATATACTCACTCAAATTGCACTATTATATATAATTTAATAATTTAACACAATGTTTCTTGTTTTTAGACATGCTATTACTATATGAAGTAAAGTAGAACTTCATAAGTCCTTAACCATGCAAAGATTTTCATAACTAAAGCAATGTGCTGCCAAACACAACGTCTGACTTTCGATATTCCACCTTTTTTAAAGGTTTAAGGTTATTCGTTATAATAACACCGCTATATTAGTTTTGACGATTATCACCACAACATTTGTGAACCTTAAAGTGAAAGTGTTAAGATTTTCATGTGACATTTATTAGCCGTACAAACAGTCCTTGTGCTTTGCACTTCAAACGCGCTGAAAACGTGAAGAGCATCCAGCAACCAAAAATACAACAACACAAAACAAAAACATATTAATAATCATAAAAGTCAGTATAATGAACATGTTTATCTCAAATATGATGTCATAAAAATATACATAAAAATATACATTTTGTATGCATATTAAGGACCCTCCGCCAACCACCACCGCTCCTGCGAGGTGCGGAAGTAAAAGAGTGTTGGTGGAATAACAGTGTTTTGTATAAGACAGGCACAGGCCATCATTATAACCATATGTATGCGTTAGCATCATATCCTTAAAGATAACAGTATACACTTTATGGATGTCCTGTTTCCAACCGGCGAAAGTATCTTACTCACTCCTTTCCCCTCCTTCAAACGGGCGAGGGAGATGCCGGTCGGCTGCCCTTGTGACAATAAGGGATAACCAACGAAAAGAAAGAAACTTAACGTAAAAGTCGACACAAAGAGAAGGTTAAATAACTTTTAATATCCTTTAATGGGCAAAGATGCTGTTTCAGACATTATTTTTATTTTGCGGACCATTTCACACAACACATTGGATGTCTGAACACTGCTGCCTTTGCCAAGCTTGGTTGAAACTAAAAAATTGTCCTGTTCTGCATATATGGCCAGCAACAAAAACTATTGAGTGTGTATGTGTGTGTCTGGAGGATGGCGGCCATAAAATTGGACTATAAAACTATCGGGAAAGGAATGACAGTGGAATGCACAAAAGTTACAGTTATTAACAGTTCTCGCAAGAGGGCAGACAGACATATGGCCACAAACCTTGTTCATGCAATTAAGGACATTTGTTGCTTCTATTATAGCCCTGAGCATTAAAATCGACAGAGTGTAAAGTACATTGTTTTGCCAGCCATGGACGACGTCTTTGGGGTAAACATTAACATGCGTCACCTTAATGAGCCGTAAAAGATTGTGAAATACAATAAAATGTTAACCATATGTAAATTTTATTGATATAACGAGTTTAAGTGTTCTTGCCTATGAAACCAAAGGACTAAGCTAGGCAAATCCTTTATGTTTGCATATGTATTGTAAGGAAAACAAAGTTGACTTGAAACTTAACTTTCATAGTTGTATTTAAAGAAGACGAAAATAAAACACATAATCGTCACAAGGAAATGGTGACGAAGTTGTGTCATGTAAAAGTTTATGTTTTTAGGACTTTATCGTCAGTTTAGTTATTGCGCCCCCGTTTTGAATAACATCAGCAGGATGCTAATAGCAACAACATCATCTAGAGTAGTATTTTATAATACTGTAGTCGTTTATAAGTTGTTCCATAAATGACATCCCAACAAAGTCCTGGTGAGCCAGTGACACCACTTATACTATTTAACTCAGTTGCAGAGTTTTACACATCAACTAAGGGGGCAGCTGCAAAAACAGTGGCGACGATGTAGCTATTTGCAATGGAAATATTTGGTGAAAGGAGAATTAAGGAGAGAAACTAAATTACGAATACCGGAACCAATACTCGTGCACCTTAATATGAATATGTAAACAAGATTGTTGTTTCATAACAGAGTACAACATTTTCCGCTCATTGATTTGGAACTCAATTCTGAGAACTGCACGTGAAAGTAGCCCCATAAAGAAGAAATTCAGCATCATTCGTTTTGTCAAGTTACATGCCATAATAATTTAATATCGATTTGAAGTTAGTAAGTATCGTATAGGGGAAATTGTCACGTTTTAGGCTCTTTTGTTTGACATAACTCGAGAACCACTAGTCCGATTTAGCTGAAACAAATTTAAAAAAAATTTAAAATTACAATTCATCTAATCTTTCCAACAGTTTCACTTTTCCATTCATCAAATGATTTTGAACTGGGTTTATTTTGTAGCAGTTACAATAAAACAGTTGTACTGCGTGGCGTATGATTAACGTGGAATATTACTCATGATAATCAAACAATAGAGCCTAAAACGTGACAAACTCCTCTATACGATACTTACTAACTTCAAATCGATATTAAATTATTATGGCATGTAACTTGACAAAACGAATGATGCAGAACTTTTTCTTTTTGAAACTACTTTCACGTGCGGTTCTCAGAATTGAGTCCCAAAATCATGTGTTGTACTGTGTAGCGCAATACTTGATTTCATATGAGTCAAACAGGGTGGAGTATTTGTAAAACATGCTTCTTGATGTTAGCAAAGATGAGAATTTATTATTAACACATATTTGACTGAATGATATTATTTAGAGGTATACCCTGACCTATATGGTCAGAACATGCAACTATCATGCAGGAGACCTGAGTTCGAACCTTATTACTTACTTACTTTACTTAGCTGGTACTTCTATGCAATCCCAGTGGATTATATACCGCACGTAGAAAAATATTATAAGCGCCTCGATCTTCTGCGCTTCTTCTCCAGTTAGTCACACCGAGTTCTGTAAGGTTCTCAGTAACCTGGTCTTTCCAACGGAGTTTAGGTCGCCCTCTTCTGCGCCGTCCAACGAGTTCATTGTCGAAGACTTTTCGAGCTGGAGCATTTTCGTCCATGCGTACAACATGACCTAGCAAACGCAACCGTTGCACCTTAATGTGTTTGACCACATCAATGTCAGTGTACAGCTCGTACAGCTCATGATTCATACGACGCCGATACTCTCCGTTAACGATGATGGGCCCATATATTTTACGGAGTATTTTTCTCTCGAATACCGCCAGAACCGATTCATCCGCTTGTGTCATAACCCAGGATTCTGAGCCATACATTAAGACAGGTAGAATTAGTATCTGGTATAGCTTGAGTTTTGTTCGTCGAGAGAGGGCTCTGTCATTGAATCGCTTGCATAGTCCGTAGTAGCATTTATTTGCAAGCAGGATTCTTCTCCGGATTTCTAGGCTGACATTATTTGCTTTGTTGATGGCGGAGCCTAGGTAGACAAAATTATCTACCACCTCGAAATTATAGTTGTCAACGTTCACGCAGTTTCCCAAACGAGTAGATTCTTTGTTCGTTGAAACTAATAACTTCGTTTTTTCCTCGTTCACCGTTAGGCCCATTTTCGCTGATTCCTTCTGAATACCTGAGAAGGCTGCAGTCACATCCCGCAGTTTTCGACCGATGATGTATACGTCATCAGCGTACGCAAGTAGAGTAGCATGTGGCTTTTGTTGAATATAGTGCCACTCGTGTTTACTGCAGCTTTTCTCATTATCATCTCCATCACAATGTTGAAGAGATCGCACGATAGGCCGTCGCCTTGTTTTAGGCCTCTTCTGGTATAGAATGGCTCCGTAAGGTCCTTGCCAATCTTCACTGAAGACTTCGTGTCAGTCAGCGTCATTCCGCAAAGACGTATCAGCTTCGCTGGAATACCAAACTCAGCCATGGCTTCAAGTAATTTCTGCCGTATCGGGCTGTCGAAGGCAGCTTTATAGTCGACAAAAAGATGGTACGTGTCGATCTGTTTCTCTTGGGTCTTTTTCAGGATTTGCCGAAGTGTAAAAATCTGGTCAGTTGTTAATTTTCCAGGTCTAAAGCCACACTGATAAGGCCCGATCAGGTTGGATAACACTGGCTTTAGTCTTTCACATAGTACACTCGACAGGACCTTATATGCGATGGGTAAAAGGCTGATCCCGCGGTAGTTGGAGCACACACTTGAATCACCTTTTTTCAGCACAGGACATAATACGCTTACATTCCAATCGTCGGGCATGCACTCTTTAAGCCAAACCGTGCGTAGGAGCTGGTGCATGCTCGTTATCAACTCCTCGCCACCGGACTTGCAGAGCTCTGCGGGCAGACCGTCGGCACCGGCTGCTTTGTTGTTTTTCAGCCGCGATATTGCTCTTCTTACCTCGGCTTGACTTGGTGGTGGGCAATCTAAGCCGTCGTCGACAATTGGCGTGATAACTTCACGTGCGCTGCCTTCTGCAACCAGCAGTTGCTTGAAGTGTTCTCTCCATATGTGCAGCATACTCTGCGTATCCTTGACCAAATTTCCATCACTGTCCTTACAGGTGGGGAGGCCATTACCGTATCCATTTGCTCTTACTTTCTGGTAAAACATTATTACAGTCATCTACATTTCTTCGATCGGCAGTGCCCCTCGATGTTGTCGAAAGCAACTTTCGAGTAGTGGAGTTAATCTGCAAGTCTAGTAAAAATTTCAATTTAATAAAATTTATCAAACGTTGTTTACAGCATCCATATGCGATAGCCTATAGTAGCTTTACCACTGTGCCTTAGTACTGATGTTGCAATAACAGTTGTTCTTGTTGTTATTTACTTAAATTGCAACTGTGTTTACTTACACTTGGAAAGCCAGAAGTAGTAAATGATACTCTTCTCTCCCTCTCTCACTTAGATATAAGAGCACACAAGACTGCATATCATGTACTCTGTAAATAGTCAGAGTATCTTGACAAAAACTTGTAAAGTTTGAATGAAACCCCATACATTTTTTTTCTGTTTGCGTCATAATCCGCAATATTCGCCCAAGCCCCCTGGTTTGGATTCTTAATGAAACTAAAACGAATCCTTAATATTTTGCCCCCAACTGCATTTACTTAAAGATGGTTGGCTCTTCGTTTGATGGTTGGTTTGACACAAACAGAGTACTGTCATGTACACGAGAGCGTGTAAGAACTGAAGTTTGTTTATTTATGCGGTAAAATGGGGTTTTTGTGGCTTTAAAGTCACTTCTTAAAGTCAGTCCGCCAGTTAAGATGACTTTTATCTTTGCAAACGACAAAAAAAAACCAGAAAACACACACACAGAAACTCAAAAGACGATGATTAGGTATGCACTATTTGTTTTGTGACAAGGGCAGGGGGACAACATTACAAGTACAAACTTCGACTTAGAAGATCCCAAGCAGGCACTGCTGATGCTGCCACAGATGATAATGATGATGGGAGAAGCATTGTGGCATAGATGTAGTAATGTTTTAAACTTTGTGACAAAATTAAGGATTTCCAAGGATTTCTGTGTAACGCTGCTCAGTGCTACTACTTGCACCCAGCCAGCCATCAGTACCAATCAGTGTCGTGCGATTTGTCTACTTAAAAGCATCAAGAACATGTGCCACTACTACTCTTTCCTGTAAGGATTCTTTTAATTTAGCACAAACTTCTGTAGCAAAAAAAAAAACACAACGCTATACCTTGAGATTATCCTTAGTAAATTGCGTGTAAGTTTGAAATTAACAAATGGTTAGATAAAATAAATACAATTTGCTATTTAAATACTCTTTAAATAAATAATGTTGTGTAGCACATTTTTTGGCAGGAGACAAGAACTAATTGGTTGGTTAACGTGATGAACTACAAGAGGAAGAAGAAAAAATGGCGCTGCACGACTACGACATCGTAAGGAAACTGAAAGTTGGAAGTTGCATGCAAAAATCCTTGATGGTAATCTTTATGCATGAAAATAGTGCACTAGTGACAGATTCATTAGCGCTTAGGCCAGACGTGATAAACTAACAGTATAAAATTTGGTGAAGATGCGCCTTCTGGTTGGCAAATGTATATGTAAAAGTTTAATTAGAGCATTACCATTAAGGACAAGGACTAATATTTTTTCTTAAAGTATTATCAATTATAAAACTAGGTTGTATACAAATTCTGATTTATGTGCATTTAAATAACGACAAGGATGTATATTCAAAAATTGCAAATGTCTATCGCATATCAAGTGAATTTTAATTTTTAATTTTATTCAAACAATTTATTCAAATAACTTGAAAATCACTATACAAACGAAGACATTGAGTGGTCGGTGGACAGATCACAAAGCCTTATGTACCAAAAGCAAAGCCAAAGGTAAGCAATTACCGCGATGTTAGACCTAGCAAATTTCAGGAAATGCTGTAGAAACTTATTTATCAGGGAAAAATCCACAATACCTTTATCTTTTCAAAGTAAATCTTAGATAATATATAAGTACATAGAACTTAATTTCCCTTTACACCCCATGAATAAGGGATAGCTTCTCGCGTTGTTGTGAATTAATACGCTTTTTATTTATATTAACAACTAACGGCACCTACTTGTTTATCGACGAATACGAACGTCTTTATTTGAGAAGTTTTTACTAGAAATAGCGATTGACTCGACACTATACTGCGAAATTGCTGTCGACAACATCGAGGTGGCCGGTGAAAGAAAATGTAGGTGACTGAAGCCGGGATTCGAACCACGGATCTCTCGCATGGTAGTCCCATGTTCTAACCACTATGCCACGGCCGGTTCCAAGTACATAGAAGAAGGCTTAAAATAAGTTCTGGAGTGAATGCTGCATCATAACTGTGAACTGGGTGTAAGCCCATGAAAAAAGGAACTGGTGCTTTTCATTCAGAGATACAAAATCCCTCAATATGCCCAAGCAAGACTGAATGGAGTCGCACTTACATTTTCTTATAATGCCAAATACCTTGGGCTCATATTGGACAATAAACTTAATTAGAATCTAAACACCCAGGTCAGGACCAGCAAAGCGACAACGGCTCTATATTGCTGCGAAGGTGTATTCATCTTCAACTGGTGAATTAGCCCCAAAAATGTATAATTGTTATATGACTTTGTTATTAAATCAATCTTATATTACGGATGTAAAGTGAATCTTGCATCTCAAGCCTCAAGACTGTTAGTGATCGAATAGCCACAATCCGCATCAAGGCGAAATATTTCTATCTCATAACGCTGATTTGTGCTCATGTCCCGACGGAAGCTAAAGACAATAAGATTAAAGATGCATTTTACGAGCGTCTACAGGAAACCTATGACCGCTGCCCTGGCCACGATACTTTAATGCAGATATAGAAAGGGTAAATGTTCTTGGTCCATCGATCGGTAAATTCAGCCTGTATACCGACACGTCAAATAACGGGTTTAGGCTGGTTAGCTTCGCAGCGGGAAGGAACATGGTAGTATGTGGAACCAGATTCCAGCACAAAGATATCCACAAGGCAACAAACAGCCAAGGTGCGCACAAGATTGAGCAGAGCGAAAAACGCACGTAACCTAACACAAAGAATTCTGGATATTGCGAAGCTGCAAACGCCTTAGATAGTCACTGCCTACTCTAACCAAGTCTCCCAACTACTACGACACAACGCCTCTACTTCTGACGTTCCCGATACACAGTGACAGCATATTGCGCATTCAATGGCAACCGCCGACACAACGCCTCTACTTCTGACGTTCCCGATACACAGTGACAGCATATTGCGCATTCAATGGCAACCGCCGCAAAAACCGTGCTAATGTCGCATAGCGTCTGAGGAACAGGATGCTGCTTATAGGGCAACGCTACAGCCAATAGTAATCCGGGCTGTTAGGGAACCGCACAAGGAGGCAGTAAAATAGGCGAGGCAGCTATTTAAGCGGCAAAAGACGTCAGATGAAGAAACGGGAGAACGAGGATATAGAGCGATACTGGGATAGAGGTGACGCCCGAAAATTTTATCAGAAAGTAAAAGCAAAAGGCTACGGTAATGGGTTCCCCTCTTGTAAGGACAAGGATCGAAATCTGGTTACAGATACGAAGAGTGTGCTGCATATATGGAGAGAACACTTCCAGCAACTGCTGGTTCCAAAAGGCAGCGCATGTGAAGGTATCATACCAGTTGTCGACGACGGCTTAAAATGCCCACCACCAAGTCAAGCCGAGGTAAGAAGAGCAATATCGCGGCTGAAAAATAATAAAGCAGACGGTGCCGGACTTCCGGCAGAGCTCTTCAAGTCCGGTGGCGAGGAGCTGATAAAGATCATGCACCGCCTCCTACGCACGGTTTGGCTTAACGAGTTAATGGCCGATGATTGGTATCTAAGCGTATTATGTCCTGTGCTGAATAAAGGTGATCCTAGTGTGTGATCCAACTACCGCGGGATCAGCTTTTTATCATCGCATATGAGGTCCTGTCGAGTGGTCTATGTAAAGGACTAAATCCAGTGTTATCCAACCTGATCGGGCCTTATCGATGTGGCTTTAGACTTGTAAATCAAAAACTGACCAGATACTCACGCCGGCAAATCCTGGAAAAGACCCAAGAGAAACAGATAGACACCTACCATCATTTCGTCGATTATAAAGCTGCCTTCGACAGACCGATACAGAAGAAATTACTCGAACCATGACTGAGTTTGGTATTCCAGCCAAGCTGATACGCCTTTGCGGAATGACTCTGACTGACACGAAGTCTTCAGTGAAGATTGGCAAGGACCTTACGGAGCCATTCTATACCAGACGAGGCTTCAAACAAGACGGTCTATCGTGTGACCTCTTCAACATAGTGATGGAAATGATAATGAGGAAAGCTGCAGTAGATGTGACTGCAGCCTTCTTAAGTATACAGAAGGAATCAGTGAAAATGGGTTTAATGGTGAACGAGCACAAAACGAAGTTATTAGTTTCAACGAACAAAGAATCTACTCGTTTGGGAAACTGCCTGAACGTTGACAACTATAATTTCGAGGTGATAGATAAATTTATCTACCTAGATAACGGATAGTATCGACGTCGTATGAATCATGAGCTGTACGAGCTGTACACTGACAAAACATAAAGGTGGTAAGCCACATTAAGGTGCAGCGGTTGCGTTGGCTAGGTCATGTTGTAAGCATGAACGAAAATGCTCCCGGTCGAAAAGTCTTAGACACTAAACTCGATGGACGACGTAGAAGAGGGCGATCAAAACTCCGTTGTAAAGACCAGGTTACTGAGAACCTTACAGAACTTGGTGTGACTAACTGGAGAAGAAGCGCAGAAGATCGCAGCGCTTATAATATTTTTCTACGTGCACTATATAATCCAATATGATTGCAAAGCTGAAAAGCTGACATTTTGGCCATTAGAGAAGTGGCAATATGTAAAATGTCCCCACCACAGTAGGGATTGTCCTATACTCCGACAAGCAAGCAGCCATCAAATATCTGGATCCTGTGGACACCTTAAGTGGGTGTCGTGCTACAGGGATATACCAGGGAACTGTAGAGCAGACGTGCTAGCAAGAGAAAATTTAGCAGCAAAGTGTAGGCGGAATGGTTTATTTAAATAGGAGGTACCAGGAGGGGGGTGGCTAGCCTTCCAGTACTGTATCCTGCTATAGCTTTACTATATAAAGAATTTGAGTACGGAAAGGTACGTTTGTTTGAAAGTTACCAGAAGGGCGTGGCTATAATTCCAATTTGTTCTCCAAAACTTTATCCTGCCTTAATTTTATTAAATACAGAATTTGGGTGGATGTTTTACTTATATAATTCGATTTCTAAAGTGGGCGGCAGCAAATGGGTCGTGGCTAGACTTCCAAACTGTTGACGTATTGATATTATTACTCGATTTCTCAAGCGGTCGGTATTGTAAATTTGTATGGGAGGTATCCCAAAGGGCGTGGCTAGACTTCCACACATTTTCTCTAAAACTTTATCCTGATTTCGTTTTACTAAATGCAGAATTTGGGCACGATGTATTAATGGTGTTATAATAATATTATTAGATTTCCAAAGTAGGCAGAATGATACATTTATATGGGAGATAAGAGGATGGGAGGGGCTAGATTTCCAGTGATTTCTCTAAACCTTTATCCTGCTTTTGCTTTACTAAATAATGAATTTGGACACGATCGCGTTGAGTGTATTATTACTCGATATTATTATTCGATTTCTAAAGTGGGCGGAGTGGTACATTTGTTTGTGAGGTACTAGAAGGGACGTGGTTAGACTACCAGTTTTTTTTCTCCAAAACTTTATCCTGATATAGCATTACTAAATAGAGATAAGTATTTTGTACCATAAGTAGTTTTGGGGAAATATGAAGTCGTGCAAAGTTTCAAATCATTTGGTTGCGTCTTTCGAAAGTTATCGTGCGTACCAGTCGGACATGGCTCAAATGACTTAAAAAGTCCTGAATCGAGTTTGGTTCAAAGAAACTTAGGGTGTAAAGTGACTCCTTCTATGTGTTACACTTTTGGGTCGTATCAAATGATATATACCCTCCTACCCGTTGGGTGAGGGTTTTAAAACGTGTTGACCACACAAATACCAGAGTTTTTCCCATATCTCATTTATAGGATCTAAAGGAAGCTTCATCTATTGTCGTTTTTATCCATTTCGAAAACAGTTTTCCCATGAAGAACTACGATTTTCTTCTCAGTCTTCAGTCAAATCATTAATAACTCTTCGCATTTTATTGATTTTAGATTTGTTCAATTATATTTGCATTTACTAAGCCTACGGACACTTGAGAATAGTAAATATCTTTTCAACTTTCATAATCAACAGATTACTTATCGCACTATAATTAAAGATAACTTTACAAGAAGTTTATACCTGACCCTTATTTCAAGAAATTTCTAACACTTAATATCTAGTATTTCATATGTCAATTTCTCCTCTTAATCCAGCACAAGTGTCATATAGATGTTAACGTATATCTGCGACAATTTAACACTTTGTATTTGGAAAAAAAAAACAAAATCGACACAAATGCCACCTGAAGCGTAAAGCTGTTCGGGTACATATTCCCGGCGCTGAGGGCACACACAAAAAAAAACACACGCGCAACCCATTAAATTTTTTTGGGGACATGGTAAATGTTTAATGCCCACCTCTTGCCTCCTTAGGCACGGCGAAAATGGATATCAAATGGAATTTTTTTGTAATGTTAACTGAAACAAGTGGTAACGTATAGCTTACTGCAGGGTATCTGTGTTGGATTGATGAAATAAAATGTAAAACATAAAAGCTGCATTATATAGATGTAGGCCAGAGCTTCGATTTCGAATAATTCTAAAGCGCAACCTGGGTTTGTAAATATAGTTAGTTAGCTACTTCATAAGAATCAATATAAAAAACATCTTGAGTTACATGGTCAATCATCAGAAAACGTTCTTAAATATTAACAACAATTTGAATTTGACCAAAATATTTAAACAATAAAATAGAAAAAGGAAAAAAACACTTTTTCTGATCGTAAGCCGAATTTGATGTATCATTTGATACACTTAACGTAAATTTAATTAACACAAAGTTACACTGAATATATAAAATCATTAAATATATATACAATTATTATACATGTAACATTGCTTTAAATTACAGCCCCGTTAAACACTTCTATCACTCATTTTCGTTTCACACTTTCTCTTGTAAGCCTATATCGCATATATGAATATGTAGCTAGATATCTATGCATGTTCATGATTTACAAAAAAATCCTAATCCTCGCAAAAAATCCCACCAAATACGGGGGCATCATTTTAGCATCACTGTCTATTTAGCAATTTAAAGAAATTCCACTCGTACAAAAAAATACGTGTCATAGCGGATTTCTTTTCATTAGATTCAAAATGAAAATTCAATATATTACAAACCTTTTAAGGCGGCATCATCTCAAGGACTAAGGGCACGTGAGGTATCACCTATAGAAGGCATCATCAGTAGCATCAGTCAGATACCGGTAAGATGCCAGACCTCCAGAGCATCAATATATATTAAGATACCTATAAAGATAATAAATACAATCAAAGAATGAATGAAAGTACAACGTAAGGCAATAATAAAAAAAATAAATAACATTAAAAGTTATGTACACACATACCAATACGTGTGACACAATGTCAAATTCGTATGAATGTGTGAGGGTGTGTGTGAGCTTGTGTGCAAACAAATATGAGTGTGTCAATTGTCAAACATTTGTTGTACTCTGCGAACAGTCACCATCACCATCACCACCACCAACATGTAGGAATGCGTGAGAGCGTAAATATCCTAAAGCATTAAATGCGACAGTTTCCGTTTCCTCTAAGCCATGTACGAGAATGTTTTTGCCAACATAATGATCATAAACATACTTGCGCGTTCTGTGTACGAGGGGCGTAAAACGAGTGGGTAGATATTGGCAAAGAATGTAAACATTTTTCTTTAAATGGTACAAATGTTCTATGGGGCTTCTCGAAAAAAATAAGATAAAAAATTATATTGATATTGACAAAACAAAATTACTAAAATATTTATTACATATTTGGCTCTCTGCTAGTACTTTCCCCAAAAAAGGAGTTATTGGAATTTGGACCATCGACGAAGAAGTTTAAAATGTAATGTCCTGTAAGGAACTGTTCAGTTTAACGCCTGACTCTGTGACTCCAAATAGGAGATATAGAATTTAAATTATTATTAACTGATACTGGGCGTCAGGAGTGTGATGCAAGGTAAAGCTTCTGATCGGTTAAACTGGGCAAACCCAGAGTAATCATTGCCAATTGCACTTCAAGTCTACTCACAGAGCTCCGTATTCGTGGTACTAATGTGGACGGAGTACCTCCACGTGGTGACGCCTTGAAACATGCCCTTGACATCCGTCAGAGCACGGCGGACTGTGAGGTGCGAAACCTAAAAACCCAGGCACTTTGGCTCAGAATGAGCGGTACCCTGGTCAGCGTCTGACCTAGAATGGGCGGCTGTAATAAAATGCTGGCAGGAGAAGAAAACTGTGAATTAATGCACTAGGCTTGCAACCCGCCACGAAAAGAAGTAAGAAAATAATAAAATGGGCTTCCAAAATGTTGACGACCACCGCGAACGAATTAAGGACCATGATCTGAGGATATGTACCTGGAATGTTAGAACACTATAAAGACCAGGTGCCTCCATCGAACTGGCGGAAGTATACAAGGCTGACATAACCGCTTTACAAGAAATGCGGTGGACGGGACCCGGGTAAACGCGCATGAAGACGTGCGACATCTACTATAGTGCACATGCGGACAAGCACGAGTTTGGATGTGGATTTGTGATTGGCAAGAGACTGCGACACCTAGTCTCAAGGTTCAACCCGGTGTGTGAACGTATAGCCACCATAAGAGTCAAAACAAAGTTTTTCCACATAACACTTATATGTGCCCATGCTCCGACAAAAAACAAAACCGATGAGGCCAAAGACGAGTTCTACGAGAGCCTAAAAAATGTACATCACCGTAGCCCGAGCCATGACATCAAATTGTACTGGGCGATTTTAATGCGAAAATGGGCATGGAAACCACATTTGAGCCTACCATCGGAAAATTCAGTCTGCATACCGAAACGTCGAACAATGGCATAAGACTGATAGATTTCTCTGCGGCCAGAAATATGGTAGTTAGCAGCACTAGATCTGACCATAAAAATATTCTTAAAGAAACATGGTTATCTCCAGATCAACTGACCAGGAACCAGATAGATCACGTGGTAGTCAATGGAAGGTACGTATCGAGTGTTCTGGACGTACGAGTGATCAGGGGTGCGAATATTGACTCTGATCACTTTCTTCCCGCAGTTAAGCTACGCACAAGGCTAAGCTTGGCGAAAAACGTATGTAACCAGGCACAACGAATGCTGGACATCTGTAAACTGCGGACCACAGAGGTAGCGGACGCCTACTCCAACCACCTAACTCAACTGATACGGAACCCCTGAAAGTACTACCCCGCAGTGGCAATACATAGCCCACACCATAGAACGGACTGTGAGAAGCGTAGTTGGGTACTCAAAGCCGTCTCAAGAAGATGCCTGGTACGATGAATGTCGCAATGCCACAAAAGAGACAAATGCTGCATACAAAGCGAAACTGCTGCCAATGGCAACGCGAGCTATTCGTAAACGGCACAGGGAGAAGAGACGAGAGACAACTCGTATTTTTAGACGGAAAAAGAAGGAACTGGAGAAGAGATAGGATGAGTGCACAGAAATAGAGGGGAAGCCCAAAATTCTACCAGAGAGTTAAGGCGAGAGTACGTGGAATAGGGTTGCCCTCCTGCAAGAATAACGATGGCCAGCTAGTGACGGACACGAATAACGTTCTGAAGATATGGAGACATCATTTCAGAAACTGACTGGATACGGACACCACTCCAGAAGATCCCGCTCCAATTCCGAGCCAGAGCGAGATACGTGTGGCATTCCGGGGTTTGGAGTCTCAGTCTGTTATGTCCCATATACAAGAAAGGAGATCGTAGTGAATGTAAGAAAACCGTGGAATATGCCTACCCAGCAAAATATTTTGTTGCAAAGAAACAATTACAGAACAGCTTTTACTGATAAGTAACAAGTTCCACTTTCGGTTGCACAATATATTATTTTTGTTTGAAATTGTCCCAAAACCAACATGTTCTCATGGAACCTGTTATGAAATGAATTGCTACATAACTGAATTATATATGCTGTTTTTTGAAATTTCATTGATTTTCAATTGGGTGCTAGTTCGAAATATATTTTAACAAAGATTTTTGAGTTTTTCTTAATAAATACACTCTAAAAAATATTTATTTCAAATACGAATATTCATTTTCTGTTCTACGGAATCTGTGGTGCAACATGTTGTACATAATCGGTTATATAGAACCAGAAACAGAATAGAAAGTCGATTAAAAAAGAAACGATTCTAGTATTAATACCATTCGCAACAAGTTCTGAAAAATTTTCCTGGGTATTACCAATTGCGTACAAGGTCCTTTCGAGCATATTGTGTGAACGTCTAAAGCCAATTGTAGAAAAACTAATTGGAACTTATTGGTGCGGCTTTAGTCCTGGTAAATCTACTACGGATCCAATATTCACCTTAAGACGAATTCTGGAAAAAACTCATGAAAATCAAATCGAAACCTAACAAATCTTTGTGGAATACAAAGCTCCCTTCAACTCTCCGATAAGGATTAGGCTATATGAGGCCATGTCTGAAATTAATATTCCTGCAAAGCTAATTCGACTTTGCAGATGCACCTTGGAAAACACCAAATCCTCGGTTAAGATTGGTAGGGATCACTCTGAACCATTCAACACGGAAAGAAGTCTCAGGCGGGGTGATAGCCTGTCCTGTAAACTATTTAATATTGTTATGAAGAAGGTGATGAGAAAGGCTGGTGTCAGCATGTGTGACACCATATTTCACAAATTCCACATGCCACTGGCCTATGCCGATGAAAAGGAGTCAAAAAAAATGGGTTTAACGCCAAAAAAAAAAATAATGATTTCGACGAACAAAGAGACCTCTCGATGGGGACGCACCGTAAACGTTGACAATTATTGTTTTGAGGTAGTAGATGAATTTACCTACTTTTTATCTTCCGTTAATAAGAAAAATAGTGTCAGCCAAGAAATCAAGCTAAGAATAGTGCTCGCGAATATATGTTTTTACGGACTTCGGCAGCACTTCAGAATCTATCGAGTCAGAATCCAACGACTACCATGGCTCGGACATGTTGCCAGGATGAATGTAAATGTTCCAGCGAGAAAGGTATTTGAAGGCGAACCTGAAGGACGGCGCAGAGCAGGGAGACCCAAACTTCGTTGGAAGGCCCAAGTGGTTGGCGACCTGCCACCATCTAGTAGGACTAACTGGAGAACGCACGCAGAAGACCGAAGCGTGTCTTTAACATTTCAGGCTTAAATTTTTGAACCACGTTCTTAAGTTGTATTGGGTCACTTAAGCAAATAAGTAAGTATTAACTGATATTTAAGTTTAGAAGTCTGAAGCATATTCAATTTTAGACTTTATCCATTCCTCAGCTATAATGTTATCATACAACCCACCTATGTTGTTCTGTATGAAAACTGCTTGTATTGTCACCATTGATTTTAAACTTTGCAACATACCCTCGTGCAATCATGTACATGTAGTAAGAAGACAGTGCGTGTGTAAGTTTTCGAATGCGAGTGTGGCGTAGTGAACTACGGCTTTTGTGCCATAGTCAATTTATATCTTGATGTGTGTGAGTGTGTACGTGAAAATGTTTCAGTGTGTGCGTGTGTGTGTGTGACTGCCATCAATATTACTAATGGGAAAAGGATAAAGATAAAGCTTTAAAGTATACATTACAACCGTACAATGTGTCACACGATGAACTAAACTGAACCAACACGGATGCTGATGTTCCTGTGCTATTTCTGTTGATGTCATTGCTGACATAACTGTGGCAGAGTGTGCCTGCCTGAATGCTTGCCTGTGTTTTGTAGATGTGTTGATATCATTGCGGCACATAGCTTTTCGTCTATCCACACACACATGCACACACACTTGTCAGTTTCGTATTTAATTTAATGTAAATGGTTACAGTTGTAGTGTGTATCAATTTTTCCTTAAAGAGATTTAATGCTGGCTCTTTATTTCAAACGGGGCTGACAACATCACTTCGCATCTGTGTTAAGTCTCGAGAGCTTTTAGGTGACATCGGCACCTGGTGGTGCTATCTACCGCCCCAGTGCTCCTGATTCATGGTTTCTCACGTTGTGTGTCGGCATTTTACATTATAAATAGTAAATTTCTGTGTGTTAAAAATTGGATCTTGTATTCCTTAAGGCATTTCCTTTTAAATGCTAAAAAAGTGTACAAAACGCGTTGTGGCAAATAACGAACGAAACGAAACGAAATTGTGTCATACACGTGAACAATTTGCTAAAAAAAAAGAAAAAAACAGCAAAAAGAAACAAAAAAACCAAAACGTTAAAAAAAATATGAGAATTTTTGTCAGAACAATGTATGGCATACATTTGTACATAGAGAGTGTAAATACTCGACAGCAGTTAGGGTGGGAATGACATTTAAAGAAGTCATATTTGAAAAAAAAAGTTAACAATCTTTTTTCATATTGGCTTCTTAGTGTTCGATGTGTGAGTCTAAAGGAAAACTGCACAAAAATCAAACAAAACGTAAATGTGTGCAAATATGCTTTAGAGATACGTGACAATCGTTGCAAAGGAAGTGTGAGCAATTTTGGTAAAATAAGTTTTAAAATCCTTAGTTTCGTATAACTTTATATGGAACATATGGGGAATTATGTTTTTTGGGCGTTAAGAAGAACATGGGATGTGTTTTTTGTTGCTAGGTTTACATAATTGGTTATGCACAGCTGTTGCTAAAAGATGTTGTGAGGCTATGCTTGTTTCATCAGCACATTGCAATGAAAATTCTCACAAATTGCTCAAATAATTTAAATATTAATTTTTTTTTTCATTTAAGAAATTTTGGTTCACAAAATAATAATAATGAATATAAATATGAATATAAACCATAGAGCAATATAATAGATAGAGACACCAAATATCTCGTGAATATAAGGTTTCATAGGCTCGAGCAAAATTTTTTGGGGTCGGTGGGGAAAATGTTTTAAATAGGGAACAATGTGAATTGTAAGTTGAAGAAAATACTGTTTTTTTTGTTTTGCTAGGTACACAAATCATTAAGCAAAAAGACATTTTGAGTTTTTATTCTTTAATCTTTTTTCTCTTTTTGTACATTATCAATAACTTAATTCTAGCGCAAATGTTTACAATCGATATGTTGGCAACTGCAGTTTCTGACTGAAGTCTATTTTGCTTAACTACAAAGAATTCTATCATAGCTCTTTACTTTCCTGGCGTAGTACAACCCCAACAATTGAATGTTTATGGGTTAAATTTAATAAGAATTAAATTTTGTTTCAACATGATATTAAACTATTGCATATGTTTAGGCGGTAACAATGTGTGTGCCTAGCAACATGTTCCTTAACATTCACTAATAGACTTGATATTTGAAAATTTGTATATTTGTTGGAAATTGGACACATAAAGATCTGTCAATGTTCGTAGCAAACCTCTTGTAAATTGCAATATAACATAAACGGAAATATTTTGTGATGTAGTAAATGTAAATTCAAATTTTTAAGACCAAAATTAATATGTTTCTAAATAGCTGGCTTACTTGTTCAGGCTCTAAAAATTAATAAAAACTATACTTTTTGCACACATTCCACAACTTTTATAATGCAATTCACGCACATAGGTTAGGTTAGGTAAAATTGGCAGCCAGTCGCGAAATTGTCGTTATAAAAATATGCTAAAAATTATTCAAATTTTATTCGGAAAGTTAACTGTCGGTTAAACCAGATAATTTTGGATTGAATAAACTGATTGGAATGTAATCATATGGCAACTCGCATTTTTGGCACATTTGGTAAATTATAGGTGGTTTATCGTTATACCAAAAGTAAACAAAAACCAAATATTAAAATTGTAAAAAACATTACAGTTTAATAGAGTGTAGAATGGAGTGTAAAAAAAACTTTTTTTATCTATATATATAAAAATTTGTTGCAAGTGTGTTGTGACTTCATAACTCACGACCGGCTGGACCGATTTGCATAAATTTTTTTGTATGCGTTTAGGTGGCGCCCCGGGTGGTTTATATTTACAATTCGGTCCAATTGGACCAAGGGGCGTGGCACCGCCCATACAACTTGAAAATCAAAAAGGCTGTATCTCATGAACTATCAGAGGTATGAAGATGAGATTTGGTATATATGTTGTTGGAGCAGTATTAATTACAGCCAAGGTGGAAGTGGGGAGTGCCAAGCCCCCTTTTCAAAACCGCTCTGCAGGCTTTCCCAATAGACAGATTGATACGAAAATTTTACCAAGTGGTACTGATGACCTGTAGATAGTCCGTGGCTATATTTGGTTGTGATTGGATAAAGGGGCATGGCCCCGCCCATACAATATGAAAATAAAAAGGGCTATATCTCATGAACTATAAGAGGTATGAAGATGAGATTTGTTACATATGTTGTTGTTGCAGTATAAATTACACCCCTTTTAAAATAAACAGTTATAACTGTCAAAATTCCACAGTATATTGCAGTTCGCCTAGAGATATGATCAGTAAGGTGGGCCAAACCAAATCTACGATGAATTGTTAGAAAATGTCACCAATAAACTTTGTGTGTAATATCAATTCCTAGCTCGCGCTGGGAAAGTTTAATTTAGTGCAGAAAACTTAAATTTTGATAGAAGTGTCTTAAAGCTGAAGTCTGTACGCTTTCAATAATCATGGGGCAACGAAAGTCACTTCCAAAAGAAACGCAAAACAGAGCAAATAAACGAAAAATCCTTTTATCTTAAAAAAAGTATCAGCTAGGATTTTGATTCATGTGGATTTTTAATGTACAATTGACCCTTAACAAATCCCCATTTACCGTTTTTGTTGCCATTTTAGGTCAACCAATTCGTCATTCAGGCGAGGTGTGTGAAGTGTGATAGACTTTCATTGAGACTTTCTTTGAAAAATCACCATGTAAAGACTACACAAGAACAACGTTTACAAATCTTGCAAATTTATTTTCAAAATGCGCGTTCTGTTTGCCATTTGTGAAGTTTATGGTGCATATACTCATCCATCTGAGCAGCTAATAGAAGCCATCAACGCTGTAGACGTAAGTGTGACAGGGGACTCGAATTTATCGAACCGACGCCGTTCTCAGCAACTCGGTCTCTGCAAATGCTGAGGAAAGATCTTGGCCTATATTCATATATCCAACTGGTAGAAGAACTAAAACCAGTGGACGATCAATTGATTTTTTTTATTTATCATGTCAGTGCACATTATATGAAGGAGAAATGGTTCCAACACGACGGCGTAAAATGCCATACAGCGCGTGAGATCATCACTTTGTAAAGCCAAACGTTGGTGACCGAATTATCTCATAGAATGGTCATATGAGTTCAATACAAAGATAGTATTTGGAAATATTCTTGATCCATGTGAGAAGAAGACATGGCGAAAGAGGTTTTTATGACCTAAGGCATAAAGCTTCAAACGAAATTTCCATTTTCGGTCAACAGGCGCAGAAGGCATGTCAAAAGTGTTTTTTACGCCCAAAGAGATAGTTAGTATACAGACGGTTACCACTACTTCATTGAATTTTGATCTTTAACGGAATGTCTGTTTCCGATTTGTAAAAGATATGACTTTGCTGATGAACTTTTTACTATCGTCATAGAGTCTATGATATTTAGAATTTAAAACAACAACACTTAATTTGTTAACTTTCATGTTAAGGAGTTGCTTGAAATTAGTTACATAAGTTAATAAACTCAACATATCATTATCGAGCTTAAGTACCGTTTTCAAAGTACTTTGTAGACCTAAATGTGAAATATATTACAAGTTAAAATGCAATAGCGAAGCATTGCTGGGCCCACTAGTATTTTAATATAATATTTTAACAAGTGTGTAGAGGTTAAAAATCTCTCCGTTCTTTCCCCTATCATTTATTCTTTAAATTTTCTGTTTTTACTTTCAGTTAATATTCTGAAATGGAAATGGAAAACTTTATATTTTCCAAATTTGTTGTAAGTATTGAACAAATATGAATCGATTTATCTCTGATATAATACTGATAACTGTGTTCAATTATATGAAGTTTTCTAAAAGGACACACGTATATCCAGCAATGGAAAAATCACATATTTTCCAAAATTGTTGTTAGAATTGATATTTTATTGACAATTGTGTTGAATTATATGAAATTATCTCTAAGGACACTAACACCTCCCTTATATCCTGAAATGGAAAAAACTTATATTTTCTAAAATTGTAGCTGGTATTGAACCAAATTTGTCTCGATTTCTATCTGATATATAACGGATAATTTGTTGAATTATATGAAGTTATCTCAAATAACACGCCCACCTCCCATATATCCGGAAATGGAAAAAACTTATATTTGCCATAGTAATTGTTAGTATAAAACAAAATATATTTGTCTCTGATATATTACTGACAACTGTGTTGAATTATATGAAATTACCTCAAATGATACCAACACCTCCCACAAAAACTTTATTTTAAATTTTTTTTTATTTCATGATATAAGGGAAGTAGGCGTGACCTTTGATATAATTTCATTTTATTCAATACAGTTATCAATAATATATCAGAGACAAATCGTGTAAAATTTGGCTCAACACCAACAAAAATTTTTACAAATACATATAAGTTTTTTCTATTTCAGGGTATATGGAAGGTGGGCGTGTCCTTGGGCCGGTATTCATAAAACTACGTTTTTTTTCTTTCCTACTAATAAAAACAATGTATACCAATTTTCATTCTTCTATGATGACTGCTTCTATTTTTGTGTCCACTGTTTATATGAAATCACGACTCAGTGCGTCGCCCTCAAGACATTTTGTTACTCTGATAAAGGCATGGATGTTAAGCAGATCGATTTCTAATAGATTGCTGTTGTTTACAAATGCCTTATGAACAAACTTCTCAATCTGAGGTCCCAAATGTAGAGCAGTGACATAGAAGATGTTATGTGGTCTCCTCTGTTTCCTCATCATTGCATATTCTACAAAAAATTCTATGGCGATGTTGTAACCTCTTAGTGTGTTTGTCAAGCGTTCAGTGACCGGTTATTACAGCTATGCTGTTTTTCAGATGGAGCCTAGACAGGTTCTGCACAAATCGTGTCCTCTGAACATAAGGGTTTGGTATAGTGCACGAGGTTTCGAATTATCTACGAACCACACCTCAATTTTGTGTGGTTGAAAAAAAATGCATGATCCAAAATTTTAGGGAAGTGGGGTGTAGTCAAATGGCAGAGTATCGTGGTCAAAGTTTTTCGGGAAAAGGAAAAAATATACATCAAACCCCGCATCTGGCCCGGAGTCACCCCTAGAGGGGATGTATAACTGAAATGTATAACTGACCCCCAGTAAATTTTACCTCCATACAAAAATATTTTTTTATAAATTTTGCTCCCACCGCTCCAATTGCCCCAAAGGTGCCCCTAGAGGAGTCAAATGCATGACCGACCCCGAATATTTTTGCAACTCCAACAGTTTGTAAGAACATATCAACCCTTACCTTCAACCCTTATCGACCAAAACTTCGTGGACCAGGTGAAGGAGCTATTATCTAAATTTGGAGTGACGAACTATCTACAGAGCGCAATAGACCGAAGCGCTTGGAATTCTTTTCTACGTGCGGCTACGGATGGATGCAATTCTGTTGTTGCTGCCATATAAGAAGAAGATGAATAATTTTTTTAAGAAAACAGCTACTGCCGCTTCCACTTTGCCTCCTAGAGGAGTAAAATGTGTGATTCTGTTTTTCCTCCTAACATTTTTGGCAAACATACCTAACCCCCATCTCCACCCCAAGGAGGCTCCCTTATAAAAATCAATATTTATCAATTTTGCTTCCACCGCAATAACTGCCCCAAAAGTGCCCAAAAGGTGTTAAATGTTTTTTGAGCAAATCTCTTAGGTGGAGAAGATATGGGGTGCATATGCTCGGAAAAAATTTTAGTGGGAAAAATTATTATGAGCCGTTCATTCATCTCACCTCTCTAGGAGGCTCTATAAAAGCGGCAGAAGCTGATTTCATAAAAAAAATTATAAAAAATAAAAATAATTGTATGTGGACACCTTAAGGGTTAAAGATATGGGGTAGTTATGTTCTGAGAAACTGTTGGGGTTGCAAAAATATGGAGGGTCGGTTATACATTTGACTTCTCTAGGGGTATTTTGGGAGCAGTTAGAGCGGTGGGAGCAAAATTTAGAAAAAAAAAGATTTTTTTTAAAGGACCCACCTTGGGGTTGGAGAAGGGGGTAGGTATGTCAGGATGAAAAAAATACTGGGGGCCGGTCATACATTTTATCCCTCAAGGAGGTATCATGGGACCGGCAGGAGCAGATTTCTTAAAAAATTAGGGGTTGAAGATAGAGGGTAGATATGAAATTACTCCCTTAGGGAGTGAAGATGGGGTATACCCCATCTTCACCTATAGGTAGTTTTTGGGGAAAATGTTAGGAGGGAAAAATTACTGGGGGTGGGTCATACAGTTTACCACTCAAGGGCGGACACCGGGGTGCTCCGTCAAGATTGGCTCCATTGCAAAATAACATTAATTCAAAAATGCAAAATCGCTCCAAAATGTTACATTGACCACAACAACTTGTAAATTTGGGGTGAGTTTTAATATTTTGCTGGGACCTTCGTTAATTAAAAATTGCATTTTATGAAAAACGATGTCACTAAATTTAAAAAGTGACAAATGGCCCCAACCTAATTAAGACGTATTTGGAGAAGCAGCGCATCAGGACTGGCAAATGAATCAAGCCTGGCAAACGGAGTCCATGCACCACGCCACCATTTTAATACTTTTTTTGGGTACCATGGCAAATGACAAATGTTATGGCCAGTTGGTTAAAGAAATTGGGTATGAAAAATCAACTACTTTAATTTCATACCAATCTCCTTTTTTTGTATATTTAAGTTGTCGGCTGTGATGACAATTTGAAACTAAGGCCATGATAATTTAAAATTGTGGAAAAAAAACATTGAAGTCGGAAACATAACATTTTTTTGTAGCTTAGGGGATAGTTCACTCTTTAACATTTGAAAAATTTTCAAGGATACTGAAATGGGTCAAAATCCTTGAAGTTGCAATAAATTCTACTACACCTTACAAATGAGACATTTCACTTTTTTTCTAAACGTTTGGGACTGTTTCAACTTATATTTTAAGGAACGTTAGCCGTGGTTACAAATGTTAACTATGAAAACATTATAAGGGGCATATAAAGAACCAGGTTCCTTAGACCTTGAGATGTAAGTTTTAAATGTCAAATTATTGAAATTTAAAAAAAAAATTGAATTCATCAAATAAACTACTCAAAAATGTATAAAATTTTAATTAGCGAATAAAATCACTTTCGATTACTCCTAAAAAGTGAATTACAACGGAATTATTGGAAATGTTGTATAGGTGAGGTGAAGATTACATGTTAGAGAACTTTCATGGGAAGTGAAAATATTCCAAATCAATTTAAATCTAGCTAGTATATATTCTGGCAAAAAAATATATCTTCTATTGAATTTGGCATAAGTTCTAAATATAATAGATTTATTAAACCATATGTCGAAATCGCACAATTTTTTTTTTCGTAAACCAAATAAAAAAAAAATTTTGACTTCACTTAGTGACTACGGTGAATTATACTAACAAAGCTTAAATCTTATTCAGCTTTAGGCGACTATAACCAAATATTAACAATTTTTGTGGCAATTAACGACAGTTGACACTATTTGTTGCTATACTTGTTATCCCCTCCCCCGAACGACTAACAAATACAACGTTCAATATGTTTCAACTTTTATTTTCTTTATTGTTAATTTTAACTGTCATTTTTTTTTTTGATGGCGGCATTGCCATTTCCTGCCTCTGCATTACCGGTGCCAATGTTTTGTCATTGGCGTTGTTGTACTTTTATCGTTATTATTGTTGTTGTGTTTTTTCGTATTTGTTTCAATGCCTGTCTGTCTGCAGTGGCATTCTGTTTTTGCACTCTGTGTTTGGCTATATGTTTTTGTCACTGCAAAATGTATGATAAGAACTTTAATTTATGCGTAAACACGATGTTGCCACCCCTTATATACAAAAGAACATACGGGCTAGAGGTGAGCCATTCGCCGTCGTCCTTTATTGGGTTCGGGATGATGGCCCTACACCTCGTAGGAAATCAAAATATAAACAGTGTTATTCTCGTTTACATCGTTTGTTTCTGTAAATAAAAACATTGTTGTTATTTTGACTGGGATTCGAATGGAATGCAATTGGCTCCGCCGCTGGGGGTTGAAGGGGAAAACAATAGCAACGACCTGATCCATTCGTTGTAAATAAATTGCGGTAAAATTGATGTTATTTTAACAAGAAGTCAATACGGTGTAACAAAACATAGCAAAATAAATAAGATGAACAAGAGCAAGAACAAAAACCATCAAAGCGAAATGGTTATAAATGTTCTCAACTGCAGTGGTGCTTGCTCATCAGTTAATGCACTAAGCAGAGATGGGAACACGGATGTTTGTCAAAGAGTACTAAAGGTACATCCGTGTACCTTTATTTAAGAGGCGTGGGTATTACAAGATTTCCTAAAATAAATTTGTATTAATTTCAGAACTTTTAGTAATCCATAGACGGTTTGTCTTGTTATTTCGCAGCTGGAGCAGAAATTCATTTATCTGAAGCAGCACGTAGAAAAGAATTCCAACCGCTTCGTTCTTTTGCGCTCCGTAGGTAGTTCGTTACACCAAGTTCAGATAACAGCTAATGCCACGAAGTTTTGGTCGCCCCTCAAGCGCCATCGAGTTTATTGTCATACACTTTTCGAGCTGCAGCGTTTTCGTACATTCGTTCAAGGTGTCCAAGCCATTCAATATATTTGAACGCGCTTGACCCCGCCGATGTCGTTATACAGCTCATGGTTCATTCGATGACGGTCCTCCCCGTGAATAATTATGCGTCCAAATATTTTGCCAAGTATTTTTCTCTCGAAGACTCCCAGAATAGATTGTTCCGTAAGACAGGTACAAAATCAGCTAGCACTACAAAGTTGTAGCTGTTAATGTTCACGCAGCGTCACAAACGGCGCAGTCCTCGGTCAATGATATACATATCATGGGGATACCCGATGGTACCAATCGTATCTTCTGCAGTCTAACCATCTCCATTATGATGACAAAGAGATCGCATGACAGGCTATGTCTGAAACCTCGCTTGGTATAAAATGGCTCTTTCCTATTTTCACTAAAAACTTCGTGTCGGCCAGTGTCACCCCGAAAAGTCGTATCAGCTTCTGTATGTGGCCTTCGATAGCTCGATTTCCTGCCGGGGCACTGGCATAAACATCGATAAAAAATGACTTCTCAAATACTTTCAAGTTCTCCAGCCAACAAAACTCATCCTATATGCCTTCCATTACAAAAAATCCAGATAGCGCAAGGACCAAATAAAAAAAGGAAAAAATTTATCATCATCTTAGAAATAAATCAATAAAATCAGCTTGCGCCATCTCTTGGAGGAAAATGGTGGTTTAAACTCAAAAACAACAACTACTAGTAATCCTGGAGACAAACCTTGTTATATACAAAGTTTAATCAGGTTCGCTAAGATGGACTTAAGTCTATCACGTAACACATACGACAGGACCTTGTGTGCGTTGTATAAAAGACTGATCCGCCGATAGATGGTACACATATTTGGATCGCCATTTTTATGCATTCGTTTAGCCAAATCGTGTTTATAAGCTGGTGCACGTTGCCATCTCATCGCAGTCGGCCTAAAAAACTCGACAGTCGGTTTTTTAGGCCGTGCAATTCCCATGCTGATCTCGGTGGTGGAAAATCTATGCCCTCATCGATGATACGCGTGATTTCGTCAATTATGCTGCCTTCGTGAACGAGCAGAGCACTTAAGTGTCCCCTCTATATTTGCAGCACACTCTGCATATCCGTAACCAAATTTCCATATCTATCCTTACTGGTAGGGTTCAGTGTTCCAAAACTTAGCTTTTAACTTTTTGATACAACTTTCGGGATTCACCTCTAACCCTGTGATATCCTGTCTCTTTCTTTCTTACATAGAAGTTTTTTCGGCCTGAAGAGACATTTTGTCTTCTTCTCTTGTAATTAGATCGTTACATCACGCGTTAACATTCAGTGCAGTTTCGCATTGTATCCAGCATCCATCTCCTTAGACAATACGCGCTATTCCACATCTTACCGGGGCTTTTCTGATCATGGTATTTCATAAACCAGTAGGTTCGTTGCGGCGAAGTTCATAGAATTTGCTATATGTTGCCGTTATGTTAGGGGCATTTCTTTGCTCTAATTGAGAGAGTTGGTTGGAGTAGGCTTTTGCTATCTCGGTACCAGATTTCGAAGTCTTTTAACGGCTATGAATCAACATTCAATTTTGTGCCTCTCTGTGTGGCAGCTATACAAGATGTTACGGTTCTTTCGTCATGGGCATCCCTGTCCCATCTACCGCATTTGCTGTATGGAGGTGATGTCAGACTTATACTTGTCGAGGACATCCGCCAATTGGATAGAGCCCCAATCTTTGTAGAAAGTTCGGACATTCCAGGTGAAAATCCTTAATGCATAATCCTTTTTCTTCTTCGTGTTTTCCTAGGCAGTATAAGACCTAAGGGCGGGTGGCCTAGCAGAGAAAGAAGCCGACCAAGAATTAGCCGATGCGCCGCCGCCGCCGACTGTTTATCTGTAGTTTCGCCGCCGCCGACTGGTACGGTTAGTGTCGGCTTATTGTTAGCCGCCGATGTATTCGACCTGTATCGGCTGAAGTGTAAGAAATATCGTTGTGTTGGTATCCTTTTTTTTTTTGTTTTTTGGTCACCAAAATTTTTCTGAAAATTTGAAGAACTTTTTTTTTTTGGTCACAGTTTTGGTAAAACCCGAAGCAGTTTTAGCTTACAAAATAATGAGCCGAAACTGAGCCGCCGCCGGTAAAAATCCTATTTCGCCACCGCCGCCGGCAAAATGAGTCGGCTACATTCTCTGGTGGCTAACCCAACCATCGCAGTCTTACTATTCGACACTCAGTCTTATTCTTAATCTCAGGAAATTTTCTATGAATATGTTCATAACCAATTTTTTTGTAAATTTTTTTATTTTTTTTATCTCACTATTTTAGTTTTTTAATAAAATTTTTAAATTATTTGTTAAAATTCTATTTTTTTTCAGGACAAATGCTTCAACAATGTCCTTCTCTGCTTGATATTTTTTCTGATGGCCCGTTTTTTAGTTTACACGAAACATTTTTTGTATTTTTGTTTAACCTTTTATAATTCCGTTACCCCGTTTTTTTATTTCAACCACACAATTGGAAAATAACAGCAACATCAAAATCTATTTACAATTTTGTGGCGGAAAAGGATACATGAGAGTAAACTGCTGCAAGTACAGGCAGTACCGCCATAATGCGTAGGTGGTGGTGGTGGTGGTAATATGCAGTTTATTTTTACATTGACATGTCATTGTTTTGTCTAGACTTTTGCCAAATGATAACTCCGTCGTCGCTTTTCACACTCGACCATTTCTAGACGTCAGACAGCAATAGAAACGACGACGGCGGCGGCATTACTCCTTTCTATTATGTGGGATTTTTTGGTCATTAATGGCGAGACGATGTCTACGGTAATAAACATAAGGCAGTCTTCCTACTCATGGCTACTCGCAGAACATCATGAGATCTGAGAGAATGTTTCCAGCAGCAGCAACAAGGAAATTCGAGTAATCAAGATAAATTCTTATGGTCATAGAATAATGACAATGGTTCACATGTTGGATATGACTTGTACAACATGCCAATGGCAACCCATACTAGAGAAAGATTATACCTCTGAAGAAGCGTTGTCGTTGTCATCATCGTCGTGGGGTGTGGTGGGTCAGTTGTCGTTGCCAATGCTGTTGAGGTGCTGGTAAATGTTGCAGTATCCGTATTTCAACACTATGATTATACTCTATGCATTTATAATGAGAATCTGTCTCATGGAGTCTGAGAGACAAGAGTTGGCTAGCTGATATCCCTGGTATCCCTGGGTCGGTGTGAAATTTACAACGTGATGATGCATAAAATTAATGATAATTAACCATAAGATTTAAGTAAACATCAGTTTAATGTTCAACAATACACGTTCTCGTATAATGCAGATAAAAAGAGGTAATGGATCTGATTGTTTAAGAGCTTAAGATTTATTTTATAAAGGTCTCTCAACAAATATTCGTACATACGTTTGTTCATAAACAGCATCGATGTTAATGGGATACTGGTACAATGGAGTGAGTACCAGAATTCAGTTGAGAGGTTGTTGCTCATTTGATAGGTACGAGTATGTAAAATGGTAGAGTTGGAGAGGAGAAAATATAAAGTGAAAAGGTATTGAAAAGTTGTTACGTTTATTTGTTATTGTAGAGAGAATGTTTGCGAAAAGATTAGTGTGCGGGTAACATAGGACTTGGATTTAATATTTTTTTTTTACATGTAGTTAAAACAACTTTAATAAAAAGAGGTTGAGGGATTTGTGTTCTGAAGTGTTGGAAAATTTTTGTTTTTTTACTTGAATTCTGGTTAATGTTAGCTACAAGCTCCAATAATCTAATTTTTTCTTTCATTAATCGGCATGTCTAGTTAAAGCTTCTCAAACAGTGACGTTCGCATTCTTCGATAAACAAGTAGGTGACGTTTGTTGTGAACCTATAATAGAAAGCGTGTTAATTCACAACAACGCGAGAGGCTATCCCATACCTTAGTCATGGGGTGCATAGGGAAATTAAGTTCATTAAGATATATAGCCGAAAAACACTTCAAATAGTATGTGCATTGACACAAGAATTTAAAACGTTGAAGGCGAATATCTCGAAATCAATTTTATGTCACTTTCATTCCCATTACAGTTTTCATAGCACTTGCAATTTTCACGAAATGAATTCTGCATTAATATACTGGAATACATACAAATTGTTTAAATTTGTAACCATAGTACACAAATTGTTGTTTCTTTTGCAAATTATTTAGCAATTAACGACGTCATTACAATGACATTACATACGGACGTATTCATGCATTCATTATAAAATTGGAATTGTTTCAGCATAATCATTTAACCAACACTTATGTTTATACAAATGTACATATACATACACACATGCACTCGCAGTGTATAACATCAGAGACCAGTAGCGAAATGAAAGTATTGAAAGGCCTCCTGCGAAGTTTCCATGTCAACGTGAAAGGACTATTTAACTAGAGATCTTTACGATCGAAAATCAATAATACAAAAAATTAAGTTAAAATAGATAAGAAAGTTTTACTCGGGTAAACCGACTTTCATATGCCATAAGTAAAAACATAAAATTTGAAAGAATGTATATAAATTGTGGGTATTCTGGGAGGTACTAGAAATGGACTTCCAATTTTTACTCCAAAATTTTAAACTGTTATTGGGTACAAACGCGTTGAATCGATTTCTAATGTGGGCGGAATAGAATATATGTATGGAGAAACCAGAAGGAGCATGGTTCGATTTTATTTTTCCAAAGCTTCATCCTGTTATAGTTTAACAAAATACAGCATTTGGGCACGATCGCGTTAGGTGTATTGATATTATTGCACGATTTCTAAATTGTTGGGAATGGTACATATGAATGGGCGATAACAGAAGTGGCGTGGCCCATATGCAATCTCGTAAGTAGTTTTAGGAAAATATTAACTCATGCGAATATTCAAAACAATTGGTTTACGAAAGTTATCACGTGTACCAGCCGGACAGACGGACATACATGGATCCATCGACTTAAAAAGTCATAAATCGAATTTGGTTCAAAGAAACCTAGGGTCTAAAGTGACTCCATCTATGTTATACACTTTTGTGTCAAATCAAATGATATTTGCAAAGAATTTTTTTTCGAAGACTTGAAGCGTTTCTGTCATTAGTAAGATTCTGCACTGTAGAGCAAGATACGTAGGATCAGTGTCTTATATAGTTGGATTGTTGCTTTGTAGAAGCGCATAGTAGAAGAGTTTTACCATCAATGATAGTCCATTAATGGGGACCTGCCGTGGCATGATGTTAGAACACGCGACTACCATGTGGGAGATCACAGTTTCAACTCCTGGCTCCAGTTATCTGAAGAAAAGAAAAAAAAATCTTTCATTGCCGGTGTTGTCGACAGAAACTTCGCAGTATAAGTGTCAAGTCAATTTGCATGTCTAGTAAAAACCTTCTCAAACAGTGACGTTCGCATTCGTCGATGCGCAAGTAGGTGCCGTAAGTTGTGAATCTAATAAAAGAAACCTCATAAAAAATACCTCATTCATGGGGTGTAAAGGGAAATTAAGTTCTTTTTTAAGCCACACTGATAAAGTCCCATCAGGCTAGGCTGGGCTTTAGTCTTTTATATAACACACTCTACAAGACCTTGTATGTGATGGGTAAGAGGCTGATCTCGCGATAGTTAATGCACATACTTGGGTCGCCTTTCTTAAGCACTGGATATAAAACACTCAGATTCGAATCATCGGTCACGCATTCCTTTAGACAAATCGTGCTTATGATCTGCTGTATGTACGTTGACAGTTTATCCCTGCCAGTCTCGAAAAGCTTTGCCGGCAGTCCATTGGCTCCCTGAGCTTTATTATTATTAAGCCGTGCAATTGTCGCTCTGATTTCGGATTAATTCAGGGGTGGCCAATGTACACTGTGGTTGATGTATGTTGATTTTGTCACTGCCTTCGGCAACGTGAATAGTACGAAAATGTTCCCTCCAGTCTACTCTGTGTGTCCGTGACGAGATATGTATCATTGTCTTTTCATTTGGGGAATCCATGTTCCAAAACCATTGCTTTTTACATTTTGGTAAAACTTTCAGGCTTCTCCTCTATCCTAGTACTTTTCGATGTACTCGCTTTCTCTTTTCCTCCATAGAAGATTTTCCATTTCTTCCCTCTTCTTCTTTCGTCATTACGCGATATTCCTTATCGTATCACTGCTTTTCTGAGCGTGGTTTTCATATCCAGTACAGTCGTTGCGGTAGTGGTCATAAAATGTGCAATATGCTGGAACAGTGTGTCAGGAACATCAGAATTAGGTTCATTTGTTTGCAGTAATTGAGCGAGGTTGGGAGAGTAGGCATTCTCGGTAGTATGCAGTTTTGCGATGTCTAGCTTCCTTTGCGCTAGATTACGAGCGTTTTTACTTACTTAGTTAAGTGGCCCATTACATCTTACATACGTGAATCATACATTTGAGGACTGATATATTAAAGAATTTCATACGCTTCGTTCTTCTGCGTGCGTTCTCCAGTTAGTCCTACCAGATGGTGGCACGTCGCCAACCACTTGGTCCTACAAACGAAGTTTGGGTCTCCCTGATCTGCGTCGTATTTCAGGTTCGCGTTCAAACACCTTTCTCGCTAGAGCATTTACATCCATCCTGGCAACATGTCCCAGCCATCGTAGTTGTTGGATTCTGACTTTTTTAGCTACGTCGATGTCGTGTGTAAAGCTCATACAGCTCATGGTTCATCCGATGGCGAAACTCGCCGTCGACACAGATAGGTCCATATATTTTTCGGAGTACTTTTCTCTCGAATACTCCCAGGTTTTGTAAGTCCGTTGTCGTAAGCACCCATTTTTGCTGACTCCTTTTCTAGTGATGAGAAAACTGCAGAACCATCCCGCAGATTTCGGCCAATGATGTCTATATCATCGGCAGATGCTAGTGGCATGTGGCCCTTGTGGAATATGGAGCCAGACATGTTGACAACAGCCTTTCTCATCACCTTCTCAATAGCTATATTAAGTAGTGATCAGGACGAGCTATCGCCCTGCCTGAGACCTCTTTTTGTATTGAATGGTACAGAGTGATCCTTACCAATCATAACCGAGGATTTGGTGTTTTCCACGGTACGTCTTAAAAAAAACTTAATTTTCCTTTACACCCCATGAATGAAATATGGGATAGCTTCTCGCGTTGTTTTTGAATTAACACGCTTTCTATTTTTAGATTCACAACTAACGGCACCTACTTGTTTATCGACGAATGCGAACGTCCTCGATCCTTATACTGCGAAGTTGCTGTCGACATCATTCGAGGGGAGCCGACAAATGAAGAACATTTTTCTTTTTTTGTTAAGATGACTGAAACCAGGAGTTGAACCTGTGATCTCCCGCATGGTAGTAGCGTGTTCTAACCACTTTGCCACGGTCGGCCAAGCGATGAGAAAACTGCAGTAAAATCCCGCAGATTTCGGCCAATGGTGTCTATATCATCGACAAATGCTAGTAGCATGTGGCTCTTGTGGAATATGGTGCCAGGTATGTTGACAACAGCCTTTCTCATCACCTTCTCCATAGCTATATAAAATAGTGTCCAGGGCAAGCTATCGCCCTGCCTGAGACCTCTTTCTGTGTTGAATGGTACAGAGTGATCCTTGCTTATCTTAACCGAGGGTTTGGTGTTTTCAAAGGTACGTCTGCATAGTCGAATTAGCTTTGCAGGAATACCAAACTTAGACATGGCTTCATATAACTTACTCCTTAGTGGAGAGTCGAAGGCAGGTTTGTAGTCGACAAAGAGGTGGTAGGTGTCGATCTGCATTTCATTTTTCCAGGATTTGTCGCAAAGTGAATATTTGATCCGTCGTAGATTTACCAGGTCTAAAGACGATCTGGTAAGGTCCAATTAGTTTTTCTACAATTGGCTTTAGACGCTCACACAATATGCTCGAAAGGACCTTGTACGCAATTGGCAATGGGGTTATTCCACGGTCTTACACTCACTACGATATCCTTTCTTGTATATGGGATATAACAATGGGATAAACAATGCTCTGCACTAACCAGATGTTCTTCATAAGCTATTGCATGCTCCTAATCAGCTCGCATCAGCTCATTGAGTGCGTTTTTAACACTTCTTAATCGCGTGCTTACCTGGCCGCGCACGACGCAGACGTCCATAACGCTAGAAACATAAAAAAAAACGTAATTTCCCTTTACACCCCATGAATGAGGTATGGGATAGCTTTCCGCGTTGTTGTGAATTAACACGTTTTCTATTTTTAGATTCACAACAGCACCTACATGTTTATCGACGAATGCGAACGTCAATGTTTGAGAAGCTTTTACTAGACATGCCGATTGATGTTCTCGTCCATGTCTTCCGTCGAGGCGTGTGTACAAATCAGAGTGATGTAAAAAAATATTTCGCCTTGATGCGGATAGAGGCTATTCGGTAACTGACAAAGTCTCTTGCCGATTTTGAATACATTTTGAAATTCTTGACTTTCTGCATGGCAGCTGTAAAATATGCCACAGATCATTCGTCGTGTGCATCCCTATCCCGTCCATTGTATTTGTCGAGGACATTCATCAATAGGATAGAGACACCATCTCTGTAGAGAGTTCGGTCATTCCAGGTGCATATCATTAAATCATGGTCCTTATAACGTTTGCGAGGGTTGCCAATATCTATGGAGTTTTTGTCTTTTTCTTTGTGTTTTCACCAGAGACCGTAACTCATAACATTTATTTATAAAAGTCCCTCTGTAAGAGTTATTTTCTGATTTTTATTATATCTCTCCGAACATAAGACTTATTTTTTATTTATATTTTAAAAGTCCCAAAATAACAATTATTTCTGATTTATATTTTATTGCTCAGAAATAAGAGTTATTTTTGATTTCTATTTTAAAAGTCCCACAATAATAGTTATTGAAGATTTTTTGAAATAGAAATCAAAACTAAAAATCATTCAGAGTTTTTCAAATCAAAATCGAAAATAAAAATCAGCTTGAAACTTATATTTTTTCTGATGAAATATAAAACTCACTTGAAGACTTTTAATTTTTATTTGTTCAAATAGAAGTCTTTTGGTTCAATCGATATGCAAACAATATTTATATTCTGGCCAAAATAATTACAGTTGTGGGACGTTCAGACCTTTTTTAACTCATAGCTACACAATGCAACGAAAAAACGATGGTTTTTACCATCACCCTTAGGGATGAAGGTATATGTATATCATTTGTTACAAATAAAGTTTAACGCATTAAAGGAAACGTGTTAGACCCCAAGTATCTTAAGATCAAATTGTTTCAGGACTTCTTAAGAACATTGAGCCTTGTCCGTATGTTTGGCTGGCCAGATGGGTCGTGGGCACAATAACTCGAGTAAACTTTAACTGATCCTTATGAAAACGTGCCAGCATTTTTAAGGTAAGTAGGCACACCCATAGATAACCGAATCATTTGACACACTCCTTCTTGTGCCTCCCATATGAATGACCAAATTTGTTCCTTAGTTCTACAGGCATATCTTTTCTGTAATTAGAGTGAATTGTGTCAAATTTTGGACGAAGTAGTTGAATAATGGTTGAATATCTATATATATAAAAATTTGTTGCAAGTGTGTTGTGACTTCATAACTCACGACCGGCTGGACCGATTTGCATAAATTTTTTTGTATGCGTTTAGGTGGCGCCCCGGGTGGTTTATATTTACAATTCGGTCCAATTGGACCAAGGGGCGTGGCACCGCCCATACAACTTGAAAATCAAAAAGGCTGTATCTCATGAACTATCAGAGGTATGAAGATGAGATTTGGTATATATGTTGTTGGAGCAGTATTAATTACAGCCAAGGTGGAAGTGGGGAGTGCCAAGCCCCCTTTTCAAAACCGCTCTGCAGGCTTTCCCAATAGACAGATTGATACGAAAATTTTACCAAGTGGTACTGATGACCTGTAGATAGTCCGTGGCTATATTTGGTTGTGATTGGATAAAGGGGCATGGCCCCGCCCATACAATATGAAAATAAAAAGGGCTATATCTCATGAACTATAAGAGGTATGAAGATGAGATTTGTTACATATGTTGTTGTTGCAGTATAAATTACACCCCTTTTAAAATAAACAGTTATAACTGTCAAAATTCCACAGTATATTGCAGTTCGCCTAGAGATATGATCAGTAAGGTGGGCCAAACCAAATCTACGATGAATTGTTAGAAAATGTCACCAATAAACTTTGTGTGTAATATCAATTCCTAGCTCGCGCTGGGAAAGTTTAATTTAGTGCAGAAAACTTAAATTTTGATAGAAGTGTCTTAAAGCTGAAGTCTGTACGCTTTCAATAATCATGGGGCAACGAAAGTCACTTCCAAAAGAAACGCAAAACAGAGCAAATAAACGAAAAATCCTTTTATCTTAAAAAAAGTATCAGCTAGGATTTTGATTCATGTGGATTTTTAATGTACAATTGACCCTTAACAAATCCCCATTTACCGTTTTTGTTGCCATTTTAGGTCAACCAATTCGTCATTCAGGCGAGGTGTGTGAAGTGTGATAGACTTTCATTGAGACTTTCTTTGAAAAATCACCATGTAAAGACTACACAAGAACAACGTTTACAAATCTTGCAAATTTATTTTCAAAATGCGCGTTCTGTTTGCCATTTGTGAAGTTTATGGTGCATATACTCATCCATCTGAGCAGCTAATAGAAGCCATCAACGCTGTAGACGTAAGTGTGACAGGGGACTCGAATTTATCGAACCGACGCCGTTCTCAGCAACTCGGTCTCTGCAAATGCTGAGGAAAGATCTTGGCCTATATTCATATATCCAACTGGTAGAAGAACTAAAACCAGTGGACGATCAATTGATTTTTTTTATTTATCATGTCAGTGCACATTATATGAAGGAGAAATGGTTCCAACACGACGGCGTAAAATGCCATACAGCGCGTGAGATCATCACTTTGTAAAGCCAAACGTTGGTGACCGAATTATCTCATAGAATGGTCATATGAGTTCAATACAAAGATAGTATTTGGAAATATTCTTGATCCATGTGAGAAGAAGACATGGCGAAAGAGGTTTTTATGACCTAAGGCATAAAGCTTCAAACGAAATTTCCATTTTCGGTCAACAGGCGCAGAAGGCATGTCAAAAGTGTTTTTTACGCCCAAAGAGATAGTTAGTATACAGACGGTTACCACTACTTCATTGAATTTTGATCTTTAACGGAATGTCTGTTTCCGATTTGTAAAAGATATGACTTTGCTGATGAACTTTTTACTATCGTCATAGAGTCTATGATATTTAGAATTTAAAACAACAACACTTAATTTGTTAACTTTCATGTTAAGGAGTTGCTTGAAATTAGTTACATAAGTTAATAAACTCAACATATCATTATCGAGCTTAAGTACCGTTTTCAAAGTACTTTGTAGACCTAAATGTGAAATATATTACAAGTTAAAATGCAATAGCGAAGCATTGCTGGGCCCACTAGTAAATCTATATTGAATTTTTCTGTGTATTTGGAAAGGAGAGACTATGGCCTTTCCAAATTTATATATATGTAGGTAACTAGTCATAAACTTTTGGGATTTTTTTTAATTTTGAAGAAGTTTTTAGCCAAAACTTTTTTGCATTATCCTAATGTTTGTTATATTATTCAGAAAGTGCACTCTGTCATGATTAAAACGCATACTTGTTTATAAAAATTGGTTAACAAATCGTTAAGTTATTCATAATTTTCAAGGAACTTGGGGGATAATTACATTTGGTCGGAGAAAAAATGCGATCTAACCCAAAAAAAAAATGTAAAAAAGATCCCTCTGGCGTTAAAAACAAATTTCAAAAATGGATTCCTTGACCCCAAAAACAGTAAGATACCTGTGATATCATTTAAGATTTTTGTTTAAATTAATAAGAATTCCATTCAAAATGACCCAATGCCCAGAAATAGTTAATTTCTATGCATGAAGACCATCGATTAATTTTATATATAAAATCCCTTCTATAAATTAACAAACACAATCGGATGGAAACTGTGTGTGCATGGATATAGCTTTTTATAACGTAATGTACCAAGTATGTTTGTATTAAAGCGTTGTATTGGAACAAAGGACAATATTATGCAATACAAATGATTCTTGGTTAAATAAAAAATCAGCTTCAAAGGACAAAAGTTCTATAAGGATTTCTACAGTACCTCTGAGCATCTGAGCATCCCAATGAAGCTATGATGCTCTTGTGAAACGATCCTTTGGGTTTAACGCGAATAACGTCTTCAAGCTGAAATACCGACATATACTTAGGATTGATAAAGCATGCATTTGGTTGCATTTGCGAAATTGTAACACACTGTGTCGTAAGATGGAAGATGGTTATACAATTTTGCACCCTTTTTTGCCATGTTTAACTCACAGTTCGCGAACTATAAGTGAACACTTAGTCCAATTATTTTTAGCTGAACTTCTCATCATCATCTCGTTGAGCTGATCAAAATCATATATACATTTCTTTTATTACAAAAAAAAAATAATGTGGATATCAGCAAAAGACTTTTATTTCAGGCCTGAAGAAATAAAAATCATTAGGTGAGTTTTAAATTTTGTTTTGAAAAATATAAGTCTTTGATTGATTTTTATTTTTCGTTTGGCAAAATAAAACTCACTTCGTAATTTTTATTTCAAAAAGTTTTCAATAACTCTTATTCAAAGACTCGAAAAATTAAAATCAACAATACCTCTTATTTATTGAGGGATAGAATATAAATCAAAAATAACTCTTATTTGATGAGCGATATAATAAAAATCAAAAATAATTGTTATTTGGGACTTTTATAATAAAAATCACAAAATAAATGTTTATTGCGAGGCAGTAAAAACCAATGTATTGGTGTATTTAAAATAATTTTAGCACATTTCCTTCACATTGATTTTTTTTAGTTGTAAAATCGATCAATAACAGTTATTTTCGGTCCCTGGTTTTCACATATGGAAAATTTCATTTCGGCATTTTTTATTTCAAAACATGTTATGAATCTTGTCATGATTTTTACTAAAATAAGGGTATGACTGCTTTGCCGGTTCTTCCACAAGGCCATACACAGAGTTGGCCTTGACAGTTCCCCCACCGGGAATGTGTATGCAACTTTGCTGTTATGAGCTCGCTCGCTAGCACACAATGTTAAGTGGGTATTGTTGGAAAATATACGATGAATATACGCAAAATTATTTTAACTGAAGTAATAAAATTAACACACAAAAGAGAGACAATTAAATATAATTTTTGTCTTTCTTCGGCGGTATGTTGGTTTAATTAAATTGTACAATTTTTAAGTGAGGTATTTAAGGTTTGTCGAACTATAGGTTCGCCTTGCAAGGGGTGACCAAAAGCACAATTCGTCTAATAAATGGTTTCTCAGAATGGTTTGAAATGCCTTAAATTTTCTACGATAATTTTAATCTTGAAAAATGATCTAAAAGCTAGATCGAAATACAATTTAAATTGTTCTAATAATAAATTTTTTTTTTTTTTGGAGGAGTTCTAGTTCGTAGATAGTCATGTTTTGATATTATTAGGGACATTTAATTTATCTAGGCAAAATAAAAAAAGCTGCACCTTTTAAAATTTGTAATAGTGATTAGTTCGTCCATATCATTTAAAAAATGTATTTCTGTTTCATCAAAGATACAACATCCAAAATCTAGTTGTAGGCATTAAGCCTTATATATCTATATATATAAAAATGAAATGGTCCACGTATGTCATACCATCACTTGAGAGCGATTTGGCTGATTTTTTTTATTCGATTCGAAATTTTCCGCAGATTGTTTGTGTTGAAAAAAATCAAATCCAGGTGGCGCTAGGGTGGATTTATATCGAAAATTTGAATGCATGTACCAATTCAACTGAAATTTAGAATGGATATTCGTTTGATCATAAGAAAACATTTTATGTACAAATGGACCCGGTAGGTGGCGCTGGGGTCGGTTTAAAATCCAAATGTTAACGAATGGGCCAATTTAACTGAAATTCAGAATCTATGTTTGTTTGATCATCAGAAAAAATTTTATGTACAAATGGACCCGGTAGGTGGCGCTAGGATGGATTCATATCGAAAATTTGAATGCATGTGCCAATTTAACTGAAATTTAGTATTTATGTTTGTGGAACCTTGAGAAAAAATTGTTTGTATAAATTGACCCGGTAGGTGTCGCTAGGGTGGAATTATAATGAAAATTTTAAAGAATTAAACAATTTGACTGAAATTCAGAATGTATATTTGTTTTATTATGAGAATTTTTTTTGTATATAGTGACCTACAGTTGATTTGCCTGGGGTTGAATTATTTCGAAAATTTATATCGACTGTCCGATTTTACTTAAACTTAAAATATATGATTTTTTTGGCATGAGAAAAATTTGAATGTATGTTTGGAACCAGTTGCCGGTGTTTAGCTTATGATACACTTAATTTTTGGAATGTCATTAAGTTACTTTTTTTAACATCATAGTTATTCAGAAGTCTATATATAAAAAAAGATGTACATTTTGATGTCACCACTAATTGTGAAAACGGTTGACCCCATTTGTCCCAAAATTTCAGTGAAAGTTGAGGATTGGCTATAGATGGTCACCCAGACCGCAAAAAGGCTTAAAGACGAATGACTAACTTTTATAATGGCGCACTTCCTACAGAATTAGAGAGCTTCACAAAGTGGTTTTTCGCATTTGGAAATTTTAGGGGACAATAACGAAAATAGGAATAACTGTTGATATCATGAAGGCATTTTTGGAAATTCGTACTCCTTGGGATAGAAAGGTACAATCACCCAGTACACCAACGCAGAAAGTTATATGTCAGTCAATCGGCTTAAAAAGTGGTTTTAGAATATATGCCTATCAATAAGTAAGTTTTCATCACATCATGGACGACACTGCTGATCCGTTTTACCAATTCTTATAATAATATATAATAATCTTTAAGATATACAAAAATTTGGAGGCAGGACGAAGTCTGCCGGGCCAGCTAGTTATTTATAAAATTCCCACTCCGATGTTGATTCGCCTCACAAGTTAATTATTATTAACGCACATATTTGCCTACTGTGTAGCACATCTCAACATTCGCTCTTGCTTCACATTTACCACTGAGTGCAAAACTCATTTATTTTGCTGTTGTTAAATTGCATATTGTAATGTAGATATTTTCTACGATTGTATGAGTTTATTTAATTTTATGTTTAATTTTTCGTTTTTGCCATTTTGCGTTGAGAAAAGTTAATTGTTTATTTTGCATACATTTGTGTAATTGTTTTTATTTCGTGCGTTTTTTAAAAAATGTTAAAAACATTTTCAAATGAATTGTAAAAGTGGGTTGTTGGATGGTAGTCGTCAACCTCATTGGCATCGACACATTATGAAGTGATGAACTGAACTGAATGAAAGGGAATCATCATTATCATTCATTCATAAAAATTTTTTGTTTTTTTTTGTTTCGGGCCAATCTCAGACACCGCCACAATTGTTTGGCCCTATGAATTGTGGTGCTGCTGATTGCGGAAGTTGCAGGGCAAAACCAGAAAAAAAGATGGTGAAAAAGGGTTAATTGTTGTCGGTGCTTTCGTTGTTAAATAAATTAAAACTTTTTAATTGTTTTTTCTTGTTTTGCTGTTCATGAAATTATGTAATATTTTGGCATTTTTTATTTGTGGTGTTTGTGTGTGCGTGTGGCTCAGAATATTAAAATGAGAGTGTTGGGTGGGAATACCGTGGGAAAATTTGAAAGGTATTTAACATTAACAATTTATTCCACGTCCTCACAGCCTACGGTCACATACTTACATCTCGGTGTGATTGACTCATTTCTTTTTTTTTCGTGGTGTAACTTTGCAAATGAGTTAATGTTGACGGATAATTGGGTGCTTGTAAGTGCTCAACTAAAAGTGAATAATAAATTTGAATTGTGAATATTCTTATTCTATTAGAATGATAAATAAGTATGACACATCGAATGCATTTGTCGATCAGGTAACATCTACTTACATTAAAAAGCTAAATTGGTGTTTGTTTTGGCTTTCATTTGGTAAGTATTCAGAGGTAAGTAATAAACCCAACAGTAACAGGTGCAAGTTACTAGCTGTTGGTTGAGAATAGTATGTGAAGTATGTGAAGTTTACAAATGTATAGAAGTAATAATTATCTGGATATTTTTAGCTATCTTTTTGAATTCCTTCTAATAATGTTCATCTAAATCTCTACCAACCTCGATCTCTACGAACCTCGAAACAAAATATGTCAAATCAATAAACCATTTAATTTATGCGTACGCCGTTGACTCACAACCTCCTCGACTGAAGATAAACACTTTGGTATTAAATTAGAAGTAACATACGACCGCTGCCCTGACCACGATATTAAAATTGTTCTGGAAGACTTTTATGCAAAAATTGTAAGAGAAGATATTCATCGATTCGAAAATTCAGTTTACATAACGCCCCGACAAGGAACTTAGTAGGAGTCTACAAGACAACTTAGGTTTTAGCCGATCGCAACAAATTAAAAATCAAATTAATCATGAGATAAATAACGGAAGCATGTATTCAGTTCAGTGTGAGGCATTCCATAGCCTCGCGAGGCTGCCAATAATCCTGCTTTCACACAGACACAATCGGCAGCCCCTATTGTAACCATCTTATTCAACTAATTCGAGTTGCTCTAACTTCTGAAAATGCTAACACGCAGTGGCAAAATATTGCTCACTCGGTGGAAAGGACTTTGCGGACCGTATATGGGTGTTAAAAGCCCTTACACAACAACACCTGATAAGATGACAAATGTGGCAATGCCACCCGGGAACAAGGAATGCCATCCAGGAATAGATTCGAAACCCGACAATTTTAGCAAAAGATAAATGTAAGATACATGGAATAGGTCATCCCTCCTGAAAAGACAAAGATGTTATTCTATGAGTGCTGAGATGCAACATACGACTGCTGCCCTGGCCACGACATTAAAATTGTTCTGAAAGAATTTAATCCAAAAATAGGAAGAGAAGATATTCATCGATTCGAAAATTCAGTTTACATAACAACACCTCTGACTAGGGGTTTTGACGGATTAGGTCCGCCGCGGCAAGGAACATAGTAATGAGTCTAACCAGATTTTTGCAACTTGGCATTCACCCGATCACAACAAATTAAAAATCAAATAAATCATGAGACAATTGACGAAAGCATGTACTCAGTTCAGTGTCAGGTATCCCAAAGCCTCGCGAGGCCGTCAATAATCGTTCGTTCACACAGACACGATCGGGTAAGCCTATTTCAACCAACTTACTCAACTACTTCGAGATGCTCCAACTCCTGAAAATACTAGCAGCGGCAATATATTGCCCACTCGGTGGAAAGGACTGCGCAGACCGTACTAGGGTCTGTACTAGGGTGTGCAAAGCCCTCACATGACAATACCAGATACGATGACAAATGCTGCAATGCCACCTGCGAACAAGATGCTGCATAAAGGGCCAAACTGCAGCTAATGAGCCTCGACTCTCCAGACAGGAAAAGAGTCGAAGCTCGACAGTTCGACTAAAAGATATTGTTTTTTAGGTGGGAAAATGTATTCCCTCCTGAAAAGACAAGGATAGTCATCTTGTTAATGACTGCGAGATCGTACTGAGGATATGGAAAGATCACTTCTGTAGCCTGTTGGAGGACGAAAACAGAAAACTTTGCATCAAACCGGGACGATAACATCGACTGTCTCCCTCCGAGCCAAGCTTTGAAAAAAACTACAATACCCCGCCCAAAGAATAACAAAGCCGCTGGGGGTGATGGTCTTCCAGCTGAGTTGTTTAAGATGGATGGATTTAAGCTTGTATGGAGCATGCAAAAGCTCATAGAAAATATTTAGCTTAGAAGAGCATGCTGAAATCTGAAATCTCGTGTGCTATATACTGTCTACAAAAAAGTGTGACTATTATAGTAAGTTCAAAAACTACCGTGGAATTAGAGTTTTACGGGTGGCGTATAAGGTCCTCTCTAGCGTATTGTGTAAACGTCTAAAGAAAATTGTGGAAAAACTTGATAAGGTCTTATCAGTGTGGCTTTTACTAAGCACATCCGCGACATTCCAGATACTTCACCGACTATACAAGGACCTGTCGCAGCGTAATATCTCTGCGAAGAAAATCCGTCTCTACCAGTGCACAGTGATTCCTTTTTGGTTTTTTTTTTAATTAATTCTGTAACTTTTGAACGGATAATGGTATCTTGATGAAATTTAAAATAGTTAAAGCTGAGGTGTTTTCAAGATGATTCGGCTCCCTAGGGGGTTTTGGGGCCACTGTGTGGCCCTCCAAAGATTTTTTGCATTTAGATAGTGCTTCGAAAGACCTTCAAAAAACATGCTTACATGCACATGATATTTCATTTAGGTCAAGAGATATTTGAGAAAATAAAAAAAATTGTGTCATTTTTGGACGAGGTTGATTTAGTATTTTTAAGGGTGTGAGCTCAGTTTTTCCTTGATTTTAAAGATATTTATATCGTTAGTTAGGCTATAAAATTCTGAATGAAACTGCTGAAAAAATAATGCAAATATTTTGTTCCAATCAAAAGTTATAAGCATCGCAAGTAAAAGTTTACAAAAAGGCATATTTTTACTGTTTTTTTGCAAAAAGGCGACTATATTCTTTCGTTTGTAAAAAAAAAAAATTCTTCGGGGAGGTGGCAATTTTTTAATTATTTCATATAGAAATGTTCATTCAGATGCATTAAATGCTAAATTTGAATCAGTTCAGCAAAATGGTTTCCCGGCAAGGGAAGTCAAAAATACCCCATTTCTGAAAAAAAAAATTTTGTTTTTGAAAATTCTCAAATCGCAAAGCGCCAACGAGAAAGCTCTTTATATATTTTTTTGACCGCATATGTGCACTAATTAACCGGAGGTGGCATTTTTTTAATTATTTCATATAGAAATGTTCATTCAGATGCATTAAATGCTAAATTTGAATCAGTTCAGCAAAATGGTTTCCCGGCAAGGGAAGTCAAAAATACCCCATTTCTGAAAAAAAAAATTTTGTTTTTGAAAATTCTCAAATCGCAAAGCGCCAACGAGAAAGCTCTTTATATATTTTTTTGACCACATATGTGCACTAATTAACCGTAGCGGATTTCAACATCCCTGCCATAAACAAAGACAGTGTGGCCATTTTAGTAAAAAATTCGGAATTTTGGAACATATTTTCCCCGATTTGGGAATTTGGGTATTTAGTTGTAAGATATGGCAACATATTGTTATTCGTTTTTTTAAGGACAATTTTATGTACATTATTTCAAAATTTCATTAAGATATTCAGGTCCGTTTGAATTTTACTCTATTTTTCATATAAGATATTATTTCTCCAAAAAATGCGGAATCATGTTAGAGCCATGAGCTATATACCGACATTGGCTTGGCCAGGCACGAAAAGTTTTGTAAGATGATTTCAATGGAGGGGGCGGAGCAGAAGAGGGTAACCAATACTCCCATGAAAAGACCAGGTTACTGAGACCCGTGCAAAACTTTCTGTGACGAACTGCGGCTTATAGACCATAATTAACAATTCTAAGCTAATATATCATATACCACCTATGTAAGTGAATATGTAAATTTCCCTTTCTAATGATTTGGTGTATATGTTGTCGAATAACAAAAATGTTATTTTAATAGCAACAATCGTAAATGCTAGACCAAATATTCTAAATTCCCATATCCCAATTAAAAGCTGCCACATTCATTTCATTGAAGTACCTCAAGACAAAGCTAGAACTACTTTTTAATGTTTTTCTTTATAAAAAAAAAACAATATGCCAATTTGTATCATTTTTAAAAAACTCAACACATTTAACGATCCTTAAAACCATTTGAAAAATTAATAGAATTGTTTACATGCATCTGTGTCAATGACAAATCTTTTATGTACACACAAACCCATATAGTACATACATCATTCACATAAACACAGAAAAAAGTATGTATGTATGTTGCATATAGATAGCTGTGTAATTTTGTTAGTTACATTTCTATTTGTAAACACTTTGTATGGGATTTGTACAGTACAATAACAACAACAACAAACAAACAAACAAATCTCAATGTGTACAATTGCATTCGAAACAAAGTACAAACATTTTTTTTGTGTGTTGCACTTGTATTAGATGTTGCTGCTGCCACTGCTGCTAGTATTTGCTGTCGTTGTTGTGTGCATCACTTGGTAAAATTACAAATGCTTTGCAACAAAAGTGCGAGGATAGTACAGACACCGATGCATTCGTATGCATTAGCTGCAATTCTTTTTATGCATTTAAGATGAGTGCGTATATAGAGTACAAAAACATGTAAATACAATAGGGTGATTCAAAAAAAAAATTAAAGGTGTTATACTGAAACAATAATGTCGCTAAAATGTCAACATTAAACACGGTAAAACTTTGAAACAATAGCATTCGTACTCTATTAAATACTTGATTCATGCATGATAAAAGTATATACCATATTTTCGATGCTTAGTACATTTTAGAAGCTGTTACCGATCGAATACCAATAATATTTTAAATACAGATAAGTATATTATGTCACTCAATGAATCCTGTAAAAGCATAAATAAAAAGTCACCAAATAATAAGCCACCATTGTGCCTTTTTTCTCTTGGTAGCTTTTGATGAACTTCGGGATCTAAGATCCTCCGTTAGGTAACTATTTATTAAAGCCAAAGCTATCAACAATCAAAGATATTGACTAGTTTTAAACTGTATAAGTGTGAAGTATGGAAGGCTAAGCGGAAGTCATGACAAAACTTAGTGAATCCATAGAGGGCAACAGCCAGTCGGAACGCTGTTATATACTTATATATTATATACTATCTAAGGACTCGCTGTATACGGGATTTTTAATAAAAGATGATGGAACGTGGACCTTTTGCTCCGAATAATCTCTCGAGGTTGTTCTGAAAACTCACTTTCACAACAATGATTTGAACACTTGTCATCAGTCAGTCACGTCAGATGGAGGTTCGCCTAACATAAATATAGTTCGCTCAACAATAAACAGGAAGAATCTGACTTGACGAAATAAAACCTGCGACATTACTGGAATCATTATACATATTGTAGAGGGGGTGAGCCGATCTAGCAAAGACTCACACAAGAATTATAGGGGAGGATAAAAATACCGAGAACGGAATTAGTAGGGGGTTTAAATTCCAGACTTAGTGGCTTATTTGGGGTTACCTTTTGTGCGGGAAGACCAGGAAGCAAAACACTTTTTATTTCCGTCTTAGTATAATGTAATTATTACAATATATTGTTTAAGGGTTAACCGTATACACTTGGGCGAGTAAAGGGAAAGAAGAATGACTGCGCGGGTTGGGTTGAAGTATTTAACTAAAAAAGAGATCGCTAAGAATCGATCCCGATACCTTTTAGTACTTTTACATTTATACTTTATACATTTTATTATTTAAAGAGAGAGAGATAGAGAGCTTTTTTGGATAAATCCAGATGCTTTAGGAGGGGAGGAAATTAAGTCGAGGGTCTTAATTCATGGGCGCTTAAACACATATATTTTAGTTGGTTAGAAATAATTTTCGGAAGCCGCCTCATGTTGAAAGTTGTTTTCCAATATTTGGAAGCAAACCAAAGTGGTTTTTATCCCGCAAACTGGCAAATGCTCTCATGTCAAACTAAAAGGCTTTCGACCGATCAGTCTCTCATCTTTTGATCTTAAAATAATTGAGAGGTGATTAGAAATCCATATTTGAAGTAATCTTCCAAAGAATTCAAAGAATTTCCACTCTACATACTGTCAGTCCACGCGAGAACTGCCTCGAGAATAAGATATACACCCTGCGCTCTTTCCTAGACATTTTCCTAGCAATCCTAAATTTATGAGCTGGAGGTTGACAGATCAGCGACTCACCTAACTGGGATACTTCTTGTGGACAGGACGATCATAGCTGAATGGCGAGGGATCACAATTGGCGGTAACGTTAAAAGAGGGACACCTTAGGGAGGAGTTCTTTCTCCATTTCTACGGAGAAATGATATATACCCTCCTACCCACTCTCTATGGGTAGGAGGGTATATATCATTTCTTACGATCCAAAACTGTAACACATAGAAGGAGTCACAGTATTGCAAATGGGCTACATGACCACGTCCCTTCTGGTACCGCGCCCCAAATGTACCATTCAACCACTTTAGAAAACAAGTAATAATATCAATACATCTAACGCGATTGTGCCCAAATTCTATACATATTTAGTAAAACTAAAACAGGATAAATTTTTGGAGAAAAACTTGGAAGCCTAGCCATGCCCCATCTGGTACCTCTTATACAAATGTACCCACTTCAGATATCCGGTTAAAATATCCATATATCCAACGCGATCGTGCCCAAATTCTATATTTAGTAAAGCTTTAACAGGGAAAAGTTTAGGAGAAAACTCTGGAAGCCTAGCGACGCCCAATCTGGTACCTCCCATACACATGTTTAAATCCGCCTACTTTCGAAATCGATAAATGGGTGAGGGTATTTGTCGGTCAGTTCTTAAACTTAAACTTAATTTCCCTTTACACCTCATGAATGAGGTATGGGATAGCTTCTCGCGTTGTTGTGAATTAACACGCTTTCTATTTTTAGATTCACAACTAACGGCACCTACTTGTTTATCGACGAATGCGAACGTCACTGTTTGAGAAGCTCTTACTAGACACAGCGATTGACTCGACACTTAATACTGCGAAGTTGCTGTCAACAACATTCAAGGGAAGCCGACAATGAAAGAATTTTTTTTTTTTTTTTAAGATGACTGGAGCCAGGAGTTGAACCTGTGATCTCCCCCATGGTGGTCGCGTGTTCTAACCACTATGTCGGTCAGTTCACCTGACTGAAATTTCAGTACTGGTTTTTGTTTAAGTTAGACCAATAGTTTTCTTTGGTATCGTAGTTAGATGGGAGTTCCTTTATATGATATGCATTCTGAATTCTTTGACAAAATTTTAAAGATCTGCATGGATTAGCCAGGCTGCTATTAAATACTTGGATGTCATGTTTGCTACATCTCGAACGTGGTGTAGGAATGCCTTTTATAAATATGGGTTATGGTTGAGTATTTTTACGTCAGCCTCATTTGGGTAACAAGACGCAACGACATTCCAGGCAAATGCTTAGCGGATGAGGTAACTAGACGGCACAGATTCTTTCGGCAATAGAAAGTGTTCGTATGCCGATCTCTAACTGACGTCTGCACATTAGGCAATGTACCGATAATGTATTCAATGATAAATGTAGGCTCAATCCAACTTGTAAACAAGTTATGGTTGTCTGGACGTAGGTGAAACGAAAAGAGTAGCAAACTAATCATAATCATAAACTGTTTAACGAAAAACACACGAACATCTTCCTTGTCGCCTTTTCTTTTCATGCCTTCTCTCATGACTTCTATGGGAAGTGAGACGGAACGTGTATACACACGAAATTGTGGACTAAAATATCATCGAATACGTTGATTCTTCCTTCACAAAGAAAGCCTGCAGCAGTGTTCTTTAAAGAATGGAGTGAACATGTGCTCGGGATATTTTAATAAGGAAGGAAAACCCTGTTTTCAGGCGTGTGAAAACAAGGCCTTGACGACACGTTGGAATGTGTCTTGTTGTGTGCCTGCGTGTAGAGGCCTTGCTAATTTCGCCGCTGGGTTAGGCCATAGCAACTCTACTGACTGTAGATGCTGCATGAAGGAGGATGAAGAAACAACAAAACAGCTGTTTTTCGATTGCCCAGCGTTAGCTGGACTTATAACCAAGGTATTCGGAAACCATATAGTAAGCACCGAAGCCCTGCAGGAAATTCTTGTAGAATTGATCCGACAATTTACAGAAAAGGAGAATGGGCTACATACGAGAAGCTAGTCAGTATTTGCTATATTGCAGTTATTACATTATGTTTTTCCAGTCTAAGTGTGTTGTCTTACAACCTGTTTAACCTAAATAAACCTAAATAAAAACATGAACCACCCTAATGTACACATGAGTACACTGCTTGCCCCATTGCATTACAATGATGTATTCTTGTTCGCAGATGAGATACATGTTTTTGTACAAAAACACAAAGAATCAGCATCGTTCCCAGATGACGAGAGAATCTCAATGCCCCATTCAGAACGTCAGTAGAATCAGAACTTTTATGGCATAGAAAATAAAATGGCGTATGGTAGGCACGAGTATATGAGCCTATTTGCTGTTGCAGATCACGATTAGAAAACATATTTTGACTGACATATTATCATTATGATCCGTGAAGGTATGATCGAGGTATTGTGACCGCAAGCCGTTCAGAAAATGTAGTAAGAGGTCGATTGTCGTAAAACGAAATTTGACTTTCATATCCATGAGTGAAATTAAAAAAATTAAAAATAAATTATTTTATTTTTAATACTTTAATATTGTTATTAATATACCAGATTTTTTGCTCAAAATTAAATTTTTTTGTAACACATTGTACAATTTCAACTACCCAAAAAGTACAAATTTCTACCATTACTATCTACCCTACTACCATCATCGCCTAACAACAATGTACAAATTTGTACAATGTGCAAGTGATAGTTTCAACTGCACATACATTTATAAATGCAACAAACCATGTATGTATATTTGTTTGTACCATGCATGTGTGTATATAAAAAATTACTGGAGAATGTTGTTGTTGCACACCCAAAGTCCTACTGCATGGCACTTGGTGTTGCAAAAAGGTTTGGCCCTGAATGTCTATTTGTCACACATTTCGTTACGTTTTTCTTGAATTCTTTGTTATTTTTTCCATGTGTGAAATTGTTATCTTTGTGCAAAAGCATTTGTGATTGTGTGTAACGGCTTGGGATGGCGATAATGAGTATGCAGTAGGTAATAGTGTTGATGGCTCTGAATGTGCTGATGATGATGTTTCCGGTGATGACGACAATGATGATGATACTAATGTGGCATGCGACTGATGCATTTGTGTTAATGCATATAAATAATTGAACAATGCGGACACAATAAAACAACAAAAAAAAAAAAAGCTACATCAGAAAGCTGCAAAGATACCGAAAACTTAACCACAAGTAGAAACGCCTCAAACAGATACAATAGTACGAGTATATGTGTCAACAAGGCACTGTGGTGGTAAGAGAATAGTGTGGACCACTGTAGTATGGGCTTAAATTTCAAATTTGGCCCCAACGGCAATCAAACTTTTTCTTTTTTGATATATCTAATTGATATATCTAAAGCAATAAACATAAAAAACTTTAGTTACCTTTACACCCCATGAATGGGATACGGCATGGCTTCTCGCGTTGTTATGAATTAACACGCTTTCTATTTATTGATTCACAACTAACGGCACCCACCTGCTTATCGACGAATGCAAACGACACTGTTTGAGAAGCTTATACAAGATATGCCGATTGACTCGATACTATACTGCGAAGTTGCTGTCGACATACTCGATCGTGCCGGCAATGAAAAAAAAGTAGATGACTGGAGACAGGAATCGAACCACGGATCTCCCGCATGGTAGTCGCGAGTTCTAACCATAATGCCACGGCCTGTCCCTATAGCTATTTAAAACATTAGCTTATGATTAATACCCAGTCTGGATTTCACAATTTTGGGCTGCCTCATGGTGAATGTTATTTCCTATATTTGAAAGCAACCCAAAGGGATCCATACCAGTCAAGAAATTCTAGTCGGATGGTAGTTTATTGTATCTTTTGAACTAGTTTGAAACCACTTAAAAATAGGCTGGTAATGACAAGTACAAAATTGACTTATTAGTACAAAATTGACTTAAAAAAGGTGTAAGAAAAGAATAAAACGGACCCCCTAAAATGTTGACGACCACCGCAAACGAATTAAGTACCATGATTTGAGGATATGCACGTGGAATGTTAGAACACTGTGTAGACCAGGTGCCTCAACCCAACTTGCGGAAGTCCTCGAAGAATACAAGGCTGACATAACCGCTTTACAGGAAAGCCGGTGGACGGGACACGGGTGCTCGCGCATGAAGACGTGTGACATCTACTATAGTGGTCATGTTGGATGTGGATTTGTAGTTGGAAAGAGACTACGACACCTAGTCTCAAGGTGTGTGAACGTATAGCCACCATAAGTGTCAAAACAAAGTTTTTCCACATAACACTTATATGTGTCCATCCTCCGACAGAAGAGAAAAGCGATGAGAACAAAGACGAGTTCTACGAGAGCCTAGAAAATGTATATGACCGTAGCCCGAGCCATGACATCAAAATTGTATAGGAAGGGAGACCGCATTTGAGCCTATTATCAAAAAATTAATTATGCATAAAAATATTCAAAAGGCAACATGTTGCACAAAAAAAATGTTGCAACTCTTGAAGCGGAATATTAAGGCTTGTGATCTAAAAGAATTTCGGAAAAATTTTTGGATTTTTTGAAGATGGGTATGGGGTCGCTGAAATAGATTTTATCAAAAAAATGAGGTTATGGATAAAAAAATTTGATATTATTTTTTTCTGGTGCTTTTTGTTCATACAACAAAACAATTCTCTTCGTAAGGATCCGAACCCACAACAAAAAAATTATTGCTGTAAAAAATTATTATACTATGGACCACTTTGAAAGTCTTAAAAGTGAAAAATTATTTTTCCTAGATTTCAAACCTCGATAACTTGAAAAGTTTTCTATATTTTTGCGTTAGAAAGATAATTCAGATACCTTTATTTTGGTATATATAAGTTTATATCTTACTTGTGAAAAATGTTGAAAAAAATAAAAAATAGACAAAAAAAAATTATTTTTTATTTTTAAATTCACACTATTTGAATTTTCGAATATTTGAAATAGGCCCTTTTTAAAATGTAAAAAAATTCATAATGCATAATTTTGTAACCTCAAACAGTAAAAGGGTTTTTGATGAATTAAAATTGTCCACTTCCTTTTTTTCGAAAGATACACTTTTATCGGAAAATGATGATGATTTTGTTTCATCAAATAAAAAACTAGAAAAACTATGTGTTGTGAATGAAAGAGGCGTGGCGTCGGCTACAATATATAACAAAAAAATTACAAAGAATGAGAATGATTTTCAAAACTTATTGATTAGAGTTGATAACAGTTAAAAAATTATACCAAATGTTAAAAAAATGTCATTGAAAAAGCTCTTAAGAAACCAATTTGAAAATACTTCCACAGTTGTTCCACATTTAATGGTTAATGTCTTGTAATTTTAGATACAAATTTACTTTTTAATTTTAATTTGTTCATTAAATATGTTGGTTTTGTTTATTTAATATCTTTTAATTTTTTATGGGAATACAAATATATTGATGAATTGAATTTCTGATATTTTTATTAAAGCGATGTATTTTAGAAGTTTTTGTTTACTTAACCAAGAACGAAACATAATGAAATTCTTTTAATTTTCATAAAATTTGATAAATAAAAAAAAAATTCTCAAACTTTAATTTTTTTCTTATATTTTTCCAACAAGTAAAAATAAATCTATGTACCGAATGAAAGGTAATTTAAAGACCTTTCCAACGCATTTTACATCTTGAAAAAATGTTGAAAACTTTTCAAGTTATCGAGGTTTGAAATCTAGGAAAAATAATTTTTCACGTTTAAGACTATCAAAGTGGTCCATAATATAATAATTTTTCACACCAATATATTTTTTGTCGTGGGATCAGATCCATAAGAAGAGAATTGTTTAGTTGTATGAACAAAAAGCGCCAGAAAAAAATAATATAAAATTTTTTTCTCCATAACCTCATTTTTTTGATAAAATATATTTCAGCGACCCCATACCCATCTTCAAAAAATCCAAAAAATTTTCCGAAATTCTTTTAGATCACAAGCCTTAATATTCCGCTTCAAGAGTTGCAAAAATCGCAAAAAACGAGTTTGATGAAACGCCCTAATGGTTATATCCACATCAATTGACGAGGAATCAGATAGATCACGTGATAGTCGATGGTGTTCTGGACGTACGCACCATATTCCACAATAGGCACATGCCGCTAGCATATGCCGATGATATAGACATCGTTGGACGAAACCTGCGGGATGCTAATGCAGTTTTCTCATCACTAGAAAGAGAGTCAACAAAAATTGTTGTAGCGGTCAACTAGGACAAAACAAAAATAATGATTTCGACGAACAAAGAGTCCTTTCGATGGGGACGCACCGTAAGCGTTGACAGTTATTGTTTTGAGGTAGTAGATACATTTACCTACCTCGGATCTTAAGAACAATAGTGTCAGCCAAGAAATCAAGCGGTGGATAGTGCTCGCCAATAGATTTTTTTACGGACTTGGGCAGCACTTTAGTAACTTCATATTTCGGGATATTAAGAAATTTACCCATTCACGTTCTGAAACGTGGGTGCTTACGACAATGAACATGCAAAACCTGGGAGTATTCGAGAGAAAAATACTCCAACATATATTTGGACCTATCTGTGTCGACGGTGAGTTTCGCCATCGGATGAACCATGAGCTGTATGAGCATCGACGTAGCTAAAAGAGTGAGAATCCAACGACGACGGTGGCTGGAACATGTTGCCAGGATGGATATAAATGCTCCAGCGAGAAATGTGTTTAAAAGCGAACCTAAAGGACGGCGCAGAGCAGGGAGACTTGGCGATGTGTCAACATCTGGTACGACTAACTGGAGAACGCACGCAGAAGACCGAAAAGTGTGGAATTCTTTATTACTGCAGACCTCAAATTTGTGAACCAAGTTCGTAAGTTGTAATGGCAGGTGATCAAAAATACTACTAAGAAACTACTTAACTTGCCGAGAGGTAGGCTCTCTGCAGTTCTATGAACGCTATCGGGATAATGTCTTGTTGAAAAGCACGCCCTTAGGTCATAGAAACTCCCCTCTCTGTAGATGCTGCATGGAGGAAGTTGAAGGAAAACCAAAACTGCTGCTTTTGGATTGCTCAGGATCAGCTGGGCTAAGAAACCATACAGTAAGTACTGAAGCCCTATAGGTAATACCTGAGGGAGTGATCTGATGGTTAGAACACTCGACTACCATGCGGGAGATCCCATTTTCGACTCCTGGCTCCAGTCATCTAAATTTTTCTTCCATTTCCGGCCCCCTCGATGTTGTCGACAGAAACTTCGCAGTATAGTGCCGAGTCAATCGGCAAGTCTAGTAAAAGCTTCTTAAACAGTGACGTTGTCATTCGTCGCTAAACAAGTAGGTGCCGTTAGTTGTGAATCTAAAAACAGAAAGCGTGTTAATTCACAACAACGCAAGAAGCTATCCAGTACCTCATTCATGGGGTGTAAAGGGAAATTAAGTATAGAATAAATTGCAGGTATCATAATGGGCTTCATAAGACTAAGTGGGTTAGGCAGTACGCTATCTTATTCATTTCGTATATATTTAATAACGGCAATATGTATTTAAATACCTGAAAGTGTAGATATATTATAACGATACAATGCACAAAATAAACTATTGCATTCAACTATCCCAAAAATGATTGCAATTATAAAATCATCACTTAAATTTCATGTTGCAATGTTAAGAGCAGGCACTTAAACAAATATTATATAACTGTTATGAAATATGAAAGTCTTTTCGCTTGATATCTATTAGCAGATTTAACAAGGATAGATAAATGAAGGTATATAAACATAAAAAGTTTGTACACTACATTTGAAAATACTGCATTTTGTAATAACACCAAATTGTTTCAACAATTTGGCTTCAAAAAGACTTAAACGCACATAAATATTATGCCCACAATTTTCAAGGTTTTTTATCATCAAAAAAAAAAAAACTTTTAATGTAAACAGGGCGTTATTACTTTCGTTTTTATGTTGTCTTCCGCATGTGCAATAATTTTTCTCTCTGCACGGCAGTGAAATATATTTGAAAGTTCATTTCAATTGGCTTTCAAGTGGCTCAATGACAGCGTCATTAAACGCCTGTCTAAAACTAAAGTTTTCAAAGCTTTTATAAAGAAAAGACTACATAATAATTTAACTTTATAAATGAATGTTTCAGGTAAATGAATAATTCTTTCAACTTAAATGTTGTTAGTAAAGTCACAAAGAAACGATTTATTTGTAATCTTAATTTTTAATACCTATAGATCACTGTGCAACATCGACACCGCATCCAAGTTACCATATACAAGTACCTACACATACATTGTGTTACGTTCTGTAATTTCGTTGAAACAACACAATTTGCATGCATATCGAATTTAACAAATACTCTTGAATGCGGCTCTTACCTTTCGATATGCTGACAAAAAAAAAAAACAACCAGAAAAAATCCCCCAACGTCATAAAATAAACAACAGAAAAACCGCTTTAGGAGATGCAAAAAAGAGCCATGAACAACACACCAAAAATCAGGTCACACAATGTAAATAAATCTGAGCCCAAAAATGAAACGTAAACAAAGGTTAAAAGGCCGTACAAAAAAAAAAACTCCTGGCCAAGGTTAAAACTAAAGTTGAATTTATAATAACTCACCAGAACAGGAAAATCGCCGCGGGTAAGCGTATCATAAAAATGTCAGAATTTTAAAAAAATAAGATGACTTTACGTGGATTCGACATATTCAACATCGTTACTTGCGTCTGCATTGCATCGCATCGTAAATCGAAGGTCTTAAACAGCGACATATAAAGGATAGTGATGGGTAAGGGCATTTTGACAAGGACGATTTCAGAAATATAAACTTTTCTTTCAAAGGCTTAACAAAATACATTACATATGAGTATGTTGCAGTAACTTAACATTGCAAATTCTTATAGGCAAGCAATCTTTGAAATTTATGGCATGCATAACTATGTTGTTATTATTTTAAAATTAACATTCTTGCATACGTTTCATATTGGTTATACGCTGAAGTTGATTGGGAGACAGAGTTATGAAACATAAACAAACATTATTTTGTTGTTATTATTTCATTAAGCATTAGCGAAAGCCATTTTTAACAGGCACTTTAGTAATGTGAAATTTTACAGCATTGACAAGAGACGTGGTATATATATGTTGAAGCGAAAAAAATGACTTTCTTTCTTTATGTACTCGTATTTGGTAGTACAATCTTGTAACCATCCTGAAGAAGACGTCGAATGCAAAACCTTACTACTGACCAATTGTAGCCTAGACAATGCTCATTGTTGTAGACATGTACCACGGGACAGTTTCATTAAGAATCCACTAGTTCCTTTTGGTCGGAAATCGGAAATTTCTGACCGAAATTCAAAAAATAAAATTGTCCAATTCGTATCCTTTTTTGTTCATATCTAAAGCTGACACTCCAAATAAAAAGAGTAAACAAAAGTTTTGTCCATGTGATAATTTACCATTAGCCATTCGAAGTTGACTTATGTTTTGGGTATTCGTCATATAAAATATTAAGACAAAATATGGCGAGTTACAACTAAGAGTAGATTTTAGTTTAAACAATAAAAATAAAAATGTTTTTTTTTTTATAAATTAAAACGGTCGGATATTCTACTTTGATAGCGTATAATTAAATAGAGAGTTTTTGTTTTTGTTAAAATAAAAAGGATCAAAAAATCACATAATTTGAAAATTTCTAATGTTTCTTGGACTAAAACTTATTTCAAATCACCTAACATCAGGAAATCCTTATCACTACGTTAATGTTTCCTCTATCAAAAGGACTTAGGATAAACTGTCTATTTTTGGCTTTTTTTATTTTGCCCTTTGAATTTACCCCTCCTCCGAAAAAAATTTTGAAAAATTTAGTCCAAAAATTAAGATCTGATCTGATTGCATGAAACAAAACCTCTAAGGGGGTTTTGGTCGCAGATTTCGAATCCGGAGTCAGATTTTGAAAAAAAAAACAAAATGCCACCCATTTTATTAAAAAAAAGCTGGAATTCAACTGAACAAAATGTCCGCCATTTTGTATCCGGAATTTTTTTTTTCAAAACTTGACATCGGATTCGAAATCAGAAAAGCTTCGTTAGGCACAATATCGGTTGAATACAGCCGTTCTTCTAAAAACAAATTTCCGCTGTTTTGTATTCTCAGTTTTGGTTTTTTTTTTTATTTGATTTCAGATTCGAAACCATCGACCCCAAAAGCCCCTATAACCACAAATGGTTGAATTCCAAAATATTTTTTTAAAAAAAGGCGGATTTTTTTTTTTTCAAATTTAACTCCAGATACGAAATGAGCGACCCCATAAACCCCATTAGGAACAATATCCGTTAAATGAAGAATTTTTAGTACCATGTTTTACACTCATTGGAAGTCTCCAGTCATCTACGGCTCCAGTCATATACATTTTTCTTTCATTGTCGGCCCCCTCTATGTTGTCGACAGTAAAGTGTCAAGTCAATAGGAATACAGAGAGCAGAGTTTCTTTGACCCAATTAATGTGCGTGTTTTCCCAACGAGACACTGTCCCGTTTTAGTTTTTTGAACTGCGGATATCTTACCTCTCATCAAGGTAAGTAGTTGCTTAGTCCCCTTAATGTTCACCTGCGACCAGAGAACCTTAAGCTGTTTACGATTTGGAGCGAGTCTACATTACCCATTGAATATATTATTGGCCTGATCTGCAGACGACATGTAGAGATCGGCATACTAACGCTTTCTTTTGCTGGAAAAATCAGTGTGTAAGCACCCTGTATAGCTAGGTCATCCGCTACGCAATTGCCCGAAATGTCGCTGGGTGTCGGTATCAAGATGAGTGTGAACTCAAAATACTCAAATACATGCATACATTTTTGGAGAGTGGAGACACTGCTTTGCATTAGTTCAGTAACCTCAAGTATCCCAGTGATTCGTGCCTGGAACACGCTACAGCTTGTAGGAGATATTTATGTTTAGGTTCGGTGAATGGATGCCATCGCCAACTCTGTCGTCTACTACGATCCATCCGAGAAAAATCGAATACTACTGGTATCCCCCTCCAGTGACTTTTCCATGTATTCCTATTAGCAATAAAAGTCCTTAGTACAACATTTTTCGGCCCATTGATTTGGAACTCAATTCTGTCAAACACTATACTTACTAACTTCAAATTGATATTAAATTATTATGGCATGTAACTTGACAAAGCGAATGATGCAGAACTTCTTTTTTTGGGGCTATTTTCACGTGCAGTTCTCAGAATTGAATCCCAAAATCATATGTTGTACTGTGTTAGTTGCTGGTAATAGTCAGAATACTTCGCTAGCTTAACCCACATTCTTTGATTCTCCCCAGAGATGCAACGGTAGGCGATTCAGCCATGATATCAGGATCCCATATGTTTAGAATGTCACTTAGTGATATACCTGACATTGTGTAAATTGCTCCACTTACACTTATTTATGGTCATCTTTGAATTTTTGTCAAGAAATTCAGAACGTTGTTTTTATTAGGGGAACTCCACCAAACTGCGATACCATAGAACGGTATTGGTCTAACTATTGCTGTATAAATGCCAATAGTGACCTTTGGAGGCAGTCCCCAGCATTTGCCTATAGGACCTTTACAGTAGTAAAGAGCAACCGCTACCTTTTTGACCCTCTCCTCCACATTGGATATCCAAGACAGCATCGATGATAATCCCTAGATACTTGACACTCTGTCAACTACAATTACATCCCATTATGTGACGGTCGAAAAAAGGTTGGTCATGGTTTCAAGAAAATAGGATAAGGTTAGTTTAGCGTTAGTCCGCTGATGGCGGTCCAGTTTGATACTATGTATATTGAGTAGGCGGGTTGTGCGAAGTGATAAGTAAATTAAGATTTATACTCGTACAGATAATGGGAAGATCAACGGCGTAGGTAACTACCTGGCATTCGGCAGCATCTAATTAGAAAAGTAGGTTATTGACTAAAGTTAACCTTAGAAGTGGTGAAAGAACTCCTGCCTGAGGTATCCTTCTGTAAACGTTCCTAGACGCCGAGTATTATGGTAACTTATTGTAGTTTTTAAGTGATAAACTTAAGGAAAAATGCCGCATTTGGCGAAAAATAAAAGTGGTTTTAGTTATAGTCCTCTGTTGGCGGTCCAGTTTGGTGCTAGATTAAGTAAGCGGGATGAGCGAATGCTAAATAAATGGAGGTTTCTTCTACCCGTAGGGATGATGATGAAGATCTTTGGCGTAGGCAAATACATCCCTAATTCGAGAAACAGTTCATTGACTGTGTTTAACCGTAGAAGTGGAAACAGAACACCTTCCTGTGGTGTCCCTCTGTAAAAGTTCCTAGCAATTGTGACCCCTCCCCATTCACCCCGCCGCGGTTCTTTCCACTAGTAGCATTTCAATTAAGTAGGTGTGTCACTAAACTGTCACTGCAAATATTACTGAAAGCTCCTTCGATGTCAAGAAAGGTCAGATCTTACACTTGAGAGAGTTCTCAATTGTACTGACTATAGAGTGGAGAGCTGACTGTGTAGACATTCCTTTAGTTTAGGAATGTTGAAATTTTGATAGTAAACTTTGTAGAAGATTGTTACGAACATGGATTTTTAATAATCTCTCAAATTTTTTAAGAATGTCATTTGGTTCGACGTGAGTGCATTTATCAGCTTCCGGTATGAAAAACTCCTTGGTTTACTCCCAAATGTTGGAAATGACTCCCAGCATGAGGCAGCCCCAGAAAATTACTTTTAACCAACTACAAAATAGGCATTAGGCCTCCTGCTTCCATCAGGTCCGGCTGCATTATAGTGTTCGATGCATTTGATGATTCTTCATGTTTACTATCGAACGAACTATATTTAGGTTCGACGAAATTCCACCCGGGGACCGGCCGTGACATAATGGTTAGAACACGCGACTACCTTGAGAGAGATCCGTCGTTCGATTCTCGGCTCCAGTCATCTACATTTTTCTTATATTGCCGGCCCCCTCGAAGTTATCTGAAGCAACTTCGCAGAATAGTGTCGCGTCAATCGACATGGCTAGCAAAAGCTTCTCAAACAGTGACGTTCGAATTCGTCGATAAACAAGTTGGTGCAGTTTGTTGTGAATCTAAAGTAGGAAGCGTGTTAATTCGCAACAACGCGAGAAGGGTAATTAATTTTTTTTATAAGAAGGGTGGAACTTCTTCTGACTGATGATAAGTAATAAGTTCAAGTTATTGTTAGGAAAGTGAGTGTCCAAAAGAATTTCCAGAGATTACATCATCCTCATTACATTATTATTATTATTATTATTAGCCTTTAAAACAACTTGACACATATATATTTATATCTTAGTGCCTAAGTCAGAAGCCGAAATGATCAAAGATTTCCATTCGCTTCGATCTTGTGCGCACCGTCTCCAGTCAGTCCTACCAAGCAGCGTCAGTGATTCCTCCACCTGGTCCTTCCAACGTATTCGCGGTCTCCCTCTTTTGCGCCGTCCTTCGAGGTCTTGATAGAATACCTTTCGCGCTGGAGTTTCCTCATCCATTCTCACGACATGGCCTAGCCAGCGTAATCGTTGCACTTTGATCCGCTTGACGACATCAATATCGTGGTATAACTCGTACAGCTCATGGTTCATCCGAATCCTAAACTCGCCGTTTACGCAAATGGGTCCATATAATTTGCGGAGTATTTTTCTCTCAAACACCGCCAGATGAGCTGCATCTGCCTGTGTAAGCACCCAAGATTCGGAGGCGTACAACAGGACCGGTAAAATTAGTACCTGGTACAGCTGGACTTTGGTAGTTCGAGATAGGGTGGTGTTTATAAAGTGCTCGCGTAGTCCAAAGAAACACCTGTTAGCAAGCACTATTCTCCGTTTTATTTCGAGGCTGACACTGTTGTTCTTGTTCATGGCGGATCCAAGGTAGATAAATTCATCCACTAACTCAAAGCAATAGTTTTCAACGTTCACGCTGCGTCCCCAACGGGTGGACACTTTGTTCGATGATACCATTAACTTCGTCTTGTCCTCATTCACTGCCAAACCCATTTTCGCTGACTCTCTTTCAACTGATGTGAAAACAGCTGTTACCTCTCGCATCGTTCGACCGATAATGTCGATATCATCGGCATATACGAGCATGTGGCTCTTATTAAATATGGTGCCAGACATGTTAACCGCTGCTTTCCTTAACACCTTCTCCATCACTATGTTGAACAGCATGCATGACAAACCGTCACCCTGTCTAAGACCTCTCGTCGTATCGAATGGTGCAGATAGATCCTTGCCAATCCGAACAGAGGATTTGGTATTCGTAAGGGTACACCGGCAGAGACGAATTATCTTCGCAGGAATACCGAACTCAGACATGGCTTCGTATAGTCGATGCCTGATGGGACTATCGAAGGCAGCTTTGTAATCGACAAAGAGGTGGTAAGTGTCGATTTGCTTCTCATGGGTTTTCTCAAGAATCTGCCGTAGTGTAAATATCTGATCCGTCGTGGATTTGCCTGGTCTAAAGCCGCACTGATAAGGTCCAATCAGGTTTTCCACAATGGGCTTTAGACGTTCACACAGTATGCTAGACAGGACCTTATACGCAATCGGTAAGAGGCTAATTCCACGATAGTTTTTACACTCACTACGGTCACCTTTTTTGTAGATTGGACATAGCACACTGAGATTCCAATCCTCTGGCATGCTCTCCTGAAGCCAAATGTTCTTTATGAGCTGTTGCATGCTTAAAACAAGCTCATCTCCACCCGCCTTAAACAACTCAGCTGGAAGACCATCAGCCCCAGCGGCCTTGTTGTTCTTTAGGCGGGATATGGCAGTTGTTATCTCAGCTTGGCTCGGAGGTGGACACTCGATGTTATCCTCTCGGATTGGTGCACAGTCGTCTTCCGTCATGTTTTCACACATCAACAGGCTGCAGAAGTGCTCTTTATATTTTCTCAGTACGCTCTCGGAGTCAGTAACGAGATGACCATCCTTGTCTTTACAGGAGGGAAGACCTGTTCCATGTACCTTTCCTTTTATCTTCTGATAGAATTTTCGGGCTTCACCTCTGTTCCTGTAATCTTCAATACACACATTATTCCGCTCCTTAAGCTCTCGTTTTTTTCGCCTGAAGAGTCGAGTCGCCTCCCGCCTCTTCTCCCTATACTTTTCATGAACAGCTCGCGTTGCCATTGGCTGCAGTTTGGCCCTGTATGCAGCATTTTGTTCCCGGGTGGCATCGCGGCATTGGTCATCGTACCAGGCATTATCGTTAAAGGGCTTCACATACCCTAGTACGGACCGCGCAGTCCTTTCCATCGAGTGGGCAATATGTTGCCATTGCGCGCTAGTATTTTCGGGAGTTGGAGCATCAAGAAGTAGTTGAGTGAGTTGGTCAGAATAGGCGTTGGCTATCTCCGCGGTCTGCAGTTTAGCGATGTCCAGCTTTCTCTGTGCCTGGTTGCGCAGGGTTTTCGCTCTGCTTAGCCTAGTACGCACCTTCACTGCAGTGAGGTGGTGATCCGAGTTGATGTTCGCACCTCTGATCACTCGTACGTCTAAGACACTTGACGCGTGCCTTCCATCGATTACCACGTGATCAATTTGGTTTCTCGTTACTTGATCGGGAGATATCCACGTTGCTTTGTGAATGTTTTTGTGGTCAAATCGTGTGCTGCTAATTACCATATTCCTTGCTGCAGAGAAATCAATCAGTCTGATTCCGTTTGGCGATGTGTCAGTATGCAGACTAAATTTTCCGACTGTTGGGCTAAAGACATTCTCCCGGCCTATTTTTGCATTAAAATCTCCCAGCACGATTTTAACATCATGGCCCGGGCTACGGTCATATGTTTCTTCAAGTTGGGCGTAGAATTCGTCTTTGACCTCGTCACTTTTCTCCTCCGTCGGAGCATGAGCACATATCAGGGTGATGTAGAAAAATTTTGCCTTTAGTCTTATGGTGGCGATTCGTTCACTGACAGGAGTAAACCTTGAGACCAGGTGTCGTAGTCTCTTGCCGACCACAAATCCACAACCAAACTCATGCTTTTCCGCGTGGCAGCTGTAGTACACGTCACACATCCTCATCCGCGAGCATCCATATCCAGTCCACCGAATTTCCTGTATAGCAGTAATGTCAGCCTTATTCTCTTCGAGGACATCCGCCAGTTGAATAGAGGCACCTGGTCGGTAAAGAGTTCAAAGAGAGTTCCTCATTACATCATCTTTCATTAAAAATTCCATACTTATCCTGAACCCCAAGATGATGTGGATTCGCAGATTCTATGGATTAGCAGAAGAAAAAAAAGGATAATCCAAAATTCCAAAATCAAACATCAACTACCTAGTTTTACTAATTTATGTAGTTTTTCCTAAACTGATTCCTGAACCCCAAGACATATAAATATGTGCTTCAAATTATGCAAACTCATTTCAGTGCAAACACACTCAACTCACCCAACGTTGTATTGAATCTCCTAGTTTCACGTTAATATATAAACTTAATCATCGTCTTATTTTTCCCCCACATTTCGTTAATGTTTATGTTCGTCATATTTCATTGTTGTTAGTAGTATCATTTTTGTTTTGGCATATTTACATTTACAATTAAGTTTATCAAAGATTTCAATGCCACGCACTGATTACTTTTCCAAGCTTCACAAACGAATACAACAATAAACCTACTGTACTATATATTAACCAATAACACTAAAGTCATGTAAACAAAAATAAATATACGAAAACAACTTAAAGTTCAACCAACAAAATGTTGCACCTTGTGACCTTGTATGTGGCATGACATTACAATGTTGCACCATTTCCACTCTACCTCATCATGACTACGAACTTCTGGTGTACATAACTGGTAGACCAGAGCCAAAGATTTCATGATCGTCATCTTAAACAAACAAAGAAAAAAATACTACAGTGATTTGGGCAATAATATTAACTGCTTTTACACCAACATCAATGTAATAAAAACAAATAAAGTTACGAAAATTTTCATAAACAAGCCGATGAAATTTAAACAAAAAAAATATGTTTAAATTTAATTTAAAGGGAATTCTTGTGGTCAACGAGAAGTATAATGCTTGCAACATTTATCATGATGAATACGATAGCACAGTGTTCGGAGAGCGAGAACAAAATTGTAACGTAATACTCTTAACCTTTCGATTTTTCCCTACTGTGCCTTGATAATGAAACAAAAACAAAAAGGCATCAACCAACTTCATTACAGCCATCTCTCATATACTGCCAAAATGAGAGATACAGCCACAGCACCAGCATGGAAGTTAAAAGTGTTTGTGCTTGTTCATAATTAACTGCATTTAATTTATCATCTGTTGTTGTACGTACGAGTGCGAGCATGACGCTGATGCTCATGCTGATGCTGATGATTGTTCATGACCAAGTCAGGCCAACTGTTCGCACTATGACTCTTTAAATTCCGCATATACTTACGTATATAGTTGTAGTAATTCACTACAGTCTTCGGTTCAGTTTGCTTTTTTGGCACCATCACTGTAGTTGCCTGAGTTGCCAGTATAAGTTGTCAGGTTGCTGGCTTTCGTTCGCTTGTTGCCAACGTTGGCGTTTCCAGAAGTTGATACTCTCGTATTAATCATCATTTCAAGTGTTGGTTTCACATAATTCACTACAGTGTGAAGTTTTTACTTTAGTGACGTGGGGCACATGCAGCGTTGAATGTGTGTGTTCATGACATTCTTTGCGTTAAAGTTGCCATGAGTTGTCATATTTGGATGAATTAAATTTCAATATTTTTTTTCTGTTTGGTTTTAACGCTCTTGCAGTCAGTCAGTCAGTGAGGCTATGAAGCCAGCAAGTACTTGTGTATCTTGCCTTATGTAGCAGTCACCTTGATAGTAAGGTTCTTTAAGGATAAATTAAAAACATGTGAGATTTCTTGAAACACGAATAAAGGTTTATACACGTTACAAGTTAAGGAATGCAATAATTATGATATATCAGATTAAATTCGCAATTTTTGATCATTTAATGTGACATAACAAAATGAAGCTGGTAAGCTTTGAACTTATCTTATGCTTAAAGGTAATGTCCTAATTTGACAATATTAAAGGTTTACCTGTACAAAAATTGTTTGCAGTTTACATTATTTGTATGTTATGATAATCTGCCGTAATTGTTTTAATCTTTTTTATCATCGTATCAATGAAATAATGGCTTCAATTTAATAACAACGCTCTTCAAAGTAATTGCTGCTATAAATCAACAAGAAATACTATAGCCACTAACTGATACAAACAAGCAACAATTTAGCAAATTAATTACTGACCACAAAGACGTCTTTTACTAAACAACATCGTTGCAAATAACAGAGATCAGTTAACAACATAGTGTTTAATATGGATTAAAAAAATATTTAAGATGAAGCACATAGCAAACGCCTCCTAGTCATAAATATATAACGAACTACAATATCATAGAGCTTAAATGGACACAAATATTACTATGCGCTGTGTAGTGAATAAAATCATAGTTGCCCTCCTGATTACTCGGGTTATCATCAACATAACAAAAGGTAAAATATCCAAATATCCCAACGAGTTTATTGCCGACGACTTTCCTAGCTGGGGCATTTTATCTATTCGTACAACATGTCCCAGCCAGCGCATTCTGTCTATTTGGAAGCGATTGACTACAGCTCATAAAACTGTTGGGCAGTACTCACCGCTAACGATGATGGGTTAAAATTTTTTGCAAAGTGTTTGTCTCTCGTGGAACCAGCCATGGCATTGTGGTTAGAACACGCGACTACCATGCGGGAGATCCGTGGTTCGATTCCCGGCTCCAGTCATCCACATTTTTCTTTTAATGTCTGCCCTCTCGATGTTGTCGACAGCAACTTCGCAGTATGTGTCGAGATAATCGGCATGTCTAGTAAACGCTTCTCAAACAGTGATGTTCGTATTCGTCGATAAACAAGTAGGTGCCGTTTGCTGTGAATCTAACTCATTCATGGGGTGTAAAGGGAAATTTAGTTTTGTTTAAGGTTTGTCTTTCGATGACTCTCATAATAGATTGATACGCTTGTATCATTAACCAGGATTCTGGGCTGCAAAGGTCGGATCAGTGTCTGGCAGAATTGTATCGCTGCTCGTCAAAAGAAAGGTTTGTCAATAAATCACTTTCTTGGCGCATAGCAGCAGCTGTTTACGATCAATCCGAACAAGTCTCTTGATTTCCAGGCTGATACTACCGTTTTTGTTTACGGCGGCGCCAAGGTTGACATAATCATCTACTAGTTCAAAATTAAAGTGGTCAACATTCACGGAGCGGCCTGAAAGTGTAGACTCTTTAATCTTTGAACCAAATAACTTGGTTTCCCTTATTTTTCGCAAGACGCATTTACGTTTCCCTTATTCTCTATGCTTGAAAAGGCCGTAGTAACTTCCCACAGTCCTCCGTCAATAATATCTTTGTCATTGGCATTTATGTAAGGTCTTGTTTCTCCAGCCTACCGCGTGATTATCTCCATTTGGGCATTAAGGAGGTCACATGACTATCGCCTTGTCTAAAGCATCGTTTTGTAGTAAATGGTTTTGTCAGATTTTTGTCTATTTTCACTGAATTTTGCAGTGTCGTCCTGCAAAGTCGTATCAGCTCGGCAGGGTTACCAAACTAAGCAGCAGCATATTTTCTAAGTCATGTTAACCGAACAGTTCCTCCTGGGATGTCATCGGAGGTGTCATCCCAACTTTAACATCACACAGTTGGATGTTCTCCTGAGGCATGACAGGAAGGATTTTCCAGTATACATGGAGAACATACCCAATTAAGTGCGTATACAGATGTCTTTGTACTTTACGTGAATGCCTGCCCGTGAGGTCTTAACTCCACGGTGGACTCAACCCCACTGGAACATACTACAATGCCGCTGTAAAGACCCGGATCTAATTCTTCTGTTTTTAAGGATGTTCAAATTGTTTATATTTCTTTTGTGAGGGTACCATATTGACTCACAAGTACAGGCTTAAGTCTTGTACTCCGTCCGATATGGCCCCCACTCTTATTATTTGATACTTCAAGTACATGTACTTGTTTCTCAATAAAACCATATCTCCTCTCCACCCACACGCCACAAGTGACGCCAACGCCGTCATCAGCTAGGAACCGAGGTTCCTCATCCGACCGGCCTACATCTGACATATCTTCAATTTAAAAATCCACTTATGCACAAAACATCAAAAATACACAGACCTATATCCCTTCAGCTACCATCGGCCAGTGAATAAACACTCCGTCAGGCTAGCTTCCAACGATACCCAACTTTACCTTCTACTACCATCGGCGTGTGACTTAACACGTCCAGCAGGCTAGCTTCCAGATACACCAACTTGCACACTTGTATTTCTTTCGAAACTCAAGCATTTTGCCAACCGGACAATTACACAAACATTTAGTTTGAGATTTGATATGGCATGACATCTCTTTGTAGCTCAAAGAAGATATAAACAATTATATCCACCTTTCGCATATAGGAATTTTCACAGTCGCAAAGTACATACTTACATACAACATACCAAGAGCGGTATTATGTACGACTTTGTTAAAGGTTTGAATCTATCCAAAAATTGTCAGTTATATTTTCGACAAAGATATTGTTTGATGCACAGTGAGATATGCAAGACTCGTATGGTATCAAAGGACAACCATCTTAATTTCTCTCGAACATCAAACTATTGGTGTACTCGCGTAACTTTGAGTTTTAACCGACAACCACCACGAGGCACAGAACAAACTGTTCCATACCCATTTGGTCAGTAAGGTAGTTGCTTAGGCTAATTTGGGCTCCTGACCGCCATATTAAGACTTATGGTCGGAGCTCGTCAAGGTAATACCACTTTTACGCCATCAATACCGCTGTTTCGGGCTACCGAATGAATGTTGTTCTTGGAGGTCGCCCACCGCTCGTAGCTGAAACAGAGAAAAGCCTGCCGCGGAAGATAAGAGTGGCTATAGCACAACTAAGATCGATATGGAGCAACAGGCCCAATGCCAGCGGATCGATAAACAGGTTGCATGTGTCGATACACATTTCTTGACTTGTCGCAGTGTAAATATTTGGTCAGTCGTACCGGATCTAAAGCCACACTGATAAGTTCCAATCAGGATCGCTAGGATAGATTTCAGTCTTTCTCTCAATATTTGCAGCACACTCTGAGTATCCGTGACCAGATTTCCGTCTCGCTCCTATCATGTGGGAATAACAATTCCAAAACCTTAGATTTTACCTTTTGTAGAACTTTCGGGCTGCACCATGACATCTGTAATTTTCGATATCTTGGCTATCTAGATTCTTCCACAATAGCTTTTTCGTCCTAAAGAGGCGTGATCTCCCTCCTCTTCTCATTATAACGCTAAGTCACAGTACGCGTTGCCATTGGCTGTAGTTGTACTTTGTATGCAGCATTCACTACCTCAGATAACAGTGGCCATAAAATGCGCAAGAGTGCATTTTTTAAATTCTGAATCAATGGCCGGCCATGGCATAATGGTTAAAACACTCGACTATCATGCAGGAAATCCCGGGTTCGAATCCCGCCTATAGTCATCTACATTTTTCTTTCTTAGCCAGCAACTTTGCAGTATAGTGTCGATTCAATCGGCATGTCTAGTAAAAGCTTCTCAAATAGTGTCGTTCGCATTCGTCGATAATCAAGTAAGAGTAGTTAGTTGTGAATCTAAAAATAGAAAGCGTGTTTATTCTCCCTTAACCGAGAAGCTATCCCATACCTTATTCATGGAGTGTAAAGGGAAATAAAGTTTAAGTAAGAATCAAGTTCAGGGCGCACATAGAATGCATTTTCAATGTCCTCGACTTTGTCTTCTTTCGTGCCGTGTTCACAAATTCGTGTCTTTTTGCGTGGCAGCTGTAAAAGATGTCACAGTTCTTTCTTCGTATATTTGTCGAAGATATCCGCCCATTGGTCGTTATAACGTTTGCGGGGGTTTTATACATTTGTGGTATTTTTTGGTCAAATGACCACCCAACATTATTATACCATCGAAGTTATGAAAACCATAAACTACACTGGAAGAATAACTAACCTATGATCTTAATATCATTTCAATGAAATGTTTTTGATCTAATGCCTTGACACTTACACAAAGTAATTTATGTATTCAAATGATAAGATTGTATTCCTATTTTGCGTTACATCCCCCTCTACCTCAGTCCTAAAGCCAAAATTCAAATGTTATTGCTAACAGTAATACCTTTTCTTTGTAAGCCCCCTGAGAAAAATTTCCCAACCACAAACTAAAACACTATTGCTGTGATCAAAGATAATTTCACAAAATTGTAAATTCCAGGGCAATTACTCGCATTTTGTATATTTTAATCTTAGCTTTTCGTCATAACACCAATTTAAGCAAATATCCAGGTTTTCTTATTTACCATTTTCGTCGCACATTCCACAGCGACGTACAACATTAAAAGCAACAACATTTATTTTATCTGCAACAGAGCAGCAGTAACAACTATAACAACAACACCACCATGGGGGACAAAACAGAAATGATGGAAAATAAAATAAAAATTATGCAATCGCGTTGTTTTGGCGTTATTTGTACCCCCTCTTCTATTAACGAAATTGTACAATTTACACATTTTACTGTAATGTTGGCAGGGTACACAACTTAATGTTGCTGCTGTTGTTGATACTGGCGGTGGTGGTGTTGTTGTTAGTAAATAGTGGAAAACACTTTTCTCGTGACTCAACCATTTTCAGTGATGTCGTTATTAAATGAAAATATATCTCCCTGGACGTTGTCAGTAAAAGCAACAACAGACTGCAGACTGCTACTGCAGCATCGGAATTTGTTGCTGTAGGCAGCATTAGCTATGCCACTGCAACATATCTAACAGTGAACAGAGTAAAGCAAGCATTTCTTATAAGCTTGAAACACACACACACACAACTCTGGAGTGACTGTCGTTTGATATGCATCTAAATCGCAAACATTTCGTTTTCTATGTGCGGACGATAAATGCAATTCGATTTCAAAAACTGAATATCGGAATAGTAAAGAGTAAGGAGTTGCCAAGGTGTTGGTGATTAATGGCGAATCGCGTAAAAATCTACGTGGGTTGTTAGATCCAGTTTAATTAGTTTTTCGTGTAGGATTTGCGTTAGTTTTTCGTATACAACAGCTTAACGAAGGAACCGAATCTTTAGAAATTTTATTAAACAAACCGATTGACTTATAATTTACTGTCTACAACAATGACGAGACCATCGGTCTAATAAATGTAGATAGTCGCATCGTAGCTCGAACTCCGATCAACCGTATGATAGTCGATGCCTGCCCTTATATTCATTGTTTGTCTCGAATACCCCAGAAAAAATAATACATACACATATTAACTTTCAAGCACATTTCATTGCACTGTGGCATCCCTGATGTCCACGTTAAAAAAGCGGAGATATAAACGTCACATGCACGTATCACTTACATTTCACAATCATAGAATCCTCTTTCGACGAAAATCAAAAATTCCAATATTTTCGTTTCTTTAAGCATCACTCTAGCATGTGATGAAAGCTGGATTGGAGTACACCATTTTCGCAACAAAAGTCGACAACATGTATCAAGAGGGTGGTAGATGTTTGGAGTGACAGGAAATTAAGCAGTCAATAATACTCATATATTGACTGTCATAATATGACACAAGAAGAAGGTTTGTGATGTGTTTGAACGCCTATGGAAACTATTCACGGTGTAGTTTTCCTCTAGACTGACCAAATGCCCAGATAAATGCACTATAAAATGTGGCATCGCGAAATATTGTTTTGCAAATCAACATACTTACTTACTTACTTAAGTGGCTCAATACAACTTACGAACGTGGTTCATAAATTTTAAGTATTACAAAATTTCACATGCTTCGGTCTTCTTCGTGCGTTCTCCAGTTAGTACTACCAGATGGCGGCACGTCGCCAATAACTTGGTCTTTCCAACGAAGTTTGGGTGTCCCTACTCTGCGCCGTCCTTCATGTTCGCCTTTAAACACCTTTCTCACTGGACCATTTACATTCATCCTGGCAACATGTCCCAGCCGTCGTATTCGTTGGATTCTGACTCATTTAGCTACGTCGATGTCGTGGTAAAGCTCACACAGCTCATGGTTTATCCGATAGCGAAGCTCACCCTCGACACAGATAGGTCCATATATTTTTCGGAGAACTTTTCTCTCGAATACTCCCAGGTTTTGTATGTCCGTTGTCGTAAGGACCCACGATTCGGCAGCATACACCAGAACGGGTAAAATAAGCACCTGGTATAGCTGTTTCTTAATATCCCGAGATAAGGTGTTGTTACTAAAATGCTGCCGAAGTTCGTACGCACTATTCTCCGCTTGATTTTTTTTGGCTGGCATTATTTTTCTTGTTGATGGAAGATCCGAGGTAGGTAAACTCATCTACTACATCAAAACAATTATTGTCAACGTTCACGATGCGAGAGCACTCTTTGTTCGTCAAAATCATTATTTTTGTTTGTGACTCATTTTCTAGTGATGAGAGAACTGCTGGAACATCCCGCAGATTTCGTCCAATGATGTCTATATCATCGGCATAGGCTAGTGGCATGCGGCTCTTGTTGAATATGGTGCCAGACATGTTGACACCAGCCATTCTCATCACCTTCTACTTAACTATATTAAATATTGTAAAGGATAAGCTATCACCCTGCCTGAGACCTATTACCGTTATAAATGGTTCAGTGATCAAAGGTACATCTGTATAGTCGAATCAGCTTTGCAGAAATACCAAACTCAGACATAGACTCATATAAGAGGTGGTAGATGTCGATCTGTTTTTCAATAGTTTTTTTCCAAGATTTGTCGTAAGGTGAATATTCGATCCGTTGTCGATATACCATAGTCTAAAGCCGCACTAATAAGGTCCAATTAGTTTTTCAAGAATTGGCTTTAGACGTTCACACAATATGCTCGAAAGGACCTTGTACGCAATTGGGTAATAGGCTTATTCCTCGGTAGTTCTTTCATTCACTACGATCTCCTTTCTTGTATATGGGATATAGCAGACTGAGACTCTAATCCTCGGGCATGCTCTTCTCTAGCCAGATGTTCTCCATGAGGTGATCCATGCTCCTAATCAGCTCTTCTCCGCCTGCCTTAATCAAATCAGCAGGGAGACCATCGGTTTTAGCCGCTTTGATGTTTTTAAGGCTAGATATTGCCAAACGTATTTCTCGGCTCGGAGGTGGACAGTAATTACTATCGTCATGGATTGGAGCGGGGTCTTCTGAAGTAGTGTCGGCATCCAGCAAATTTCTGAAATAATCTGTCCATATCTTCAGAACGTTATCCGGGTCCGTCACTAGCTGGCCATCGCTGTTCATCCAAGAGGGCGAGTTGCCTCTCGTCTCTTCACTCGTGCCGTTCACGAACAGCTCGCGGTGCCACTGGCTGTAGTTTCGCCCTGTATGCAGCATCTGTCTCTCTCTCGTGACATTGCGACATTCATCATCGTACAAGGCATCTTATTGAGACGGCTTTGAGTACCCGTAGCAGTTGAGTTAAGTGGTTGGAGTAGGCGTAGAATGGCACCACTGTATGTAATGCATAAAAAGACACATAGTACTGAGGTGGCACCTGCTGGCCGATGAATTGCTGCTTCGGGTCAACCCGTACATAGAACCGACTGCCATGGTATTGCTTTTCCAATTGCGGATAATCAGCATGGATAATCAGCATGGATTCTGTAAGCAGCCTAGTGCGACTACTGCTATTACCACACACATAAGCTGCGGTCTCAACTAGAATAAACTCAGTGGCAGGACAGTCTTCGCGACGCTTAAAGCTTTTGATACCGTCAACCACGCCACGCTTTTAAGGACATCGCCAACACGTTCCTCCCGAACCGTTTGAAACGTTGGATCATCAAATACATGTGTAGACGTCAGTCGTATGTGCCGTTCAGAAACAAGAAGTCCAAGTCCCGTAAAGTTAAATGGAGAATTCCCCAATGCGGGCTGTTATCTCCGGCACTGTTTAACCTCTACCTTTCTGAAATTTCACCTCCACCTGGCGGCGTTGATATTGTGTCTTATGCTGATGATTATACGATTCTGACGCTGGGCTCTTAGATTGATAACATATGTGGAAGGCTGAACGTCTACCCAACTAAGATTGCCAATTTTTTCGATGCTAGAAAGATGAAGATTTCCGCCACCAAATTATATACTACAAAGCATGGACAGCGCATGTACAGGATCAGCTTATCGTGATAGTCGATGGCACAACAATTAATTACCCTAAGGTCCTTGGTGTCCCATTTGACAGATTCAAAACGCACGCCACAGCTATCTGTAATAGAATGAGCAATAGGAACAAGGTCCTCAAATCGCTAGCCGGCAGCACATGGGGAATCGACAAAGAAGTCTTGTTGACCTCTAACGAAGCGTTAGGTGGTTAACTATGCAACGCCAGTGTGTTCACCGAAAGTAAGGGTGCCTCCTCATGTATTCTGTGGACCACCTATATGAGGAGACGAAGGTTATACCCGTGCGACAAAATAATTTTCCTCTCTCGAAGCAGCATCTGCTTGGTCCCAGCCATCCCAACCCCCACCTTGTGGTTAGGCTCCCACCTCCCAGGCACATACCTTCATGATCTAGAGCGGGAGGTCCAACGCTACTAGAGAGAGCTTATGGATCAAAGAGCATGTCAGACAGGCATAGCGGTCGTTGAATCCGCAAATAATTACAGAGTGATTGTCGTGCTTGTAGAACACCCTCGAACACCTGTCCTACTATATCTATTCAACGGCCCTTCCAAACCAACTTAGCTTGTTCCCAGGTCTCTTTGGACCCACCCAGTGGAATCAGCCACCTTCCTTAGCCTGAAAACAAATACAGCAGGAAACACAATACAAGGGGAATCGAATAAGACCCCAGCGACGAAATTAGCAGGGCCTCCACAAGCAGGCTTGCAACAAGGCCTTCTGAGACATTCCAACGTCATGTCTTCAAGACATTGTTTTCACTTGCCTAAAAACAGCCCTTCTCCTTCCTTCCTAAAATATCCCAAGCACATTTTCACTCCATTCTTTAAAGACCACTGCTGCAGGCCTTCTGTGATAAAGGAGAATTAACGTTTTTTATGATATGTTATTCCACCATTTCTGGGAACATCACAACTACTGCTTAACATCAGGAAATATTTACTCTAAACTGGATGGCAGACGAGCCAGATCAATCTTGCAGATGGACAGCAAGGTTGTCAGATGACTTACAGGCATAATTACAGGGCACTGTGATGTAAGTGCTGTTACTGTTGACTGTGCGACGAGGAGGAGTAAGTTGAAGTATACTATTTAGAAGTTTCTCTGCCATTGCTAATGATCCAATTGCAAAGGATGATAAAGGTTATACAGGCAACAAATTTTGTAGGGTCGAAATAATAACTTTACGGAATGAAAGCCTTAGGTAAGTATATTCAAATTCTGGAAGGACTGATCCCCCTATGTTGAAAATTTTCTTTTATGGCTCGGTAAAGTTTTCAGTTTAACATAAAATAGAGTTTGCAATAGGTCTTCAAAAACCATGTTTTTTATTGTTTTAGTGCATTTTCGATATTAGATGTCTTGAAAGAAATTAAGGAGGATTTTTTTTGCAACATTTTAACTCTCTGTCTCGACTCTTTACCTGCCCTTTTCTTCTTATTTCGAGAAAAGTCAGAAACGGACCGCATTTACTTATCAATTTGTCTCTTTCCAAATCACTGCTAAAATAGTTAGATAATCTATGTTTCTTATTGTTTTAGTGCATTTTCGCTATCAGATGTCTTCAATAAAATTAAACTAAGATTTTTTTAAACATTTAACTTCCTGGATTGGCTCCTTGCGTGTCCTTTTTAATGATTTTGGAACTTTTTACACTTTTCTTGTTTTGTTCCAATATCCTTTAGTCCAAAATGCTCCACCCTTTCTTTGCGCAATGTTAGTTTTATTGGCGGTAGTAGTTGTCGTTGTTCGGGATATGGGTTAGCTGACTATTCCACCCGACTAACTGGCTGGTTGGATGGTTGCCTTTGTGATGCGGCATCAGCTGTTGTGAACCGGTCATTAGTTTTTGGAAGACAAAAACATACATGCCGCTTGTGTCTTTGTGTTTCCATGCCAAAAGGAAAATATGTGTGTAATAGGTACAACTGTATGTGGCATACCCCTACGTTTTTTTTTTTTGCACAAATTTGGCATAAGTTGGTAAATGTGTCATGGTGTACGCTAAATATAAGTACGCAAGAAAAACAAATGAAACCAAAATTTCAACGAAACGAAATAGAAATTGAAAATGGTTCCTGTTTTACAATATCACCGCTGGCTGCACTGGAATGTTTGGCGAGCAGGTAAACAGGTTTGTATTTTTGCATTGGATTTGTGTAATTTTGTTGGCCATAAACAACGAAATGGCTAAGAAATGTGTAACCACTCTCATTTACAGTCACAATTGTGCTCAAAAAATATTGTGGAATTGTTTTATATCAACGTATATATTTAAAGTAGATTTTAATGTAATTACGACATAAATGAGTTAGGATTGTGGAATTTGTGTGTTGTTGTTGTTGTGTTTTCAGTGTGAAATGCAAAAGAAAAGTTTTTGCCAAAACCGAAAGGTAAATGATGACACTGTGTAGTATTGTATAATTTAGATGTTATATGAATTCGTATACAAGTTAAATAAAAAAGATATCACTGGGGTTGCCGAATTGCAAATACGCGCAGCATAGCACTATAACCGAAGTGCTAATACTGTATATGAACAGTTTTTAAAAAAAATACTGTAGAAGGAAAACTGAAAAAGGATGTAATATCGTGATATTCTACACAAAATATGATACAGGAAATATGGGTCCAGTTATGCCAAAGTTATAATAGATAGACCCAAGGGTAATCTAACAATTTAACGATCTCGAGATCATATTCAGTATCGCCAACAAAATCCAGTTTCAAATCTTGGCTCCAGTCATCATTAAAAAAAAAAAAAATTTTCTTTCATTCGATGTTTTCGACAACAACTTCGCAGTATAGTGTCGAGTCAATGGTCATGTCCTGTAATAACTTCTCAAACAGTGACGTTCGATTTCTCGATAAACAAGTAGGTGCCGTTAGTTGTGAATCTAAAATAGAAAGCGTGTTAATTTACAACAACGCGAGAATCTATCCCATACCTCATTCATGGGGTGTAAAGGGAAATTAAGTTTTATTTTATGGGTAATGAGAATCCTATCCTATCCTTTTAATTATATAAATGTAAATGTCTGGCTGTTTGTTTGTTTGTATAGTTGTGGCTCAATCACGCCTTCCAGGCTGCGCCGATCTCAATGTAATTTGGAAGAATGTTAATGTACTATATGGAAATTACCGTAGGCTATCAATTTTTGTAATGCTTGACCCTATGGGCGGAGTGGACGTTGCTAAACTTTTTTTAGAGCTAGGGATATAAAATTTGGCAACACGAATATGAATATTCCGACGAAATTTAAATTTTGGATCAGTGGGCGAGGAAAACCTGTATTTTAGCCATAGAGAGAGATCGAATTTGCTTCACAGATAATACTGAACAACACGAACATGAAAATGCTGACTAAATTTAAATTATGGATCAGTGGGCGGAGTAGGCGCGGAAAAACATTTTTTAGAGCTAGGGAGATAAAATTTGATGCGCAGATAGTGCTCGGCAACACTAACATGAATATGCAGACAGAATTTTAATTTTTGATCAGTGAGCGGAGGGGTTGTGGCAAAATTCTTTTTAGCTCTAGAGAAATAAATTTTGGTCCACAGATAGTACTAGGCTACACTAATTATAATATGCGGACGAAATTTTGATTTTGGACTGAGTGGGCGTGACCAACCGTATTTTAGCTCCAGAGAGATAAAACTTGTTACACAAATAGTACTCGATAAAACTAATTTGAATATGCTGACGAAATTTAAATTTTAGATCAGAGATCAAACTGTATTTTAGCCCCGAGAGATAAAATTTGGAACACATATTGTACTCGACAACACGAATATAAAAACACAGACGACATTTGAATTTTGGACCAGTCGGCGTGGATAAACATTTTCTATCCCTAGAGAGATACAATTTGGCACCCAGATAGTACTCTAGAACACGAATGCAGACGAAATTTTAAATTTTTGGTTCAGTGGGCGGATTAGGCGTTGCAAAACTGTATTTTAGCCCTAGAGAGATACAATTTGACACCCAGATATCACACGGCATTTTGGATCATTGGGGAAAGGGGGCGTGGAAAAACTGTATTTTAGCCCTAAATATATATAATTTGGTTCACAGATAGTACTCAAGAGCACGAATATGTATATGCAGACAAAATTTAAATTTTGGATCAGTGGGTGTGGTAAAACTGTATTTTAGCCCTAGACAAATAAAATTTGACACCCAGATAGTACACGGTAGCATTAATATAGATATGAAGACGACATTTTAATTTGGATAATTGCGGGAAGAGTGCGCGGCAATACTGTATTTTAGTCCTAAAGAGATAAAACTTGATACAAAGATAGTATTCGACAACACGAATATTAATATGCAAACGAGATTTAAATTTTCAATCAGAGCGCGGAGTGGGCGTGGCGAAACTGTATTTTAGCCCTAGAGAGTTAAAATTTGGTACACATATAGTATTTGGCACTTCAAGTTCAAATTGTTATTCTCTATTAGTGCCCGAAAGGGGCGTGGAAAAGCAGTATTAACGTAGTAGGTAACAATACCAAATAATACAACTTTTTTGATCAAAAAGTACATTTATTGTACTAAAAAGTAAAATTTATTGTATTAAAAAATACATTTATTGTACTAAAAAAGAACAGTTTATTGTAATAAAAAGTAAATTTCTTGTACCAACAAGTACAATTTATTGTACCAAAAAATACTTTTAATTTACACAAAAGTACATATATTTTACCAATAAGAAAATTTACGGTATCAAAGGGTACTTTATTGGTACCAAAAAGTAGAATTTATTGTATTCAAAAGTACTTTGATTGTACACAAACAGTACTTTAAATGTACTAATATGTACTTTTATTGTACCAAAAATTTCTTTAATTGTGCCAAAAATTATTTGTACTGTATCATAAAGTACTTTTTTTCGATCAAAAGAACTGTTGTTGAAGCAAAGAGCAAGGACTAGAAGAGTTTTTTCTTAAATTCATAATATTTTTCAATTTTCTTTGCTGGTACTTTGTGTCAGTAAAGTTTAAGGACTATTTACTGTGCGTCAGTTTGTTTTACAAAAAATTTTGTATTCCGTACTTAAATCATTCGGTGCGGTGTCAAAATTTTTTTTTAAATCCAGTACAAAATGCTTGATCCAATAACGGAAAAACCTAGCCTGGAATTCTTATTTGTAGATGTTATTAAGCCTTGTGACGCTTGATTTTTAAGTAAATAATAATAGATGACATTAAGCCTGATGGGGCTTGAATTTTAAGTATAGAATTCTTGAATATAGATGACAATAAGACTTCTGGGGCTTGATTTTTAAGCATAGAATTCTTAATTATAGATGACATTAAGCCTAATGTGGCTTGATTTTTATTAAATGATATGCGGATAGCTAATTAGATAGGTGCCAAACTATCTAATCAGTACCCTTTTACTTAGCTTTTTACTCTTATTACAAACCTTAAGTGTTATAATCTCCACGAAATTAATGAGAAGTCAAAACACACTGGTGCGAAAATGGCATCAACGAAGTTCACACGTCACTTGATTCACACAAGCTCTTAAGATTTCTTTACTTAATTGTAGAATTTATACGCTTAAATTCAAGTAAGAATTTTACAAAAAAAAATAAGAATTTTAAACTTAAATCTAGAATGCCAATTAATTGTGGGGACAAAACATTAGGCTAAGACAGTAAATGTTACTTCTCTCCCAAACAGTTTTTACTCAGAGATTTATGTAAGATTTTTTATTCTTACCTAAAGTCAGATAAAATTTGATATTTATTCTAAAAATGTATTACTTGACAATGGACAAGTTCTTACTTAAAATTCTACAAATAAGTTCGTACATTCTTAATTCGAGAATTTCATTCTTATTTTAATCATTTCTACGCTTACATTTGTGAACATATCCCGTTTTTTATTTATTTTAAGAATAATTAGTACTATTCGTGCTTAAATCTTTAAGAACCTTTTCGGCAAAAAATAAGAATATTCAACTTAAATTTGAAATGCGATTTTTTTTCTGTGTACTTTTATTGTACCAAAAAGTTTTTTTAATTGAGCCAAAAATTATTTTTACTGTATCAAAATTTACTTTTATTTTTATCAAAAATAACTGTTATTAAAGCAAGAGCATGGACTAAAAGAGTTTTATCTTAAAATTATAATACTTTTAAATTTTATTTGCTGAAAATTTTGACATGTTTAAGGACATTTTGCTGAGCGTTAGTTTGTTTTATCAATAATTTTGGTAAATAGTGACAAAACAATCTTATTTACACGATTCTGACACATTTTAAAGGAGACACTTATACCCATAATCGACACTGACAAAAACCTTAGGTTTTGTTTAAATCAATATTCTTTAGTTCTTCTTTTATTTTTGTGTATGTTTTTTTCATTCATTTCAATTCATAAGTAGCCCCTCTTAGCAATAAACAAACAACAACAAATCAATCATAAGCACTATGTTTTACCAATATTTACCAAACTTTCTTAATATCTTATTCACTTTTTACATATCACACGATGATCAATTTACAGATAAACATCTCTATTCGCTGGAACATAAAATAAAACACGAAAACTATTACCACAAAAATATCTCAACTATAAAATAGGTTATTTGCGTACCCCCATCACCACCAGCTATGCAGGCTCCATCCATCTTGGGCTGGTGCAACAAACAGGCACAAACCAAGTCCCAACACACACACACACACACTTCACAATCATAATTTCTGCTGAAAAATGGGCAAAGCAATTAAAACGTAATACCAGTTGCAGTCGGCGTTCAAGTGGCTGCTGGTGAAGTTGTTTGTTGTTGTTGCTGCGGTTGTCGTTGGCGATAAGTATTACCGCATTTTTTTTTTGTTTCTTTCAAACATAACCAGCTAACATAGCCAACAAACGCCGCCATAGTCCCCACTACGAATCCAGTGGAAAAAATATGTGAGTGAGTACAATAAAACTAATAAACAACAAATTAAAATAAATGTTAAAACTAACGAACGGAGTAACGAAAGCAAAGCGTACGAGAAAGAGCCAAGAAAAACGAATTGCTAATACTGAAAGCCAAGTAATATTTATATTTTACACTTTTTGAAGAAATTAAGTAAAAATAATCATTTTTTAATACGAAGACACGAGGAGGAAAACAAATCACACTAAACAAGACTTGTTAGGCACGAGCTTAAATAAAACGAAGGCAGTTTACTAAGTGCAGTTGCAAGATATTCTTTTTATTTTTGTGAAGTTTAGCTTTTTACTGAAACCTATAACGCAAAGTGGACACAAATAAAGTTTTAATTCTTTGAAATAACATCGCGAATAAAATAAATAATAAATAAAGGTTAGGTTAGGTTAGGTTAGGTTAGGTTAGGTTAGGTTAGGTTAGGTTAGGTTAGGTTAGGTTAGGTTAGGTTAGGTTAGGTTAGGTTAGGTTAGGTTAGGTTAGGTTAGGTTAGGTTAGGTTAGGTTAGGTTAGGTTAGGTTAGGTTAGGTTAGGTTAGGTTAGGTTAGGTTAGGTTAGGTTAGGTTAGGTTAGGTTAGGTTAGGTTAGGTTAGGTTAGGTTAGGTTAGGTTAGGTTAGGTTAGGTTAGGTTAGGTTAGGTTAGGTTAGGTTAGGTTAGGTTAGGTTAGGTTAGGTTAGGTTAGGTTAGGTTAGGTTAGGTTAGGTTAGGTTAGGTTAGGTTAGGTTAGGTTAGGTTAGGTTAGGTTAGGTTAGGTTAGGTTAGGTTAGGTTAGGTTAGGTTAGGTTAGGTTAGGTTAGGTTAGGTTAGGTTAGGTTAGGTTAGGTTAGGTTAGGTTAGGTTAGGTTAGGTTAGGTTAGGTTAGGTTAGGTTAGGTTAGGTTAGGTTAAGTTAAGAAGTTGAAATGAAAACGGAAAAATGTTTTACAATAACACTGTTGGACAAATTTAAACTTTTGACCCCACCCATGATCAAACTGGCCAGATTCTGAAAATATAGCTAAAATAAAAATATACGTATATCCCAGTTTTTCTACATCAGCTCATTTAAGTTTTTTACGATCAATTCAATTTTTGGAGCATAGCTCCCATACAACGACTTGAAAGTGAATTCTTCCTGTTCGCAGAACTCAGAGAGTTGTTAACAGATTTTGACGAATTTTCTTTATAATGTATTTCAAATGGCCTGGATGTGGTTCTGACCGAGCCCAAATTTCAAATTTGTCACAAAATAAATTTGTCACAAACAAATTGTCAATAGATTTAGATAAAATTTTGTTTTAAATGTGTTTCAAATGGCCAGGAGCGGGCTCTAACAAAGTCCAAATTTATAATTTGTCAAAAATTAAAATTGTCAAAAATTAAAATTGTCACAAATTTTTTTAAACGTTTTTCAAATGGCTAGTAGCTGGTTTTGACTAGCAAAATGTGTTGACAAATTAAATTTGTGACAGAATTTGTGACAAATTTAATTTGCGACAATTTTCAATTTGTGTCAATTTGGGCTTTGTCGGAACCCGCTCCTTACCTTTTGAAAAACAATAAAAAAAAATCATCAAAATCTGTTAACAATTCGCAGAGTTCTGCGAACAGGAAGACGTCACTTTCAAGTCGTTGTATGGGAGCTTCGCTCCAAAAATTGAAATGCTCGTAAAAAATTTAAATGAGCTGATCTAGAAAAACTGGGAGATACGTATATTTTTATTTTAGCTATATTTTCAGAATCTGGTCAGTTTAATCATGGGTAAAACATCGTGTCGTACAGTGTAAAATAAAGACTTTAGAATAATAGTAATAGTGGAAAAGGGATATAAAAGTCTATTTATACAAATAGTGAGATTACGTGGGGACACTATGGCCCTCTGCCCTTAAGCCAGTTCAAACCATTAGTGAACTTCACCAGATTCTCCATGTTGCATGCAGACAGTTCAGTGAGACTATCAAAGAACCATTTCCCAGGAAGAGCTGGGCAATGGCATAACAAATGCTCAATGGTCTCAAATTCCTCCTCATCGTCGCAAAACCTACAGTAATCCTCCTGTGTCGTCTCCCAGTTAGATGTAAATGCTCTGACGTCGCAGTGTCCCGTGACTACTCCATTTAGTCGTCTAACGGACCTACTATCCAGTTCCAATAGTGATCTGGTCCGTCTTCCATCCAGTCTTGGTCAAATATCTCGTGATACCACACAGTAGGTACGGTGTTCCCAGAATACATTTATTAGCCGTTCGATGTGATGGGTCACAATCCCGTATTTATGACACATTGGTGGTCTAACTGATCCAACCGGTAGGTCGGGTCCCAGTGCAGAGCCTTTCCGCGCCAGTTCGTCCTGCTGCCGAACACTATTTTCCGGCAGTTTTGAGAACGCCGTCCTACATCTGTACACTAATCTCAACTTTATGGCCTTTGATACCAAAGCCTATAAGGTTGCTTGACTGTCCACATAGATTGTGACGATCTACTTCAAATTCCTTGCCAGTATTTCCACCACAGGTTTCATAATAGCGACGATGCTCTGACGTCGCAGTGTCCCGTGATTACTCCAATTAGTCGTCTGACGGACCGCCTATCCAGTTCCAATAGTGATCTGGTTACTCTTTCATGATGAACTGATCCATCCTATTGGTCGGATCCCAGTGCTGAGCCTTTCCGCGCCAGTTCGTCTTACTGCCGACCACTAATTTCAGGCAGTTTTGAGAGCTCCGCCCTACATCTGTACACTAATCTCGACTTTATGGCCTTTGATAGCAAAGCCTTTAAAGCCGCTTGACTGTCCACATAGATTGTGAAGATCTCCTTCAAATTCCTTGCCAGTATTTCCTCCACAGATTTCATAATAGCGAAGATCTCCGCCTGGAACACACTGCAATCGTCATCCAATTCAATTCCAATTTTGAACCCCCTGAAAGGTAAGGAATATTTCCAAGCTTCTCTACCAGGGATAACTATTGCCGGGCATGCAGTAAAATCCAACAACGGAACCACCAAACAAGGTATCCGTAAGATACTATGAGACGCACTACCACTGTGTATATCCAATATACCATTGCAGGTTGTAGTCCGGAGTTTCGTCAGGTGTATAGGGCATTTAATCCTTTCTTCGTCCTTTCATCCGTATCCAAAATGACGCCTCAGATGAGAGTTTCAGTTCTATACCATCAATTACCGGCAGTCTAAAGTTTTCAATGAGGTATTTGCGTGTGAATTGACATTCAGACCACAGCTTATGGCCCATTCTGGTAAAGATCGTAAGTCATCTTGTATGAGGTCACTCAAAGTTGGAGCAAAACTACCTGTAACTATGATAACGACGTCGTCCGCATAGGCCGATTCCTCTCCTTGTGGTATACCCCTTGTCGCCAACTTCCTCGCAGTACTCATGCCAAGCGTGGAGTTGATTATACGGTTTGACAGCATAGAATCAATCCAGTCTCTAAGCAAAAGAGGTGTTCCAGTCTCCCTTAACGCTTCCAATATGGCTGTGTATGATGTCACATTATTGACGGCCCCTTCGATGTCCAAGAATGCTGCTAATGTGTATAAACCATTCCCAAAACCGTTTTTCGTGCAGAGCGCTGTCCACAGATCTCCCCTTAGGGTATGCATGCTGTGCTCCTAAATCTTTAACAGTTGGTTTCCCCGCTTTGGGTATGAGAACTACCTTCACTTTCCTCCATGAAATGGGAACATACGATAACCGTAGACACCCTTACGTGACACCCTTAGAGGTTCCGTTAGGATCGGCGCAATGACGGAAGATATCTACTGTAACATAGCCGGATAGATTTCTTCCATCCCTGGTGACTTATAGAGTTTGAAGGTATCCAAAACCCATTTAAATCTTTCCTCACTAATCACGTCGTTCAATAATGTTCCGTGTACTGAATTAAAACGCCTTCCATTTTTAGATTATGCGAACGTCACTATTTAAGAAGCTTTTACTTAATATGCCGATTGACTCTGCACTATACTGCGACGTTGCTGTTGACAACATCAAGGGGGCCGGCAATGAAAGTAAAATGTAGATAACTGGAGGTGGAAATCGAACCCGGGATATCCCGCATGATAAATGAACACTCTCATGCTTATTGGGTATAAGAGAACATGTATTCCCCTATTTGATGTGCTTTCGGAAATGCCTTCTTGCATTAAAATACTGCCCTCCTGCTGACAAAGACTTTTCGCTTTCCCGCCAACACAAATATTGCATTTGTAATGTAAACAGCAATCGCACAGGTATGATGCAGCCGCAAGATCGATCCAACAAACAGCTGATTGGGATCATATCAAACTTGTTGCTGTTGGAGACCGGCAATACTTGACTAGACAGCAGCAGTGTTTTTTTGTTGCCACTCTTCGCTGGTAGAGCTTTCCGTCAGTACATACATATATACTATTCATTTGTGGGGTAATATTGCATTGCATATTTGGTTGTATGTGTACGTTTGTTGTACACGGAGGCTGCTGTTGACGCTATTGTTGCTGCTGTCATTCACAACCGATCTAGACGTCCTCGTAAAATATGCGAGCATTGGGTCAAACGTGTTTACTATTTGTTGTTGTTGTATTCTCCAATATTTGGCCTGTTTTCATTTGTTGTAGTTGTTGTGGCAATAGTACCGATGCAGTTGCAGTTGTCAATTTTCACCAAAACAGCAGTTGCTCACAGTTTGTGTTTGAAGTTTAATTTCATGTAATCAAATTCAGTTTATTGCTATTGTTATCCATTGAATGTTATTGTTGTTAATTTGTATAATAATTCCGGCATTTGTAATGAACAATTTGCATATTGAATAGTTTTGATTTGGACTCATGCAATTAATGGTAATGCCAATGTTCAATTGCGAACACTTTGAAACGTCATTATGTGTAGTAGTAGTGCAACACATAACATAGGTATGAATGCGATGTTGCGATTATGGTGATGATTATATAAGGCGGTGGCGATGAGGGCAGTTATTAGCTTTGTAGTAATTGATGTGGTTACAAAAATAGTTCGAAATGTCCAAAAAAGTCTTATTAAATTCGGGTAATGTTATTTTTGTGGGATGCAGGAGAACAAATTTAATTCTATAGTAGTAGTCAGATTGGGGAATGGGACTTTGCCCAGAGGTTACTGATTGTCACTCACTTGGGAGTGACCAGAAGCGATTCCTTTGTGGCACTGTCCAAGCAGCTAACTACTTCCGGTCTAAGACCAAGTTTTCCCCGGGCAATGACTTTAAAGCAACCGCTTAGAAGTTAGCTAGAGTTAGAAGGCGAAATGTTGAGTAGCCTAATCGGCATGCTACCACCGATGCGTCTTAGGAAGTAGGTAAATGAAGTTACTGAAGCTCAACACCGGCTCTGCTAGTGGCTTTGGCAGCCCTAAGAAACTAGGATCGGAAACTAGGATTATGAAAACACGGAGAATAAATAAAACAAGAACCCCCCCAAATGTTGACGACCCCCGCAAACGATATAAGGACCATGATTTAAGGATATGCACCTGGAATGTCCGAACTCTTTACAGAGATGGTGCCTCTATCCAACCGGCGGATGTCCTCGACAAATACAAGGCTGACATCACCGCCATACAGGAAATGAGATGGACGGGACAGGGATGCACACGACGAAAGAACTGTGACATCTTTTACAGCTGCCATGCAGAAAGACACGAATTTGGATGTGGTTTCATAGTCGGCAAGAGACTTCGACACCTCGTCTCGCGGTTTAAGCCTGTAAGTGACCGAATAGCCACCATTCGCATCCGGGCGAAATATTTTTACATCACGCTGATTTGTGTACACGCCCCGACGGAAGATAAAGACGATGATATTTAAGATGCATTTTACGAGCACCTAGAGGAAACATACGACCGCTGCCCTGGCCACGACATTAAAATTGTTCTGGGATACTTAAATGCAAAAATAGGTAGGGAAGATGTTCTTGGTCCATCGATCGGTAAATTCAGCCTGCATACCGACACGTCAGACAACGGGTATAGGCTGGTTAGCTTCGCAGCGGGAAGGAACATGGTAGTGAGTGGAACCAGATTCCAGCACAAAGATATCCACAAGGCAACTTGGCTATCCCCCGATCAAAACACCAAAAATCAAATTGATCATGTGGTAATTGATGGCAGGCATGCATCTAGTGTCATGGACATGAGTGTGATCCGTGGTGCTAATATTGGCTCGGTTCATTACCTGGTTGCAGAAAAGGTGCGCACAAGATTGAGCAGAGCGAAAAACGCACGTAACCAAACACAAAGAAAGCTGGACATCGCGAAGCTGCAAACCCCAGAGGCAGCCAATGCCTACTCCAACCAGCTCTCCCAATTACTACGCCACATCGCCTCTAATTCTGACGTTCCTGATACACAGTGGCAGCATATTGCGCATTCCATGGCAACCGCCGCAAAACCCGACCTATAGTGCGAGCTCTTCAACATAGTGATGGAGATGATAATGAGGAAAGCTGCAATAAACACGAGTGGCACGATATTCAACAAAAGCCATAGACATCATCAACTTCATGAACGTTGACAACTACAATTTCGAGTTGGTAGATAGTTTTATCTACCTAGGCTCCGCGATCAACAGAACCACAAATGTCAGCCTCGAAATCCGGGGAAGAATCCTGCTTGCTACACTCAGAAAAAAGTCCGTACTAAATTTGAGTACAAAACATACTAGATTTGAGTTTGCAAAATTTACTCAATACTAGTAAATTTGTACTTAAAATGAATAAATAATACTCAATTCGAATATGTTGTACTGGATTTGAGTATGCGTTGAAAAAGTGCATACTTCATATAAGTACGAAATTTTACTCAAATTGTATTCTTCAATATGAGTAAAATTTTACTCGCCTTAAGGAAAATATTATTCGTTTGAAGTATGGCATGTTAATATTTAAGTTTGCAAAGTGTTGAAAACAAAATTGTATGGAAGTATGTAAGTTTAGTTCGCATTGTACTTCAATTTACTCCAGATATTAAAATTAAGTTCAAAGAAGTTGTAGAACAGAGTACACATGTATGATCGTTTCAAGTATAGATGTAGTAATTTTGAGTTACGGTGTACTAAAATAAAGGAAGATTATCTTCAGGAATATCGTACTTAAATTGAGTACGATTTTCTCAATTTTAGGTTGCAAATAATAAGATATAGGATATTGTAGACTTAAAATGGACAAGCAAACTACGTAAAAATAATACATTTGTAACAGAAATTTTTATTCAAAATAAACTAGAATTTGGGGACGAAAAACTTAATTGTAGTATGCTCAACTAATATTAAAAGAGAATATTACCCAATGGTAGTTCGAAAAATAATCAAATATAGTAAGCATGCGTACTCAAATAAGGTAAACATTTACTTAAAAATAAGACATTAAACTAAACTTGAGTTCATTTTGAATAAACAATTGTAACAAAATACTTATTTGAAGTAAAAAAGTCTTTAGCTTTGTGCCAAATTTGTTGTCAAAAAGGGTATTCAAGTTGAGGGATATAGTTGTAAATATGAGTAGCGTCAAACTAAAGTTGAATACATTTGTAATTAATTTTAGTTCACTGTGTACTCAAATTAAGTTCATTCCCAGAAATACAGCTCTGTGTTCCCATAAGTACACACAAAATGTGAGTGAAAGAGATAAACTCTATGAAACCATAATGTGCAGCATTTAACAACTGTGAAACAAAAAGAGACAAACATTCGACAGCGATCGAACTATGTGATTTGTGTGTGTGTGTGTATAAGTGTTTGTGCGCATACAAGCTGGTATTTGTTGCGTTTAGAACAGTTTTGTTGAAGAGGTTTAGGAGTAAAGTGTTTATTTGGAGTGTCATGTTACTGTAAAAGAAATTAAATAGTGAAAAAGTGTTTTTCGGAGACTTTGTAAAAGGTAAGTGATAATAAGAACCTTAATTATCAATTTTAGATGTGAATAATTTAAGAAGATTGTTGGCGAAAAAGTCTTTGCGGTGGTGTTCTCAACCGAGGTGTTTTCAATACAAAAAATGGGTAAGTACAATTGTGTATTCGTTCATTGGTGTTGTGTGTGTGTGACCGGCGAAAATAACAAGCAATTTGAATTTCATTAGAAGCTCCAATTGCAAATTCAATAATATGTAATGAGTTCAAATTTACAATTAATGCTACTAAAGAAATTCAAATTGTATGGCGCTTGTTTTTAAAGAATTACGCGTATGTAGTGTGTGTGTGTGCAAATTTATGTTACAAATTGTATAGTAAAATCCAAATTGACTTGCAATTAGTAATTGGAATTTAGTGTGGAAAAATGAATTCAAATTCATTATTGTCATTTGAATTCGAATTCGTTTTTAAATATTAAAGTTCCTTTAATTTGGAATACTTTCCACAAGTGTCAATTGCAAATTTGAATAAATTTCTGAATACCAAACTCCAATTTCTAATACTAATAATAATTTAAATTTAAATTTCAAAAATTACAAATGTATTTTACAAAAAATTATAAACTAAAAGTGTAGAACAGTTTATAATTTGTTATTGAATATTGAATTTAAATTTGTAATTTGCATTTGGTATTCAAAAATTAATTAGTTAATTAAATGAATTCCAAATTGTAATGGAATTTAAATGGGTATTGGAGTGCAAATTTCAAATTAAAATTTAGAGGTGTCATTTAAATTAAGATTTTAAATTTTAGATTTATGTAATTCCAATTTGTAATCGGAATTTAAATAAAAATATGCAATTTCTAATTATAATTTGAAATATGCAGTCAGTATCTGAGTTAAAATTAAAAAATAAATTTAAATATAAAATTAAGTTTTGAAAATTAAAATTGCAGAATGAATGACAATTCGAAATCAGAATATAAAATTTTAAATAAAATACTTATTCTGAATTATATTGCTATTATGATTTCATTCATTCTTAATACAATTACAGAATTCAATTTTAGAGGCAATTAAAAATTTAAATTAATTTGTGAATATCAAATTACAAATTCTAATTTTAATTGAAGGTTATTGCTGAATTTCAAATTTAAACTACAACTAATTTGTGAATTCACTTTTGATTATTAATTTCCGTTTACTTATACTTATATAATTATAACTACAAATTTGAATTTATTCTTGAATTTCAAGAGTGCAATTTGAATATTTAAATTCATTTCGATATAACAAATTCTAATCCAATTACTAATCACAAATCGGAATTTATTCTTTCTAAATTCAATCACAAATCAAATTCCAAATAAACGTACAACATGAATTCAAAATTATTTTTGAATTTTAGATCAAATATCAATTGAAATACAATTTGTTAAACTGAATAGATTTTATTTTCGTTTTCTAAACATTTCAAACCCCCTTGGACTATTAAAACTTGATTTATCTTCATTAATTCATATGCTGGAATGTTAGACAGATATTTATTATTGGCGTGATCTAAATAGTTTTAATTCTTGGCTTTCGCGTAATAATACTGCAAATTTTTTAATGGTTCAGTTTGCTGTCAGATAGTTAGACTTCTAGCGTGTGGCGGGGAGGCTCGTCTGTGTCACGGCTACGTATGATTTGAGACCTCCTCTATTATGCTTGAAGCAGTTTACTCATGTAAATAAATAACCGTTTGCAATATAACTGAAAATGATGAGACTTTGACGCAGTTTATTATGCCGCGGGGAAACCTAAAGAGCAGGTTCTAATTGTTTAGATCAATACCTTTATTATATATCAAGTCAAATATTAAATATATGTAACCATACGTAAAATAGTTCATCTGCACATTTTGTAGACAACTGTGTTATACATTTTCATATGACTTACAAATTGTTATTCTGAAGTCAAAGTTGAAGTTTAAAAAAAATTAGGAAAATTTAAGAAACTTGGGGAGAGACCTAGTGCATGGTGTAGTCGGGTACATCATGAATCTTGTAAACCAAAGTTTCCTAACGCCCTCAAAATCTTGAATTATGGTTCGAAACCCGGTTTTTCGGGTCTTTCATCACTTATGAGCTAATAACTCAGTTAGTTCTGAACCAATTTTGAATTTATTATCTGGGTTGAAGAAAAGAATCTGAGACCTTTCCAACGATACACAAATATATATATTTTACTATAGATAACTTGCCACATTTGTTAGATTTTGCTCCCCAATTTTAAACTTTTTTTTATTTTGTTCACTATTTTTGAAGTTTGAAGAAGTTTTTAGCCACTATTTTATTACATTACCCTAATGTTTGTTGTATTATTCAGAAAGTGCATTTAGCCATTTGTAAAACGCAGATTTGTTTGTAAAAATTGGTGAACAAATGGTTAAGTTATTAATGTTTTTCGAGGAACGCAATCTTCATATCCAAATTCGAAATTAACAACAACACCACAACAAAATATTTTTTTCAACTGTTTGATTTTAGTATGGGATATGTTGTACTCGAAAAAAAATATTAAAAAACCTCTTAGACTATAAAAATTTGATTTTATCTACGTTAGTTCATATATTGTAATGTTAGACAGATATTAATTATTGGCATGATCTAGATAATTTTTATTCTTGGCTTTCGCGTAATAATACTGCAAATTATTTTAATGGTTCAGTTTGCTGTCAGATAGTTAGACTTCTGGCGTGTGGCGGGGAGGCTCGTCTGTGTCACGGCTACGTATGATTTGAGACCTCCTCTATTATGCTTGAAGCAGTTTACTCATGTAAACAAATAACCGTTTGCAATATAACTGACAATGATGAGACTTTGACGCAGTTTATTATGCCGCGGGGAAACCTAAAGAGCAGGTTCTAATTGTTTAAATCAATACCATTATTATATATCAAGTCAAATATTAAATCTATGTAACCATACGGAAAATAGTTCATCTGGACATTTTGTAGACAACTGGCTTATACATTTTCATATAACTTACAAATTGTTATTCTGAAGTCATCTTTGCCGTTAATTAAATTTGTTTAAAAAAAAAATTAGAAAAAATTTAAGGAACTTGGGGAGAGATCCAGTGCATGATGTAGGTGTAGTCGAATACATCATGATTATTGTTAACCAAAGAATCTTCTTAAGTCTAATATCGGGTCTTTCATCACTTTTGAGCTAATAACTCAGTTAGTTGTAAACCAATTTTAAATTTATTTAAATCTGAGACCTTTCCAACGATACACAAATATATATATTTTACTATAGATAACTTGCCACATTTGTCTGATTTTGCCCCCAATTTTAAACTTTTTTGATTTTGTTCACTATTTTTGAAGTTTGAAGAAGTTTTTAGCCACTAATTTGTTACATTACCCTTATATTTGTTGTATTATTCAGAAAGTGCATTTAGCCATTTGTAAAACGCATATTTGTTTGTAAAAATTGGTGAACAAATGGTTAAGTTATTAATGTTTTTCGAACGCAATCTTCAAATCCAAATTTCAAATTAACAACAACACCACAACAAAATATTTTCTTTAACTGTTTGATTTAAGTATGGGATATGTTGTACTCGAAAAAAAATATTAAAAAACATTTTTGAATTTGGGATCAAATATCAATTGAAATACTATTAGTTATTTCATTTCAAACCTCTTAGACTATAAAAATTTTATTTTATCTTCGTTAGTTCATATATTGTAATGTTAGACAGATATTTATTATTGGCATGATCTAGATAATTTTTATTCTTGGCTTTCGCGTAATAATACTGTAAATTATTTTAATAGTTCAGTTTGCTGTCAGATAGTTAGACTTCTAGCGTGTGGCGGGGAGGCTCGTCTGTGTCACGGCTACGTATGATTTGAGACCTCCTCTATTATGCTTGAAGCAGTTTACTCATGTAAACAAATAACCGTTTGCAATATTACTGACAATGATGAGACTTTGACGCAGTTTATTATGCCGCGGGGAAACCTAAAGAGCAGGTTCTAATTGTTTAGATCAATACCTTTATTATATATCAAGTCAAATATTAAATCTATGTAACCATACGTAAAATAGTTCATGTGAACATTTTGTAGACAACTTGCTTCTAAATTTTCTTTTGACTTAAAAATTTGTATTTTAAAGTCAACTTTGCCGTTCGCCAAATTTGATTTAGAGAAAAACACAATTCAATAATTGAGTTAAAGATTTTCATTTGAGTAAAAACCTCCACGCGGCATATTATTTTATATTTGCTAATGGAATTTGATTTGTAGTATTCTTTTAAAATAATTTTATCTAATGAACGTGTATTTGCGCAAATTAATGACAAATTCGAATAATATAATATAATATTCGAATATATAATTAATATTATAAACCCCAATCCTTCCTCAACTTTCTGAGCATGTTGGCCAAACATTAACTTAAATTCCATTACCTAAAATTTGAAGGCAGCGAAGTCGTTTTTTGCAGAGATGACGTACAATTTGCTGACATTTGTATATCTGCAGTTGGAAGTGGTATGTATTAGTTATGTAAAATAATTGTATTTTAAAATGAATAACTACTTGTACGCATGCGTGTTCTAGCATCAGACATGACCACGGCATTTCTGCAATATCAGTCAATTGCAAAAACAATTTATTAATAATAATAAAATAAAAGTTTTTTATTTTGACAGCAATTTCTTTCATTTAAATTATTTACAAGCTTATATAACGTAATTATTAAAAAAAAAATTAAAGCTAGTTGGGGGAAATGCAAATATTACATTAACCATGATTAAACTTAATTTTAGTACAATAAATCCAATTTTCCGTCCGTTTGGTTGTACATTTAAGTATATTCTCGTTAATTTCAAGAAAGCATACTTGTTTTAATTCTTTGTGACTTCAATTAAGGGTAAAAAGCATACAAGCAAGTCTGGACGAACTTAAATATTGTACATATATATTCCACAATAGGATAGATAAACTTGAGCCAAGTTGACACTAAACTCAAATATAGTACATTCAGTCTTATAGTGTAAGACATTTATGTTCATATTGGCTACAAGTTAACTCAATTTGAGTACAATCTGACTCAATTTCAGATCTGATTAGTTGTACATTTAAGTAAATTCTCGCTAATTCTAGGAGAGCATACTTGTTTTTACTTCGTTTGTGATTTCAATTAAGTTCAACTATACTAAATTCCAATACGCATTAACATGTCTCGTACTTAAATGTAGTTTAGTTTGCATTAATACGGAGAAAATGCGGTCTTCAATTTAGAAAATTTGCTTTGTAGTAAGTCACATTTTTCTTTTTTTGAATACGATGCAAACTTCCATGATTGCCGCGTGTACTTATTTCAAGTCAATTTGTGGTTGACTTTAGGAAATTTTCTGAATATCGGTAGTAAAATGTAAGATGTGCATACTCAGTAAAACATCGTTTCTCCTTATTTTAGAAATTTTGCACTCAAATCGTATCAAAAAAAACTACGAATGAGTAAGTGCATACTTGATTATTGACACATAATACTTGCTTATAGTATATGTCGACTAACATTCAGTAACTTTTACTTGTCTTTATTCCAAATGTATTTGAATGTAGTAACAACTTTACTGAAATCAAGTATGAAATGAATTCAATCTGAGTAACCGTAATACTTGACTCCGAATTGATGGCCACTCTTACTCAATTTTAGTAAATATTTCCTTAAACTTAGTACATGTTTCTCCTAGTGCATACTTATTTGTAATACCAACTTACTACTTTTGATTCAAAATGTGTTCAAAAATAAGTCGTGTTGTACTCAAAACAAAGAAATGTATACTATATTTTAGTTCGCATTTTAGACTTATATTAAAGAAATTTGCAAACTCAATTTGAGTACTGTGTTACTTGGCGCCATATGAAGACTCATTTTACTCAATTCTAGTTCAATTTTACTTCAATTTAGTTCACTTTTTTCTGAGTGTAATAAATCCTACTACGAACTCGATGAACAAAAATCCAGCTATACCAGATACTGGTTCTACCTGATTTGATTTATGGTTCTGGCAGTATTCGATTGAAAAATACTCCAATAAATATATATGTCCATCATCGTTAACGGAGAGTTGACGTAGTCAGACGCATTAAGGTGCAGCAGTTGCCTTAGCTAGGTCATGTTGTACGCATAGACGAAAAAGCTCCAGATTGGAAAGTCTTCGACAATGAACTCGATGGACGGCGCAGAAGATCGAGGCGCTTATAATATTTTTCTACGCGCGGTATATAATCCAATGGGATTGCCAAGAAGTGCCAGCTAAGTAAGTAAGTAATAAGCATTTGTTTTGTTTAGAATAAGAAAAGTAAAATATTTATTAATTTCACTAAATTTATATACTAATGATATGAATGTCAGGTTGCAGGAATGTCAGAATATTCAAACATCATACATGAATGACAATTTGAAAAAATTAAATCCCTATTTGCGTACTTTTATCTCATTTGTACAGTTTTTTTATTGTCATCATTTAAAATGTAAAAAGACTTTTGGTCCAGTCTGCCTAAATGAAAATATCGATATTTTTTAAAAAGTATCTGCTGAGATTTCAATTCAAGCATTTTTTTGATTTCTGATCAACCCAGATCAACAGTGGCGTTTACACTTTTTATAGTATTTTTCATGCAACCTACCGTAGCTTTAAGCCTACCGTGGACAGAAACATACCAGTAGTTGAACCTGTTGGCAGGTCTACAAAATATCTACAATACATCTTATCATTCGTAACTATTTTGTTTTTGTATAAAACTGTATACTTCCAAAGCAAAATGTTCTTGGTTTTTAAAGGGATTTAATCCTAGGAAAAAATATTTTTAAATTTTAGGGTAGAAATTGCTCTAATTAAGACCATCATTACAAGATGATGTCGTATGTCAGCGACGTCTATAGGACAATTGTAGTACTCGTCGAAACCTATACACCGATACACCGATGCCTTGATTTAACGATTGAGCCACAAACAAAAAAGCAGTGATAAATAAACAATTTGACTGTTTTTCCAAGGGTGGGGGAGGAAAACAAAATTTTTTTTTGAAGTTGTCTCAAGTTGGTCTTTAATATTTGCCCTCGACTTTGGAGAAAAAAAATTTTGTATGGGACCGACCCGGTCTACTGTTTTTCATGGAAACGCCTTAAGTATAAAAACTTTTAAAACTCTATGCAAATGCCATGAGCCACTCTAATGCCAACAAAAAAAAACAGATACGTTCTTGTACGAAAATTTATTCATTCATCGTCTGCTAATTGAGTTCCATTCAAACGTGCCATCGAACCGGCGTCATACCACGATGTGTTGCGGTTGTGTAGCTCAGCATAACAACAGGTATGATACTAGCAAACCGCAAAACATAAAATACAGGTGTAAACAAAAATCAAAGCTTGACTTAAAGACCACAAAAAACATCACAACTTAGTCAACGCTGAGAGCTCAAGAAGAGCAGACGGAACTTAGGGAATACCGCTATACAGCTTCAAAAGTGATATTTCAATAACAAATGTGTTAATTAAAAACGATAGCAAAATAAGTGAATAGCACAAAACAAAAGCGACAAATAATAGAGAGAAAAAACTAAAAAATAAATAAATAGAAAACAGAAAGAAAGAAAATCCATTGCATATGAAAAGCGTATAAAATAAAATACGAAGCTGACTAACCATTACGGGAAAACGATTTGAAAACAAAAACCGTGAACAAGTGATAAGCAAGTGTTGCCAACTATTAGTACGATCCAAAGATAAGAAAGTGTTTTCCCAATCCCAGTGGCCTATCCCAAAATACAATTTACATTTTATCTTAGCCCAGAGGCAAAACTTTGTCAGATAGTGTGTTGCTTTTACTAACGTTACTCGTGTGCCCACAAAAGTGTATATTTTCTTCTTGTATTGTTATTGTTGTTTGTTTGTTGCTGCTGCTGCAACTTCAGTGTGTAATTGCTTATCGGTTTCGCAAAAGCAAAAAAGAGCAAAAGAAAAAGAAAAAAAACATAACGGAAAAGCTATGAAAATGCCTTGCCGCAGCAGTGGAAAATTGCTTAAGAAAAAAAGTGAAATTATATATGGCTTATGTAGTGGCCAGCGCCACGGCGGCCTTTGGCCAATTGCCATTGCCTTGTATGCGGCACTGGTGCTGCAACTAATCGGAAGTTCAATGGCTTTTACCATACTTTCGCCCTTCAGCTATACCTCGTTGAGTTTTAAGAATCTTTTGAACAGTGTCCTGCTCTCGAGTAATGCCAATTTGGCCGGAGGCGGAAGAAATTTAAAATCGGATGTACTCGAAGATGCATCACTGATAACGGTAAGTTTTGTGAAATGAAATGATAAACGATTAAAGAAAACCGTAGAAAAGTGTGTTAAAAGGAAATGTATTGGAAACGGTATAAACAAAAAGATAAATGTAGGGTATAAATGGCGCATTATGGAGATGTGCCTGCCGGCTTATGGTTATGGTCGATAAATAATGCATTGCGTGATGTGATATTATTATTATTTTTGAGTAAAACATAATTAGTAGACACAATAAACTACATGAAAATTAGGTGTGCAACAGCGTATATTTAGGGCGTTGTTACATTTTTAAAAGAATTACAAATAAAAACATTTTATTGACTTATTTAATCAGATACGTTATTTACGTTAAGTAAAAACCTAAGGATTATGAAATATCAATTTGTCACAACTACAAAGTAGTTAGAAAGCTACCAACTACAAAGTAGTTAGTGAAAAAGTTATATAATGACAATTGACATATTCGGGATTAATCCATACGAAGTGTTTAAATTGCGCTCTGAATAGGATGTTGTTGATAAAAAGTTTGTCGCCTTATCATTTCAAAAAATTGTACGTGTGATTAAAAATTTTCTCCATAAATCTATTTGTATTTCTTTATAAATGGAAATCGATATGATATCTCCGAAGTATACCAGATCAAATGTATTAACAGATATTCAAATTTTTGTTATAATAAGACTTACACACAACGAAGCTTTTACTAGACATTCCGATTGACTCAACTACTTAGATGTTGCTGCCAACAACAGCGAGTGTGGATGGTTGTGACAAGGTTCGAACTCACGTGTTCTAAACATCCTGACCCACATAATGAAAGTGTTTTCATCGTACGGTTCAAGATCATTCTATTATTGCTAATAGAGTTTGTTTTGTTTTGTTGTTGTGTGAAATGGATTATGGTGACAGCTGGCAGGGCGAATAGCTATTTCCATAGTTGCCTTACTATCATCATCAGCACCCTTTGTTGTGCCTTCTCTTCACATTATCACAACCTTAAGTGTTAAAAGCTTCAACAAACCATCGAGAAGACGAAACATACCGGTGCGATAATGGTGTCAACGAAGATCACACGTCAACATAATCCACACGGTCCCACGGTCAGTCAAGGTCATGACGTAACTTTATGGATCATAACATACTTACTTACTTAGCTGACCGCACGTAGAAACAGTTTATAGGCACTTCGATCTTCTGCGCTTCTTCTCCAGTTAGTCACACCAAGTTCTGCCAGGTTCTCAGTAACCTGGTCTTTCCAACGGAGTTATGGTCGCCGTCTTCTGCGCCGTCCATCGAGTTCATTTTCGAAGACTTTTCGAAGTGGAGCATTTTCGTCCATGCGTACAACATTATCTAGCAAACGCACATTAATGCGTCTGACCACTTAAATGTCAGTGTACAGCTCGAACAGCTCATGATGCATTCGACGTCGATATTCTCCGTTAACGATGATGGGCCAATATATTTGACGGAGTATTTTTCTCTCGAATACTGCCAGAACCGATTCAACCGCTTGTAACATAGACAAGGATTCTAAAAGTTACATAAAGACAGGTAGAACCAGTATCTGGTATATAAATATACCAGTATTTGTTCGCCGAGAGAGGGCTCTGTTATTAAACCGCTTGCTTAGTCCGTAGTAACATTTATTAGCCAGCAGGATTTTTCTCCGGATTTCAAAGCTGACATTATTTGTTTTGTTGATGGCGGAGCCTAGATTGTCTACCACCTCGAAGCTATAGTCGTCAATGTTTACGCAGTTTCCCAAACGAATAGATTCTTTGTTCATTAAGTCTAATAACTTTGTTTTGTCCTCGTTCACCATTAGACCCATTTTCGCTGATTCCTTTTGTATACTTGAGAAAGCTGCAGTCACTTAACGCAGTTTTCGACCGATGATGACTACGTCATCAGCGCACGCGAGTGGCTTTTGTTGAATATCGTTCCACTCATGTTTACTGCAGTTTTCCTCATTATCATCTCCATCACTACGTTGAAGAGATCACATGGTAGGCCGTCGCCTTGTTTTAGGCCCTGTCTGATATAGAATGGCTCCGTAAGGTGCTTGCCAATCTTCACTAAAGACTTCGTGTGAGTCAGCGTCATTCCGCAAAGGCGTATCAGCTTCGCTGGAACACCAAACACAGCTATGGCTTCGAGTACTTTCTGCGCATCGGGCGCATAGGTCGAAGGCGGATTTATAGTGAACGAAAATGTGGGACGTGTCGAACTATTCCTCTCTTTACGAGGATTTACCGAAGTGTGAATATCTGTTCAGTTGTTGATTTACCAGGTCTAAAGCGTAACTTATAAGGCCCGAACAGGTTGGATAACACTGGCTTTAGTTTTTTACAGAGCACACTTGAGAGAACCTTATATGCGATGGGTAAAAGGCTGATCCCGCGGCAGTTGGAGCACACCATTGGATCACCTTTTTTCAGCACAGATTCTAATCATCGGGCATGCATTCGTTTAGCCAAACCTTGCATAGGAGCTGGTGTATGCTTGTTATCAGCTCCTCGCCACCTGACTGGAAGAGCTCTGCCGGAAGTCCGTCGGCAGCGGCTACTTTATTATTTCCAGCCGCGATATTGCTCTTCTTACCTCGGCTAAACTTGGTGGTGGGCTATATAAGCCGTCGTCGACAATTGGCGTGATACATTCACGTGCGCTGCCTTCTGGAACCAGCAGTTGCTGGAAGTGTTCTCTCCATATATGCAGCACACTGCGTATCTGTGACCAGATTTACATTCTTGTCCTTACAGGAAGGGAGCCCATTACCGTAGCCTATTACTTTCTGGTAAAATTTTCTGGCCTCACCTTTATCCCTATATCAATGTTCTCAATATAAATATTCCCGTTCTCCCGTCCCTTCATCTGACGTTTTTTTTTCGCTTAAATAGCTGTCTCGCCCGTTTTTGTGCCGTTCCCTAACAGCACGGATTACAATTCGCTGTAGCGTCTGAGCACCGTTTTTCATATCTTAGCTCGCGATGTCCAGCATTTTTAGTATTTGGTTACGTGCGTTTTTCGCTCTGCTCAATCTTGTGGGCACCTTGGCTGTCACCAGGAAAAGATCTGAGCCAATATTAGCACTACGGATCACACACACGACCATAATATTAGATGCATGCCTGCCATCAATTACCACATGATCAATCAGATTTTTGGTATTTTGATCAGAGATAAGACAGTTACCTTGTGGATATCTTTGTACTGGAATCTGCTTCCACTCACTACCATGTTCCTTCCCGCTGCGAAGCTAAGCAGCCTAAACCCGTTGTCTGATGTGTCGTATGTTTCCTCTTGGCGCTCATAAAATGCATCTTTAATCTCATCGTCTTTATCTTCCGTAGGGGCATGAGCACAAATCAGCGTGATATAAAAATTATTTCGCCTTGATATGGATCTCTAATAGGATTGAACCACGAGACAATATGTCTGAGTCTCTCACATCCAAATTCGTGCATTTCGGCATGGCATTATAGCTGCCATGTCGCAATCTTTATGTCGCGAGCACCCTTGTCCTGTCCATCTCATCTCCAGGATGGCGGTGATGTCAGCCTAGTATGTTTTGAGGATATCCGCCAGTCGTATAGTTTCATCCTCTATAGAGAGTCCGGACGTTCCAGGTTCATATCCTTAAATCATGGCCCTTAAAACGTAGGCGAGGGTCGTCAACATTTGGTGGGTTCCGTTTCTTATTTTTTCTTTCTCGTGTTTTCATAGCCAGTTAGATATTAGACAAACTTTGATATTTAGAAATTTTTAGTGTATAAATAGGTACTGTCTATAAAATAGTTCTTGAGTTATGCTAAAATGTGTAAAACAAATAAAGTTGGAATACAGATGCCGACATGTTTTTTTTTATTCATTTTGTGTAATTTGTTGCTATTACCAAACCCCCAAATATAGCCTATTCCATTAGCCCGCAACACATTGACATGACATTCATTTACATATTAAACATTCATTTACATTTTGCACTCAAATCGTATCAAAAAAAACTACGAATGAGTAAGTGCATACTTGATTATTGACACATAATACTTGCTTATAGTATATGTCGACTAACATTCAGTAACTTTTACTTGTCTTTATTCCAAATGTATTTGAATGTAGTAACAACTTTACTGAACTCAAGTATGAAATGAATTCAATCTGAGTAACCGTAATACTTGACTCCGAATTGATGGCCACTCTTACTCAATTTTAGTAAATATTTCCTTAAACTTAGTACATGTTTCTCCTAGTGCATACTTATTTGTAATACCAACTTACTACTTTTGATTCAAAATGTGTTCAAAAATAAGTCGTGTTGTACTCAAAACAAAGAAATGTATACTATATTTTAGTTCGCATTTTAGACTTATATTAAAGAAATTTGCAAACTCAATTTGAGTACTGTGTTACTTGGCGCCATATGAAGACTCATTTTACTCAATTCTAGTTCAATTTTACTTCAATTTAGTTCACTTTTTTCTGAGTGTAATAAATCCTACTACGAACTCGATGAACAAAAATCCAGCTATACCAGATACTGGTTCTACCTGATTTGATTTATGGTTCTGGCAGTATTCGATTGAAAAATACTCCAATAAATATATATGTCCATCATCGTTAACGGAGAGTTGACGTAGTCAGACGCATTAAGGTGCAGCAGTTGCCTTAGCTAGGTCATGTTGTACGCATAGACGAAAAAGCTCCAGATTGGAAAGTCTTCGACAATGAACTCGATGGACGGCGCAGAAGATCGAGGCGCTTATAATATTTTTCTACGCGCGGTATATAATCCAATGGGATTGCCAAGAAGTGCCAGCTAAGTAAGTAAGTAATAAGCATTTGTTTTGTTTAGAATAAGAAAAGTAAAATATTTATTAATTTCACTAAATTTATATACTAATGATATGAATGTCAGGTTGCAGGAATGTCAGAATATTCAAACATCATACATGAATGACAATTTGAAAAAATTAAATCCCTATTTGCGTACTTTTATCTCATTTGTACAGTTTTTTTATTGTCATCATTTAAAATGTAAAAAGACTTTTGGTCCAGTCTGCCTAAATGAAAATATCGATATTTTTTAAAAAGTATCTGCTGAGATTTCAATTCAAGCATTTTTTTGATTTCTGATCAACCCAGATCAACAGTGGCGTTTACACTTTTTATAGTATTTTTCATGCAACCTACCGTAGCTTTAAGCCTACCGTGGACAGAAACATACCAGTAGTTGAACCTGTTGGCAGGTCTACAAAATATCTACAATACATCTTATCATTCGTAACTATTTTGTTTTTGTATAAAACTGTATACTTCCAAAGCAAAATGTTCTTGGTTTTTAAAGGGATTTAATCCTAGGAAAAAATATTTTTAAATTTTAGGGTAGAAATTGCTCTAATTAAGACCATCATTACAAGATGATGTCGTATGTCAGCGACGTCTATAGGACAATTGTAGTACTCGTCGAAACCTATACACCGATACACCGATGCCTTGATTTAACGATTGAGCCACAAACAAAAAAGCAGTGATAAATAAACAATTTGACTGTTTTTCCAAGGGTGGGGGAGGAAAACAAAATTTTTTTTTGAAGTTGTCTCAAGTTGGTCTTTAATATTTGCCCTCGACTTTGGAGAAAAAAAATTTTGTATGGGACCGACCCGGTCTACTGTTTTTCATGGAAACGCCTTAAGTATAAAAACTTTTAAAACTCTATGCAAATGCCATGAGCCACTCTAATGCCAACAAAAAAAAACAGATACGTTCTTGTACGAAAATTTATTCATTCATCGTCTGCTAATTGAGTTCCATTCAAACGTGCCATCGAACCGGCGTCATACCACGATGTGTTGCGGTTGTGTAGCTCAGCATAACAACAGGTATGATACTAGCAAACCGCAAAACATAAAATACAGGTGTAAACAAAAATCAAAGCTTGACTTAAAGACCACAAAAAACATCACAACTTAGTCAACGCTGAGAGCTCAAGAAGAGCAGACGGAACTTAGGGAATACCGCTATACAGCTTCAAAAGTGATATTTCAATAACAAATGTGTTAATTAAAAACGATAGCAAAATAAGTGAATAGCACAAAACAAAAGCGACAAATAATAGAGAGAAAAAACTAAAAAATAAATAAATAGAAAACAGAAAGAAAGAAAATCCATTGCATATGAAAAGCGTATAAAATAAAATACGAAGCTGACTAACCATTACGGGAAAACGATTTGAAAACAAAAACCGTGAACAAGTGATAAGCAAGTGTTGCCAACTATTAGTACGATCCAAAGATAAGAAAGTGTTTTCCCAATCCCAGTGGCCTATCCCAAAATACAATTTACATTTTATCTTAGCCCAGAGGCAAAACTTTGTCAGATAGTGTGTTGCTTTTACTAACGTTACTCGTGTGCCCACAAAAGTGTATATTTTCTTCTTGTATTGTTATTGTTGTTTGTTTGTTGCTGCTGCTGCAACTTCAGTGTGTAATTGCTTATCGGTTTCGCAAAAGCAAAAAAGAGCAAAAGAAAAAGAAAAAAAACATAACGGAAAAGCTATGAAAATGCCTTGCCGCAGCAGTGGAAAATTGCTTAAGAAAAAAAGTGAAATTATATATGGCTTATGTAGTGGCCAGCGCCACGGCGGCCTTTGGCCAATTGCCATTGCCTTGTATGCGGCACTGGTGCTGCAACTAATCGGAAGTTCAATGGCTTTTACCATACTTTCGCCCTTCAGCTATACCTCGTTGAGTTTTAAGAATCTTTTGAACAGTGTCCTGCTCTCGAGTAATGCCAATTTGGCCGGAGGCGGAAGAAATTTAAAATCGGATGTACTCGAAGATGCATCACTGATAACGGTAAGTTTTGTGAAATGAAATGATAAACGATTAAAGAAAACCGTAGAAAAGTGTGTTAAAAGGAAATGTATTGGAAACGGTATAAACAAAAAGATAAATGTAGGGTATAAATGGCGCATTATGGAGATGTGCCTGCCGGCTTATGGTTATGGTCGATAAATAATGCATTGCGTGATGTGATATTATTATTATTTTTGAGTAAAACATAATTAGTAGACACAATAAACTACATGAAAATTAGGTGTGCAACAGCGTATATTTAGGGCGTTGTTACATTTTTAAAAGAATTACAAATAAAAACATTTTATTGACTTATTTAATCAGATACGTTATTTACGTTAAGTAAAAACCTAAGGATTATGAAATATCAATTTGTCACAACTACAAAGTAGTTAGAAAGCTACCAACTACAAAGTAGTTAGTGAAAAAGTTATATAATGACAATTGACATATTCGGGATTAATCCATACGAAGTGTTTAAATTGCGCTCTGAATAGGATGTTGTTGATAAAAAGTTTGTCGCCTTATCATTTCAAAAAATTGTACGTGTGATTAAAAATTTTCTCCATAAATCTATTTGTATTTCTTTATAAATGGAAATCGATATGATATCTCCGAAGTATACCAGATCAAATGTATTAACAGATATTCAAATTTTTGTTATAATAAGACTTACACACAACGAAGCTTTTACTAGACATTCCGATTGACTCAACTACTTAGATGTTGCTGCCAACAACAGCGAGTGTGGATGGTTGTGACAAGGTTCGAACTCACGTGTTCTAAACATCCTGACCCACATAATGAAAGTGTTTTCATCGTACGGTTCAAGATCATTCTATTATTGCTAATAGAGTTTGTTTTGTTTTGTTGTTGTGTGAAATGGATTATGGTGACAGCTGGCAGGGCGAATAGCTATTTCCATAGTTGCCTTACTATCATCATCAGCACCCTTTGTTGTGCCTTCTCTTCACATTATCACAACCTTAAGTGTTAAAAGCTTCAACAAACCATCGAGAAGACGAAACATACCGGTGCGATAATGGTGTCAACGAAGATCACACGTCAACATAATCCACACGGTCCCACGGTCAGTCAAGGTCATGACGTAACTTTATGGATCATAACATACTTACTTACTTAGCTGACCGCACGTAGAAACAGTTTATAGGCACTTCGATCTTCTGCGCTTCTTCTCCAGTTAGTCACACCAAGTTCTGCCAGGTTCTCAGTAACCTGGTCTTTCCAACGGAGTTATGGTCGCCGTCTTCTGCGCCGTCCATCGAGTTCATTTTCGAAGACTTTTCGAAGTGGAGCATTTTCGTCCATGCGTACAACATTATCTAGCAAACGCACATTAATGCGTCTGACCACTTAAATGTCAGTGTACAGCTCGAACAGCTCATGATGCATTCGACGTCGATATTCTCCGTTAACGATGATGGGCCAATATATTTGACGGAGTATTTTTCTCTCGAATACTGCCAGAACCGATTCAACCGCTTGTAACATAGACAAGGATTCTAAAAGTTACATAAAGACAGGTAGAACCAGTATCTGGTATATAAATATACCAGTATTTGTTCGCCGAGAGAGGGCTCTGTTATTAAACCGCTTGCTTAGTCCGTAGTAACATTTATTAGCCAGCAGGATTTTTCTCCGGATTTCAAAGCTGACATTATTTGTTTTGTTGATGGCGGAGCCTAGATTGTCTACCACCTCGAAGCTATAGTCGTCAATGTTTACGCAGTTTCCCAAACGAATAGATTCTTTGTTCATTAAGTCTAATAACTTTGTTTTGTCCTCGTTCACCATTAGACCCATTTTCGCTGATTCCTTTTGTATACTTGAGAAAGCTGCAGTCACTTAACGCAGTTTTCGACCGATGATGACTACGTCATCAGCGCACGCGAGTGGCTTTTGTTGAATATCGTTCCACTCATGTTTACTGCAGTTTTCCTCATTATCATCTCCATCACTACGTTGAAGAGATCACATGGTAGGCCGTCGCCTTGTTTTAGGCCCTGTCTGATATAGAATGGCTCCGTAAGGTGCTTGCCAATCTTCACTAAAGACTTCGTGTGAGTCAGCGTCATTCCGCAAAGGCGTATCAGCTTCGCTGGAACACCAAACACAGCTATGGCTTCGAGTACTTTCTGCGCATCGGGCGCATAGGTCGAAGGCGGATTTATAGTGAACGAAAATGTGGGACGTGTCGAACTATTCCTCTCTTTACGAGGATTTACCGAAGTGTGAATATCTGTTCAGTTGTTGATTTACCAGGTCTAAAGCGTAACTTATAAGGCCCGAACAGGTTGGATAACACTGGCTTTAGTTTTTTACAGAGCACACTTGAGAGAACCTTATATGCGATGGGTAAAAGGCTGATCCCGCGGCAGTTGGAGCACACCATTGGATCACCTTTTTTCAGCACAGATTCTAATCATCGGGCATGCATTCGTTTAGCCAAACCTTGCATAGGAGCTGGTGTATGCTTGTTATCAGCTCCTCGCCACCTGACTGGAAGAGCTCTGCCGGAAGTCCGTCGGCAGCGGCTACTTTATTATTTCCAGCCGCGATATTGCTCTTCTTACCTCGGCTAAACTTGGTGGTGGGCTATATAAGCCGTCGTCGACAATTGGCGTGATACATTCACGTGCGCTGCCTTCTGGAACCAGCAGTTGCTGGAAGTGTTCTCTCCATATATGCAGCACACTGCGTATCTGTGACCAGATTTACATTCTTGTCCTTACAGGAAGGGAGCCCATTACCGTAGCCTATTACTTTCTGGTAAAATTTTCTGGCCTCACCTTTATCCCTATATCAATGTTCTCAATATAAATATTCCCGTTCTCCCGTCCCTTCATCTGACGTTTTTTTTTCGCTTAAATAGCTGTCTCGCCCGTTTTTGTGCCGTTCCCTAACAGCACGGATTACAATTCGCTGTAGCGTCTGAGCACCGTTTTTCATATCTTAGCTCGCGATGTCCAGCATTTTTAGTATTTGGTTACGTGCGTTTTTCGCTCTGCTCAATCTTGTGGGCACCTTGGCTGTCACCAGGAAAAGATCTGAGCCAATATTAGCACTACGGATCACACACACGACCATAATATTAGATGCATGCCTGCCATCAATTACCACATGATCAATCAGATTTTTGGTATTTTGATCAGAGATAAGACAGTTACCTTGTGGATATCTTTGTACTGGAATCTGCTTCCACTCACTACCATGTTCCTTCCCGCTGCGAAGCTAAGCAGCCTAAACCCGTTGTCTGATGTGTCGTATGTTTCCTCTTGGCGCTCATAAAATGCATCTTTAATCTCATCGTCTTTATCTTCCGTAGGGGCATGAGCACAAATCAGCGTGATATAAAAATTATTTCGCCTTGATATGGATCTCTAATAGGATTGAACCACGAGACAATATGTCTGAGTCTCTCACATCCAAATTCGTGCATTTCGGCATGGCATTATAGCTGCCATGTCGCAATCTTTATGTCGCGAGCACCCTTGTCCTGTCCATCTCATCTCCAGGATGGCGGTGATGTCAGCCTAGTATGTTTTGAGGATATCCGCCAGTCGTATAGTTTCATCCTCTATAGAGAGTCCGGACGTTCCAGGTTCATATCCTTAAATCATGGCCCTTAAAACGTAGGCGAGGGTCGTCAACATTTGGTGGGTTCCGTTTCTTATTTTTTCTTTCTCGTGTTTTCATAGCCAGTTAGATATTAGACAAACTTTGATATTTAGAAATTTTTAGTGTATAAATAGGTACTGTCTATAAAATAGTTCTTGAGTTATGCTAAAATGTGTAAAACAAATAAAGTTGGAATACAGATGCCGACATGTTTTTTTTTATTCATTTTGTGTAATTTGTTGCTATTACCAAACCCCCAAATATAGCCTATTCCATTAGCCCGCAACACATTGACATGACATTCATTTACATATTAAACAGCAAATTACAGTAGCTTTCTGGGTAATCCATCAATACAACAGCTAAAAGGTGTAATATTTATGATCAAAAATAATATTTAATAATTTTGCGGTATTATTTAAAGTTTATTATTACTCAAAATACATTCATTTATGACATAACAGTGACTGTCGGTCGATTGGTGTTTTCATAAAACAAAACAAAAACCCAAACTTAACGCAATCTGTGTCTACGACTACCTACATTTCAATTCAAACCAATTTATCTACATAGACAATCAATGTTTTCAACAAGTTAACTTTCACAAAAAAAAAACACGCTAATGCTCTACATGAACCACGTGCTTGTTTAGGTAAATGAACTTTATTGTCATGAAAGACAAAGAAAAACAATCACAGGAATTTTGCATATTTTGAATGATCTACAAATTAATATGCAACAATGGACCAATGAATGTAGTTTTGTACTTATGAAATCACTTTCAATTAAATTTAAATTTTTGCATGCCACAGGTTACTGGTACATTGACACAAGTGCTGTGAAAGTTCTTATTGTTAGTCCAGTGAATGCTGTGAGGCTAATTAGGTGCAAAACTCTAACAATATTATTAAAATGGGCAACACTTATTTGGTGTTATTTGAAACTGCATAAAAGATTGCAAACTCTCTAATATGCTGTTCTTGCAAGCAAACCGCGAACTGCCCATATAAATCCCATTGGAGTCACGATATATAAATGTTACGTTCTTAAGATAACAACTATGCACTTAAAATAAATTATTTTTTTCAGGCTGATATCAACCTCATAGTCTACCAAATCTGTCCTTAAATACAAAAAAAATTGTTATCAAACAAAGGTAAACGATAGATTTTATACCAACCTATATAACAAAATTTTTGCTTAAATTCTCCAAACCCCATCTTATGTTTGATGCATTTATTTTTATGATAGAAATTGACATCAATCTACAACTTTCCTATAACTAATAACACTGATCAACAGCGGTCATTTCACTTGTAACATTCTCCAATATGTGATCGTGTTTGGACTATTTACCATCCATCACCCTCAGTTTTCTTGCAATGTTAATATAATTGCTGTTACCGCAAAGAGTATCAAGAATAAGCTTGTGCCCCACATATTTGATGTATATTATGTAACTGATTGGAATGAAGGATCACGTCATATTCTTCTTCTTCTTCTTGTTTGGCAGCAGCAACAGAATTTCATGCATCAGTAGTGACATGTAAAAAAGTATTGAAAGCGCTTCGGTCATTTGCGGAGGTAGTTAGTTTGTCACACAAAGTCGTTATACAGCTCATGCTTCATTTAACGACAGTAATCGACGCTAACTACACAGTACAACATTTTTCCGCTCATTGATTTGGGACTCAATTCTGAGTACTGCACGTGCATTCGTTGCATGCCGTAATAATTTAATATCGGTTTGAAGTTAGTAAGTATCGTATATAGGAATTTGCCACGTTTTAGGCTCTTTTGTTTGGCACAACTCGAGAACCACTAGTCCGATTTAGCTGAAATAAATTTAAAAAATGAAGAATTACTATTCCTTTAATCTGTTTATATAACGTTTCCTCACAAAAGCAACAGTTTCACTTTTCTATACATCAAATGATTTTGAACTGGGTTTATTTTGTAGCAGTTACAATAAAACTGTTGTACTCCGTGGCGTTGGCATTCTTCGACAAACAAGTAGGTGCCATTAGTTGTAAATCTAATAATAGAAAGCGTGTTAATTCATCACAATGCGAGAAGCTATCCCATTCCTCGCCCAGTAGCAGCTGTTTGCGATCAATACTCGTCTCTTGATTTCCAATCTGATATTAACATTTCTGTTTATGGCGGTGCCAAGGTAGACAATAATCATCTACCACTTCAAAGTTATTTACCAAGTCATAACTACACTGATTAGATCCAATCTTTCATATAACAGAATAGACAGAACCTTGTATGCCATGAGTAAAAGGCTGATCCCACTGTAGTTCGTGCAAACATTTGGATCGCCTTTTTTAAGCACAGGACATAGAATACTCAGATTCCAATTTTCGGGCCGGCATTAAAAAGCTCTGCCGGCAGTCCATTGGCTCCCGCAGCTTTATTATTTTTATGCCGTGCTAATCTCGTTTTGGCTCGGTGGTGGACAATCTACTCTGTCGTCGATGATTTGAGTTATTTCGTCACTTGTACTACCTTCGGGAATGAGCAGAGTACGAAAATGTTCCCATCATATTTGCAGCACAGTCTGACCAGATTTCCATCTCTGTCCTTACTGGTGGGGATCTCTGTTACGAAATAATCTTAGTTTTTTACCTTTTGGTAGAACTTCCTAGACTATCCCTGTAATCTTCCATATCGTGTCCCTCTCTTTCCTTCCATAGAGGCTTTTTCGTCCTAAAAAGGTGTTGCATCTTTCTCCTGTTCTCATTATATCGTTTTGTCATAGCACGCATTATTGAACGCTGCAGTTTTGTCTTGTATGGAGCATCCATTTCCTTAGACATTACGCAACATACCTCATCGTACCAGTGCTTGTCTGAGCGTGGTTATTCTTAACCCGTTACGGCCGTACCAGCAGTGGTCATAGAATTCGCAATATGCTGCCACCGGGTTTGCAGTAATTTAGAGAGTTGGTTGGAGTAGGCCTTGGCTATCTCAGTGGTTGCTGCCTTGTGATGCCTAGCTTTCTTAAATTAGTAAGCACTACTTAATCGCGTGCGTACCTTGGCTGCAACTAAGTGGTGATACGAGTCAATATTTGCAATGCTCATCACACGCACTTGAGACTTGCCATCCTTCTGTTACCACGCGACCAATCTTAATTCTTGTCTTTTGATCAAGAGACATCCAGGTTGACTTTGGATATCTTAATGCGGGAATCTGGTTTCACTCAGTACAATATATCTTGCCGACGCGAGTCTGTTAAAGGAGGTGTGGTTCTGTAGACTGCATTTTCCGACTGCTAAAGCAAGAGTATCTGCCCTTCCTAATTTAGAATTAAAATAACCCATAATATACATATATATTCCTTTAGGTGGTCGTAGTATGCATCTTAAGTTTTCTTATCTTTGTCTTCCGTAGGGCCTTGTACACAAATTAGCGTGATGAAAACATATTCCGGATAGGGGCTATTACAGGTTTAAACCGCGAGACCACACGTCGAAGTCTCTTGCCGAATATGAATCCAAATTCGTGTGACAGTTATTTCGTCGTGGAAGTAATATCAGCCTTGTATATTTCGAGGATATTCCTCAATTGTTTAAAGGCACCATCTCTGTGGAGAGTTAGCACATTCCAGGTGCATATCCTTAAATCGTTGGCCTTATAACGTTCCTTATAACGTTTGCGTTAGGGGGTTCTCAATTTAAGCGGGTTCTAAACAATGGGTCTCCAACTCTCTCTGGACTAAAAATAGACGTCAGTTTGATGAATAGGCTCGAGCGAATTCTAACATGTTCAATTTTCAGAGTGGGGATATGTCAATTCTTTTCTTGAAAATCTACCAAAAATACTATTAAAATTTAGTTTTAAAATGTGAAATGCGTGAAGGTTTAGCAATTTGTGCACCCAGCATAACAAAAAACACAGTATTTTTTTTTAAATCTCTATCTTCCACGCGCAGTATACGATCCACATTGTCCCTACTTTTAAACATTTCCCCTCCAGTTTGCTCGAGCATATAGAACCTAATTTTCGCGAGAGAGTTGGTGTTTTTATAAAATATTGCTCTATGGCTCTCATACTAGTTTTTTTTATTTAAGAAGAGTGGCTCATTAGTCCATTGCATCCGATCCCACTGGGAAAACCTTTGTGTTCAGCTTGAGTAACTTCTGTTATCTACTCCCTAAGACGCATCTGTGACAGCATGCCATTTGGAACTCAACATTGCGCCTTCTCACATTTTCTACAACTGAACGTATGTTTAGTGGCATTGCCTGTGGAACACGTGCTCTCTCGGACGTTGTGAGCTGCTTGAGGAACTCCAATGAAAGGTTCTGGTTATTCCCATGCGAATAACAATTAAAAAACTAAAATTAAGAGCTTAAAACAAACTTAATTTCCCTTTACAACCCATGAATGAGGTATGGGATAGCTCCTCGCGTTGTTGCAAATTAACAGGCTCTCTATTTTAGATTCACAACTAACGACACCTACTTGTTTATCGACGAATGCGAACATCACTGTTTAAGAAGCTTTTACTAGAAGACATGCCGATTGATTCGACACTTATACTACGAAGTTGCTGTCGGCAACATCGAGGGGGGGTCCAACAATGAAAGACAAATGTAGATGACTACAGGAGTCGAACCTGGGAACTCCGGCACGGTAGTCGTATATTCTAACCATCCTGCCACAGCCGGTCACCCGTTAAAAGTTATCGAGCTGAAATTTTGAATGCAAAGCTTTTGTCCTCTTGGCAGAGGTAAAATTCAAAGATGAGCAAATTTGGCCAAAAACTACTACTACTTTCCATACAAACTCTCCCTTTTTAGGGGTAAAAAAAACAATAAGAGAAGAATTTAAAAATCTTAAGTATTAGTAGTAAATATTATAAAAATATTTTTATTTTACTTCAGATACTGAAGTAATAAAAAATATTACAATACTTGACCAAATACACATGTTCGTAAATACCTCTAATATTCCTGTCGCCAATTTTTACAAATGGAGTCCAGATTATCGAGTAAATACTGTAGTGGTAATTTTTTTTTATAAAATCAGCAAAAGTGTTCATATTATGGGGATTTTTGGGCATCAACAGCCGCATTCCCCATTATCACTAATAATTCTGCATCATTAGATTTAATGACACATCAAGTTCTTTAAACTACAACAAATTCTCAATGTAACCATCTTAAGTATGCCAACATTCTCAGACATATAGCAGCACCACAAAAAAAGCTGATACAAACACAAACAGAGAAAAAAGAAACTATTGCCTCAATTTTCTATTCTTAAATTGGTGGCTTAAAGGCAAATTGTATTTGACTGCTTCTCCATCAAATAATTTTTCAATTTCTATGACCTTTTTCTGTGCAAAGAATTGAAATAAGACAACAATTTTCAGTGAGAGTTTGTCTCGTTGACAAGATATTTTCCCAGATTTATTTCACTTGTCATAGAAATTAAAATAAAAACAAACGATGCGATAGACGCATTGGAGCTTGGCAAAGAATTGGAACGTAACCAATTTGTTACAATAAAAATTAGCACATCATCATCATCATTGTCAACAGCATTGACGAACGATATTATTATGTTCATTAGACTTGTTTTTGTATCTATTGGCTGGAATGAGTTGCAATTATGTTAAGGAGACAAAATTTCAATTTAAGTTGTATATGTGTGTGTGTGTGTTTGTATAAAGTTTTCAGTTTCTGTTTTTTCATGTCATTGTGATGTTCACCTCATTTATATGTCGAAATTCTTAACGTAGCTCCACGTAAGACATTAACCTTTATGGTGAGTGCCATGATATAATTACATACATACCTAATTAGGTAAGACGAGCATAGGGTTTGGATGCCCCGTCAGCGTATTTTTTTTTCTTTGGAGGCGTACTCATCTTAATTTAAATAAAGTTTATTGCTCTGGAAGAGCACCCGTACCCGTGTGGCTGTGTCCCTACCAATCACATTACAAATCAAGACATTACATGTACAACTTTACTGTTTAAAACTGTATAGGTTCAATGAGTTTTATTACCAACTTATACAGTACAATAAAGTAAAATATTTATATTTTACAATAAAAGAATACAAAAATCGAATTCGACCGCCTTTTTCTGTAGGTTTTGGCATGAGAGAGCAGCATAAGTATATCGCGTGTTTAGCTCAAGTTACCTTACAACTTCATTGCGGAGCATAGTAACTTCCTAATAGAATTCTAGTTTCACTGTTTGTGCCGTCACAGTGGCAGCGGCTTTTCCAAAGCCATAAAATAAATTTCTTTATTTCTTACTTTTGAAACTGAAGTTCATAATGAAGTGGTCATTGAACTTTTTGCTGTTGTTTAGTAGCAAAGTAACAGCAGCGAACACAGAAATGTTCGTAGAAGAAACAGTGTAGCAATTGGTGAAGAAAGAAGTTATGGTGGTGATGGTAAATGAAGGTGACATGTGAAGGCAACTGAATGATGGCAGTAAAAGAATTGAGGTAAAGAATAACAAAATATTTATGGACGTTGTAAAAAAATATCAATAGAGAAATGTGTGAAATAAATTGACACAGAAAGTCAAAAATAAACAAATTAAGACTGAAATAAATGCAAGCAGAATTTTTGGAGAAATGTTTGGGTTATTCGAGAATTCTTTGAACGTGGAGTTTTTTGTGGTAAAAATTATAGAAAAAATTATGGTGGCATCAGAAAAATAGTATGTCAAATATGGTAGGGTTATGACTGAGAAAGTAATAGACACATATTTAAAATTAAAAATCAGATTTTTCAAACGTAATAAAATGTCCAAAGGCTTGTGATTGTGATGGTTATACGGGGACATTACAGGATGAGACATATTTGTTTGATATTAAGAATTACCATATGAAATTTAAATTTGTTCAGACACGTGAACTGACTACCCGCACCCTATCCCCTTTCTCCAAAATTCTGATTGGTATTGTTTAACTCTAAGTTGTTCAAATTGAGATACGAATGTGTAGGGAAAATCTCTTGGTTCCTTAGGCTTTGTCTGTGAATTCAAAGTATAAGAATAAACTATTTTCAAACTCTAACGAAATAGGATGGGATCGCCACTGTCGGTCTTATAAGACTATATAGCATCATGGTCATGTTTAAAGATGGAAAGGAGTTTTGAAAGAATAAGGACATCTTGGAAATGATAAGGATAACTTGGCGAAATTTCACATGATGTAAGCTTGGACCGACCGTGGCTTAGTGGTTAGCACACGTGACTACCATGCGGGAGATCCGTGGTGCGATTCCCGGCTGTCATCTACATTTTTCTTTTACTGTCGGTCCGTCCCCTCGATGTTGTTGACAACAACTTCGCAGTATAAATGTCGAGTCAATGGGCATGTCTAGTAGAAGCTTCTCAAACAGTGACGTTCGCATTCGTCGATAAACAAGTAGGTGACGTTTGTTGTGAATCTAGAATAGAAAGTGTGTTAATTCACAACAACAAGCTTTTTAAGTTTAGTAACCCTGCAGTATTGGTAATCGACTCTACGCCGATGAGTTCATCGAGTACCAAAAACCTTTCGTCGACTATTCGCTAAACTACCAGCTATGCTTTTGAGCGGCGAATTTAACAAGGCGATGGCCGCTTTGGTAATGCCTTACTCTCCGCACTACTGTTCGTCGATTACTTCATCGGTTACATTCGACGAATTTGTCGGTAACATTTCGCCGATGAGATAGAAAAGAAAAACGATTTATTACCACTTATTTTTATTTATTAATAACGAAGTAAAAACATAAACGATTCAACAATTCCAAAAGCCTGTACAACATTAGAATGCAAATGCATCTAATCAGGGCTAAACTGCTTGGTTAAATCATTGATCATATAAATAATCAGCATCGAATTCTGGGTCGATTTGAAGATGTCCGTCTGTCTGTCCTCGAGATAACAGCCACAGTTTAAGAGATATTGAGCTAAAATTTGGAATGAAAAGGGGAGGTTAAGTTCTAAGATGAGCAATATCAGTCAAAAACTACTACCATCTCCCATACAAACTCACCCTCTTTAGGGGTTGTCCCGGCGATCACAGTATTAGTTTCAGAGCTAACGCCATAAAATTTGGTAGACAAAAATTTATCCTATAAGCGGAGATTAAGTTCTAAGATGAGCAATATCGGCCACCGATATTGTCCCGGCGATCACATTCGTAGCTTAAGAGCTATCCATTTGAAATTTAGTAAACAAGCATCGATATCGGTTAAAACTACTCTCACCTCCCATACAAATTCTCCCTTTTTGGGGTTTGTCCCAGCGATCACAGTCTCAGTTTAAGAGCTATCGAGATAAAATTTGGTAGATCAGCGTCTATTCTATAAGCAAATGGTAAGTTCTAACATAAGCAATATCGATCAAAGCTACTCCCACCTCCCATACAAACTCCTCCTTTTTGGGTTGTGTCCGCCTGTCTCTACCCCCTATTATTGCCGTAGTTTAAGAAATATCGAGGTGACATGTTATATGTAAGCTTCTATCCTCTAAGCAGAGGTTAAGCTCTGAGTTCCAATAGTGATCATTCAGTCCTGGTCAATATCCCGTGATACCACACAGTCTGTGCGATGTTCCCAGGATGCATTTGCCAGCCGTTCGATGTGACTGGTCACAATTCCGTATATATGACACATTGGTGGTCGCTCCTCTTAGAGAATGCTAAGTTCTAAGATGAATAAGATCGGTCAAAAACTTTTTTCACATTCCATACAAATTCCCTCTTTGTGGGGTTGTTCGTCTGTCTGTCCCCACGATTAGAGCCGTAGTTTAAGAAATATTGAGCTGACTTGTGGTAGATAAGCTTATATCCTCTAAGTAGAGGTAAAGTTTTGAGATGAACAATGTTAGACAAATACATCTCCCATGTAAACTACCCCTCTTTGGGGTTGTCCGTCTGTCTGTCCCCGAGATTACACCTTAATTTCTTAGCTATCGTGCTGAAATTTGGTATGCAAACTTCTATTCCCTAACAGAAGGTTATGTTCTTAATTGAATAATATAAGACAAAAACCACTCCCACGTCTCCCACAAACTCCCACATTTTGTGGGGTATCCGACTATCTGTCCCCGCAATTACAGTCGTAGTGTAAGAGAAATCAAGCTGAAATTAAATAGGCAAACTTTTATCTCTCAAGCTAAGTTTAATTTCGAAGTTGAGTAAGATCGAACGAAAACTACTCTCTCCTCCCATATAAACTCCCTCTTTTTTGTGGTGTCTGTCTTTCTGTCTCCGCGGATACAGCAGTACTCAGCGGTTAATGAAACGAAGTACCTATTTAGTAATCCATTGAATCAGTATGACATTGTAAAAAATATCGTCCATTTATTATAACTCCGATTGAAATGGTATCTTCTGGCATCGTCACTTACTTCGTAATCAAGCGTGTTATCAAGCTCGCTCAAAACTTCGCTTATAACGTAGTTGCAGCTGAAATATCACTTACTGACATCGTCGATTACTTTGTAAGTGATAGCGCACCGATTAAACGGCCTATGAAACTCCTATGCTACATTTAAGAGGGAATATAAGCGAGAGAATCATCACTGATTCCTAGTGGCGAAATTAGCAAGGCCTCTTCAAGCAGGCATGCAACAAGGCCTCCCTGAGACATTTAAACGTCATGTGTTCAAGACCTTGTTTTTAGCATGGCTGACTAACAATCTCGAGGTAGTGAGTTCAAACTCCAGTAAGGTTTACTGCCGTTGGGAGAAAAGTGTAAGTATAGAGAAAAATATATAGAAGCGAGAAATGTCCAAAAATAAACTAACCAATTTGAGAGTTTATTTTTTTTATTTTTCAAAGCCTTTTTTCAAGTTTGTGCATGCCTTTTACCAGGCCTTCTAATAGGAAGCGACGATGGAAGGCCCTGTCCTCCAATGATACCCTACGTTATTTGGAAAGGAAGATGGATAGCAGAGCACAGGCATTCTGACTACTGCCGCTGTGTTGCTACTAAAAATATCTGACATCAGCGATTAAGTAATGGGTATTTACCAATGGGTAGTTTAAGAGCCACCGAACTGAAATTCCAAAAACTACTTCCACCTCCCACACCAGTAACAACTCCAGCATGATGGGGTTAAAAAACACATATATACATAACCAGTATTACAACAGATGAAGGGAGCTTCGGCATAGCCGTAGATAATTACCTTAGATACTAGTTTCTTAACAATTAAACTTTTTCCAAACCAGCAATGAAACATGAAGAATGTTAGTTCAATGTAGGTACAGCTTTTCCCAAAGTCTTTTACATTATGGTATAAATGTTGAACCACATTAAGTCATATAGCCAGATTGGCCTTCTTAAATGGGGAGCAATATTGTTAAGTTGAAATAGCTCAATCTGTACTATGTTGGTGTTTTTTTTTTTAATTTTTTATACGTACCGAAGTTTAGATGATAATGCAGCTACAGAAGTAGGTGGACAATTATATGGCGCTCAGAGCCTAACCCATTCTGGAGCCATAATTTTTTTTTTATGTGATCTACGCAAATCTAAGAAACACTATTGAAAACAGTAGATGGATCCATCTTACGTAACACCATCGATGTATAAGTATATATTGAACCGTATGTGGACTAACTACCAATAACATATTTTAATATATGTGCCATAAACAATGATAGGTTGACAATCCGCATCTTTTCTTATCTTCGAAGTGAATATTTCTACCAAAACTGGCATTGCAGCTTTTTATGTTTTCCAGGATTTCACAAAACCTGCAATTACAGTCTACCAATTTTGTCAAAAATATAAGGAGATACAATTTCAATAACTCAGTAGTCACATTCAAATTTATAATTGGAACAGCTCAAGCTATCAAAGATATTTTAACTAATACTAAGATCATTTTACACTGCATAAAGATCCCCATATGTAATATAGTTTCACATGTTAAACAATCTTTTACTTGTGTATACACAAACGTAAAATTTTTTAACATAACAGAACACCTAGTGCTACAAAAATCTGCAATATTAAACCTATCCACCACACTGGCAACCCTTTGCATCCGTTGCAAAAACCATCTGCCATGATATTTAAATACAACCCCAACAAATAATCCTGCTAAACCTATTACAAATGAAAAACATCACTCTCATTAAAAGTGATTAACAGTAATTGTCATTGGGTTACTAATGTAACCCATAAACAGATTTGTTAAACGAAAAGTCATAGAGAAATAAGCAAAGCGAGAGAAGAAACAAAAAACCGTCACAATGCAAAAATGCGGAATTGATTTCATAATATTTGCATTCAAAATGTTGCTAAAGAAGCGAAGAAAATATAAAAAGAAGAAACAACAAAACTACAACCAAATGTTACAGTTTTGCACATTTTCTTATTACTATCTCGCTGTCTCGAAAGCAATGGGGGTAATGGTTTGGAAAAAATACAAACAGCCATGAAATTTGTCGAAATGAAACCACAATTGAAATGGAAACACAGAAATACACAGACTGAGAAACTCTGTTTTTTTTGAGTTGTGTTTTTTTTTGTCTTTTAGGCCAGAAACAATTTCCTTATTTTTTAACCTACTGATAATGTGGATGACGATGATGATAGTTGCCATATTTTTTTTTGATAATTGCTATGTATTGTTATAGAGGACTTTACAAACTGACTGTGTTGCGTTAGCCGAAAATTGTTTTTCATTTAGAGATTAATGTATGAATTAGAGATTTTTAAACAATGACAGGCAAAACCGTATGCACGCACACTTAAATAGTCTGTATTTGTGTATGTCAATGTTAAGCAGCTTTCCAGTAGGAAGTGTCTGCAAGACATCCTCAAGGATAGGTGAATGACAATAGTAAATTTTTGATGATACGTCCATACAAATTGTCGACGAAATGTTCGTACAAGTGTCCGCTTTGTTATGCACGACCTGATGAGCGACATGAGGCCCACACAATCATGCACGACCTGATGACCGACAATGTCGGTCAAATTGTCATTACCAGTTAAAATCATAAATTGAAGTTGTTTTATTGAAAACGTCCTATACATGAATCATCGCGCACGGCTGTTTGTAATAAACTGAAAATTTGCTACATCCTTTTCCTCTCTTCAATTTCATGTTGATATTTTCCAGTTACATTGTATTTTTTGTTTGATGCACGGTTACATAAGTATTTTGTCGGCCAGCTTGTCGTCAACTGAGTGTTTTGAAGACAAGTACATCAATTTTCAACATTTTGTCTTGAGGACAGCGTTGACGACAACTCCTTACTGAGAGCTTCCCTATAGGTAGTGTCAGCACGAAATCCTCAAGGGCGACAAAGTCGTGTATGACGGAACTTCCTACTGGGTTGTAGCTTTCCGGAGACTGACTGCTTTGAATCAAACATAGTTTCGCGTACTTGTCAATTGCCGATTGTGTCAATATTAAAAATTACGATTATTGCCTCCCTCTTGAGGCTAAGGGGTGCCTGACACTATTTTGAAAGTAATTTATAGGCGAAATTAGAAAGTCAAATATTTGGAAGGAAATATTTTACGTGTCTAGGTCTTTCGAAATTTATTAATTTCTGCACATGTGACAATTAACTAATTTACGAGATAAAATTCTTAAGAATTGAATGTATGACTGATTTTCAAATCTTTTGAGGAACTTTGCAAATGTGACACAACTTAGAGGACTTAACTTAATAAACTTAATTTCCCTTTGCTCCCCATGAATGAGGTATGGGATAGCTTCTCGCGTTGTTGTGAATTAACACGCTTTCTATTTTTAGTTTCACAACTAACGGCACCTACTTATTTTTCGACGAATGCGAACGTCACTGTTTTGAGAAGCTCTTACTAGACACGACGATTGAATCGACCCTTAATACTGCGAAGTTGCTGTCAAACAACATGCGATCTCCCGCATGGTAGTCGCGTGTTCTAACCACTATGCCACGGCCGGTCCCACTTTGAGGACAAAGCTTGTTTTAAAATGCATCAAGGATTTCAATAGTGTTTTGATGTAATCCCTATTACTATTATAAATGTAAATGTCTGTCTGTTAGTTTGTTTGTTTGTGGCTTAATCACGTCTAAACGGGTGATTCCAATGAAAATTTGGAAGGCAGTTAGGATACCGTATTAAAATTACCGTAGGCTTTATATTTTTGATCCTATGGGCGGAGTGGGCGTAGCAAAACTTGTTTTAGAGCTAGAGACATGAAGTTTGATACACGGATAGTACTGGTACTCTGCAACAGTAAAATGAATATGCCAACGAAATTAACTTTGGAACAGTGGGCGGAGTGGGCATGACAAACCCTTTTTTTTGAAGCTAGAAAGATACAATTTCATACCCAGATAGTGCTCGACAACAGTAAATTGAATATGCAGATGAAACTTTAATGTTCGACCAGTGGGCGGTGGGGGCGTGGCAAAACTGTATTTAAGCCTGATATATATAAAACTTGGTACACAGATAGCACTCGACACTGCCGGTTTAAATTAGCAGACGAAAATATAATTTTCGAATAGTAGGCGGAGGGGGTGTGGCAAAGCTGTATTTTAGCCCCTGAAAGATAAAATTTGGTAGACAAATAGTACTCGACAACACGATATGAATATGCAGACGAAATTTAAATTTTGAATTAGTGGGCGGAGTGGGCGTGGCAAAACTGTATTTAAACCCTGGAATGATACAATTTGAAACACAGATAGCACACGGCAACACTAATATAAATGCGAGTCGACATTTTAATTTTGTATCGTTAGAGAAAGGGGGCGTGGCTAAACTGCATTTAAGTCGTTACTTAAACATAATTTCACATTACACCCCATGAATGAGGTATGGAATAGCTTCTCGCGTTGTTGTAAATTAACACGCTTTCTCTTTTAAGATTCACAACTAACGGCACCTACCTGTTTGTCGACAAAGGAGAACGTCACTGTTTTAGAAGCTAGGCGTGGGACTCAAAATCACTTTTTGGTACAATAAATTTACTTTGTATTACAAAATGTTCTTTTTATTATAATAAACTGTACTTTTTAGTACAATAAATGTATTATCGATACCATAAATTGTACTTTTTGGTAACGAATATTATCTGTGTATTAAGTATAATCTCTCTGTAGGGCTAAAATACAGTTTTCCCACTATATATACTATCTGTGGCTAAAATACGGTCTGGTCACGCCCCCTTCGCCTACTGATCCAAAATTTAAATTTCGTCTATGTGTTCATATTCGTGTTGTCGAATACTATTTGTGTATCAAATTTTATCTCTCTAGTGCTAAAATACAGTTTTGCCACGCCTACTCGTTTTATGTCAAACAATAGAACCTAAAACGTGACAAATTCCCCTATACGATACTTACTAACTTCAAATCGATATTGAATTATTTTAGCATGTAACATGAAAAAACGAATGATCCAGAACTTCTTTTTTTGGGGCTACTTTTACGTGCAGTTCTCAGAATTGAGTCCCACAATTATGTGTTGTACTGTGCTAAATAAGGTAATATTTGTATACAGATAGTACTTGGCGTATTACTTGGCGATAGTAATATCGGTTAGTGAGAAGTGTTTGGTTCGATCAGGTTAAGGAGAAACTTGTGGTAACGAATTGTTTACAGATACTATAAAAACGACGCTTAATTTTAGCCCTTTAAGTAGGCGTGCCAAACATATTATAAGTATTCGTCAAGTAAGCAATAGCGAAGCGTTGCCGGGTCCACTGGTTCTGCATATGTGACAATACAAATTTTACTTATTGACATATACACTGTCACAGGACAATTTTTAAATTTGTTGAACAACTGTACATTGATCTAGGATATCAAAAGTGTTTTATTTATAGTTTGTGAAATAATAAAACAAAGGTTAAAAACCAAAGTTTTAGAAATTTTAGAAAATTAGGAAAAAATTATATTTCTTATTAAGTTTGTGAAAGCCAGACAGACGTATAACCCACATGCTTCTATAAATGTGTATTAAGGAAATCTAACGTTTTATTTTCTAGCTTTAAACATCACTTGTGTATCTTCAGTATAGAAATATTGATGTTGTAAAAGTTACATACCTATAATACTCAGACGAAATTGTGCTCCACATGAGTTTATAACATTTATTACACTAGTTTACAGCCATTTTGGTCTTTAGATACCACTATTTTTTTATGATAGAGGACGGGTTTCTGATTAAGAAAACAAATTTAAAAAAATTTTTTATGGAGTGGATTTTTTTTAAAAAATTTTTTTGTAAAATTTTTTTCTTTGTTGACGGTACCTTTCGATTTTAACCTATATTTCAAGTTCTAGACGGGCGATCAGGACAATAGAGGTACCAAATTTATTAGAATCAAATGGCCAACAAGAATTATGCCACTTTAAGTCAACAAATTGCTTTATTTTGGCCTACTGGCTGAATTTACTTGAAAAATTGAGCTTTTTTCGAGAAAAATAGCGTCTCCTTTTTAAGTTTTTAAATAATGAAAAATCGAAAACTCGAGATAAAATATTTTTGAAACCTTCTGCGTATAGTAAACACCTTAGCAAACAAATGTAGTATTGCAGAAGAGAATCTATGGACTAGTTAAAAAGTAATGGCCTCTTAAAGTTGGCATACAGAAATTAAGTTTTTATAAATATTTTAATTTTTGCATTTGTCGGAACTGCAGAATATGGTCCGAAAGCCCAAACAACAACAAAAATATACCACTCACTTCGCCTTGGTCCCATAACATCGAAATAGTAGGTCAAAATGGTAGCCGAGGTCCATGATGCACTTGGTTGGGTCAAGAAAGGGGCTCCTTGGATTCTATGATGACCGCCTATGTGCGGGTACTCAAATGAAAGATATTTTCGAGACGAATACAACGGTAGGACCCGTAGAGTCTTGAAATTGACACCACTTGATTGGTCTCAAAAATAACTTTCATTTGAGTACCCGCCCATAGAGGACCGAAGGGGACCCTTTTTGACTCCCTAGGTCCCCAATAAGTCTTAAAAATTACACCATTGGATTCGGCTCGAAAATATCTTTCAATTGAGTACCCGCACATGGCGGTCATCATAGAATCCAAGGAGACCCTTTCTTGACCCCACCAAGTGCATCATGGGCCTCGGTTACCATTTTGACCTACTATTTCGATGTTATGGGACCAAGACGAAGTGAATGGTATATTTTTGTTGTTGTTTGGGCTTTCGGGCCATATTCTGTAGTTCCGACAAATGCAAAAATTCAAATATTTATAAAAACTTAATTTCTGTATGCCAACTTTCAGAGGCCATTACTTTTTAACTAGTCCATAGATTCTCTTCTGCAATACTACATTTGTTTGCTAAGGTGTTTACTATACGCAGAAGGTTTCAAAAAAATTTTATCTCGAGTTTTCGATTTTTCGTTATTTAAAAACCAAAAAAGGAGACGCTATTTTTCATGAAAAAAGCTCAATTTTTCAAGTAAATTCAGCCAGTGTGCCAAAATAAAGCAATTTGTTGACTTAAAGTGGCATAATTCTTGTTGGCCATTTGATTCTAATAAATTTGGTACCTCTTTTGTCCTGATCGCCCGTCTAGAACTTGAAATATAGGTTAAAATCGAAAGGTACCGTCAACAAAGAAAAAAAATTTACAAAAAAATTTTTTAAAAAAAATCCACTCCATAAAAAATTTTTTTAAATTTTTTTTCTTAATCAGAAACCCGTCCTCTATCATAAAAAAATAGTGGTGTTCAAAGACCAGAGAAAAAATAATTATTTGTAAAGTAGTGTTATTTATACAGTTCCCATACAATCCTCATAAAGCCATAATAAATACAATATGCAATAAACAAACAATATTTCTTTCTTTCCTTAAAAACTACACCACGGTAATTTGGATGGGGCACAAAAAGCAAAAACCTTACCTCAAGCTATCAACAAGCTACCGCGAGTAGGAAAACAACGCCAGTGTCTATCTGGCTGTGTGATATGGTAACCCATATTTCAAAGTCATTCATTCATACACGATGTCATTCGCGCCAAACTACTCTATGTACCTCTATGACTTGTATCAGTGAAAAGCTCGTGGTGCAGAAAACATATTGCCAATTGTTTTCATTTCATTACGTTTGCGATTATGTTTTTTTCTTTTCTTTTTTATTTGCCAAAATCACTAGCACAACAATCTAAATATCAATGTATAGGGTAAATGACATTACTGCATGTTTGAGCAATCAATTGAATTTATTTCTATGTCTATGGCGGATGGGTATTTGCGGCCGTGTTACGGACGGAGGACTGTGTGGCAGTTGGTTGTGATTGATATTAAACTTGATGACAGAGTATTACAAATGGCATGAACTTATGCAAAATATTCGTTGTTTAATTACAGTTGAATCTCATGAAATACATAATATCGGAGGATATTACATGAATGCTGTCAATAAAAGTTAAGTGATCTACTTACCTGTGATTAAGTTTATCAGTTGCAGTGTCATGTCAGCAATAAAATCAAATCTGAAAAAGAAAGATTTTAAGAAATTAGAATTGAATACATATCTAGAAATATAGAATAGAAATAGCACACAAAAGATATGTATATGTAGCAACTTTAAAATTATCATAATTTTTTTAAATATGTTAATCAAAACTCGGGAATAACATGCGCAAATTTGACCCCTTTAATACAGCATTTGCTGCAACCTTTCTCTCACACTTTCCCCACTTTTTCGCACAGCCACAGCACTTGTCGAGTACCACCTGTATTCCCTAGATGTTTACATTAGGTCTATTGTGTGTTTCGGCGGTTAATACACTTTTGCATATGGCTATGTTTTTACTAGCAATTACATTTACTTGTATATACATACCTATTGTTTGCATATACATATGTATACCTATACTGTGTATATGTTATTTATATTTATTTTATAAATGTCATTGTTTTTGTGTTTGCTATGTGTCATGTTTACTGTGTCTTCTTGTCTTGTGTTTACCCGTGGTATGTCCTAATGTTTTGATTAATTGACGGTAGGTGAAAAAAAAACAAAACATAGTGAAAAAGACAACGAAAAATTACCACCATCACTGTCGCGCACCGTGAGCAGCCATAAGCCATCAGCGACCATCAACTTTTCAACAAATGATTTAATACAAAACGTAAACACAATTTCTATACAAACTCTAGATGAATGCCAAATATGATTATTGCCAAAAATTACAATATTTTGCATAGAAATATATAATACAATAGAAAGATGACAAGAGACAATAGCGCGTGTATTAGCTCAAACCATTGAATGTGTGTATAATTAATAACAAGTTGTTGGAGTATTTACATCAACGCTGTGAGGAGACCTTAGTGCATTTACCTGGAGTGTGGGCTTTAGTCAGTGATTTATGACAAATTTGCATAATTTATCAGCATTTTACAAAGTAATGTACAAATTATGAAGTCTAACTGAAAATCACGTACAACACATAAATTATAGCAGCACTTTTTTTTTGCATCATCAGCGGTCGGCACAAAAAGTGTCACGTCTTAAGTGTTATGTACATGGTATTATATGAGGGTGATATGATTTGATAACATTTTGTTATTTTTTGAGTTGGATAAGGGGGAAAAGTTGTGTTTACAGCACAGATTGTAAGAAATGTAAAAATGACTAAGTAATTTTTTTTTTGTAAATTTGAAATATAATAGACAACGATTGAACGCGAGCTAAACTTATAGAATAAATAAAATCAGGCAGGAGGAACGGTTAATAACATTGTCTTAAATCCAAATCCATAAATCTTAGTCAGGTAAATGTACTAATAAATACCAACAATCTATGTCCTTGCTTCAAAATTCTAGCAGATTTTGGTTAACTCTAAGTTAATGAAATTAAGCGATTTTAAAGTGGAATTACTTTTTTACATATGGACACACTTTTACGTACATATGTAGAATTGGTTACAGTGTAGAAAGTGTTAAGTAAACGCCACCAAATCAAGAGTTAATTTTTGATTAAGTAATGGAAACAATTTAATTTTCTGGAAATAGTATTATTTGTATGGGAGGTACTGGTACGGGCAGCACAACGTGTACTTCTTGTATTCGTACGCCAATGTTAAATAAACGATTATATTGTAAGAAATTTAACTGTATTTTGTGCATTTGCCACTAAGATATGTATGTACAAATATATGGTTGAATTCATTCATTTAAATGGGATGTATCAGAAGGGACATGGAAAATGTTTTGTTTTTCTCGGTACCTTCTTACTATTGCACGACATATTGATTGATCAATTTCAAATATACTCAAGCTTTACGTTTGAAAGATATGGTAGATATATGACTTTTTGGCTGAAGTGCAGAATATGGGGCGGGAGCCCGATTAAATAAAAATTATGCCATTGTCTTCGTCTTGGTCAAACATCGGAATGGTAGGTCAAAGTTGGCGCTCAGGCCCATGGGGCCTGGGAGGTCAAAAAGGGGCCCCTTTCGGTTCTATGATGACCCCCCATGTGCAGTTCCTATGGTCTCCTGGACCGAGTTAGACCCATTTAAATTTCCGGGATATACCAAAAAAAACATATCCATTTTCACTCTAATTTACAAAAAAAAATTTTTTTCCCGGGATATACCAAAAACAAAAAAAAATTAAAAAAAACTATTTTTTGCCTGAGGCGCTTTTACTCCCAACATATCCATTTTCACTCTAATTTACAAAAAAAGAAATATTTTTCCCGGAATAAACCAAAACCGTTTTAAAAAAAAAATATTTTTTTGAGTTTTTCAGAGATTTTTAATATTTGTCTAAAGACAATATGTGCAATATTAGTATCATAAGAAAGAGTTTTTAAAGATGCATCCAACGGTATGAAAAACATGCCCACAAAAATCCTGACAAGTCCGTTTTTCAGCGATATTCTGCATAAAATACGGATTTTTAAGTTTTTAGTATCGACATTTTTCTGAATTAAATGCTATTTAATTCGCGAGAAACGAAACTCATATTTAGACAAGGCATATTTTTTCTTAATTACACCATGTTACAAGAAAATAATTGTATTTACTTCAAGAATTATTTAGTTAACAATTTAAGTCTTGCCGTGGAGATCAGAAACCTATATAAAAATTGTACAGTATACACTTAAAAATAGATGTTAGGGAAAATTGCTGAAACACTTGTTTACTTAAATCGACTAAGGATAAATATATGTGAATCTGACATTTAATTCAGAAAAATGTCGCTACTAAAAACTTAAAAATCCATATTTTTGCTGCATATTCCTGAAAAAAGGACTTGTTACGGACATTTGTGTTCATGCATTTCATACCATTGGATGCGTCTTTAAAAATTCTTTCCTATGATACTAATATTGCGCATGCAGTCTTTAGTTAAATATCAAAAATCTTTGAAAAACTCAAAAAAAGACCATTTTTAAAAATGGTCCAGCTCACTGGATCTTAATCCCAGGCACGGAATTTTCAGGGATTCCTCATAAAACAAGCCAAGGTACATTTTGGGGGGGGGTGGACCGAAGTTACTTTTTTTTGGTGAGTCGGTCTAATGCTCATATTTTATAACACTTTTGCCATGCCCACTGCCCATCGGACATATACTAGCGGAATATAGATCACTAACTGCGTACCAAATTTCATCTACATCGGTCTAGACCTTTAAGCATGATTAAGACAAAAAACTATTGAAAAAGAACGATTGCAATGTCATCTATCGGTTGGAATTTTAAATCTACAGACCCACATATTCAACAAAAAAAATCATCACAATCGGTCAAACCTACTAAATGGTCCGAGGACCGAGGTTTGACCAATCACTCAGTTTTCATAATATGAGACCTGGAACCGGCCATGGCCATATAACCATCATTAGAACACGCGACTACCGTGCGGGAGATCCCAGATGGAATCCTGGCTCCAGTCATCTGCATTTTTCTTTCATTGCTGGGCCCCTTGAGGTTGTCGACAACAACTTCGCAGTATAGTGTCTAGTCGAGTTTTCAAGATTAAAAATTTTTAATGCAGTTCCACACGATTTTATAAAAATTTTCTTTTACCTAAATGCAGCAAAAAAGATTTATCCTATTGAATGCTGTCGATCGAACTTTTTATACTTCTTATTTATAATGAATCTTAAAATAATTTTTTCTATTGAACTTATTTGTCAGATTTAAATTTTTGAAACATTGATTAATCTTGGAAAAATCTTTCTAACGTATATTTAAACACATAAACATGAAGTTAGTTATAAATGAAATCGGCAAAAAAAAAATGAAAAACATATATCTAAAAAGACTTGATCCACTTCCCCCTCTGTATTGGATCTTTATTCTTAACTAAGACCAAGAATTCCGAATTACTTCCGCATCCACCGTGCTCTGAACATTTATACCCCAGCGACTTTTACCTTTTAACATTAAGAAAAGCTCACTTGAATGCTTCTCTGTCTCCAATTCTTTAATATGCATACACACCCGACTACTTCTCAGTATCCTTGTTATCTTTTAACCCCCAGCGACATCGCACAACGTCTTCAATTTGACATACCTCTTTTATTAAAATTCCCATAACGAATTGTCGTAGGTCAGTTCAAGGTAAAAGAAGATAAACACTTGCGATCATTACACGCCTCTTCGATAATGTTAATTTGCAATTTAAATGCAATTTTATTATGCCTTCATGTTTAAGCGTTTAAAACAATTCATGTTTATCATCTTTATATTATTTTTAGAGTAATAAAACCGGCCGAATATTTTTTAGCTAACCGGCTGCTTTTGTTTGGCAAACAAAGCACAACACAAAAAAACACGGCTACCTTTTGCCGTCGGATACATTAATGTTGTAAAACTGACCATGATATTGACTTTGTAACCTACTTTTTGGCCATTGATTTTTGTGAGTGTCTTAACTTGTTGAGTGGGTAGTGCCTCTGAATTGTGTGTTTAACAAGACACTGAAAAATTCTTTACAAAACATAACCGGTTTCGGACACTTTTGTCTTTTTTTTTGGTTTGCAGTTTGTTGTCATTTTGGTGTTTAATGTTATAATTATACTAATTTATACCATTTGGAGCTGTTAGGGGCCACTGACAGCTATTAATTTAATGAATTTAAGTTGGTTTAAACGATATATAGTTTGGGAAGCAACATATTTGATTGTATGGTAAGTGTTATAGATGCAATTTCCTTGTCCATTGGCTGAACTGTTAATTTAGCGGTAGTTTATGCATATTGATTATGCTTTAACTAATGTTTATGGTATGCAAAAGAGATTACTGTGTTTATGGGGTTGTTGGCTGAGGAGGTTATATGCTAATAAATACACATTATTCGAATATTTCTGTGACACTGTGGCCATTGTGTTGGCGCTATTTAACAAGTCTGCGACAGATAACACATTGTCACACACACACACACACTCACACTCGTGTCTTCAAACTCAATGACCGTGTACTATTTTGTTTAAAAACCCAAAACATGGAAGTTTCTCGTAGCTATTGGTAATAAGTACAGATAATTTCTCATCCGTTTAACCAGGTTAATGTGTTGGTCTTGCATAAATTATACACAATACAATTCAATTAATTAATACAACATTAAAAAAAATTAAGCATACTAGCGTAATATATACATACAAGCTTTTTCTATATGATGACAGCTTAGGCGGTTCCCGTTTTACAAGATCGACAAGAACAGCAACTTTTGTGGTTTATCACACAACTCTGTTGTCACACGTGCATTTGTGTGGCCTTCAATTATTTGGAGTTAAACTGTCGCTGCTGTAATGACAGTCTCACAAACCACTTATGTAACAAAAGCATTGTTTCTTAAGTAGTTTGAATCATGATTGTATGTGTGGTCTCTTTGTATTTTGGAGGTTTTATCATAAGTAAACCAAAGTACCTAGAACTAAGATTACTTCTTTTGGAACTACAAAAAGACCAGATAAAACATTATACATGGTGCCGAGACAATTGAATCGAATATTCAATAGATTCAAGATTGAATTCAGTTTGCTTTTAATTTATATCATCAGGATGATCTGTTTATTCAAACAGAAGTTATTTGGAAATTTGGACTTAAAAGTGTTTTTACATCAATGGTTCAGAATCAAGGTATCGATTTCATCACAAATTAAACTCCTTTTTAAAACTGGACGCTAAGTATAGGAGATAAAGGCATTTAAAGGTATTTATATGAATTTCGATGGCTTCCATCCATTTCAAGATGAGATCCCAATCTATTTCTAAATGAGATCCCAACTGTATCTTGCTGATTTCCCAACTATTGTCTGGTGATCATAAATTAAACACCTTCTTGCGATCGGACTTAAAGTTGTTCATACGAATAACAAACCATTGCAAGGTGAGATCCCAAATATATTTTAGTAATTTCAAAACTTTTGTATGGTTATTACAAATCAAGCTCTTTTGATGCTTCCCATCCGTTTCCAAATGAGAGGAAACAGTCATCTAGCAGCACTTAATAAAACTTAATTTCCCTTTACACCCCATGAATGAGGTATGGGATGCTTCTCGCGTTGTTGTGAATTAACACGGTTTCTATTTTAGATTCACAACAAACGGCACCTACTTGTTTATCGACGAATTCGAACGTCACTGTTTGAGTATCTTTTACTTGACATGCAGAATATACCGACATTTATGCTGCTGTCGACAACATCGAGAGGGCCGGCAATGTAAGAAAAATGTAGATGACTGGAATCGAACCACGGATCTCCCGCATGGTAGTCGCGTGTTCTAATCACTATGCCATGGCCATCCCCATCTAGCAGTACTATCGAAACAAATTTTCGTATTGCATAAGAAAACTTCAAAGTCTTTTCATTGAAGTGATAGCTTAACGCATATTAGCAGTGGTTTGCAATCAATACTCGTCTCATGGTTTCCACGATGACATTATTATTTTTGTTTACGGCGGAGCCAAGATAGACAAAATCATCATTGTTAACGTTCACGCAGCGACCTAAACAAGTGGATTTTTTGTTCGTTGAAACAAATAACTTGGTTTTATCCTTATTCATCACCAGACCCACTTCTGTCGATTGCTTCTCAATGCTTGAAAAAGATCTCAGTAACATCCCGTAGTCCTCATCCATTGATATCCATATCATCGGCATACGCGAACAGCATATGACTTAAGTAAAGATGATATCAGTCGTGTTTACTGCAGCCTTCCTCATGGTCATCTCCATTACAATATTAAATAAATCGCATGACACACTATCGTCTTGTCCAAAGCCCCACTTAGTAGATAATGGCTTCGTCAAATACGTATCTACTTTCAGATTTCGTGTTAAGCAGTGTCATCCTACAAAGTCGTAACAGCTTCGCGGTGATAGCAAATCAGCAAAATCAAGCAATTAGTAGTTTCCGTCGTATCTGAGTGTCGCAATTAGCTTTGTAATTGATAAACAGATGTTAATAGTCGACCTTCATTCCTTTGGTCTTCTTCAGGATTTGTCGTGTATATGGACGTGCATTTACCAAGTCTAAAGTCACACTGATTAGGTTTGTTAGGATGGGCTTAAGTCTTTCACAGAATATACTCGAAAGGACCTGGTTTACGATTTGTAAATGGCTATTTCTGCGGTAGTTGGTGCATACACTTAGGAAGCGCCAAGGAATAGGGCATAGATTCCATTCCTCAGATTCCAATTATCCAATCCTTTAGCCAAATCGTGTTAAAGAGCTGGTGCATGCCGTTGTCAGTTCATCTCCGCCGGACTCTATTGGTTTCAGCAGTATAATTGGCGTATTGGATTCGCTTTGACTTGGTGGTGGACAATCTACTCAGTCGTCGACGGTTGGCGTGATTTCGTTACTTATGCTGCCTTCGGGAACGAGCAGAGTACGAAAGTATTCTCTCCATATTTGCACTCTGCGTGTCCGTGACCGGAT